>OY757928.1:68294791-68709791 GCA_963585895.1 Sepioteuthis lessoniana
AACTGCGAACGAGTGCTGAACTGAATTGCTCGAAATAGAACTGTTTTGACGTGTAAACTGTGTACTTATGCTGAACTGAATTATCTGAAATAAAACTGTTTGACATTTAACTTTGTGTGTTGCCTAGTCAGCTGGGGCTGTAGAATACACTGACTGCACCTGTGCAAAGGGGTAAGACTCCACCAACGAGTGTCTTGGATATGACACTAAACAATCTGATGGTAAGGTTCCAGCAGTGCTGGAGCTTTGGGGAATGCAGAGTACCCCTTCATTGCCATCGCTCCCATGTCCACTTTGGCCCGGAGTAGTAGCACCTGATAGGGCCCTATCTATGGGTTAAATAGAACTAACAGCATACTTATGCAAAACTGAATTGTTTGAGTAAACTGAACAGCTTGAAATAGAAATGTTTTTGGCAATTAAACTGTACTGCGTGCTTATGCTTAACTGAATTATTTGAAATAGAACTGTTTTTCGACATTAAAACTGCATTTAGACTCAAATGAAGTGTTACATATAACTGCTTGAATAGTTTGAATTAGAAATGTTTTTGACAATTAAACTGTGTACTTATCCTAAATTGAATTGGTTTAAATATAACAGATTATTTACATAAAAAATGGATTTGGCGTTAAATAACCTACAGAAGTTTGTTAGGTCCATAAAACCCAACAAACCAAACCAACCCAAACTAAATAGTGTTTTATGTCGTCTTTATAAAACTTTGATAACAGCTTGTTAATATCTTCGTTTTTCTTGATTCGGTGTTGTGAGAAGCCTTAATTTTAAATTGTGCACTCACTCTGATAATAATTAGGGGCTTAAATATTCAAAACTAGGTAAATTGTTTTAGCATTACTTGTTTAAATATGGAGGGTTGGATTCTATTGATTCCCATTGGCTGATCTGGAGGCAGAGGTAAAATGAAGAGTGAAGAATCTGAAGTAAAGATAGCGAATGAATGACATTTTTTAATGAAGGAAGTGGACAGAAAAATCAAAGCAATTATTAAACAGGTTTAGAAAAATTTGGAATATAGAAAATATTGAAGAAAAATGTAATTTTTGAAGGAAAACGGGAAAAAGAATAAAATGAAAATAAATGAGAAGGGCATTTTTCATAGAATGTTTTTTAAGACGTTATCGAATCATATCAATACACGAGCAAAAGTAAAATAAAAATTTGTGTGAAAATATCTGAAGATAATAAAATCAAGCAAGCAAAAAAAGATTAATATTAAATTCATATTTGACGAAAAGAAAAAAAAAACACTTTTTCTCACGAAAACGAATAAGAAAATGAACGACAATTGCAAAAGATATAAAGAAAAAAGGAAAAATAAACGAACAAGGATAGAATGAAAATTAAAAACAGAGATAAATAATTATTTGGTGAAGGGATTAATATTAAAAAAGAAAGATTTAATAGAAATAGTGAAAACTCAGATTAATTTTTTCTTTTGCAGAATTACAACTGAATTAATTAATGACCGAAAAACCATTAAAACAGATAAAGAAAAGTTGTATAAAATGATACAGAATTTATAGCAGAGTTATGAGGATATTTTCTGCCACTTTTTCTGTGCCAATGCACTCGACGACATTGCCACGCCTTACAAAACGCCTTACTTCGTTCAAATTCATTGCCCATTTTTAAATAACTTGTCTAAATAACAGGTGCAAGAATCTTTCACAGGATTATAATCATATCCAAATCGCATATGCTTATAATTATATCAAAATTGTAATCTTTTCAAGAGCCATCAATGCAGGTCAATTTACGGGATTTAATCACTTTTATTATGTACTAATTATGTAAATTTACTGTGTGTAATTGAAAGGAAGTTAATTTAGCAACTGAAATTACGGCTTCTGTTTCCTTCTGTAATGAAGTAATGTAGTCAATTCCACTTAAATATATTTATGCAATTTTATTTTTACTTACATATTTTTAGTGCATTAGAGTTTGTTTATAAATAAGAATTGACACAATCGATTTTCGAACTTTCCATTGAAATCAGCTTTTCACGGTATTTTGAACTTAAAAGTAGAAATAGATATTTTCATTAAAATTAGATGATAAATATACATATTCGTAATTAGTAATCTATATGGTGTTTAGGTATATCTAATGGTAGTATTATATCTAATTTGACCATGAAAATCTTAGAATTAGACTTACACATTTTTTAAAAATCTACCGAGGGCATTAATTTGTTGTCTGGCTTTATCGCAAGTCTCACGACGGATTTTGCTCAGCTCTTCTTCATTCAGAAAGATTTCTTAGCCACTACCCATGTATTCAGCTTTCTCCTGAAAATCACAATCTATTAAGGTCAGAACTCTGATTTGGCATTGTTGATATCGACTAAGAAACATTTCTTGTCTATGGTTTATGTGTTTCTTTTGTTTGTCTTGTTGGAAGATTAACAGATGATCTTATGTTTTGACAGACAAAAGTTTTGGTTGAGAATCTGATGTTAATCCTTCACAAAAAGACACACTTCAACCCTTCAATTAGTTGCAGTACCTGAAAATAATTTACTTAGAAGAATTTATTCATAGTCTGAAAAATTTCATAAACTACATTCCTTCATTGCTAAACCAAAGCTAAAATAATTATGAGTCTCATTAACTTAACTTAAGTTTTGTTTAACTCAAGAATTTACTATTAAAATGTTAATTTCTTGTCAAGAAGACGTTTAGCAAAAAGAGACGAATTTTACTAGTCCCATTTGTATGTCTTACTGGGAGGCTAACTTTAAGCAAAGTTCACTATATAATCTTCTAAGAGAGTTCGATACAAATCATTAAAACTAACCAAAAGATGCCTTATGTTTTTTTTTCGTGGATTTTTTTTAGAATTCTTGGTAATAGTTTCAAATTGTTTTATTGGTACTTACACTTACTTGGAGATAGTCTTGCATACTTGTCATTAGAATTAGAGAAGCGTAATCTTTAATCTGATCACTAAGCTCCTCATGCATGTACGTTTGTCCGAATGTACGTCCATGTATGTGCACACCCACACACATACACACACATATATATATATATATATATATATATATATATATATATACAGAGAAAGAGAGAGAGAGAGAGAGAGAGAGAATATTTGTTTCTCTCAAGTAATATTTATAAATTTACATGAGAAATGATTAAGATTTAGCAAATATAAATTATCAAGCATATATTTTTCTTTTCATGAGTCAACATTCATGAAAGAAAACTAAACATTTATTATACTCAGAAAATGACAACATAACTTGTAAACTCTCCCAAACTTCGCTGCTATTTTTCTCCTCCCCGATATCAAAGTTAAAAATACTTTTTGGCATAAATTCGTTATTTATTTATTTATTTATTTATTCAATTTGTTTTCTTCTAACATTTATATCAAGAGAAATAGTATGTTTTAATCTTTATTAACCTGCAGTTAATCGGACAAAACGATATAGAAGTATAACATAACAATTTTGCAATGAAGAAAACAGGAATCAATTAAATACAATTTATAATCAAGTTGGATAGAATGAAAGATCATTTTGAATACAATGAAGCCGACTTAAAAATTGATTTAAGAAAATAAATTATTTCAAAAAGATGAATGAAGAAGTGATGGTTTTTCTCGGTTATTCTATTTTAGTTTTGGGTTCTGTGATTGTTCGCTTCAAAGAAAATTCAAATAGTGAAAAATACAATGAAATTGTTCCAGTAAATGTTAAGCCCTTTATCTAGGCTTCTCGTTATAACGTGCGAACAAAAGAAGGAAAATGAATGCATCATTTAGCTTGTTCTTTTAATCAAACAATGACATCTTAATTCAACATGGCTGATTGAAAATATCGTTTTTTTAAAAATCATCTTGATTGAAAATGAACATCCTTTAAAGATTGAAAAAAAAAAGAATTGTCCTATATAATTAAATACAATTGATTTCGCGAGAATAAAAACTTCTATATAAACAAAAGAATAAATCCTACTCTTATTTGTTTTTCATTTGAACCTTCTCATGATGTTTGAAGCTGGAAAGAAAGTATTTTCGTTTTTGTTGCAATGTAGAGTTACATCTCATGATCAATTAAAAATTGAAACAAGGTAATAGTTTCCTTTATCTTCTTTGACATATACTCATCACACAAGCATGGTAGTCATGTCTCAGACATGAAGAACATTGGGTTTCGTGACAAAGACGAAAGCACATCTCCTAAACTTTTCCTATTTGTTGTTCAGTTTCCTTTGAAGGAAATGCGACAAAGATATCAAACTGTGATGATACGACAGGGAACCGACATCTAGGGAGGATGGTTTTGTAAACACCTCGATATTTTAAAACAGAATATGTTCACCAGCATTTGCACAATGTGTTGTCAGGCAAGAGCTAGACAACTTTCCAACTGCTCAGGGAAACTTGGTTGACTCTGGTGCAATTCCATTATTTGAATAAAAACATATTTCAACACAGATTATTTTATTATGATTTTGTAATAACAAAGGGCATGATTCAAATAACAGCAAGCAGAAGATTAGTTTTTCCAGTTTGTACTCTGATCAAGGGTATTCACCTTTTTCATAGTTTGATGTATTGCCAGCAGTCATTCAAACTAGGCAAAAGGGAATATTCTTGTTACAAAGAATTATCTGGGATTTCCTTCTTCGTGTATTTATTTTTTTTTATTGTGTGGGCTTAGATGCGTCTATAGATAATGATTTAAATTGTTTTCCCCCTTTATTGGAATTACTAGGATATAGTATGAGATACTTCTCATTAAGAATAGCTATACAAGCAAATGGATTTTTTAAACAAACGACTGATTTTCCATGAACTGCAGCCATTTTTTCTTTCGTTCAATATCCATACAATATTCCAGTTTTTGTGACGCTACTTTATTGAAACTCTAAATTTTGATTTAAAAATATTAAAAATGTTGTCCAAGTTCGGACATATTCGTATAGGATTAGGAACTATATTGTTTTTCATTATGGTTCCTCCTTATTGGAAATATAAAAAAGGAAAAGTTTCTAAGTTGCCACCGCCTAAATGGTCCGAATACGTCTACTATATCCTCTTTAGATGGGCATGACACTAAATATATATATCCGACGATCAGGCACCAGGTCTGGGCATCTGGGCACAGTAGAGAATCTCTTCATGCCATTATTCCCAGGTCCAATCCAGTGAAATCTCTCAGTGTCATTTATGGGTCAAATGCATATACTAGGATCATTAAATAGGTTTTTAGACTTTTTTGTTGGGGAACCTTCATTGATATTAGACCCATGAAACTCTAGTCCCCTTCGAAGTAATCTCCTCTGGCTGCAATGCACTTGTTGTACCGTTTCAATAACTTCTGGAAGGCCCCATGGAAGTCATTCAATGACCTTCGTCACTGCCTCTTTCATCTCCTCAATTGTCTCATAGTGACAGGCTCTGAGCTTAGGGAATAACCAAAAGTCACAAGGAGCAAGGTCTGGACTATAGGGAGGCTGAGGAGCTGTCTTGATGCCCATCTTGGTCAAATAGTCTGTGACAATAATGAAGTTGTAGACAGGAGCATTGTCCCGGTGGAAATGCCTCTGAGCCGATTTGAAGAGTGCTGGCCTCTTCCGCTGGAATCTCTTCCTGAACTCCCTTAAAACCTCAACATAGTAACCCTAACCCTAACCCTTTGTCCAATCAACTCTGGTGTATTGATTTCCTTACTCCTCCAAAACCTTTCATCATTCCTCACAGTCTCTCTCCCTTCCTTGAATCTTTTTATGCCACTCAGAATCTGATGCTCGATTCATGCAAGATGTTCTGAAAGCAGTCTGAAGCATTTCATACATTTCTGTCGCATTTTTACCAAGTTTAAAACAGAATTTTATTGCATATCGTTCTTCTAAAGTGTCCTCACGTCCATATTGCATTTTGAAATTCACCGGCAGTGACACTCAGACTTTAATATGGTGTATTCCAATTCCTGCTTTGAACCTGAAATCATTAAAATTAGGCAGTCATCTCATAAGATGTATAACAATATTATACTGAATTTTCAAGTGTCTACGATAATTTTATATGCCTGTAAAATAAGTCTGGAAACTTACTGAATGCACCACGTATTTATAAATTGGCCACATTTGATAGAACCGTGTACAAGAAAAAACTCTGTTAAGAAACGACTTCACAGAAGAATTAAATTATAATGAACAATGAATGGAATTCCTTAACCTCTGTGAATAGAATATAACCTTTGACGGTTTGACATACTTTGAAAAGCCAATCAGTCAATTTAAGTTTAACAATACGAGAAATAACATAATATTTTACAACAAACAACATAATCCTAGAACATATTAAATCGTATCGATTGAAATCAGTAAAACTGATCAAATAAATATTTTAAGGCAAAGTTCTCCACCCTGAAGTGAGTAAACCGTCGTTGATATTTGTAAACACTTATTAATATTAAACAAGAGTGAGTGGAAAATAACTGGATTTTTCGTTAAACTCTTGAAACTTTTGTGAAATCCTCTTGTATTCTTTATTTTTAATGTCCATATTCTACAATCATTAAAAAGAATCAGTTCCCCACTCTTTGAGGATTATCCTCAATGGTATGAATTCATGAATATATATATATATATATATATATATATATATATATATATATATATATATATATATATATATATACATATAAAAGAAAAAATGAAAGAAAGAAAGAAATATAGAGAAATAGAGAGAAGAGGAACCATTGAAGACAATTCTGAAAATCATATTGCCATTAGATTGTTGCCATCGGAAGAGAATGATTTTATATGGATTAGACTGTTTAATTTCAAAATGTAAATGAATCATGATGGAACAAAAAACTCCAGTCATGTATATATTGAGTTTGTTCAAACTTCTATTAAAAGTGTTATTTCAATAAAGTATATATATATATATATATATATATATGTTGAAAATATATATTTGTAATGAACTTTACAGTACGATAGAAATATGTGGATAGTTGGATAAGTCAAACATTAAATTCAGATTCCACTGTGGGATATTTGGTTTGGGCTTTCATTTTCATGAACCCTGTATTCAAGAAGTACGTGAATATGAAATAAAACCCGATAGAAATATCACATATCTAAATCTGAGTTAAGTGTTTGATTTATCCAACTTCCCACGTATTTTTCACACACACACACACACACACACACACACACACACACACACACACACACACACACACACACACACACACATATATATATATATATATATATATATATATATACATATATCATCCCGAACATGAATTGAATACAGAAAATCATAGCATTTTCCATACTTCGTGATCTTATTCAGTTATATTCAATAAATGTATTTCATATTTCGTTTCATTCGCATTGAATGACCAACTAATTTCGGCTAAAATAAGAAAAAAAATACTTATTGTTCCATGATACGTCTTACCACCTTACATAGACACGTGAACATAAAATCTTGTGTCAGTTTTTAGATGATAATGCTGTTTTCTGGTTAGTTATGCCGAATTAACATCATTGAATTTATACTTAATATAACCTCATCTAAAATACTACTAAGAAGGAATTTACTCCTTACTTTCGACCCTGTGTTACATGTAAGCTCTATACAAATATGTTTTAAAGCACCTCACGTGGTGTAGTATTGAGCCAGTATATTTTTTGGGACGCCAAGTTTAGTGTGTGACAATCAATATGGAATACATTTGAAAGCTACCTTCCACAGAAAGTAGATAATAGAAGTGTTGTCCACGTAAAGTAATAAGAGAAATTAACTCACCTGATCACCATGGACTGGTGTTCACGATATAAAAGGAATAGGAAGAAAAATATAAGAAAAAATAATCAGACTGACGACTTGAAAAAATGTAGACTGACATTTCTCTTCAAGTTCTGTGTTCAGAGTCTTAACGGCGTTATCAAGACAGCTGATCCATGTCTTATATCATTTAATAATGCTCCGATTCTTACTTTCGTTTAAATAGTCTGGAAAATTATGGGTACAAAAAGGCAACACAACAAGTCTTCATTTTCATTTCGCACTCTCACAATGTATTAGGAAACCAACGTTTTATGGTGGCTTAATAAGATCGTACTGGAGAACTCTAGCTTTGTGGCAATGATTTTATGGTAACGAAATCATATATGGTGTGTGAGTCATTTGATGAAGGCTTTATTGACGGCAACAATTTCTTTCTGTGTTACCATGTGTATGCAATGGTTGGGATAGAGAGATTTTAGAGTGATATATTCGCCATTTAGTCGACTCTAACAAAAGATCAATATCATATCGGTACATAAGATTTACGATAAAAGCAAATAGATTCCAATCACTAACGAACGAATTCAAATATGTTTACTTGCTCCAAGAATTTTCTCTCAACCTGGTTGCCATGATATATGTACTGACTAGCGCAAGTGAAAGTATCAGTTCTTGATAGAATAATCTAAATATGACGAAAGAGTTTTGGTCAAAGACACTGAAACGTTAACACAGGCGTCTTGTCTGAAACGTACATATTGTAATTTTTAAAAAATCTCGGTTTGGTTTATTTTTCTAACTCCCTATGGTTCATTTAATATTTATTTTTTTCATTAATTTCAAAATTCTATATTTCTAAATGTGAAATAAAAAAGTATTCCTATCAAATAATAATGTTTTACACGCAATTACAGTATTTGAATTAACTAGTGCTTCATGAATAATAATCATTCATTATCACACAGTTAAATAGTTCCATGCTTTTATAACAACCATTAGTAAACAAGTGCAACAAAATGTAACTATGATTATACAAAAACATTGAATTGTGTATGTTGGTGTCAATTGCTTTTAACTAATACAAAGAACTATTCGACACAACTGGGAGCTATCAGGTACTATCAATCTGTGTCAGAGTGGACCCCGGAGTAATAACAATGAAGAGGTTATAAACACCTTTAAGAACTCCAAAAGTAAAATCTTGCAAACAAAAGCAATGGAATTTCATGCCAAGAAAGTATTCTTTTCGTGGAGAGGAGTGGTGTATTATTGTATTATAACCCTAGTGACAGAGCTGATGTGTTAGAACTATGGGTAGAAAAAATACCTTCATTTAAACCTAGAAAACAGATTGTGGCGCAAATTATTTCGAACTAAATTTCATCATTTTATGCGCGTCTTTGTGAAAGTAACTCAGTTTTCATTCCTGCAAAGCCGTACTTTGATGCACTTATCAAAAAGTGTGGATACTGACGTTATCTTCCCCATTTTTTATTTTGTCAGTTATTTCAATTTTTTCTACAGAAAATAAAAAGTAAAATGAAAAATGTAACTAATGTTGAATCTAATTTTACAGATCCAATATATGGATGCTCTACTAACGAAACATCAGAAAAGTTGCAAGCTTTTGCTATATAACGAAAAGTTTTGATCTTAAGGAAGATCAAGCAACTGTAATCCAGCCCACAAACAGAAATTATCAACTCAGATTGAAAAGACACATTGACCTTATATGTGACAACATAGTCCCCCACTACACCAACAAAATCTCAGTATATGAAAGTATCAATTATTGGGGGTGCACCGTGGTGTAATGGTTATCGTCATAGGAAATGAACACGGCGACACGAGTTCAAATCCTGGACGAGACTGATTGCATTTCACATAGCACTAATACCCTTGGGAAAGGTATGAATCCAATTATTCTCCCTCCAGCTATGGGTAAATAGTAGGACAGACTAGGTTCTTTAGCCTTGGTGAGGCAACTAGTCTAGGAGAAGGAAAACTCTGTTCAACTCCGCGTAAAATGACCTTGTGTCATATCCTGTCCGAGCGGGGGGGGTAAATATGATGAAAGTATCAATTTAAACGGACTTAAAAATGCATTACTATGAGAATCAAGCTGTAGATCTGATCAATTTGACAACCGTTGTTGACTGTTAAAAAACATTAACTTGTCAGGACTGAATATGGTAAACTACACAGACAAATCAAGAACAATAAAATATCTTACTTAGAAGGAAAGAATGCCGATGTTGTTAAAAGAGATTCTCTGGTTAGTTTTGAAGAGAGTACAAGAGAGGGATAATTTCCACATAATGATATATTTTCTTAATTTTAAAATTATTAGCTACTTACTTAAATCCAATGAAAACTAATAATTTTCCAGCTTTAATTAACATTTAAGGAGAACTAAGACCAATATTACAACAACTAGTATTATTACTACTATTACTACTAAAAAGAAAACAGAATTGGAAACCCTAATATAAACATTGAGAATATACAGTCAATATACAAGAATGGAATTTAACATGGAAAAAAGCGCCCTGAATTTAACGAAAAGTGTCAAACGATACATGACGGAAGTAATCGAACAAGTGCATCAAGTAGTAATCAGAACGCTCGGAGAAAAGGAAACATACAAATACCAACCAGTTTAGAACCTGACACCAACAAAAAACCCGTAATGAAATAAAAAATAAAAAAAGAGTATCTCAGAAGTACCAGAAAATTACTCAAGACAAAACTTTATAACAGGAACCTTGTCGAAAGGATAAATACCTGGGCTGTTTCTCTCTTACGATACTCGGGACGATTATTGAAATGAAACAGAGAATAATTTAAGCAAATAGACCAGAGAACAAGAAAACTAAAGACCATGCATAAGGCATTGCATCCCAGAGATGACGTTGACAAACTATATGTGTCAAGAATAGGGAGGAGAAGAGGACTTGACAGCACTGAAGACAGCGTTGACAGATCAATACAATTACACGAAGACTACATAGAAAAGCGCGGAGGAAGACTTAATACACTCACAATAACCAATACCAACAACACAAGGACCAGTAGAACGACAATAACTAGAAAACAAAAGTTGTAAGAAAAATAACTCTGTGGACTTTTTAAGCGACTAAAAAGCGACATCTCTCACGAGAAAACGTGGACATGGCTAAGAAAAGGAAACCTAAAAAGAAAAACTAAATCTCTTCTAATAGCCACGTCAAAATGACTAATCATATGAGAGCGAGAATAGATAAGACCTGTTGGGTCTTATCTGCAGTAGATGTAGGTTATGTGGTGATAGAGACGAAACAGTAAATTTCATATTAAGCGAATGCCGCAAATCAGCACAGAAAGAAAATAAGACTAGGCCTGATTGGGTAAGCAAGGTATTCACTGAGAGATGTGCAAGAGATTGAAGTTTAACCATACCAACAAATGGTATAGGTATACCCAGAATCTGACCTAAAGAATGAGACGCACAAATTCTTCGGACATTTTGAGGTATAAGCGGATCATCTAATCTCAGCCAGTCGACCAAACCTCATAATAATCAACAAGACAAAGAAAAAGAGAAAACTGGAAGAAACTTAAACTTTGCAGTCGCGGTAGACCACAGACAAAAATTGAAAGAATGCGAAAAGAGGGATAAGTAACTCGGTCTTTCTAGGGAATTAAAAAAAAATATGCAGAACAAGAAAGTAACGATTATACCAATTGTAAATGGTGCTCTTGATACGGTCACCAAAGGATTGATAGAAAGTCTGGAGGCCTTGGAAATAACGGGACGGGTGGAGAATGTCCAAACTACAACATTGTTGTGATCTGCCAGAATACTGAGAAGAGTCCGGGAAACAAGAGGAGAATTGCTCTCACTCAAACTCCAGTGGAGAACTATCAGCTAACGCTAATGTAAAAAAGTTCCCAATAATAATGATAATAATGAAGAAGAAGAAGAAAAAGAAGAAGAAGAAGGAGAAGAAGAAGAAGAAACGTGTCACATAGTGGATTTATTTGAATTTGCCTGAGAACTGAAAAAGCTGTCAAACAAGAAAATAAGAGAATTACCAATCGTAAACGGTACCCTTGGAGCAATCCATTATAACGGAAAAAGTGGGTCGATGAACTCATAATTAAAATTACTCAGATTTGAGTAATAGTAAAATTGACCAGGATACATAGAAGGTTCCTGGCAGCCTGAGGAGACTTTGTATCAATCATATTTCAATAAAAACCCATGAAGGACATCTGTAGTGAAAATGTCTTATAATAATAATAATAATAATAATAATAATAATAATACTTTTCAATTTATTAGCAAACCGAATAAGCACCAAAGAAAATCACTTCGGCAGAATGAGACTCACAAAATTCTCTGGGATTTTGAGATAAAAACCGATCACTTAATCCTGGCCAGAAGACCAGACCTCATGATAATAAAAAAAATTTAGTTTGTAGTGTATTGAAAATTGCCGTCACGGAGGGGATATTAAATAAAGTGAGAAGAGAGACAATACTTAGACATTGCCGGGGAATTAAAAAATGGAGAACACGAGGGTGAGGGTGATATCAGTTGTAATTGGAGTGCTTCCGACGGCCGCCGAAGATTAGGAAATCGGAGGACCAATTGACACCATCCAAAATAAAGCATTGTTGAGATCAGACCGAATACTGAGATGAGTCCTGGAAACGTTAACAGAATCTATGGAAAAACCATCAGCTATCGCTAGAGAGGAAAAAAAAACCGCGAGGATGAAAATAACAGATAGAGTATCGATGGAAAAACAAATCTGATTCAAGTTTACAAATAAAAAAAGGAATTGTTAATCAAAGCAAAATGATCCGTATTTATTTATATTTTAATCTAAAACAATCGAAATCAATTATTGAATGATTGTATTTTTGTAAAAATTTGCCAATCTTCGATTTACTTCTTTTTTTTTATAAGTTAATGCCAAGTACTGATTCTTTTTTTAAATCACGTGATTGGATTTCAAGTCTTTAAACCTGGAGGTAAATGTAAAAACAAGAAAATAGAAACTCATAACGCAATGAATATCGGCGGTAAAGGAAATAAGGTCAAAGATTTGAAATCCATGAAAATACAAATGTAATACAAAAGTAAATAAACCCCTCTCTTCATTTTCTTTATCGAAACACTAAGAATTTTATGAAATTAATTTGTTGTACGATTTCTTGTTTTTTGTAAAAATAGGCAACTATTTTAGTTCATCTTTTTACGAGTTAATGCCGAGAACAGAATAAAACCTCCAAATTACAAAATGGAACAGTGAAAATCATCAAACTCTGGGATAAATATAAATAAATATAATATAGTGAAATACGTTGACAGAAGATAATCAGTTAAAATAAAGAAATCGTGAACGCATAAGAAGAGAATTTTTAAGATGCTTTCTCTTTTCTTTTTGTGGTCCGCTGAAGGTTATTCTTCTTTGGAGGACAAGAAGGTTACATCTGTGACACTAATACAGATAATGATACACCCCTATATCTGGCATGGATACATTATACAAACCATGAAAATGTCAACTATAAATACAAATACAAATAAATATGGGACTCAAATCAAAATTCTGAGTGCCAAGATCGGCAGGTGTAGCCTTGATGGCCAGCATGGTGGCCTTGGCTGTTTTAATTTCACAAAAAGAAATAGAGAAAACAACAATTCACTTAAGTGAAAAAAAGGGAAAATAGAAGAAAGCTGCAAACTATTCATTCCTGTTTGTAAAGGAAACGTTCGCAGAAAGGGTAAAAAAATGAATGATAGAAATCCAGTGACAAACCACTCTCTGTAATACAAGTATATAACTTGCTGGCCCAGTTATAATTATTTTTAAGAATGTTTGTTTTTTTGACCGTGAAATAATAGAAATATTTGGATAACTAAATCAGCAAGAATACGCAAGATGACGAAATGCAAAATATGGAAAACCTAATTTCGACAAAAAGCTGAAGAAGATCTGAGGACATATCGGCTGAAACATAGTGGAAATAATAAAGATGAAGAAAATAGTCCGATAATCCTTAATGATAAAAATCAACAAGCTTTGTCTCAGAAATTTAGACAACTATTAAGTATTACGGAGCCTAACATCACAACATTCATAAAATAGGAGTAATATACCATGTGATTTAATGATAAAATAATGACTGAAAAGACGGTAAAGGAGTCAGCAGCGGAAGAAAATAACAGTAGGCATCGAAATGCTTATTGAAAAATTATTGAAAATATAAAAAAAATATTATTAAAATTATTCCAATGAACAATGTCACTGAAGTGAACGATATAATTCTTGTAGGAGCAAATAAATCAGTGAGAAAATTGACATCCCAATAAGGAAACTAAAAAGAAAAACAAAACCTACAAGGAAAATGAGACTAAAAGGCTAAGAAAAAGAAACTGTGAAAACGAACTACAGTATAAAGCATAGAAAAATACTGAATGACCCAATGGATTGAAAAGACCTAATTTGCAGGAGTAGAATGAGCAATCGAAGCAAGAGAAAAAAAAAATTAAAAAAACAAACTTTGTGACTAACTGGTGACATATCACATAAAAAAAAAAACATGGATACTTCTCTTAAAGGAAAACGTCAAGAGAGAAACTGGATCTCTTATAATAGAAGCATAAAACAATCTTAAAAGGAGCAATAGGTTATAACAAAAGTCGATAATACACAACAGAATAATAAGAGAAGATTACATGAAAGCTGAGATGAAATGATTAATAATAAAATCAATTAATGAAGCAATTACTCACAAAAGGATTACAAGATTAGACAGGACCTGTAAAAGAAGTTAATCGTGGAAGAGATTTAAATGGACCATACTACTAAATGAATGTTTTACAGAATGAGGCACATAATATTCCCTGTGATTTTGCGATAAAAATAAGTCACGAAATCTCGATCAGAAGACAAGAGATAATAGTGATTAATAAAAATAAAAAAAAAGACCTGGTCATTTAGTGTATTTTGTCGTTCTGAAGAACCACAGATTAAATTTAAAAGAAAGGGAAAAGATTATCAAATACATGGAACTTTTAAAAGAACTAAAAAATTGCTGTCTGTCAAAAAATCATCAAGGGGATCTGGGACGAATAGATAAACAATATGACAAAAGAATTAGAACGGCTCCAAGAAGACCAGAAAGAAGAAATTCTACTCCATTCATCAGAGACTTGCACTAGTAATGAACACATACCTACAAGGAACACACGTACCCGAAATAATGACTAAAGGAAATACCACATTAATCCAAAAGGAACTACTCAAGGGATCCACCCAAAAAATCTACAGACCCATTATCTGCCAACCCATGATGTGGAAAAAATTAACAGCACAAATAAGGGAAGACATTTAATACTTGCTAACAAGCCGCAGATTGTTCCAGAAGAACAGAAAGGATACTGCAAAAGATCTATAGGCGCAGGAAAATTACTTTACATAGATCTGTTTTAAGATCTTTATATTTGCGGGTTTTATACTCGTGGCTATGTTCCCTCTGGCTTTCATATGATATTGATTATTCTACCACAATGATTTTAGGGTTCGTGTTTGGTCGCAGGCCCTTACTCAATATATTTTTGGGTAATCATTATGTCATCCCAGTATGTCAGAAGATACCTTCCAAATTCCATTATATCCAAGAAGATTTTGACCGGGTTTTGCTCAAGGTTTTTTTATTTGGTCAGAGCCGGCGAGTATTTTCACCACTGTGCAAAAGTTTTCTGGGTTAAAATAGTTGGTTCAGTTTTCTTATAAAAAAGTAAAGCTAGCAAACTTAGTCGAGGGTGACCAGAAGGCTCCCTTTTTGTTAGCTACTACACTGAGGTATAGGGGAGGGCACTACTCCTTTCCCTAGATTACTCGACTTTACGCTTGATACCTACCTTATATTGCTGAGTGTTAAGCAAGGAGGTATGAAGTACCATTTTTAAATTCTTTGGTATGATACGACCTGGTATTGAACCCAGGTGCCCCGGACCGTTGGCGAACACTCTACCCACTAGAACAATTCAATACTCTATTGGGCCTCAAGGTATATCTTCCTTGGCAAGTGTTGTCTTATAGGAAATGAAGACATTCTAAAATATTTATGGGTTTTCCTTATGTAGAGGACAGGTCGGATCGCTTTCTTCCTTCCATTTGAAAATGTTGTTCTTAGAAAAATGCTGGTAATACGTACAACGTATCAGAAAACTCAACCTGACTGGAGCTGTTTACTAAATATCATTCTCAGTAATAGACTTTTGCAAGGTCTCCGTCTCATTTGAGTGTCGGCCTTGATGGGATTGCTGGACTCCGTTTAAGAATCATATATTGTCTGCCCCGTTTCTTACATCCGGAATGACATATCTCGACGATTTTTGCCAGTAGTTTTTTTTACGATTTTTGTTTTTCATTCATTCTTAATCCTCGTTTTTCTGTTTGAGAGTTTCCAATGATTTCCTTGAAAGTTAGGTTGACCTTGGCACTTGTAATGGTGACCAGAATTCCCATTTCTTTCCTGTTTTCGGTGTAGGAGTCAGGGATTTTATCACTTTAAGTCTCCAAGCATAATTTGAAGTCTATTCTTTCCAAATTTTGATTCCTCCAAAATTGGTTAAACGGTCATTTTAGTTGTCCTTGTCTTCCGCACAATACAACATCAAACTAACCTGAAGGCAGACCCAACCATTTCCCGTGTATTTGTTTATCTTTACCTCAATTGACTCACCTTTTCTTGTAGGAATTTTGTTTACAAGTAGGGTCCATAACAACATCAGTATAAAAATATGCTGCAGGAACCAAATATTGAATTCCCCTTGTAATGGACAGCGATCGATCATATGTAGACCTTCTCGTAATGTTTTGGATTTTTCTTTTGCTGAATTTATATCTTTCAAAGATTCATTAGACTTTTTACGGGTTTTGACACAGTGGGTATATCCTGACCCCCTACCTTATATTTTATGTTTTGATTTACTTTTCCTTTCGTAAGATAGAGACTTCTAGACTTTTGGGGTTTGATTTTCTTTCTACACCAACTTATCTGCTCGGCCATCAGGCTTAGCATATTTCAAGTATTAAAAGCTTTCACTGGTTAAATTTTACACCCACCACCAAGCTCAGCCATATCAGTATTGTTCTGTGTAGCTTTGAGAAGTAGCTGGATTGCTAGAACGAACATTATTGGTGACACTTAACTTCAAGCCAATTCCAACTTGTAGTATAGTATTTTGTGCTGAACTGCATGAAGAAACCATCAAAGTACATTCTATTATTTTGGATATTTCCTCCGGAATATTATACTTCTGTGAGGATAAGAGATTCATCTTGATAAGGCACCGATCCCTATGCATTAGCTAAATCCAACCAAATGACATCCACATCTTTTTTATCTGTCTTAACTTTTTGAATAGCTTCCCAGGACATATTTCCATGTTCCAAACAACCACCTTTCAGCAACAAAAGTATCTATATACTCATTAGTAATTTCGATGACATACCCGCGAAAAATATCTTTCCATCAACATTGAGGAGAGATATAGGATGAAAATTGCCGATATCGTTTGAAATCTTTTTCTTGGGTAGGTACACCAAGTCAGGTATTATTCACTGGTTGCTGATATGACAGGTTTTCCATTAGCATGTAGATATTTAAAAACTTTTGTACATGTTTTATATAGAAGAAAAGTTATTCAATTGGGCCAGGTGTGGATTTATTCCTACTTTTGCTGACTACGTGCCTTATTTCTTCGGGTGTTGGTGCTTTCATATCAAACCTCACTTTAGGGGCTGCTGACCAAACCAAGTTATTATATTCCAGTGGGATATGACGATTGGGATCAGATTAGGCGTCTTTCTCCGGAACTTTTTCTCTGATTAGAGAACACCTGATTTCCGTTGATCAGTATGTTCCTCGCATATTTGTACGGTTCCTCGAAAAAAACGTTCTTGTTCTTTCCTTCGTTTTACTTGTCTCTCCCTCAGATTTTCTGCCTTGCTAAGAGCATTGTTTTTGTTTTTTTTTATTTGAGGTCTTGCCAGACCTTAAGCATATCATTCTTCGTCAACGTTAACGAAACGGATTTGATTTTTTTTTAAAGATTTCTATTCATTCTTAGATCCTGCATGATTCTTTGACGTCCTTTCTTTTTGAATGGTGACTTATTATTTTTTTCTTGCATCCCGTAAATTCTCTTACAGACCTTGTAAATAATGTGGCCACTTTCTTTTGTCGCTGAATATATTCCTTATTTCCCTGTTATTTCTGTAGAATAATTGCTTATGATGTTATCAACTATGCACCAAGCTTCGGAGTCGGATGCCAGTGGAAATTTATTCTTGCAAAATAGTTTGCTTCTTATGATTTGATTCAACAACTTGGATATCCTCAGCACTGTGGTACTCATCCTGGCTTTGGTTTTCCAGCCGTTTATATGTGTTGCTAAGCGCTGCCCTTGAAACTTTGTCTGAGAAACACAACCCATTTTTGTTTGATGAATTTTCGCTCTCTTTTTGGTCGGAAGATGCATGAGAAGTCCGCATTGAAATCTTTAATCAGGGAGGGTTTTTCAGTCTGGGGTCATTGTCGATTATTCTGTTTGGATTCATCATCTTCCTTCCATTTGAGTGAATCCGAGGGGGATTTTTTTCTTTCTCTCTATAGCTAGTATTTGAATGAACTCGGGGTCACTGGCCTGTTGAGATTATCTGGGTTTTCCTTCTGTTGTGAAGTATCACATCACTAGAATGTGTTGTGGCATATCCAGGATACTCATCGGGGTTAGCCGTCTGCATAGTTTCAGGTGTCATATATCCAGAGCCGGTTGGCTAAGCAAGTAAAAGAACCAATTGAAGCGGAAATGAACATCGAAATATGCTTTTTCCCGGGAGACATACTTAGCTAGTGTTGAAAAGGGCCTGAAAATATATATTTCAACAGTTTAGGATGGGCATCTTGTCTTTGATGAGCGTCGGGCTTTTTGTACGGTGCATAAGGCCCTGGACCTCATACATAAAGTCGTATACAGCCTCTAAGGCTTCCTCGATCCCTCTGATCTTTCAAATGTTTGCGCATAACTGTTCTTTAAGATCATTGTGTATTGAGTGAAAGTCTTTGCAACCTTTCTATATATATTAGAATTGTGGGTAACATGGTCAACGTGAATGAATCTTCGAGTGCTTACAATAGCTCTGCCTTTTTACACAATCCTCAATATCAACCGGAGTGTCTTAGTTTCCAATATTGAAATCCTTGACCAAACAAAGATTACTAACATCGAGGCCATGCTACTGAACTCCAAGGAATATTTGAAAGGACACGTCACCATCAATGTAGAATCATTGCCTCTCCAAGATCACAGAGCACAACAATCACTGTACTGGCCATCATGGCAAAGGGACACCAAAAAAGGGATTAAAGGACGATTTGAAAAATTATGTTTGTACCCGTCACATCGACCATCACAAATGGTACACAATTGCTGAGAATCAAGACGCTCGGCATCTCATCAAAAATCATTTTGTTTTATCGATAAATCACTCAATCAACCTGTTGTAGAGTAGTTAGCACCCTTTCAGCACTATCTCAAATGGACTAGCTTATAGCCATAAATAACATACTATAAAGGACTTACATGGTTGATTAATAAGATGATATTGAGTTGATTAATATTCGGACTGATATTACTTCGTTTGGTTATACGGCATTTGACAATCTTCTATTTCTTCTGAGTTCTCTTGTTCGTAGTTTGTAACTTATGGAGTCTTTTTGTATGTATCCGTTAGCACTCGAGACTGGTGCTGAATAGGTGTATTGAGAGTTTATTCTTCCCTGCGTATGATTCACCTCAACAATACAACATAACCTGATAGTCAAAAAGGACTGGAAGAAGAACCACAAGTATGTAATAAAACCCTGACCAGGCGATCATTTGAAGCTGCAGTGATCTTGTCTGTTCGTCCCTACCAGTACCATATTGCTTTTGTTAGCCATGAACTTGCCAGCAATTAGCGAGGACTAAGCCTTCTTGATATTTGCTCCCGAACCTAAGCCAATGATGACATGATTATTGTATCCAGTCTGAAAAAAAAAAAAAAAACGCAGCAAAAGAATAAGAAAATCTGGAGACAGAAATTGCAAGAACGTGATTTTTTAAAATATTGTAGTAGTAATAATATCGCAATGAATTTTGATTTAAATTAAGAAAACCACCCGAAGGTAATATTAATCCGACTTTAATATAGCTTGTTATGCACATCCCAAAAAATACTCTCTCGATGTAATAACCGTAATAACAATATAAAAAAGCAACAAAAAAAGTTCATTCATTTCGATTATGCCTCTAGTAAATCACTTATTTAAGAGTTGCATTAAATAGCAAATAAAAAATATGAATATATAACTATGTAACTGATATTTGGGTTAATGTTTACATCTTATTTGTATTGATAGATTCCTTTTCCAGATATTTTATACAAGTAATTAGAAAATAAAACTTTATTTTTATTCTATTTTGCCATTAGGAAAATAGATTTATCCTATTATATTAACAACATTTCCGGCATTGTCCATTCATTTTTTGTTAGATTTTCATAGCTTCATTTAATGGTTTGTGATTTCCAACCGAAACTTTTACACATTTCACATAGGTAGATTGTTTTACTGTCCCTAAGGATGCCTATCAATTTATAGCAAAAGGAAATTTCGATGAATCGACGCAAAATTGACATTTACAATTAGGTGATATCTTTGGTAAAAAAAACACAAAAGGTTTAGTTTGCTTTCTTTATTTAATGTCATATTAACCTTCGTCTGTTATTTACTGCCAAAGCCATCCCCGTAAAAGAAGAGAAGAGGTATTATTTAACTCACTGTGGGGTATAAAGATGTTCATGCGTTTTTAAAAAAGACAAACGGAAATCTTACTCAAAAATATGGCGAAGTAAATATGGATACGAAATCATGATGCAATTTTATGATAAAAATATTTACACCGTAGTAAATAGATAAAAATATCAAAAACAAAAGAAAAGAATGATAAATAGATGCGACCGGACAGAGTTCTTTTATGAAGCAAGCAAAGTAGCGTAGAGAATGATAAACATTAGGAAACGTGACTGATAGTTGAACCATCAATCGAATAAAAGGGTATCGAAAATGAATATGAGATAAAAATAAATATATATACGTGATGGATCCGTCTACAGAATTGCAATGTAAAAGGAGTTAGCCAATGACTCGTAAACACATACCATAGATTTGCTCACTAATTTGGGAAACGTTTGATGAAAACTAAATATACTAAATAGATGACAAAGAAGAAGAGAACTTGATTAAATTACTCTTCTAAGAAGTCACAGGTTTCAGAAATTAATGGTCTTTTATTTCTTTCCTATGATGTCTAAAATACGAAGGAGACAACATGAATGACAAACATACAATTTGTTGAAATTCTGAAGTAATCTGATGCAATACCATATATATATATATATATATATATATATATATATATATTGTTTTTATTATTATTATTATTATTATTATTATTATTATTATTATTATTATTATTATTATTATTATTATTCCATAATAAGTTTTTTTTTTCGCTTTCTTACAATCGATCACTCGGAATGTACCCAAGACCTAGTAAGAGGGAAATAAGTGATTCGATGCATTTTATAAATTTATGCTTTTTCTTGCCTCTTTTGAGTGATATTGCTACATTGATAATATTCTTTCAAGGGTAGGAGCAGTTCTGCAAAGTGCATTTTTTATTTTTTATTTCATACAGACTATGTGTTCCAACTAGTTTAATGTGTATATGTGTCATTTTCTTGGTCATATCTGGGGCGTCAACTAATACTTACATGTGAGTACTTCTAAGGAGTTGTATTTGTTCAATATCTGTTTGTATTTACTTATGGTTTTCAAAGAAATCAAATGTGATTCCGTTATCCAGACAATCTTAAAAAGAAACTATTCGTTTGATTATTTTAGTTCTTGTAGATCATATTGTAAATATGCACAGTATGTACTGGTAGGTAATTTTATGTAATAGCTTTCGTCGTATGAAATTAGTTCGATGAGCCAAGTGCTAATCCTGGAAGAGGATATTTGTATTTTCATTTGCATTAATAACTTTCGGAAATGCATAGATGTATCTCTCAGTCTCCTCGATGTAAGTAAATCGAACGGAAGACAGGACTTGATACACTCGCTTGTAGGAAAACCCTTCAAGGAGATAGGAAAATAATGAATTGAAAGAGAAGACATGGGGTTAAATGTGTAGAGCTTCCGCTTTAAAAAGTACATGCTATTGATATCGCAGCACCAAGAATAAGTGGTGTGACAATGGCCCTTTTAACTATAAGAAGCTAAAATCACACACTCTCTCTCTCTCTCTCTCTCTTTCTCTCTCTCTCACACACACACACACACACACACACACTGTCTCTGCCTCTCTAATATAAAAACAGATTTAAAATATATATTTGTGTAATATAATAGCCGAGGGAATTCGGTTCATGCCTTTGAGTTTAGTTAGGCTGAGAACCTTTCGGCTCAGCACATGGGTTAGTTAGGTGCAACATTGAGGCAGGTTTTAACACAGGCGCGCGCGAGTTGATGGAGGTGTCACTCAGATGTCACAATAGTCCGAGACGAAACGGGGTGACAGGGTGCGGGTGACGTCACGCACCGGAAGCGCGCAGAGGTTTGTGGAGATTTGAAGAACGTTAGAGAGTTGAATACTAGATGCCAAACGAGGAGGTTCGACTTTTGGAGATCGCAGACGCGAGGCGAACTTGCGCCCTATGGGGGCCGCTCCAGATGGGGGCCAAATGAATAAGACAGCATAGAAGATTGTGTCTCTCCTCCTTATGTCGAAACCACTAACTCGAAGTTAATAAAAAGGTTTCGTACCTGAACAAGAAGTCGTTACGTGTTTTCGAATTTCGAGATTCCTATGTTCTTTATATGTTCTATCGTTATGAACATTATATGTCTATTTCGCACATGGCCATATTCGTGTATATGGCTATGTAACATTTGTACCCAATTATTGATCTTTTTATATACTCTAGAACGGTTTTAAAAATGGAAAAGAAAAGAACTTGTATCGATGACCAAAAATTGAGGACTAATATATGCATCTCCGAAACAATGAGATGAGCATAATTTAACCGCTTGGTTTGAATCAAATGGTCGTTTATAGAACATCCTTCTTTTGTTTTAGTATAGCTTTGTTTATGTCTGTCTTTTTTATTGATACATATATAATTTGGTTTGGTTTGGTTAACTTACTTTTTAAAATTTTTTTGTTAGATGGACTATTAGGTTCATTGCTTATTTAGTGCCAAAGCCATCGTTGAAGAAGAACACTAGTGATAACTGAGTGAAAAAAACGAGCCATATATTTCCTTAGAGTATTAGCCTCCAATGGAACATAACAGCATCACTGACGTCCGACTTCGGCTACTTTAAGGCTGAAGTCCAGCTATTTAGCCATGACGCTAAGGGGACTCCCCGTAGAAAGGATTTTTGATTCGTGAGTTTTACAAAGATTGTTATTTCTAAATATTATTCCTAAAACCCCAGACATTATCATCATAATCATCATCGTCATGCTGATTGCACGGATTTTTCAGTCTCTCTCTCTCTCTTTCTCTCTCTCTCTCTCACTTTCTCTATCTATCCTTATGATCAATTGATCCTGGCAGGTTTGAAAAGTTACATCCTGTGTTTGCACCGAGCTGATGTAAATTATTTCTTGCTGGTTGGCTAATACTAGCTCATCCATGACAATTGATGAACACATTGAGTTTTGCAATGCTTTTCTAGCCGTGAACTGCGTGTCTTGTTTGTCTTGCTTGGATGTTTTGTGAGATGAGCGGTAAATGGTCGTACAACGGTTGTTTCATGGAGTGCTACATTCAAGATTTTTCGCTGCATTTTTCTTCAGATATAGGAATTATTCATAAAAGTAATTATTTTACTTACACAAATTTTACTAATGTTTTTCCTTTTGTGATTCAAATTTTAAAATGTTATACGATAGTTTTGTACCACTACAATGTGGCATTTTGCTGTTATTAATTACTATTAGAGTCCAGATTTCGGAGGAATTCCTAGTCATCATGACTGACATCTTTGCATGAGAAACTTTACTTAGGCCCAATAAAATTTTATACGAAACTCTATAGTTCTACATCGACTTATCTGATGTCTGATGAAACCGAACAAAAACAAAGATTGAAATAAAAATTTTAATTCATCTATTTCCTAGATATTAGTTAAGATACAAAAAGTAATATGGCTGCTGAATAAACTTTGAATAAAATACCGGTTGTAAAACATTGATATTTACTTTATAAAAAAAGACTATAATGATATAGCTAACATATACATAAGGTAAATAGGGAGAGTGCTGGATTTTAACTAAAACCAACGCCACCAGATGTTGAGATTGTGTAAAATTACTGAGTAGAATAATAAAAATACAATCATTGAATGTAACCCTATTCGGAGTAAACAGTAAAATAAATCCTAATGAATTTTAGATGCGTTCACCCAGCTATGCACAATGTAAATAATCGTAGAAATAGAGAGGGATATAAAGAGTTTGACCGAGTAACGAGGAATGCATAGGTATAATAAATACAATGAAAATGATATAAAAAAAGACTTTTGCAAGAATTATATCTCACATAAATATCTAAAAAGAATAAAAAGAAAACATTTAAAATGATTGCACGAATATCTACGCAGTAGGCTGGAGATTTGAAAAGAATTTTGCTTTTTGATTTTAAAACGATAAGAAGACGGTTAACTAAATGCAACAAGCACTATTACATAAAAAAATTAATGCTGCAGCGGCTGCTGCAATTGTTTTTCATTATGATGATACTTATTACGACGATGACAATGATAATGATTTCTATAAAATGTATTGAATGATTGTCTGATATTTTATTTTGAGCAATCGAAACACATCAATAATGGCACATCACTGCGAATTCTTTTTTAATCTCAAAATAGCGTTAAAATTATCTTGGAGATTTATCAAATACTAATGCAATTTTGCAGTTTACGTAAATAGCATGGGTTCTAAATTCATGCTTGCCCTATTCATTATAATGTTTCCAGAGAAATAACTATAAAAATTAGTGATAGTTTACATGCACAAATCATTTTATTCTCAATGACTTCTATACATTTGATAAATAGAATTTGAGCCTACAGGTAAATTCCTTTTTTAGTGACAACCAAGTCAACTACCACCAAAAATAATCAACTGAGAATTGTACAGGAGACATGAATTTAGCTATAAGGACATATGGTATACACATATATTTACTTAAAAGGATATATGGTACACACACACACACACACACACACACACACACACACACACAAACACATTTACACACACCAGAATTTTTACTGGAAAGTTAAACGAAAAAATTTCCCTTGGACTTTGAGATAAACACGGTTCACCCAATCAAGTGTCACCTAATACTGACAAGAAAGCCAGACATAGCTTTAATTAATCAAAAGTAAATAGCTTGACATCAAGTGGATTTTGCAGTTCCAGCTGACCATAAATGGAAAATAAAGTAAGCGAATATGACAGACATATTCGTAGGTCTTTCCAGAGATATGAAAAAGATGTTGTCATGAAAGTGAGGGTAATTGCAATTATAGTTGGAGCACTGAGACTTGTTCTCAAAAGTTCAGGGCAACAGATAAGAGGAAGATTCGAAATCATTTCGGCCATATTACTGTAAGTAATCAGCGTGGGAAAACGTAGAAAGAGAAAAGGTAAAAATATTGTTTAAAAATTCAAACGGACATGAGTGATCTTAATGTTGGAGCTAAACTAGTTGGTAATAAAACCAATATTTCCCACCCTAAAGAACCAACTTTGGGATAGAAACCTACATTGAAAATAAGGCTAGAAAGACAAAGAAACTGCGAAAACAAGCAAAAAGACTGAGGAAGGAACAGCAATTAAGAATACGATAAAATACAACGGCGAAAAAGCAACAAGTCTTACAATACTGCAAGAAAAAATGAACAATAGTCTTTGGTAAAAATGGGAGACTCAACACATAGAAGGAAAGCAAACAATAGAAACAAATCATAACCTTCAAAAATAACGAAAGTTCTACTAATATGTAAGTGGAAAATGCTCAAGGGCAAATAGGTGTTTTCATACAAAGGAAGCAAACTGATATGGAGCAAAATATGGGAACCTAAATAAATTACCAGGAACGTTTAATGGATGAAATAAACATTAAAATAATTGTAAAGGTATGAAGAAGCCTCGAGGAAAGTGTACGTCTTGATTCAACAAGAGCTTCCCTTAAAAAAAGTACCAAATTGAAAACAGCTGGCCATGATAGCATACATGAATATTTACTTTAAAAATGCACAAGAGATTGGTTTAGAAACTGAGTAACTGAAGATGAGAAGCCAGCATATGCAAATAAATGTTAAAAAGGAACACTTTGATCAAGAAAAAAATCAATATTATACATCGATAACTTTTTTACCTATGATATAGAAAATGTTAACTTCCCGGTTCAGAGAAAAAAACATTGTTCACGTGTATGATGCCAATGATTTCCAGAAGAACGAAGAAATGTTGTAGGAAACAGTAGAAATAAGTCACCAGTTATATATAGATCAGGACATCTTCAATGAGTTGAAAACAAGGCGGAAAAATGTACCTAATGTGTGGATTGACTTAAAACATCACTAAGCTATAGTTCCGCAAACTTTGATTATAGAATGTCGGAAATGTTGACAATTTGCGATAAAATGATAAACTTCATTACAAATGTCATACAAAAGTGGGAACAGAATCTAGCAGCAGGAAGAAAAATCGTAAATTAGAGGAAAAGACAAAGACACATTTTCCAGGAATACTTGATCTTTGTTCTGTTATAGGTTCTAGCAACAATAGAACTCAATAAAGAATATAAACCCTCATTCAAATAAAGAATATACAGCCAATACAATGGAATGGGATTTAAAATTGAAAACTCTGTCATGGGTAAAAGAAAAAGAAGGAAAATAGAAAAACGGAAGAATGATAACTACCAAATTAGGAAAGAATCAGAAATTTAGAGAGGAGGAAAA
The DNA here is from genome assembly GCA_963585895.1 of Sepioteuthis lessoniana. Classification (NCBI taxonomy): domain Eukaryota; kingdom Metazoa; phylum Mollusca; class Cephalopoda; order Myopsida; family Loliginidae; genus Sepioteuthis; species Sepioteuthis lessoniana. Next base: position 68,321,738 of record OY757928.1, read on the forward strand.
TTGCTAGAACTCAAAAATATTGGAATGTACTTCACCAAATGAACATAGATGAGAGAAAAGTTTAGGAAAGAATATTTCAGAAGAACAATGAAACTTCTCAAAACCAAGCTGTTAAGAAGAAATTTTATCAAGCGAATAAACACCTGGACGATTCCCCGAGTAAGATATTCTAGACAACTCTTAAAATGGAAAGAAAGACAATCAGACAAGTGAATCAGACGACATAGAAATTGATGACTATAACAAGTCCTTACACCCAAGAGATGACACAGATTTTATAAAATAGAGGAATATGACTTGCTAGCATTTTGTTTTCTTGGTTTCATCAGAACAATGCCTTGAGGAGTACTGTAAAAAAGAGCAAATAGAGACTACTTACAGAAGTCATTAACAGCAACAGCACCAAAAAATAAAAAAATAAAAAAATGAAAATAAAAATGGGACAAAGACATCTGTATAAATAATTCAAGTGACAAACTTGTGTAATTTCACATAAGACATGGGAGTGACAAAAAAAAAAAAAAAAAGGAAAACCAAAGAGAGAAACTGACTCTTTTAATAGCAAAGCAACGCTACCAGGATCAATAGTATTTTAGAGAAAATGGATAATACACACCAGATTAGTATGTAAACGTTTTGTGTATACGCATATAAAACGGGTTTTCACGTAATAAGCTGCAAACTTGAGCAAAAGGAATTCAAGCCTAGACATGAATGGTTGGAAAAGATTATCCACACGGAATTGTGCAAAAAATCATAATTTATTCATACTACCAAGTGATAGAGCATCAAACTTTAATCCATGCAAGAAAATGAGATATAAAATACTCAGTGATTTTGACATACAAGTAGATCATCTAATCCCTGCCAGAAGAGCACAACAAGAACTAATTAATAAACATAAAAGACGAGAGAATTTGCAATGTAATTGATATTTTCATTACTGCGGACCCCAAATTAGAATAAAGAGAGGAAAACAGTAGAAAAATACTTGGACGTTGTCCTAGACTTACAACAAATCTTTGAAACATCCGGGTAACAATAATACCTTGTAAAGCAGTTGTTTGTCGCATTATCCCTAAAGGTTTGGAAAACGGATTGGACACATGAAAAATCCGTGGAATAAATAAAGATAATCCACACGACTGCATTGCTGAGATCAGCCGAAATGCTCAGAACACTTTTAGAGATTTGATAAGAATTGCTGTCACTCAGATTCCAGTGAAAGACGTCGAGCTAAAAAAAGAAAACAACAAAAAACAGAAAACCTGCAATATAGTGGATTTTGCCGTCTTAGCAACCCCGAGAGTTAAACACACAGAAAGCGAAAGGTAACACAAGTATTTGGATTTTGCCATGGAACTAAAAATGCTGTGGAACATGATATGATACCAATTATTATTGGATCGCTTGGAAAGGGGACAGAAAAACATAGAAACCAGAAAAATAATCGAGACCATCCAGACAACAGCATTTCTAAGATTGAACTGAATACTGACAATAGTCGGGAAGAACTTGGGAGACTTGCTGTCACACAGATTCCAGTGAGAGATCATCAGCTAAGGCCAGTGTCAAAAACTTTCAAGAAATATTTTATGACATAAAGAAAGAAAGAATCAGAAAACTTGGAGAAAAAAATTACAAGATTTTCGGGACAGTGAGGGTGGAGAGCATGAAACAAGTTGATATGAAAGCGAAAATAAGAAAAAAATACCACAGACGAACGAGAAAACATCTCGAAACACAGCTTTACAACATAAATCTCATTGAATGGATAAAGAACTTAAGAAGGACAAAGGGGGAACTCGGACTGTTATATTTTGACCTTCGACCCGGCCCAAAAATGCTATTCCAAGGTGATACACCGGAAGGAAGTGACACGTTCCAATGGCCAGTAATCGAAAGAGATCGCGGGGGCGGATTAAGGCTTATGATATAGGACAAGGTGTAGGTCCCATTGTGCCACTACAGTGATGCACTGGAAGAGAGTAACCTCTGAACTGCATGACAGTTATTTCCGCTTGATGACGATTAAACATTCAATTTCAAAGATCCAGTGGGCGATCGTGTGGGCGTTAAATTATTATATAATTGAGTTGAGTTGGGTGCCAAAGCAGTTGCCAGTAGAATTCCAGAGAGTTAGAGACAGATGTGGTAGGGAAAGCCACACCCGACCGAGGGGGTCCTCGGAAACCCCCGATGGAGTTAGGGGTCCAGGGAAGATGCTGATAAGATGCCATAAAGAAAGCCAGCATCCAGCAGAGTGAGCCCTAGGCCTCCGGTTGAACATCAAAAGAACAAGAAAGACACAACATGACGGTCATAACAGTGGGGTCAAAATATGAAGTTTATGTTCAGTCTCTAGCACCCTCTCACATGCAAAACTTGAACAACCCTTTCGAACCCTTGCAATAAAGTGAGAGGTAAATATATTTGTAAAGAAGTCTTCCTGTGTCTTTATCATGCGTCGTTTATTCATGCGTCTGTCTTTGATATTGTGTCGTTGTGATGCTGAATGATGATGTAGATGACTATATAACAAGACAAATGGATCAGTGGATAAGAAAACCGATAAAGATGTACAATGTCATACATCCGAAAGATCACATAGGCAGACTATAAGTGTAAAGAAAAGGAGGAAGAGGATTCATAAGCATTGAAAATAGTATGGAAGCATCAAAGACTGCATACTAATTATCGCGGTGACAATATAAGAACAAAATCAACAAAAAATAGGAAATAGAAATAGTGAGAACCCAAGTTTATGGATATTTCATGTGATAAATTGGCGAAATCATACACGATAAGACCTTAAAATAGCAAAAAAAAGAAAAAAACTTTAAGAGAAAAACTGAATCTATTAATGGCAGCAGGAAAAAAACACCATAAGTGCCAATTATTTTAAAACTAAAATCGATAATACGTAACGGAAAAGCAAATGTAGATGATGTGGTAACAAAGACCAAAAGATTAAGCACACCATTAAGAAATGAAGCAAACTCGCGTCAGTGAACTCTAACACAACCCACGACTTGCTGGAAACTTTATCCAATGAAAAGTATAGAAGAAATTGAAATTTGGCCATATCAGAAAATGCTATTTACACAAAACAAAATCAACCCTAAAAATAAGATGCATAAAAAGTCCTCAAGAACTAAAAAATTTAACTAAATCACCTGATCCACAAAAAAAAAACAGAATTAATGATAGACAAAAAAAGAGAACTAGTTGTGTTGTAGACTTTGCCATTCCAGCGGACAAAAGTGGGAAAAACAAAGAAAGCCAAAAAAAGAGATAAGTACTTAGACCTTGCTAGAGAACTGAGAAAGCTTGGGAACAGGAGGGTGAAGGTTATATCAATTGTGATTGGTGTTCGTCGAGAGGTCCCAAAAGAAACTGGATTTGGAAATCGGTCTGGACATCTTCAACCTAGGTGGACGGATGGAGACTGTTCAGACTTCAGCATTGTTAACACCAGCGAGAATACTCAAAGACTCTTATCGACAGGAGAACTCGTGCAATCACTCAGACTACAGTAAAATCCCAACAGCTAAGACCGATGCGAACAACTCATAAAGAGTTAGATAATAATAATAATAATAATAATAATAATAATAATAATAATAATAATAATAAGAAGAAGAAGAAGAAGAAGAAGAAGAAGAAGAAGAAGAAGAAAGACTACATTGATCCAAAAGAGCACAAGCAAAGGAAAAGCTACAAACAATTACAGACCGATAATTTGCCTACCGCACAAATAAAAGAAGAGATTTACTACACGCTAACAAGCCTCATAGGATCCAGAGGCACTCTTACACAGATCAACAAATCCTAAATGAGAGCAAGACCAGAGGAAATATCTTGCTATGGCATAGATTGACTACAAATAGGCATATGATACGGTTACCTAAAGCTAGATGATAAACTGCCTCAAAATGTACGGAATATCACATGAAGTCATAAATTTAATCAAGAAAACCATGAAAACCTGGAGGGTGGAATTCACAGCAGAAGGAAGAAACTTAGCTGAAACAAAGATCTAAACAGGCATATTTTAAGGAGAGTGAACTATCACCTTTACCATTCAAAAGTGCCATAATGCTACTAAACCACATACTCAGAAAATGATACGCTGGATATAAACTTAGGAGATTGTCAGAAAAGATCTAATGAACATGGATTACATCAAACTATTTGCAAAAAAAGGAAAAAGAACCGGAAACCCTAATACATGCAGTTAGAATATACAGTCAGGAAATAGGGATGGGATTTGGCCAGGAAAAATGTGCCATGATTGTAATGAAAAGTGGCAAACGATATCTAACTGACGGATAGAACTACCAAATCAAGACAAGATTAGAACCCGCGGAGAAAACGAAACCTAGTGTGACGTCGTATGCTACCGAGAGAGTAAAAGGGAGGTCAATTCCCTTACCCTTCTGTGTTTGAATCAACAGGCACCAAGGCTGACCGTTAAAAGGAGATAGGAACGAAAGTTAATTCCTCGCGCTCTATGACCTGCAGACTGTTGAGCAAAGAAAGGAATCCAGGTCACTCGAGTATTGTAACCGGATGAAATGGTGTTAGAAGGAAAAAGTCAAAATTATTGGCCCATAGACCCTTAGGCCAAAATGCCACCTGTTTCTTTAGAGAAAATTTGAAAAAGAAAGTTTAGTTCTGGACAGACATTGGCGAGAGATACGCAGAAAGTTTCCCGTAAAAAGAGTATAACAGAATGTTTGAACAGAAGTCAGCAGAAAGGATCTGACACAGCCAATTCTGGGGATGTCACTTGCCCGTAAAAAAAAGAAAGGAAAGAATAAGAACATGTAAACCTCGTCAAAGATAATTACAACTTAAAACTGTTTTTCCTTCTACCTTTCCTAAATATTGGGGAATTAAATTTATTCAAAAAAGATAGAGAGAAACTAAAAGGATTTTGTTTCACCATTAGCAAATTAGTGAATGAACTTTGATACATACTTGAGTCCGGCGACTTCGACACTTTCTCAAGTAAAAGAGAAAAAAAAAAGAATGAAAAAAAAAAGGACAAAGAAGAAAAGGACTGGTAAGAACCATTTATGCTTGATGCTTCCAGTTGGCTTGATATTGGCGGTATTTTAAAAAGAAAAGAGAAAAGAAAATGGACCTGCTTCTTAAATCTTATCATTATTTGTGTGGTCGTTGCCTATTAAAACTTTGTTATATTTTAAATGCACACTTGTGTTGAAATCTTTTGGTTGTGTTATTTTCTCTATCAATTAGTCTTCTGTTGCACATATTCGTTTCAGATTCGTATCGCTGTCATTGATCTTGCTAAACGCCTTATTCACCTTAAAAAATTACAAGGGAATATTGGGAAGTTGACTACACTTAATAACTTAAACAAATGGACCAAATAAAAAGAAAACTAATGAGCATGCATAAGGCATTATATCCCAGAGACATTTACAGACTATACGTATAAAGAAAAGAGGGAGAAATCGGACTTGAGAGCATCGAAGACAGCGTTGACACATTAATAAAACAACTCGAAGATTACATAGGAAAACACGAAGGGGGACTGATTACAGCAATCAGAAACAATTCTTACAACACGATGGTCAACAGAATGAAAATAAATTGAGAAAATGGAAAGAAAAACAACTCTATGGGCGTTTTAAAGGACTAATAAACACCCCCTCACACCAGAAAACCTTGACCTGGCTAAAAAAAATGAAAATTGAGGTGAGAAACAGACTTCTTCTGATAGCTACTTATAACAACGCCATAAGAACCAATCATATCAAAGCGAGAATAGATAAGACGCAACAAAACAGCAAATGTAGGTGATGTTGTGACAGAGATTAAACTATCAATCACATTATAAGTGAATGCAGCAAATTAGCACAGAAGGAATCTAAGACAAGACATGACATGACTGGGTCGGCAAGTTGATCCACGGGGAGATGTACAAGAAATTTAAATTTGCCCATACTAATAAATGATATATGCACAATTAAGCGTCTGTCCGAGACAAAGACACACATAAAGACCTATGGGATTTTGTCATGCACACGGATCACCTAATCTCGGACAGAAGACTAGACCTTATAATGATTAAAAAAAAAGAGAATTTGCAAAGTGAAAAGAAGGATTAGTACCTCGAACTTGCAAGTGAATTTAAAAATATATGGAACATGCAGGTGACAATTATACCAATTGTGGTTGGTAATTTTGGCACAGTAACTAAAAGATTATTAAAGGGACTGGAGGAATTGGAAGTTGGCAGACGAGGGAAGACCATCCAAACAACAGCATTATTGAGAATACCAGCAGACTTCAGGAGACTTGCTGTCACTCAAACTCTATTGAAATACCATCATCTAACGCTGATGTGAAAAAGTCTAAAAAAAGTAAATAATAATGATGATAATTATCAAACCTTGAAGATTACATAAAATAGAGCAACAACAGAAAGACATATTACAGTGACCAGAAACAACAAATCCAAACCAATGATCATAGAACAACAGAAACAAGGGCAGAAAAATGGGAAGAAAACACCGCTATGGATATTCCAAGCGACAATCAAGAGACATCTCACAGAAACTAAGGGAAAAAAAGAAACATTAAGACAGAAACTGAATATCTGCTAATCGCAGTACAAAACAACGCCATAAGGACCGACAATGATAAAGCAGAAATAAATATGACGTAACAATGAAGCAACATTCATGCAATGTGAAGACAAAGACAAAACGATCAAATCACATAATAAACAAATGAAACAAACTAACACTAAAATATTATAAAACTAAACACTTCTGTGTTGCAATGTGATCCACAGGGAATTATGCAAACATCCTAATTAGACCATACGAAAAATGTTCAAAACAGAATCGGTCCGAGAGAATGAGAATCACAAAATTCTCAGAGATTTTGTAATATAAACGAATCATCTAATTTCGGCCAGACGACCATATCTAGTCAATAAATAAGAGAATCTACCGACTTTGCCGCAACGGCGGACGATAGAGTAATATTAAAAGAAAGAGAAAACTGAGATAAGTAACTAGACCCTGCAAGAGACTAAAAAAAATCAAAGGAAAATGAAGGTGACTCTGAAGGTGATATCAATTGTAATTGGTGCACTCGGAACAATCCCTAATGGATTGATAAAATTACTGGAAACTTAGATATAAGAGGACGAATTGTGACAATCCTGACAACAGCATTATTAAGATTGGTTAGAATAGTGAGACGAGCCCTGGGGACTTAAGGACACTCGGTATCACTCGAACACCAGTGAAAAACCTCTCAGCTAACACTAGTGTGAAAAACTCCCAAAAGGAGTAAAATAATGATAATAATAATATCGTTTTGTAAACTTTGCGGAAAAATGTTTTCATTAACTCCAGACTTGATTATTAATATTTTTCTTTAATAAAATAATTTCAAAATATGGAAAGAGAAAAAAGCAGTTAAACCAGATGAGTCTAATTGATGAAGGCAAATTCGCAACCACTTAACTGCTTAATAAAATAACTCCTTGTATCGTTCGTTTCACCAATTATATCCAATAATAATGCAGTTATTAATTTCACAATCTCATGCATTATCGGAAGCTTGAGAATTTCACCTTTAGGTTAGACAGATTCATCAATGACTTAATAAGAGGAAAATCCAAAGTAGATTTTTTTGGCTCATTAATAAAATCAACTTGTTAAAGCAACTAATTGACACAAATAATAATGCTACATCATTAGAGCATTTTAACTATTTTTCTTCATTTTAAAATTAGTATTAACCTAAGGAAAAAAAATTAATCAAAAATGTTCTTGCGTTAGGTGTTATGCGAAGAGTCATTGACTAAATAGTAGAGATGATTTATAATAATGATTTTAATAATATAATTGTATTTCTTGAAGAGTCAAAAACTTTTCTTAAGTGAGACATTTTTTCAAGAAAATGTATCTAAAATCCTTTTTGGATCAAAAATGTGTCTGTGGGGCTAATGAGTATTTGTTTGTGTTATTAAGAGTAGATATAATTTACCATTTTAAAGTAAAATATTTGAAGAGAAGATTTACGTGATCAAATAGAACAAACACTGTATAGCCATTATATAAACAGAGAAATATTTTAAAAATTAAACTTCAAATGGTTTGAAAATATAAGTCATACTGTATTCCACCTGAATTTTAGAGCTAAATTTTGGTGCATAAGTTATAGATAAGTTATAATGTGACCCAATAATCTTACTACCTTCGGTACAATAAATCGCGGATGTGTCAAACATTTGGGGAGGTAAGTCCTGTCAAATGTCATCATTGATGAGGCAAAATATAGGGAAGATAGGGAATAACGTGGGTGGTGTTCGAATAACATGTAATTAAACTAAAATTGCAATAAAATTTAAGCAGAGACATGTGGACGTAAGTAGTTTTTTTTTTGTTTTGAATTCGTTCATTTGTTTCTTTTTTTTTAAGATTTACAATTAAAAGTATTTTTTACTTTGAATCCCACATGTAGAAACCTTATATATTTACCTGCTTAGCTGATTTAAAAATTAATTTTATCTAGTTTGAAGCGTCTATGTTGCCTCTATTAATAGGCTCCCATTTTCTCCATGAATTCATCAAGGTGAAGGACATTCATGTGAGCGTCATAAAATATTCAGCCTAAGTTCCACATAAACTTATGATTTTAGATTGATCACGAAGCCCGGAACTGTTATATATCTGTACTAAATTGTTTCTTCTATACTAGTGAACTTCGAGAATTATATGCCTTGTTTTCTTTATTTGTGGACTTAAGAAGACTTCATTGACCTTTTTGTCATATAGGGAAGAAGTAGTGAAATTCAATGAAAGGCTGATCGAAAATAATAATGCACTACTCCATGAGGCTCATTTTCATACCCAAGCGAGAAAAAAAATTCTAGGGCTCCCGTAGTGACAGGACTTTAATATAATGCTTCCCCAGAGAACAATTAGTCTGCTGTGCCTAGGGATTTCTTCCTTACTACGCTGCCGTATTCCAGTTATTCCAAAGACCAAAGGGAAACTCGGTAAAATTATTTTGGATATTTATGGCAAGTCTCAATGGAGAAGTGGCTAAAGTATTGCTTTGTGACATCGGAGTAAGTGAGTTCCAACTTCTGTTATGCTAATACGATCATTTATGATCCAATAATCTTGGGAAGCTATGGATCCCGTTATATCCTTAGCAGTGGATGAGATAGTACCATCACTCACTTTTTCCAAAGATTGCTTTGGAATTGAATATGCCTCGAAACTTGATATGCCTTTAAACAACCCAAATCTATCCTTGAAAATCTTTTTTCAAATCTCTGAAAAACTCTCAGCCATACTAGTCTCACTTAAAAGCTTTTAACAAAGTTTTGATGCTGCTATAGCAAAGGGAAGAGACGTATACTGATTCCTTTACTGACACTCGGTAGTTTTGGGGCTTCCGAATGAGATATCAATGAAGAGGTACCACTCTTTAGGATTATATACAATTCCGATCGTCATGAACAAAACAGAGGCTATCTCTAAAAATGTTACTTCAAATTCATCAAGTACGATTTCACACTTTCATCAAACAAATTCCAATTACTGGTGATTCAAATATTTCATAAATATTTCATAAAACTATTCGGGTCACATTGATTGGGATAGAATAATTTTTCAGTAGTGCACTACTGAATGGAATTAATATTTTCATTTTCCTAGCCATATTAAGTTTAAAAAGCCCTGTCTGTCCGACAGCTTTCCCATATTTGGATTCAAATATTTCTTAAAGGTGCAATGTGAAATTCAAGCAACTGCATTTAGGATTTCAATATAATTCAAGTAACAAATTTTATTTCCAAAGAAGATAACTCTTAAGCCAAATTTTTTTCTGATTGGTATAAAATGTATTTATTTCACTAGATGCTTTTATAAAGTTTTAATTCAGACCTTCGACGAATTTTGGTGCTATTCTCTTATAAAACTCCTTTCTATCTTGCGAAATGGTACACAGAGCTTAGGGGAGTATGTCTCTAGGAGTATGGATGATGCAAGGTGCAGACTTATGATAGCTGGGGATTCTTGGCTTGCATGATGTCTGGAATGTTCAGTTTTGCAGAAATACGTTATACTAAAGGCGTCAATGTGTTAAAATTAACTTCATTTTTCTGTTTCTCCTAAATTGCAAAACAGAAAAAATAATGAATCATAAGTTTACATCATTATCACATGATATATTATCTAAGGAGGGTATTTTAAATGAGTTATCATTTGGTCATAAAAAAGCAGCTACTTATTACCATCTGTGTTACATTCAGAAAGGCATTTTCGTTATATTGGTTGGCTTGAAATAAATCAAAATTGCGTGGGCATATATATATATATATATATATATATATATATTGGATAGCTATCTGAAATAGCTTATTGTAAAAAAAATAATAACGTTTAGAAAGAATGATTTGAATATATAACAAGAAAATTGTAATATCTCAATCTGCAATACTATAAACCATAATAAATTGTTAAAGTTTATCTTTCAAGGAAGAATGGAAAAATATGCATCGTAATCATTAATGTAAATAAAAACTTCTAAAAGTACTTAAGAAATATAACCAATGTTCATTAAAAATTCTGATATGAATAGGAATGTCCTATATATATATATATATATATATAAAGAGCGAGAGAGAGATGGAGAGAGAGACATAGAGAGAAAGATGGGGGAGTGAAAATTATGGTGATGACTTGCGTGAGATTCCAACAAGTTTCTTTAATTTAATTTGTAACATTCTGATTTTATCTCGTATCGCACACCGAATAATTTTGAAAAATTTAATGAAAATTTATTTTGACTCACAAGAGTCGGTTTTGTATATTCACTAAAAAGAAGCCCCTAATTTAAAATCTATTAATTCAATAAAACTTGAGAGGTGTTCGTGTTTATCTACTTTGACATAAAATTTACCCCAATCCTACCTCACTAAATGCCTAAATCGAACCTGATTTGGCGAAGAAGGAATAAAACATGTAGCTTCTTTTTCAACGCAAATCACACGCTCATGAACAAACAAAGGTCTTGTTTGAATGATGTAATTGTATTAGAGAAATAACAGCTCGAGTCATGCTGAAACGGTTGGATCAAACAGGCCAAAGTTACAATCAGCACGCAGAAGAAGTTTCAAAGACAATTGTCTTTGCTGTACAACGCCTCCTGATTACAATCAGAATGGGTTAGGATTGTTAGAAGGCGGCAACTGCTGGGCAGAAACATTACAAGAAACCCTCCGCCCAGTCACCTAGATTTCCCCGGTCGATAGACCCAATCCGAAATTCTCTTTCAATCTCACTTCATTTTTTCACTCTTTCTTTCAGAACATCAAATAAACTCATTTCTTCGTTTCCCTTTGTAATTTACTAAAACTTTTTTTCTTTTTTCTCTACCACCTCTTCCTCGCTATTGTAGTAGAGGAAACGATGTATTTTCAGAGTCTTCCTTATTAGTATGTTGATTCTTGTTATTTTTATGTCCTTTCTTTCATTAAACAGCATTTTCACAATTTGCATGTTTTTCTTTCATTGTTTAAACACGTTATTTCCCCTCTTCATTTACTTTCTGTGCTTGCTTGTTTGTTTGTTTGTTTATTTGTATCTTTCTTTGTTTGGTTCTTCTTTTGGATATACAAACAGTTTAATGTGTCCATCACAATAGCTTTAAGCGTCCATTAAGATGGATGCCCAGCCACATTCTATTCATACATTTTATAATATACTTAACTATACACAAACAAATTAAAAGTGATGCTAAATGCAAAAGTATATTAATCAGGGTAAGCATAATATAAACACATAGATTTGTAGTTTGACTAAGCATTTATAAGATATCTAGGAAGATAAATAGGAATTCATTAAAGATGTTATCAGATCATAATATATGTATGGTAGATTCTAACGAAAAATGTGCAAAAAATACTTGATGAGAATTTCACAATAAGGATTTGTGCTATTCTGAATAAATTCTAAAAGTAGAACACGACAAAACAACATCTGCACGGTGATTTATTTGCCAATTTTCAAACAAACGATGTAAGACGAACAGAATATGTTTTTCTTGGCTGGAGATGTCGAAACAAACTGATAGGTGGTATTCTCCTATGAATTCCTTCACAATGACATGCCAGTGGTGTCCAATCAGAAAAAAAAAACATCTTTCAGTTCTATGTGGACGCTTAATGCAATTCAGAGGACAATGCCAAGAGCCATTACTGATACGGACGGATGAAGATAGATAGATAGATAGAGAGAGAGAGATAGAGAGAGAGAGAGAGAGAGAGAGAGAGAGTAAAAGATAGAGAAAAAGAATGAGAGTTAAGGAAATACATGGTATCGGCAAACCTTGATGATGAGGACGATAGATAATTGTTTTACTCAATAAAGCAAGGCGATTGATCAGAGGAAATCTTCAACGTAATAATCTTAATATATCTGCCGTGGTATAAAAGATTGGTTTCTGTATTTTCAAATGACTAACGTAAAAGTTATATACTAGATATAATGTATTTATAAATCTGAAATTTCGACTTCAGAAATTAGTGTTCTGGAAGTGTAAAACGAAAGCTCAAAGGTTCGATTTATACAATTAACTTTTCTGACGTTAAATTAAGTGTATAACACATGAGTTCACTAAATTAAAATCTGAAAAGCAAATTATATATATATATATATATATATATATATATATAAACTTGAAAATAAAATTACAAATGGTATATCACTTCATATAGAAATAGTAAAATCGTGCCTCATCTCGTACAAATACGTAAGATGGTTTTGGCCCAAGGATCAGTAACGGATTAAATGGTGACAAACAGTTTGGTGATCATGGATCATTCAATTCCAAAATAGTAGAATTGAGAATGAAATCGGAAAACAGCAATTTAGAATAATAAATTGGTGTTGGTGGTTGGATATATTAACGAATGGTTAAGTGTCGAGACCCAGTCTGTGGATAAGTCAGATTACTTAGGTAGATGAAGTCGAGACTCGAGGCGAAACCTTTCTATTTCATAGGCTTGGTTTTTAGCTTCTTCTCTGATTCAATTCTAATCTTGATTTTATAAAGATTTTCTGCTTCTAAAATAATGCGGAAGATATTATCTACGAATTGAATTCCGGCCCTTTCATGACGTATACACTTAAATAAAGTGGAATTTTAAAATACAAACACATAATTGCTATATTAGTTTGTGACAAGGAGAGGAATGACGATCGGTGGTATTTTAAAGCTGTTTCGGAGAAATGCCCGTAAGACAGGCTTCCGATTTAATAAAATTATTCTATGGGTACCTAACCTGTTGTAATAGTTACGAGATATCTCAGCAGACCATTGTCTTTAAGTTCTATTCTCACAGGGTTCCACATATTTCCGGTTTGTGCCAAAACTAAGCAATATATATATATATATATATATATATATATATATATATATATATATATATATATATATATATATATATATATATATATATATACTGATACTTTGTTTAAACGGTATCCTGATTGTATGATTATAATTTTCTTTGTTTTTTTCTTTTTATACGTCCCATGGCTACTAATTCTTTTTTTTTTACGGAAGTGACATGACTACTTTTTTTGTCATACGCTATGGGTACATGTCGATGTGAAATAACAAAAGATACAGAAGTACCACAAAGTCTTCAGATATGGATGTGTTTTTGATATTTTTTTTCTTTTGTTCACATGAGTTGAGAGTTTACAACTTCATTCTAAAATTTCTATGAACAACCCATACCTTATTTAGTTATTTATTTTTCCAACAACAATAAACATTTTATTAAGGGATTAATTTCATAAGGTTTATCTTGCAGGCTTATATTATATGAGTTTTAATATACTTTTATCATTGTCATATTAATTCGCTTTTATTACTGTTTACTTCATTTCATTGATTTTTCTCCATTTTCTTTCATTTATTCCAATTTTTACGTTTTTCTTAACATTTTTCTTTTCCTATTAATTTCTTATTTAAAATACATTGTAACCTCCGGTACTCTATGTTTACTTATGATTATTTTAGCGTTTTTTCCTGGGTTGTGTGTGTGTGTGTGTGTGTGTGTGTGTGTGTGTGTGTGTGTGTGTGTGTGTGTGTGTGTGTGTGTGTGTGTGTGTGTGTGTTTCTGGCTTAGACATTCACGGAATCGTTTCTTTTAAGATCATATTAATCTGTTTTCATAGAAATAAGTCATAATAATCAGATAATCATAATTAATAGAAATCTGGTCATTTTGCTACCAAGAAAGGTGATATAAAGTATTTTTTACTGTAAGATAGTGTAGACATCACTGATAACTTTCCTGAAGAGGTCTTTTTGCTGGTATGTTAATGCCTTTTCAACACCTTCTTTGTTCTACAGCAATCGGCTTAAAAGAAGCATAGAAAGATTATTCATAAGCATTTGGTGACACATTTTTAAACAACACTTTTAAATCTATTAGGTGTTGCTCACTCGACTTACCAGAATTAAATATAGGTTGTAAACAGTTCCTTTTAAGAAATAAAAGACCAACAGTTGCTTTTCTTAAATTATAAGCAAATTATTTGTATTAAAGGATATTTTATTGCTTTTGTTCTATCGTTTAATTGACATGAGGTGCAGCTTTGTCTAGACTGAACGAGGCATGGGAAAAATCGCCTCAGGTTCATTCAATTACTTATGTACCCTAACAAACCTCTATTAACCAGTGTTAAAAAAAATCGAAGAGAAGTAATGATTTTAAAGGTTTTAATTAATGACACATCAAACACCGTGGTTTATTTGATGCCAACCGCAATCGACGCAGGGATAGTATTTAACACTTATCTCTTGAAAAGATTTATAGTATTCCCAAAGGTAGTAGTCCAAACATGAACATAATAGCCTGAATTCGAACTTTCTTTAAGGCCGAAGTGTTGCTCATAAGCGAATACGGTACTGGAACTCTCCCATTTGGCAAATTACAGTAAGATAAATAGGTATTTGAAATTTCAAACAATTTCCATTTACTATTTGTTCAGTCATTTCGTTTAATTTTTCTAGACAAGGTTAGTGGCTTATTTTACCTTACTTTGTTATTACCTAAGTTTGTTATTATTGTTAATAAAATACATTTAAACAATTTAAATGCAAGTTCACTATTTAACTCACATGCAACACTTATTTTACACGTGAGGTTGGGTAAGTTAATCTGCTTTTATATTTCTTCGTAAACTAGAAGCAGATACCGAAAACATAACAACATCACAACATGTAATCTGCTAGAATACGCTATTTTTCCGCCTAGTCAGCACTGTTAACGATGCATTTGCGCCACGAAGAACAAAAAATTGCATATATAAGAGTGGCTCTCCGAAAAGTAATATTTCCCATTTTATTCCGACAATATCAGTTGCTGTTCCTATAACCCTTCAATTTCAATCTTCCAACCAGTAACTCATAGTTTTGACATTTTTGCCGAGATCAGGTGAATGGAAAAAAGAAATATATCCCTTGATATGAAGACAAAGATGTGTCATTGAACTCTCACTTCTGTGAAAAAAATATGTCCGCATTAACATGCATTAGTGGTAGTGATTTTTTTTGGGGGGGGGAGAATGAGACTCGATATGAGCTAAAAATGTTTAGATAGGGAAGGATAATATACATTTAAACCAACCTTCAGCCCATGAAATGAAAAATGGCTTTGATCAGTACATGGGTTCTAAATGGGTCGATAATATGATAGCTGAATGAACAAAACTGCTGCGACAAGGAAGCAATCTACACTGCTCTTAAAAGTCTCGGTCACTTCAAATTTCATGTTATACATATTTATATTCAATGCTTGTAATTATCTAGACAAAGTTTTTTTTATAGGTAAATAATTTCCCTAAAAACGATTTCTATTCGGCTCACTTATTGTGTTTTAGCTTCTGTTGAAACCACAAGGATGCAATAGTTCTGGGGAATCCCTTGTAATTCGGATATTTTTCAAAAGAAAGCAAGATAGTGATGTTAACTCTTTTTTTTCTATTTTCTATTTAAAAAACAATTTTTTAACTGTTTGCTTTGATATAGTCATTAGATAATTTCACAGGTAGACTTGATCGTAAAGAATGATCAATAATTTCCCAATGCCTCAAAACTATTATATCGTTTTCTTCCATTTGTTATATTACACGTGAAGAAAAATTGCATTTGCTTCTCAACTTCTAAGACTTTTTATCTGCAAAAATCCTAATATTACTAAAACAATACTCACATTCATCTTAGAAAAACACTCCGCTTTCTCTGGACTGGCTTGCACTTCAATACATTTTAACTTGTAAAGCAGACATGAATTTTTCATTCAACGGAGAATAGACTTCAGTCTTCCAATTCAATATTCAATTTCTCGTAATCCTGGAGATTACATAAGCCTTTTGATTTCTCTTATCTGAAAGCATTGGCAAAGTGAAAAATCTTTTCAAAAAATACATTTTCCTTGAAAATATATTCCTCTCTCGATTTACGCACCGATAATTTTTAAAATTCATTTATACGAGTTGAACATTTTTAAAATGACAGATTTTATTTCCTGTTAAAAATCTGATTTAAAGTACATATTTATTAAACTCTATCTCATTAGTAATCTGAACAAACATAAACAATTTGATCATGTTTAATTTAAACCACTGGGGGATTTACGAAAGATTTCAAATTTTCACAATATTTGTTGAGGAGAACCATCATCATCGTCATTATCATCATCATTAAGAAGTGCCAAACTCTCTCTCTCTGTCTCTCTCTGTCTCTGGCTCTCTCTCTCTCTCTGCCTCTCTCTCTCTATGCATCCGTCCGTCCCAATTGGTTATTGCTCTTTGCAAGTCATCTAGATGGCAACCGGTTTCCCCCAAAAGTTGATGAATGTAAGTTTTTACTAGACGGTAAAGACCAAGTGACACAACCATGCAACTCAAATCATTCGGAAACAGGAGTTCATAATAATCGGCAAAAGTTTATAAATGGTGGCTAGCGGTTAATATTTATGCCTCCCTGGTGGCCATTGCTTGTCCTTTAATAGACACAACACAGTTTTAGTCAATTTTGCGTAAATTTTCAAAGGAAAATAGGAAAAAAATTTTCTGATTATGAAAATCAACTCTTAATCTATTTTATGCGCTTAACACAAATATTCTAATATATTACAAGTACTTATCTTCATATATTGCATGTTCAAAAGCTTTTGAAATGTTAAAACATCATGCTGCAGTCCTATCAGAAGTCAAAATAATGTTTTTCATAGCTGTAACCGTCTTTGATGTATGCTAGAACAAACAAATGGACGAAAATGACATGACACTATAATAAAATATTGTTCTCTATCAAAACAAATTCATATCAGTCTACTTTATTAGAACAAATATAAAGTTTGTCTGTCTAACTGCTTTTTCAGCTTTCCAAAATAGAGATCCAGATTTACACTTGAATGAAGGTATCTTTTAGTCTGCACCTGAATCAGAAGATAACCCAATATTGTGCTTACAATAAGGAATCACACTGGTAAGTATTGCTAGGGTCAGTTAAAGATATTGTTCATTGACATTTCCATCTGTGACGATTTGCATTTCTATGATTGTCCCAAAAAATGTTTTCTTTGTAGGTGCATTGTGAAGAGGAGGGTTTCTAGAAAGTCCCCAATATGTGAACTTCATATATATGATGTCCCAGTAACAGATGTTCTGTTGCAAGTATAAATATGATTTTTACGTGTGTTTATTGCAATTTAGTATTAGCCTTCTCACCTTCGATTATCATGGGGACTGTCTCAGTAACCATTAATGAGTAGAACATTCAGTGCTAAAGAACCCTATCAAGTGTTTCCGTTAAGATTTAGTTGTCTCTTCTTCGACTCTAAGTAAAACCTGTTCATTTCTTCCAGATTTGAGACCGGTCTGGAGGGAGATTAAATTACTGTAATAAAGTAAATTATATTTTTTTACTACTTGTCTGAATTCTTCCTTTCCTATGAGCTCGTTATAATTTCTTCAACTCTTCTTTGTTTCGGGCAACTTTCTTCGAGGCCAAGTTATGAGACCCTATTTCACTTACTATTCTCTACATATGTTCATAGATTATGTACAAATCGGTATTTAACGGAAATTGGTTTCCTCGATAGTTATCTCAACTCTTTTATTTACACTTACAATTTTAAATCCATGTAATACATTGTTAGCAGTCAATGAAATAAAAATGGTTATTAAACTGAGGTTTTGGGAATTAATTTCATATCAAGAAAATTATCTAATGAAGATTTGATGGATTTTTAACATAAAAGTAAGTTTGATTTCAATATTTAAGCCCACACAGACTTCTGACAATCAGTTATATTAATGACTTGCTTATAATTAACCAAAAAAATCCTTCTTCAGCGGTAAGTTCAGTTTTATCATAAATTAATTAATGCTCTGTTTACGCATTGTGTCTGAATCATATCTCCTGTGGTATGGTCTTTGACCGAACCATTAACCCGTCAAAAGGCCTATTTATTTCTACCGAATGTACGAGCACTGGGCCTGGCTCTGGTTCTCTTTCTCTCTTTCTCTCTCTCTCTCTCTCTCTCTCTATATATATATATATATATATATATATATATATATATATATATAGAGAGAGAGAGAGAGCATTATTTCTTTTCAACATGCGTGAATGAATGAGGCAGACACTTTGAATCTAACTATTTTATTGTTGGTCCATTCAAGTCACCATATATAGGCATATTCAGCTTTTAGATATTTGTGAGTATTGAGTGTAAGGAAACGGAATTCAAACTATTTCATTCTAAGGGCTGTCGGTCAATATAAAAGGTGTTTCAAAAGATGTGATTGTGTCATATACTACCGTGGCTAATTCAGGATTGGTAATCTCTTAAGAGAATGAGTAAAAACAAAACGATTTCTAGATCGGATATTCAGTAATAAAAAAAACGTTATATATATATATATATATATATATATATATATATATATATATATATATATATATATATATATATATATATATATATATATATAGGTATTATTCGGTCAATTAAACCAGAGTTTTGAGTAATTCCTTCAGGACAAGAAAATCATTCAAGAGCCGAACATTTAAATTTTCCTGGTAGAGAGCTCAGTGTAATTTATTACAGAGCTGTATTTCTTTAAGAAAAAACAAAGACCGGTTAATTTAGGATTATTAATTTATTTATTGTCCTCTTCTGGTTCTAGGTAGAACAATGTCCTCCACCGTAATCTCTTGATGAAATCTTCAGTTTTCTCAGTTAGAGCCAGTTGAAAGGCATGCTGAGACGGATAAGGGATGTTCTTTAGTGAATATTCTGGAGTGTAAGTATCCATTTCCGAGTTGGTAAATTATCCGAGAATTAGTTTCTTTTGGAATTTTCCAAGGAGAGCCAAACTATTTAGGAGGAATATGGGTATTATCACAGATTAGAAAACTTATATCGGATTGGCATCAACTAAATGGAAGGAGAGATATTTTAACCATATATTTACCTTCTCCCACGAACACCTAAAACATCATACGGCACAATCGAAACAATTCTGGTGTTTAAAAAACAGAGATAGAATGGTCTATTTTAAAAAACTCAAATACTCCAAATAGTTTTAACGGTAGATGCAATTTATTCTTAGAAGAAAAATCTATATTTTAACACATAAGTGGCCTGATAAGTTATTAAGTAAGAGAAGTGAACTAATAGCTAGATGTAGACATAAGACTAAATTTAAACTATAAAAATTTAAAAACATAGAAATAAATAGTGAAACCAGGAAAAAAAAAACGTATCCAACATACACATTAGGAAAAAATAGGTAGCTAATTAAATTGTATCGAAATTAATATAAGCATTAGTATTTCTCTTAAAATTTAATTATCGAACTTAACATGAAAAGAAAATAAATTAAACAAATAAATAAAAAAGTTAAATTACCAGAATTATAAGAAGAAATTTGAAAATTAAAATTAAACGGAAAGTCAATAAAATGAGGAGGTAACTCCTTAATCTCTACACCTCCCACTCCACCCCACGTGTCTATTCTGTTTTAATTAATTATCCATTAGATCTGAAGAAGTCCTGTATGAATTTTTTCTTCGTGTTTTTTGGTTCACACCAGAAACTGAAAAACAGTATGGAAATAAATTTATAATCCTAAATTAACCCGTCTTTGTTTTTCCTTATATATCTATATCTATATCTATAATTCGGGTTTGGTTTTTCTTGGTCATTTTTGATGGAATATCAGCCCTCATCATGGGTAATTAGTTTTTTTTTGGAGGCAGACACGATTTGCATGTGAATAGTGTTGTTTTTTAGTGGTTTTAATTGCATATCAATATTTATGCGTCATTGAATGCCAGATGTTCTATCTTTATATTTTTCTTTCTTTGTATATCTGATATTGAAGATAATAATGTGTAATGAAAGAGTTTGAAAAAAATTTAACAAAACTTTTCCTCACACACCCGTTTTACACACACACACACACACACACACACACACACACACACAAACAAACACACACACACACACACACACACACACACACACATATATATATATATATATATATATATATATATATTTACTACATTAAAGTTCTCCGTTATGTTGTCAGTTTCTGTATCCGTTTTTCTGCTCTCTGATCTTTTTAGTATTTTGGCTTTATGGTGTTTGAACCGTTACGTTATTTTTGTCTGTTCAATATTTTGGTTCACTTTAGTTTGTTTTTCGTGATTTTATTCTTGATTTGGAGGGTTCCCTTCATTGAGATAATGAGGGGTTGATATAATCAGTCCTTGTTTTTCACCTTTTGATGATGTATGGCTTACATTGTATCGTAGAAAAGTTCAGGTTTGGTTGGTATACGTGAAATGTATTGTGCTTTGCTGGTTGGTTCTGATGATATTTTGGGAATTGATGGTCCCATCAGAGATCTGTGATTTTTCTATCAGGGATTTTTATTTTAGTTGGTGATTTGAGGTTTACTATTATCATTTTTTGGCAGAGGTATGGATGTTTTTGTTAGTTGTTTTTGTTTAAATTGCCTGTGTTTCTGCTGCACACATTTTATCTGAGTATATTTTTAAAAACTTTTCTTGGAATTTTGGTCAACAATTTGGTTTTATTTGCAATATTTTCTTTCGATGGGAGCTCAATATTTTCCTAGATTAGCCATTGGCCTATAGGGTAGAATGTTTGACAATGGCTTGGGATACCGGGGTTCAATCCCAGATCACAAAATGGTACTTGATATCCCCTGGCTTAACACTCAGCAGAGAAATACAAGGAAAGGAATAGCGCCCTTCCCAACACCTCGGTTTAGTAGCTATTGAAAAGAGAGCCTTCAGGTTGCCCTCGACTACGTTCACAAAATTTACATTTTATTGCCCATAAGACTCGCTGTCTTGGCCGCCTTGGTGAACGTGTTATGTTTTCTTAAGGTTTCACTCTTAATCTTACTTCAAGAAATAATATGTAACTTCTATAATTCACTTCTATAATTTCCCACTTCTTTTTATACATTATAAGATCTTGGAAAGGCGGGGCTATCCTTTTGACATTCAGGTTCTAGGGCGCAAGCTTTCCAAATGAGGGTCTGTTTTTTTATGCCTTGTTTTACCTTTTTTGGTTTGTTTTATTACAAATGCCGATCGTCCTCAGCAGCTCTCCAAGTCGGGGTCTATATTTTAGATATTGGAACTACTTTTTCAAGGCAGAATTCAAGTTCCGCTCTATTGGAAATTATCGGTTCGTTCAATGAGCAAATATATGTGTTTGTATATATTCACCACCGCTTCTAATTGTTGTTCTGTTGTAATCTGTAATCCTGTGCTTTCTTAAGGCTTGTAACTTGCTTTGAAGTGTGAAACTTTTCCTGCGCGTAAGTTTTGCATTTACAAGTTGCAGGAATTTTCCATTGTGAGTAGGCTTCTGGCATGATTTTTGTTATCTATCTCAACAAATAGATATGTTGCTTCTAATTTTCATCGCTTTTGTTGGAAATTTAACAAGGAAATACCTATTCGCCTTAGTTGAGATTGGGAAACCTTGGCCAGTATACTCATGCCGGGAGAACACTTCGAGCCTCTAATAATTCCGTAGACTTAGTTACCGAAACTTACTGAAACTTAAACTCTTGTTTTTCTCAAAGAGACAATCTTCAGACAGTGATTTCTAGCGCCTCTATCATTAAAAAGGTTTGAAGTCTGTTTGCCATAAATGCAATTCGAAAAATACGTATCCCCAAGCAATGAATTATAGAGTAGCTTTCTGTTCTCCTGCTAGGTGGAGTTTGGCATTTAATACCCTATGAATGTTCATATGGAACTAAAAATACCAAAACAAACCACCAAGCATCAAGGATCCCCGCTCACGGAAAAGAGGGAGCCACATTGGGTAGACCAGTCTTATTCACTTGCAGGGATGCAGGTCTGGGTCCTACAGCTCCAGTCATGTATAAGTATATTAGAGATGAATATTATACGTACATGATTATATACATTCACTGAATATTTTAGTTTTACACACGCAGTCACACACACACACACACACACACACACACACACACACACACACACACATATATATATATATATATATATATATATATATATATATATATATATATATATATATATATATATATATACCAGAAGAAGAAAATTGTTTACCGTTGAAAGAGTCATATATGTAGTTGGTATGACTGATTTTCTGCTATCAAGAATAATAAGCGTATAAAGTTCTTGCTTTAAAGTGTTTTTATCTGCTATGGAAGCAGCAAGTAAGTTAATTAATTATTTATTCATGAAAAAAACAGCACCAATAAACATTCATCAAAATTTGGTGACTGTTTACAAACATAAATAGTGGATTTGGCCACAGTTTGATTGTGGCTAATAAGTTTCTGCTGTGGCAACAAGGATGTAATTGCCAATAGAAGTGAGCAACATAGAAGTAAGCAAATAAAATATACATTTTTTTTTATTTGCTCATTTGCTAAAGACAGATTGTCGAAATATGAACTATATGGATATTATTTTATTGATTACGGTATCATTATTGTTACTGTAAAAGGTTGTTGTTAAATGGATCAGTCTTGCTGATGGAGATGGTTGTGAGTATGACATCAGGTTTTTTATAGATCACAAGGGAAAGTAAGTAAAGCTGGCGACCGTAGTCGTTGGCAACCAGAAGCCTCCCTTTTCAATAGCCACTACACTGAGGTGAAGGGGAGGGTGTTGCTCGTTTACCTGGATTGCTCTATTTTACCTTTGATACATACCTTATATTGCTGAGTGTTAAATAAGGAGGTATCAAGTACCATTTTTAAAGTCTTTGGTATTGCACGACTTGGGATAGAACCCCGGTCTCCCGGACCATTGCCGAATACTCTACCCACTTGGTAATGAACGGGTCCGGGAAAAAGGGAAAAGGACTAACTAATTCTTGATGATTGCTCGTATAATCCGTTTTAGAACTTACAACATGCTCAGACCGACTATGCTACTTGTAATTTAGTGGCATCATTCCCACTTCGCGTAAAGTTATGACACCTCTCCTACTTTCAGTGAACCCAGTAAATATTTGTTTGAGAGACAATTAGGGGCCACCCAATATAACTATTGAGATAAGTGAGAGAGACGATCACACGTGTGTTGGGGGATAATCAAATGGTAGCCGGCAACTCACAAGTAGGGACATTGTATTTTGGAGCAAGTGGAGGTGGGCTGCGATTCATGGAACGATATCATTTTTCGTCGACTAAAATATACTAATCCACATCGACTTGTATTGAGGTCAGCCCGAAGAGATGCGAAAACCCTTCGATAAAATTTGTACTATTCTTCTTTCAACATTTTGATTTTGAGTCAACTTGTGATTTCTTCTTGTCTTTCATTTCCGGTAACTTAGTTAGTATCCCAGCAATGAGATATACTTCTTTTAGAGAGCTTTTTGAAAATAAAACACAACTTTTTTAATGGTTACTAACTAAAGAAAATCCGTGGTAATAAGCAACTTGAAACTTGGTCTACCGGGTGAAATGCAAATAAGATTGAGATTACCATATTGACACATTGTATAAACAAGAGCCAAAGGTTATTTTAGAAATTAGAAAATGCAAAATATTTAAATTTGTAATTCTAAAAGATCACTTATTCAACATCAGAGCCTCAAAACAAATTAAGTTAAAATAATGAAAACAAACTCGTCAACTCGAAACGATTTTACCATTTCGATAGACGAAATTGAAATGGAAACAGAGGAAGAATATAAATAAATATAAGTCCCCTCCTTGGGAATTGATGTAATTGAGAAATATCAAGGTGACATTTGCAGTCATCCTTATGGGAACTATTTTAGAAACGTTCCAAAGAGATTTACAAGATTTGCCGATGCACCAAAATAACTGAAAATACACGGAATAATTTACAGTTTTGGGACAAAAACTTTATTAAATTGGTCAGAGTAATTTGGGAGGATTTGAAACGATAATAAACCTTGTTTTCACTTGATTTACAGCATGTATCATAATAAAATACATCATCGAGTAAATTACCTTGATGACTGAGAAATCAATGATTTTTAAGTTAATTTGCGAATTTCATGAAATAGGAAAACTAACAATTTGTAATTACTTATGCACACAATATAATTAGTTGCAAAAGATCACATGACCAGAAATAATAAGAATTAAAAAGTGATGTTTAGTTTTTTTTTTATATCAGTTGTGACCTTGAAGTATGAAAGAGACTGTCGGTGTGTTTTTTTTATATTTAAATTTTTTTACATTCATATGAATAAACTGTTTCCTTTCCTCCCTATGAAATATCAGTTGTCCCCTCTCCTAAAAGATCGGTCTTATAAATCAATTAAGTGACGTGGGAACCAAATTATATTTTCTGCTTTTGTCAAATTCTTTCTCGTACAGACAGGAAAGTTGAGCGACAATTTTATGATTTTCCCGACGCAAGAGCCAGCAAGATACTCAGCAATGTTTCAGAATCGCTTGAAATCTGTACTCGTATTTATTGATTAAATGAAAAGATTACTGAAATAGAGTTTTGAAATTTCTGTTTAAATGATCACTACATTAATGCACAATGGATATTTTGAATGGGAAATTAAACAGTTGATGATACCCCAGAAAAGCTTAGTCGAAATAAGTAGATAGTAATAATTCTGCATATCAAAAGAGTTCAATGTTAGAAACATTTTAATATCAAATACATTCTATAAGTTATAATTCTACGGCATGTTCAGAAAAATTGTTAATTATCAATTATGGGAAAAACATGTTGTTGAGTTTTATCCATAACGACAGAATTTTGGTTGCCATAAAATGTGATGTTGTTGTTGTATATAAATTTTGTTGCACGTAAAAGTCGTTCGTCTTCCTTTCTCCGAGAGCTGTCACCATCTCTCTACTGCTGTTTAAGTACGGTTTATTCTTTTACAAAACGTAGGATTAAACCGAGCTTTTTCGGGGCTTTATAAAAATCCCCATATATTATCTATGGAACCTTTCTGGAAGATTACAAAAGGATAATAAACAACATGAATATTTATAAATGACAAAATTCTTCATTATTGTGATGATTATGTCGACCAACTGTTAGGTACCATCTGCCTTTGATCTGTTCAATATCATCTCTCAAAGGAAAGCAATAATAAGAAGTGTGATGCGTTTATCTATTTCACTTCTTTCTAATGACAAGCTTTACCGGTAGAGTTTTCAAATATATTACATATAACTATAGTGCTCTAGAAAAATTTTCAATCTATACAAATTTTTATCAACGTAAAGGAAGTACGACAACCAATGAGAGGATCCATCTGGAGAATAACAATGATAATCAAGAAGCTCTGTTACTTCAATTATTAATTGAGATATGAATGTTTACATCTTAAAAAATAATATTAATGAATAATTTAATCCATATTATTTGTTCTAGTTCCATTAACTAAAATTATTAAAACAAATTAGAAATACTCACATTCATCATATCTTAATTAATACTCACCTAATTCTTTAGTTATCAAGATGATCTCATTCATTTTTGTATGTACGTATATGACTACTAATATATAGTTATTCTGATTCGTGATAAGCAAGACCATTATCTTGGAAGGAAATTGGATCGAAGGTTTGAATAGAAATCTTGGACATGGCTGTTTGCATTTTGTTCCTTGCTAATTCCCTTGGAAAAAGGATAAATCCATATTACCCACAGCAATGGGCAAATAATTGGACATACAGCGTTTTTTAGCTTTGGTACAACAATCAGTCGAGGAGAAAGAAAACTCCGAATTAAAAACAGATAAAAATTGACCTTCTGTGACTTCCTGCTGTAATAGAAGGATTGGGTGAATACATAAACTATGATTATCTTTTCTAAATATAAGATAAACATATTTCTATATATCATTTAGTTTTGAATATTAGTGAAAAAAATTACCGATTGTTGGAAAACAAATGTTTTTATCTCAGAACACGTTATATACAAAAGTGACATATGTTTTGAATATTTCGGTTACAGCATTTAGTAGATCACAGTCACTATGATGACACCAGTCTACAATCACTTTCACTTCGCACCTCGGGTGGTGTAATGTTTAGCAAACTAGAATAGCAAACCAACAGGAATGAGTCCGAATCTCATTGGGTGCTCAATTGATACGGCCCTGTGCCACATCTAAGAAAAAAGCTTAGTAAATAAGTACTACAAAAAAAAAGACACAAAATTCTCACCCAATTTAAAGAAATAGAATTTATTTAATTTGGAGAAATGCATTATATTCAATCATATACCAACTTTCTACAACAATTATAATCCAACCAATTATAATCCAAGGCTTGATTACACATTTGAGATAGACGAGTACTTCAACTAGTACTATGCAACAAACAGCATTCTAAAAATAAAGACAGTACACTTTGAAAAGCATTGAATATAATGAAAGTTCTCATGAAATGTTGATAAGATTTGATATCACGAGATTCTCAGATAATTTCACACCATCCCTCTGGTTTATAAACGTTGTAAAATAATAATAATCATAATAAAAATGGTAGTGATATCAAGGGGAAACTTCTCAGTATATAAATGAAATTAGAGCACTGAAGAAAATGAATTGTGGGAATTCTTTGCATGATAATGTATAATTCGAGGTCTTTTAAAAATTGATGATCTCATGAGTCATTTTAGAAAGCTCAGAAGTCAGCTGCCAGGAATTAAAAGTATCTTCATTCCATTTTACATTGATGTTCAAGTTATTTTTATTGCAACAGTTCTGAAAATAATTTTGTATTTTTCTAAAGAACCCCCTCATAGTATTTATAATAAAAAATCTTTTTTTTTCGCACATTTTCATTATAAATATTTGTGAAGAAAAAACAGTACTTTTAACAAGGGAAATATGTTAAGTCATATCCTTTAAAATATTTAAGAGATTTCTAAAACCATTTTCATCTATTTGCGGGTTTGTTTGCGATTTTAATTCGGCAGCGAATAAGATAGTCCATATAAATTCGAAGAAATTGATGTGGGGACAAGTTAAAGCAACAAAGCTAAAGTAATAGCACAATATATTTCGCACTAAATATTTTTTATTCAAAGTATATATATATATATATATATATATATATATATATATATATATATATATATATATATATATATATATATATATATATGAATTTTTTAGCGGAAATGTTTGTGGATGATTGAATAAAACGCATTTCTTCAAATTAAAATAATTCTATTTCTTTAAATTGAGTGAAAATATTGTTGACGACAATATAACATATTTTTCTTGTGTGAAAACGTTATTATAGTTAGGGGTCGAATTTGTCCCAATATGGAGTTTAAACAGTCGATTATTAATAGCAGCTTGCATGGTTTTATTTCTTGATAATATATTTCGTGTGTGTAAAAGACCTTTGTGTATGTCACTCTATAAACGTAAGGTATCTTATCCGCTAACTTGTAAGTTTAATGAAGGCTTAATAATCAGCTCTCAGAAATTATGTTCGTAAAAGCAGATCAAACGGAAATCGTTAACAAAAAGAAAGTTGGTTGCTATGTTGAAATAATTATATTGGAAAATATATTCGTTTTTCCTATGTTGGAAAAAAATCATTCTTGATGGAAGTGAATGTTGAATACCAAAATAAATAATTAAAAAAATGAGAAGCACTTACGAATTCTTTAATGCATACTGCTGTTTAGTTTATTTTATCGATTTATTTAAAAGATTTAGACAGGCCTCAAATTAGATAAAGAAATATATTAAATTTATCTAATTGTTAAAAAAATGTGTTTTTAAAAATCTAGGCAGGAAAAGATTTCTAAAGTGTTTTGTGATTTGATTTTTGCTATCCCCTAAAAAATTAAAAAAGGAAAAAATGGAACAATACATCTAAAAATCAAATGTAAAAATTATAGGTTTATGAACCTCATTTTCGAGAAAGATTACATTTTTCCCATGGAAATCAACTGATTTTCCCCAAGTATATAAATATATATTTAAGGACACACACACACACACACACACACACACACACACACACACACACACACACACACACACACACACATCTATATATATATATATATATATATATATATATATATATATATATATATATATATATATATATATATATAAGTGTACATGAGACAGGTGTATCTCATTTATCTACACTGAAACTCCATTAAATAGTGAATACGGTGAAACGCATTTGAATTGTAGAAATCTTCAGCTACATATCTACAGCAACCAAAGTATTTCCGCACCTTCTCATATTGGCTATGCAGTTTCGATGGTAATACAGGACTGTCTGCATTATTCTAAAAGTGAACGTACCAATTTTTCACAAGAAATAAAGTGTAAATACCAGGGAATTCTTCCTACTCAAATCACCTCTTATAGACTCGTTCCACGTGAATGATCTTATCTTTTCATTTTTTTGGTTGGAAGTTTGACGGAACGTGAAATACATTAGCCGCTGCCTTATTACGTTCAAAAACTAAGAAGCCTTGATAAACGTTAAGAAAGCGTCGATGTATAAAATTTGATTCCACAGACTTAAGCATAGTCACTCATTGAATTTTGTTATACAATTTTTACTAAATAGTAATTGATCTCCGTGATAAATATTCCGCGCAAATGCATTGACAAAGACGTATATCAAGCTGACACTTCTTGTGTAAATAGTTATTTCCAATAACCTCACGATGTGGGGTTGCGTAAAAAAGAGCGTCAAGTTTGGTTTAATTATTTTTTTCCTGTTGGAACATCTATATTTCTTCACTTTATTATACAAATTTTTCAATTGCGCACAGGTTCTTCCATTTTATACGACAAACATTTTTCGCCCCCCAAAATATTACACAATATTTATTCATTTTCCTTAGCTGAAAACCGGAATAACTTCTGCATTAATGACTTCGGATCCCTTACAGACATGATGCAATGATTTGCAGCAGTATATTTCACTGGCGCTGTCATATTAATGAGGAATGACATCATTTGAAGGCGGTGAAAAGCAAAAGAAGAACTGCAAGAAGATAGGCATAATCCGTTAAGAACTTAAGTTGTCTAATGAAGGAAAAGATATGATTGATATTTAGCGAGTATTCAAAATTATGTAGTCATTTCTCTTGGGCCATGTAGGGTCACGTTTACTGAACATTTGAGTATAATACAAGTGGGAAACAAGGTTTTTCCATAGATTCTAACTCTTGAATAGGTATTTTTATGACCATATTTCAGTGAAAAGAAAGCAATGACGGTTTTTTTTGTGATAGCTCTCTTTATAGCAGTTTAATCGTGGGTATTTGTTTACAATGTATTATCTCAAAGGTCAAAAAAGGCTCGCTATGATTGAAGTAAGATGAACATGTTTCATTTTGCTTTCTTTTTTTACAAAGAGAGGGTGATTTGATCATGGGTAGGCTGCTAGCTGTCAAACATTAATCGAACAATATTCCAGGGTTGCTTGTGCCATCTCTGATATGTGTGTCTTAAATAGTGAAACATCTGATCCAGAGATAAAAAGCAGATGAACATGTTAATCACACAATGAGCAGTTTTATGTTTTGAAATAATTCTTCATCCTTTTTTTATCAAAACATTTCATTATGTAAGTGTAGCACCGTCGCAATTGTTCAGTGCAATGTTCTTTTTACTTTTGAAAATGAAAACTCATCACCGGATTTAAAGATATGAAAACAAATGATACTCACGCTATATAAGAAAAAAGGCCCTTGAAAATATTGTTCATGACTGAAGACAGAAATTTATCGTATGTTTCATTCATTTTCAATTTCTCACTTGGTGAATTTTGCTTCATTTTCCACACGTTTTAACACAATTAATTCAGTCAACATTTCAGCAGAACCTGATTAAGCAGATGTAATTCTTTGCAGTGACAGACTAAGGAAAATTGATCTCTCGCAACTATGTCTCCAAGAAAATATACATACCCCAATGAAGTGGGCGACAGAAATATTATCATGTCAGAAAACGGTGCAGAGCTAACTGAATAAAACTGGTCACCTGTGTCCATAAAAGTGAAAAATTGAGGGACTTGAAATCTGATGTTCATATGAGTACACAGGTCTCCTTTTTTATCCTTAGAAGTTTCTTCATTATTAAACTTATCCTTTGACATTTAACTATGGAAAACGTATCGACTTTTACATCTAACGAATCGGATATTAGTATCGTGACAAATAATTCAAATTAACACCACTGACATCGTGTTTAATAATTCAATGTTATCCAGTAAGTTCACATGAAATTACATCCTCGTTCGTTGTGTTGCCCCGCTATCTATTCAGTTCATTAATAGCTTACATCTTTTGACTTGAAGGGGAAAGATACATTATTACAATTACTACTACTGCTACAACTATCCATTCTCCAATAATGACGTCCCGCTGATTTTTCCTCCGTTTTTGTTTTTTTTTTTTCAGATTTTGTACAGGTATTGCCTTACTTTTGGTATATCTTTTACTTAATCCTTTTTTAAGTAGTACTGATTCTGTTATGGCAGGGGCCAATATATTAACGGTTACGTTCACCGAATAAATCATACATGCCAGGGACTTGAGATTTTCTTGGATTAATTCATTTAGCATATTCTGCCACCACTTCATATGTAGTATTTTATGCATGTGATGCATCGTATAGATGTGAAGTCTTTGGGCTCATGTTTTGTATACCGTCTAATGTTCTGCGTCAAGAGGGTTGCAAGAACTATGACGTAGTAGACGGAACGTCTATTTTATGGAGATTTCCATGTTGAACTGAATTCGCTTTCTCAGCCCACCAAAAGCCTTGGAAGCACTTAACATTCGTATATCTCTTTCTGCATCTCGTCTATTGTTGGTGGTGAATATGGAGCCTAGATATTTGAATTTGTTTAGTTGATTTACTACCTGGCCCTCTGTATGTTTTGGCCAATTCCATGAGATATCAGAGTGAGCTTGTACATATACTCGTGTTTCTTTAAATTGCTTTTCCACTCAAATGCTTTTGAAGATTTGGATAAACGAATGATTATTTCCTGTGCATCTCGGTGGTTGTGCGTCGTGAAAGCAGTGTCGTCAGAAAATATGAGCTCACGTCCAAAATTATTTCTGCTCTTCCCTTTAAACTTAAATTAATAGTCATTGAACAGGTTTGTGTCTAGTCTTCTTCATACCCGCATTCCTAAGAAGGAATCAGTGAAGGTATCAGACAAGTCAATAGAAAGTAAAATCGAGAATATTTTTAGGTCAAAACACAGGTCTGTTTCTCACCGTCCCCACACCCAAATGTCCATCAGTTTTTGCAGAACCCACATTATTCTTTAAGTAGGAAATATTCAGCCAGAGTTGATTGTCTTTTGAGCAGCTTGCGGATTAACTCTTTTTTTGGTTTGGATTGAAACAAGGTGCTGCAATAGTTTTTTTGCAATCTTTTCTGTTTCTGTTCTTGAAGATGATGATTAGTTTAGCATCCCTCTAATCTGTAAGTACAGCCAAGTTTTCACAACTGTCTTTTATGATCGTGTTGATTACATCGACAGGCCTCCTACGTTCACTTATAATAACTCCTGGAGGAAGTCGGTTTTCGCCAGTAGACTTTCTGTCACGGAACATACAGATAACTTAACTCATTTTATCCAGGTGTAAGAATTAAGCCAATGTTAGGTTGGCTGCAAGACTGTAAACCCAATACTGTTCCTCAGTCGACTGTTGACGGTTCATTTAGCCGTATTAATGATCCTTCCAACTAGCAAGAACCTTGGGTTCTCAGTAATTTTTGTCTTGTCAAGGGCTAGCGGTGATGGGTGGTTAAAACTTGTCCCCACTCACAGATATCATGCTTTGGTATCAGACTTTGGGGACCATTATATTCTGATAAAATCTGTATTTTAGCCGCTTTTGTCAACCACCATTTATTTGTTAGTTTTTTCCGTCTTTGTTGGAGAAATTGCCTGTATATTATGCATCTGGACTTAGCAGGCTTGGTTTTCTTGCTGAGCATGTTATTCGTGGCCAGGTTCCTGTTGTTAATATGCTTTTCTAGCTTGATGGTGTTTCCGTCTAACAAGTCTTCGTGCTTGCTAACTACAGTTCCCAGTTTCTCTTTAAGATATATTGTACAGGGTTGATTCAAATACTTTCTATTTTTCATTTACAGTACCTGCCAGAATTTCAGTTTGCCTGTTGTTTAGCGAGGGCAGTTTGTTATCCCAGAATGTGTTGTTCTTGATCGTTTTGGATACAAGCTCCCTGATTGGCATTTTGTCTTTCCACATTCTCCGCCACACGCGTAGTTTGGTAATGGGTTTGGTCATAATATACACTTGGTACCTCTAATCGCTCTTTAGTCTAGCAAATCACACAGTCACCTGACGATATATGGGATGAATTTCCAGGGTTTAGATATTAAGTGCATCCAGGGGATTTAGTGGGTTTTCTTGTATTTGAACTAGGTGTTTGTAAGGAACAACTGGTGGTTTGTGCGAATGGATAGCAGCAGGTTGCTTTTGGTAGATTCTTCACCCTTCTAAATTTACCAAGAACCATCAGTCAGGTATTATGTGATTGGCCATGAGCGTTAACGACACTAAGAACGACAGTTTTTTTTTCAGTATTCGAAATTGAACAATATTTATGGTCGCTTTGGTAGTAGAAAAGATTTATTTATTCTTGGTCGTTAGCCATAAACAGGACTCAGAATTCAATATAAGCTGTAGACTATTGAAAACCTCACCATGATAAGTCTGTCATTGGTTTGGGATCCTCAAATATTTGGCAGAAAATAATTCCTAAGAGGAAAATCCACAACGGATTCTCTTCTGTCTGTTGAGGTTTATGCACACCTGTTGAAGGTTTAGCTTAATTCTCTAATTCTGCCATTTATACGAAACTGACCACACTTAGAACATATATATATATATATATATATATATATATATATATATATATATATATATATATATATATATATATATATATATATATTGGAAGAATCCGTTCTTTTTGCGCAGAGAGAGAGAGAGAGAGGGATTTATATATATATATATATATATATATAGACAGATAGACAGACAGACTGAGAAATTTACTTTTAGATGATATTATTCCTTCAACTTTATTACCAGAAAGTTATGAATGCAATAAAAAATATCTAGAGACTGAATTATAACATATCATTTCCTTGATGCCACAGAAAACAATGTATAGAATGTTGTTATGAACAGGTGTAGAGGGAACAGCTCAGTTAAACTCATGTGCTGGCTCTGAGATCATCCTTGAGGGTAATGGTATTATTTTACAGAAGTTACACAGATGTTCGCTTTTTGTCGCTCCAAGTGTACAAATACATATCTGTGTGTAAGTGACTATAAATTGCATGCGTGTTGTGTGTATGTACTGAGAGTAAATGTTCTGCATGTGGATGCAAGGTATATGAGATATATTTGTGTGTATACGTCTGTCATCTTAAGAGCATGTTTTTGCCTATATCGTTTTCTAACAGTTGAGATGTGCTTACAGGTAACGAAAAGTACATATAGACTAATAAATACAACCCCCCATATATATATATATATATATATATATATATATATATATATATATATATATAAGTAAAACTGACTACATTTCACTTGTGTTGCCCGTAATTTAAAAAAAAAACATTCCTTCGCATTTGAATGATTTTATGTAACCCTAATCTTCATGAAGTATGCTCCATTTCTCTTGCCGAAATCTGCATTTTTAAAAAAAATCTGCACATAAAAGAACTATACAGTGACATAAAAATACCATTTATTTGTCTTGCCTAAGTAATTCTCTCACCGATTTCCCCTTGATAATTCATATGAATAGATGATTTTAGATCATATCTTTTTTGTCTCTGTCTTTGTTGGTATAGATTCCCAGATGTTTAGCTGTCTTTTCAGAAGGAAATCTTGTAGCATAGTTTTACTTGGTTTAGTTTTATGGCATATCAACCATTGTATGTTATTTAATGTAAA
The DNA here is from genome assembly GCA_963585895.1 of Sepioteuthis lessoniana. Lineage (NCBI taxonomy): Eukaryota > Metazoa > Mollusca > Cephalopoda > Myopsida > Loliginidae > Sepioteuthis > Sepioteuthis lessoniana. The sequence continues at coordinate 68,356,351 of OY757928.1, forward strand.
ATTCATTTTTATGGATATAAACAGTTCTGTTTCAAACAATTCAATTTATCATATGTGCACAGTTTACATGTCTAAAATATTCTATTTCAAGCTATTCAGTCTACAAAGTAAAATGGTTTCAAATATTTTTTTATGTATCACCCACATTCAATTAAAAATCAGTCATTTATTTACACAATATAAGTTGAGAAAACAGTTCTATATCAAACAATTCAGTTTAGCATAAGTAGACAGTCTAGTTGTGTTTGAACCACAGATATGACCATGCCTGGTACTGCCAATCCGGGCTAGACTGGAGCTGAGAGCGAGTACTATTAAAGAGTACTTCGCATTCCCCAAAGCTTCAGTATTACTGGAATCTCACCATCTGATCTTTTAGTGTCATTTCTTGGACATTCGTTGGTAGAGTGTTCCCCAGAGTGTTAAGTAGTCGGTGTATTCTACAGCCCCAGCCAACTGTACCCTTATGGCATTGTAAAACAGTTACCCTATGCCCGATCATTGTTAAAGTAAAAGTGATGGTTGTGTATGAGTATTGGATAATTTTATTAACAGGTTAGTTTATTAACGAGTCTCATTATTTAAACTGTAGGATATACAATTGTACAATTCGATTATTTTTATATAGATGTATTGAAATATAATTGGCAAATTTAGCGTACACATAGATACTTATCTACTAAATATCATAGATATTTTTATTAAAAGGTAAGTCATCTTCCTTCAATTAAAGCTTCGCCCATATTCAATGAGCTCAGTGTTTAGTATAAAATGAACTTGTGTTGATCGAAATGTGAGAGTTCATATGTCTATTGATATTCGATTACAGAGTTTAAAAGTGTTGTAGAAAGCAAGTAATACATTAAACTATACGACTTCTTATATCTGAGGGTCCAATGTTTTTGTTTAAGTATCATACCAAGCCTTCAGCGAATAAATATGTATCAAACAAATATGAATCAAACAGGGTAAATAGTGTTCCTACTTTCCAATACCTCTTGCATGTTTGTTATAGTTAATACTTTAGCTCAAGCGTTCAATATATTATGTTATAATAACAGTTACCTATGTTTCTAGTAAGCCCGAAAGGGAAAGCTCTTGACAAAGCAGTTGAAGAAATGAATTATTCTGAGATATAATTGAGAAAAATTACTCAGTATATCCTCTCTCTCAGTAGCCGAGGTCGAGCCATATACATAAAGAAAGCAATCCAATTCCCAAACCAAACAGTTTGACGTGCCATAGCAAAATATATGATTTAACAGATTCTAAAGACATGTACGAATAACACGGGAACATCATAATATATATGTGCTTTTGGGAAGGGGAAAAAGCAATATATTCTCACTTTGGTGAATATGTCGATACCTGAGTTGCCAACGGTCAGTCATTGATATATTGAGCTAATCGCAAATGTGAGAGGTCTATGCGAAAATTGAGAAGGGACTCGTAAATAGGCATTTTGTCATAACTAGTCTGATGCAAATAGTGACTAGATCCGAATCAAATATTCAGAGAGCAAAATCAGAAAATGGTCGCCATCAAATCCCCACGGCTGGCCGCTAACAGGTTGTAGCTTCGCTCACTCTAAAGCTATGCATTGTTAACAAGCCAATAACATGTTTATGCATGAGGATTTAATTCCAAATACTGGGTTGACATATGCGTTGTTATAAAAATGTGTAAATGGGGAAGAATAAGAATAAAAACACATATGCACACAGGTACGATTCCTATATTGCTAATTATATATCTCTGGTTTTGTGTACACTAGTCTTCTATTTGCTTCGGAATAATACATATACATATAAACACAATAATGAAAACACACATATATTCAGATGAATTTCATATTTCCATATTTAGTGAGAAACCACACACACACACACACACACACTCACACTCACACACAGATAGCGAAATTTGCACCAGCACAAATATATACACCCATACACAGACAATATAACTATAATTATGAATAGAGAATGCTTAATATCGGGGATACACACACACACACACACCCATATATATATATATATATATATATATATATATTGAAAGAGAAAAATACATTAGTTGTCTAAATTTCTGAGATGAAGCTTGATGATTTTTATCATTAAGGTTTTTCGGACAATTATCTTCATCTTTATTGTTATTATTATTTCCACAACTTTTCGGCCAATATGTCCTCCGGCCTTCTTCCGGTGCTTGTCCAACTCGGGAACCTTCAAGGAATTTTGAACTACGTACTTTATTGAATCTACGGGGGTCGCCTGTTCTGATTCCGTTAGTAGTAACCTGGTATAAGTGTTAAGTATTCCTGTATTGTTACTTGCCTGCAGTCAGGATTGAACCTGCAACCTCCAGATGAGTGTCTCCTTAGTAGCTTATGAAACCATCGCTTATACGCTGTGTCCTGCTGGACAACTCAGAATGAATATTTGTGACTCATAAACTTCATATTCTTAATTGACTAGGATTACAACGAGTATGTATGATTTTTTACCTGTGCTCATATTCAGATTTATTCTATCTAGTTGTGGAAAAACAAAAAACAATATAGATGAAGACAGTAGACCGAAAACCCTTCATGAGAAAAATACATCATCATCATCATGAAGTCATACTGATTGAACTGAATTCCCTAATTCTTTTTGCCAAACCAATCGCACGTCGATATTGTCACGTACTATAGACTGCATCTAGCGTCTGCATATATAAGATATCGTTGCTAATCGGTCAATACTTGCGAGTCCATGAACAGAAGTCCATAAAAGAACGCCCTTAATGAGTTCATTTTGACTTCTACTAAAGTGCACCTCACGTCTGTTTTTTCTCATTTGGATGGTTTGTTTGATGGGAAGTAAGTTGAATTGTCACAAAAGCAAATACCATTCTTGTACAATTCCCATGAACATTATTCTGAATTTTTCGTTTGTTGGTGCATCCATACGATAGTAAAAAAAGAGCTCTTCTACACTATCTGAGAGTTCAGGTTATTATATTATTGATAACAATCTGCAGTATCTCAAACCTTTGCTAGGCATGTGCTGATATAATTTTCAGTGGATGAGATATCGCTGCTTAGGTACGTGAACTGATGTATGAAAGGCAGAGGCATTTTCCTTAATGTTGAGATGGCTCCTTTTTGTTTTAAACACATCAACTCAGTTTTATTTCCGTTTACGTAGAGGCCAAATCCTCGAAAATCTTCCTCTGGACCATGAAGCAATTGATAAGCTTGTAGTGGTGAATTTGATCTGTGTAGTCTGTGTCTGTTAGTGTTTCTGTGGTATGTCGTCTGCTCCTTCTCTTTTTTTAGTGTAAAATCAATTTTTATTAGATCTATCGTCGCTAGTAATAAGTAATTTACAAAATATAAACACACGTAGCGGTAACGTATCTCCTTGTAAGTCTCCAGTGACAATTTCGAAAAAAAATTTGGGGTTACTATCAGGTAAACGTACCGTTGTTTTCGTGTTTTTTAAACATCATTTTAAAAGTAAGAGGTTCTTTGAGGAGATCATATGTGAGCAGGACTTGCTGCATATTTATTCTTTATGGAACAAGGTAACTTGGAGCAATCCATCAACAATAGGGTTGCTTCGTATCTTTGCACATTCTCCATCGATGATTCGACGGATAGACAATATTTGTGATGTTGTTGATGGATTATCTAGAAATTGATTCTGATTTTTCAAGTTATTTCCTCGACCTCAGTTCGAACACAAGTAAAAAACAGGACATTATAAAACATAACATCGATTGCAATAATAGATATGTAACTGTAGTTGTCAGTGATTCCGATGTCAACTTTCTAGGAAAAGAGTAAGAGGAAGTCGTTTATCCATTCCATATGATTTTTTCATTGACATCACTGGATTTTCGAAGATATATGTCATCAATTTTTCTAGTCTACTATATTGTAGTAGTTATTACATCGTGCCAACAAATTCTGCTTTTAATTCTTTTCAGATTGCGTCAAGTTCTTCGAACTGTCTAAGTCAAATGACGAGTAATAGTTGATAATTTTTTTCAGTTGGTTAATCAGGGATGGTACGAGTGTTTTCGAGCAGATTCTTGAAATGTTATTTCCACTTCTGAAGTCTTTCTTCTTAACTGGCAACTTTTAGTTTATACTCAAGATGTCTTTCCTTTCACTCTCTTTAATTTTATCTCCAAGAGTCTATGGTTTCATTGATTTGGCCTTGAACATATTCTACTTTTTTTTTATTTTTAGTATGTGTTATTTGTCACTGGGAATTCTGGATTTTCTGCTCTGTGACATTCGTGAGGTTAAGGAAGCAAATTTCTTTTTCTATGTTATCTCGTTTTTCCCTAACTGATATTCACTCTCATGGAATTCAAAATTGATCATGATTTTGTTGGCAAGCACTCAGCTGCTGCTTTTTTTGGGAGGTTACTAAGTTTCCCTGTTCGTTATTATGTGTATGTTTTTCATTTGTCTCCTGAGAAGAATCAATCGTGTTTCTTATACTTACTGGATGTTGATTGCTATTTATAATAATGATTAAACAATTTGTTACTTTTATCTGCGTGGATTCAGCAAGTCGTTGCTGAGTTTTCTTCTGTGATCGGAGAATATACCTTCAAAAGAAAAATACACCTCACAAAACTAAGCGTTATCCTCTTCTATTCTTTTTATATATTTTTTTCTATGCTTTAGAGTTTATTTTGTGCTGGTAATTTTCTTTGGTTCATTTACTCTTTCGTGTTTCAACAAAAAAGCTTGTCCTCGAGGGGAAAATAAGTTAGTTATACACGCGTTCTATTTGTTAAAGGCGTTAGCATGATATATTCGTTATGTGTTTGCCTATATCAGTGTGAACATTTGCTCTGATGATTAAAACATGGTCCCTTTAGGAATCTGTGGGATAATGAAAAATATATAGTTATAGAAGTGAAAATGGTTATTTAAATGGCATTGGTTGGACTGTATAATAAGTCACTTGCTGTGCAGAGGTCGTACTCCACATTTTTGGTAGGACTCTTTTTATGCTACTGTAATATATTGACAGGTAAAGACAGGGAGAGGCAAATATAAGGTTAAAAAAGTGAATGAGCAATTTATTATCAAAAAAAAAAAAAGAAAAGAAAAAAAAGAGGACGACAAGACAGTGGAAGGAGACCAGAAGTGACAAGAAAAGAAACTTGAACACAGTTGAACACAGCACAGAGAAAATAAAAGAAAAAAAAAACGAACATTTTTCGAAAAATACACAGGGTATAGATTTAAAAAAAAGAAAAAAAGGCTGAACATTTGTGAACTTTAATTGTGGACATATTGTTTAGACTTCTTGACGAGTTGGAAAATTTGTGCAAGAAAAAAAAGAGTTTGTTTCAGTTTAAAGGCGACATTAGAATTTTTTTTTTCTGTTTCATATTATTAAAAAAATTGAGTAATAGATTGCTAATAAATATTTTGCGTGGTGTATTTTAGGTGGTTTACTGCATGTGTGTCGGATTGTCATACATTTGGATGTATTGTTGTTTGATAAAATTGTGATGTATGGTTTTGGGCCATTATTTTTGTAGATTTATGAGGAGTGTTTTGGGCCTTGAAAATATTGTTGTTTTTTTTTTAGTTGTGGAATTCTCCAGTTACTCCAGGTAGGAACCTGTTGAGCGAAGGACTGGAGTGTGTTCATGAGGGATCCAGGCGAAATATATTGCTGGAATGACCAGGATCACGAGGTTTGTGACCAGGATAGGGTTTTGAGATTCGTCAAGGAATTAGAGAGGGATCTGTTGTGTCTGAGAGAATGAAAGACGCATCCGTATTGAATTTTGATCCATACAAGTCAAGATAGCCAACCGCGCAAAGATAAGAAATAAATTTAGATAATAATTAGCCGGGCAAGTGTTACATAGCGAGAAAGTCGCCTTCTAATTAATATTTTGTTTTTTGCTGTGGTTTACATAATATATTTTGTGTTTTTTCTTACTATTGTTGTCCTTGAGAATTATTTGTAAAATGTGTGTGTGAGGGGGATGGAGACGAACGTAAAGAAAAATTTCACATGTGAAATCATGAAAAATAATTATGGGATGACTGTAACATATTGACCTTCGACCTAGCCGTCGATCAAGAAACAGTTGTCTCCGGTCGAAGATATCAAGATATAACCTTGACCGTGGACGGGTTGATATCGGTGCAATTGTGACGCCCACAGGAAGCATGGGAACGTCTAACAATTATATAACCCGGTGCGACAGAGAGTTCGAGTTAGCTGGGGTCACAGTTTAATCTAAGTACAAGTCACTGTTTAATTCTGCTTAAAATCCTAACGTCGCAATGTTGGCAATAGTTTGTGAGTAAGTGCGTTTGGTTTAAACTCCGCACATGATCTATTCGAAACTGCGGCCAGAGGTCCAACTTCAGCAGTACTCACTACTTGTTTACCTGACATATGATAGAATCAGATTCTGTGTCTGTTAGTGTTTCGGTGGCTCTTTGTATATTTCTCATCTATGAATAGCATTAGTTTTCTAACTTAACTATGCTGTTGCCAAGCCCAGCATCAGCCGATGTACACTGCTTACTCACATTTTGATTCATCCACTTTATGCCATATACTCCATGCTGCATCCAATTGTTTTATTTTTGTGTTTTTTTGTGGGGGCGGGTATGTGGCTCGTAATACATTCACATTTCTTACAGATGTTTATCACTTGAAAAGCTGGGGCTTGGTAGCTCTTAGTTTAAATGGTCCAGTTTTATTGTCACTGTGGTATACATATCCGATGTTATACTAATAGGATTTTGATGATGAGATTTTTTTCTCAGAATTAAAAAAAATGTTTTTTACCAGAAATCTCTTAAGATTTAACCTAAGATCAACGATCCCGTATTTTTTTAATCGGATTTTGTAATTATCTTTCACCTTTAGATAATTAATCTATATTTTCCTTTTTCTTTCGTTTCCTATAGTCTAATTGTCTTTGATTTTTCTGATAAAACAAAATACTTAAATATATACAGAGAAAATATGAAAAAAAATCCAGAGTCTTTTTATCAGTAGCAGTGTTTTTTTAAAGTTACACAATTGTTAAATATTTACAGAAAAATAAATTGCTAATTCATAGATTTTGGCTTACTTTGGCTTATTGTTCAACCTCCCCTTAGTTTTATGAACTCTCTCTCTCTCTCACACACACACACACACACACACGTATTGTATATAAACCTATAGTTTACTTTAGAGTATATATATATATATATATATATATATATATATATAGAGAGAGAGAGAGAGAGGGAGAGAAAGAGAGAAAGAGAGGAGAGAAAAATACTTTTCTGTACATATTTTAAACCATATTAAGAAAAAAATTAGAATATAATGTTTATCATAAATCCACAAATAAAAATCACTACATCCGTTTTTTCTCACGTCATGATTGCAAAGTAAAAGATACGATAAAATAGGTTTTTTAACTTAGACCTTTTAGAAGAACTTGATTTTATAGAATTGCACAATTTCAATATACCAGATCTTTTCGATAACTTTCAAAAAAAATCTCTAACGAAGTCATTTTTCAAATCTTTACAACAAAATCTTTTACAAAAATATTGTATTAAATATGATATATTCATTTTCGGATTACGTGAACTTCACATTCGATACAAACCTCGGGAACTCAATAGCTGTTTAAACTTCTAAAACAATTAAGGTCATAATAATAAGAACGAAAATCATATCAAATTTGAAATTGATACACTTAATTGGTTTTTAGCGGAGTGTGATAAAAACTATATTGATCAAAGTCGATCTAATAACGTATTTAAGAACACGCTAAAGATTTCAGAAAAGTTGACGAAAGAAATATTCTAGTGACACAGAATTTAGAAACCAAGAATAGTTTAATATAAAAGATTCTCAAATTCTTGTTAATATCCGTAATAAACAACATAGAAAGATTGTTGAATTCAGTATTCCACATAATCAAAGAGGCATTTTGCAACTTATCCCCATTTTCATTTAAATTACTTCTAAATAGTTACAATATCACTTGTGTAAATTAATTTTCATTTATTAAAAAATAGATCACAGCTAATTTTAATACTTTCGTTTGAATTTCTAATCAATATATTTTTGAACATTTTTTTTTAATTGCGACATAATCAAATTGCTTATAATTTGTAATACTGAAGTAAAGATAAAAAGAAAAAAAAGAAAAACATATTTGTTTACAATTGGATCATTTTTGTATTTCTAAACTACACTTAAATATTTTTTCTTTAATTTTAAATAAAATTTAAAATGTTTCAAACTAAAAAGATATCTAAAGAAAATACGAAAAATTGTTTTAAAAAGGAAAAAAAATAATTATATCAAATCTTTAAAACATTTAGAAGACTAATTACGTCTCATACATTTTAAAACAGATCCACCTCCGTTTTAGTAATAGTTAGCAAGCTTGACTAGTAAAGCAACAAGCGTGAATCCGAGTCTTATTTGATGACCCATTTATTCGGCCTTGTGCCCCATCTAAGTAAGTAAATTGCTGCATTCTGAAAGAGAACACTATTAACGATGATAAAACGCTTAGATTGTTCTCATTTCTCAGTTTCATTTTTTTATATGAAAATAATCTTTCAAGTCAGGCAATATATCATAATAACATAACCCTGAAAAGGGTTTAAAAATCCAAACGTAAATATAAATAAATACAACCATTTGTAATATCTTATTTTTCGTAGGTATGTACAAACGGACACAGACATACATATATACACATATAAACACACACACACACACACACACACACACAAACTTGTGTGTGTGTGTGTGTGTGTGTGTGTGCAAAATATCTTATCATGATATTCAACGATGCAGTTAAGAAACTTGACATTAAAGCCTCTTGCAGATGAAAACTATTTGTAATGTACCTTTTACAGCTGCATCTGTAAAGAAAAATGTTCCATTTCAACTGACAACAGAATTGTTGATGTAATCATCATGGAAGCAGATGGTGAACAATATTTGTTTATGAGATTTTGAAATTTAGTTATTTTACATATTCGAAAATTTTCTGTGAATATTTGTATTATTATAAATTGAAACTAAATATTATTCTTGAATATTAATATTGCTTCTTATACATAATTAATCGAAAAATGTAACTAAATAGTACTATTTAAGACAAATAATCCAGTAGTTTACAACGCTTCAATTAGACCTGCTTTAATTCTATACATTCTATTAATTTTTCTCTGAATTTTTCTATGTATTTTTGTTAGATTTAGATTATTTCTATTTATTAAGATTGTATTTTAGTTGCATATTATTTGACTTTAAATGGTATTGTGAAATCAGTTTGATTACATAATAATTCTAAAAGCATGTGTATTCCGTGCCAGTAGATTATGGTATCCTGTTCATTATACATTATTAGTTCAAATTTTTGGCACGTCGTAGGATTAAATACGAATAATACTTAAACGAATCTATAGTTGTGACAATAACATATTCTACTACACTAACTCGTGGAGGGCCTACGAATAATGTCTCTAATAATGCATTCCATATTTCTAGAGTTCCGCAACTGGCGTTACACCATCAGAGCGTCACACCCAAGACACCGTGGTTTTTTTTTCAAGGCAAGGCTTTCCCATTCTGCCGATGATATAGTTTATGTAAAACCTATTGATAGGGCGGTGCACAATTCGTGCAGATTCTATGTATCAACATTCTTCTTCTTCTTCTTCTTCTTCTTCTTCTTCTTCTTCTTCTTCTTCTTCTTCTTCTTCTTCTTCTTCTGATATTATTATTATTATTTACCCCTTAAGAGTTTTTCACATCAGCATTAGCTGATGGTCTTTCACCGAAGTTTGAGAGACAACAAGTCTCCCCAAGTCTCCCAGACTCTTCTCAGTATTCTGGCCGTTCTCAGTAATAGAGTAATTTGGATGGTCTTCACTCGTCCTCCAACTTCCATATCATCCAGTCTCCTTAACAATCAATCCTTTGGTGAATGTACCGAAAGCACCAATCACGATTGGTATAATTGTTACCTTCATGTTCCATGGGTTTTTTTCATTACTTAGCAAGATTCAGGTACTTATACCTCTTTTCCTTTTCTTTCGGTTTTATTCTGGGGTCAGCTGGGACAGCAAAGTCCACATTTTTGAAAGTTCTCTTTTTTTGTGGATTATTATATGGTCTGGACGTTTGGCTGAGATTATGTGATCCTTTTGTATGTCAAAATCACATATGAGTTTATGCGTGTCATTCTCCCAGAGAGATGCTGGGTTGTGCATCTGCCATTTGTTCGTATCTTCATATTTCAATTTCTATCACATCTCCCTGTGAATCAGCTTGCTCACCCAGCCATGTCTAGTCTTATACTCCACTGTCTCTGTGCTTATTTGCTGTATTCGCTTATCATGAGATTTATGGTTTCGTCTCAATCACCACATAACGTGCATTTGTTATATTGTTACGTCTTATATATTCTCGCTTTGATATGATTAGTTCTTATGGCGTTGTTTTACGCTACTATTAAGAGAGATTCTGTTTCTCTCTTAAGTTTTCCTTTTCATAATTATAATCAGGTTTTCTCGTACCTGATGTTGCTTATTGGTCTTTTAAAACGCTCAAAGATTTGTTTTTGTTCCCATTTTTGTTTTCTGCTTATTATCATTCTGTTGTCCATCGTTTATTGTGGATATAATCGGTCCTTCTTCGTTCTTTTCTGAGTTGTCCTCGAATCGTTATATCGATGTGTCATCGCTGTATTCAATTCTGGTCAGTTCTCTTCCTGCCCACTTTCTTGATGCATATTGTCTGGCAACGTCATCTCTGGGTTGTAATGCCTCATGCATGGTCATCAATTTACTTATTCTTCGGGCCATTTTCTTAAGTTCTTCTCTAGTCCACTTCAACAAGGGTCCCGATATCTAAATAGGTAAACAGCCCAGATATTTATTGCTTTCTTAATTTTTGTTACCCGATAGTTTTGTCCCGAGTAGTTTTCTGGTTCTCCTGAAATATTCTTTCCTAATTTTTTTCTTTCTTCATCTTTTCGATTTTGTCAGCTCCAAATATCCCCAAATATTTGGATTTTTCCTTTTCTCCGAGCGTTCTAATCTGGTCTTGATTTGGTAGTTCCATTCATCCATAAGGTTTGTCGATTTTCCTTACTAGCCAAGGACATTTTTCTTTAACAAATTCCACCCGTATGTCATGAGTGTATATTCTGACAGCGTGTACTAGAGATTTTTGTTCTTTTTATTCTTTACAAACAGTTTGATATCACCCATGTACATTATGTGAGTGGTCTTTTCTTGCGATTTACTAAGTTTTTAGCATTTTCTAAATATGTACTTAAGTAGTATCATTGCAATTATGAGTAGTAACGGTGATAGTTGAAAAATACCTCTTTGGACATTTGCTTCAGCTAAGCTTCTCTCTCCTATTATCAAATCCACTCTCCATGTTTTAATGGTTTTTCTCGATAAAGTTTACAACCTAATCTGATATTTTGTATATTTTGAGGCAGCTTATTATCCAGATTTGCAAGACATATCATATGACATTTTATAATCAATCCAGGCCGTAGCTAGATTCTTCCGTCTGGTCATGCTCTCGTTGAGAATATGCTGAGCTACGTAAAGTTACTCTCCTGTCCCTCTGGATCCTTTGCGGCATCCTTTCTCTTACTTAGGGAACAAACTGCTGCTTATTAGCGAGTAGTAAGTCTCTCGCCTTATTTGTTCAGTTAATATTTTCTATATCTATATTGGTTGGCAGATTATGGATCTGTAGTTGTTTGGGGCGGTTCTCTTCAGGTTTTCCTTCGGGATCAATGTGGTCTTACCTTTGGTCATCCATTCGGGTGCGTGTGTTTCTTACAGACTTCTGTTTCTTTCTAATGATAGTCTGTCGTGAATGGGGGTGAATTTCTGGAACCAGAATCCGTGTATGATGGGCTGACTTTTTTATTTGATATTTGCTTAGTGTTGTTTTGAGTCAATACATGTATTTCTGCTTTCGGGCGTTCTTCGAGTCCGTCTACTTCGTTTATCATATTTCTTGTTATGTTCTCTTGGTTGCCATATTTTAGTCCAAAATTGTTCGGTTTCTCTTACATTTAGTCATTGGTATGTTTTCGTGTCATCTCCCCACTTCTGTTGCTAGAATTTTATTTTGTTGTTTTGGGATATCCTGTTTTGTCTGCATTGTTTTCTCTTTTGTCAATATATTTTTAATCTTCCTTCTTTCACCAGTACTTTCTGGTTTATTTCAAGTTGTATTGCTGATTTTCCTTATGCTGCCGTTTCTTTTTTGTCTCTACTTGTTCCAGTATCTTTCCTTTGTTTCATCATTTTTGCCTCGTTTTCTAGATTTTTTATTTGCGTTTCCAGTCGAATTTCCCCTCGTGGTTTTGATTCTTTCCCTTTTGCTTTCGGAGTGGATACCAATTTTCTCGCAAAGTATTTTCGCCACTGCATAGATTAGTTCATTTAAATCGGTTATATTATGTGTTGATATATATTTCTTATTTGGTTTCTTTGTCCGTTTCCGTCTTAACTGTTCTCCATTCTATGTTTCTAAGTGATGTGTAAGGTAGTCTTTTCATGGTTCATAATTCTCTTTAAATTTTCTAGATTTCTGTTCTTATATTAGTGTCTGCTCTGAGTTCTTTAGTTATGTGATGTTGGGTTGTGTGGCGTTTCTATTTTCCGAAGTTAGCGGTTCATTTCAGTTCGACTGATATTGTTTGTCAATAAATGGTTTGTCTGATATTGAATTACTATCTTTTTTGTTATTTATTTTTGATGTATTTCTAGTATTTCAAGGTCAGAAATCAACCTTTCTTTATTATTGTCCAAATTTGGTCTGCAAAACTAGCACATTATTGCCAGATCTCTATCATTCTTTTTCTACATCCTCTTAGCGTAAGATTGCTCCTAAAATAGCCGAATAGTGTAAAGTGGTTGTTTTTCCTAGTTCATGTTTTGTGTTTGCGTCTCTGATTTGTGTGGTTCCTTAAATCGTCATTGATGTACCTAAAAAAAGAACAGCCAGCATTTGCAGGATCACGATGACTTCTCTCATTTTCACTATCAGGAGAGCACCTCCCAAACATGACACCTTGCCAGCAGGCCTGAGTCCCACGTTGTGTCATATTTTGATTCAACATTTTTATCATGGATGGTATATTGTGGCTATATCAGACTCAGGGGGGGTTTATTATCGGCACGCTTGACAGACGTGACCTAGCTTTCTCAAAGAATACTCTTAAATGAATCACAAAAAAGGCATTTTTTTTTTCCTTCTGCTTCCTTTTTCACCTTTTAAATCTTATTCTTCTATATATATATATATATATATATATATATATATATATATATCGACTTTTAACTTAGTTAAATTACAAATTTTCGTTATTTTTAGAGGTATTTTAGGTCACGGGCAATTGACTAGAAGGGGTCAGTTATTTAAAGATTATGCTGTGTAAGGATTATTTCAACCTGGTTATTTATAGATTGACAAATAACTATAGTCATTTTGTTAAAACCAGCGACAGATACTAAAATTTTAGCAATAATTTAGTTTTTTTATAGAGTTGTCAGTTTGGAATTAAGGCAGGATTATAAAACCGCTTTCAAAATCTTTGACTTTTCACATGGCAAGGCAGGATTATAAAACCGCTTTCAAAATCTTTGACTTGTCACATGCCTTCTAACCACACATGTGTGAACATTAATTTCCTTTTTTCTTCGTTTTTTTTTTCTTTCCACTTCTCAAATATTTATTATTTTGCTAATAAACGAAGTATTTAAATTTAACAGTTACTATCCTTACACAGACCATCACACGTACCCGAATGGATGACCAAAAGAAATAATACATTGATCCAAAAGGACCCAAGCAAGGGACCCGGCCCAGACAACTAAGAACGCATAATCTGCCTACAGATCATGAAGGATACAAACTTAGCAAGTGCTAACAAGATGCAGTTTGTTCCCAGACGAACAGAAAGTATACCGTAAAGAATCCAGAGGCACAGCGGAGTTACTTCACTTAGATCAGGACATCCTAAACAAGAGCAAGACCACAAGGAAAAATCTAGGTATGGCCCGGACTGACAAGAATAAGGCATATGACATGTTCTGCAAATATGGATTATAAGTTGCCTTAAAATATACAAAATATTTCAAGAAGCCATAAACTTTATCGAGAAAACCCTGACACCCTGAAGAGTGGAATTGACAGCAGGAAAGAGACGCTTAGCTGAAGCGATGGTCCAAAGGGGTATATTTCAAGGCGAATGCACTATTAATGTTATTATTTATAAACCCTTGAAGCAACTTCACCACATACTCAGAAAATGCAGAGTCGGATACAAACTTATTTGATTGCAAGAAAAGATCAATCACATAATGTACATGGATGACATCAAACTATTTGCAAAAATGGAAAAAGAACGGGAAACTCAAATACACACTATCAGAATATACAGCCAGGGTAAAGGAATGGAATTTGGCATAGAAAAATGTTTAATACATGTGATGAAAAGTGGCAAGCGACATTTGACTGAAGGTATGGAAATAAGAAATCAAGACAAGATTAGAACGCTCGAAGAAAACGAAACCTACAAATACTTGGGAATATTGGAGACTGACACCTTCCAACAAGCAGATATGAAAGAAACAAATCAGAAATAATATCGCAGGAGAACCAGAAAGCTACACGAGACAAAACTCTCCAGCAGAAACCTTATCAAAGGAATAAATACTAGGGCTGTAATCCTCATTAGCTATTCGGGATCCTTTTCGAAGTGGACCGGAGATGAACTTAAGCAATTGGACCAAAGAGCAAGAAAATTAATGACCATGCACAAAGCATTAAATTCATTGAGACGACGTTGATAGACTATATGTTTCAAGAAAGGAGGAAGAAAGAGCACTTGACAGCATTAAAAACAGCGTTGACGCATCGATACAATGACTCAAAGACGAGATAGAAATGTACGAAGGAGGACTGATTACAGCCACTAGAAACGATACTGATGTTGTGTTTTGACCTTTTGACCCGGTCAAAAATGCCATTCAAGGTGATGCACCGGAAGGAGGTGACACATTCTAATGGCAGTTATGAGAGGAAATCGCGTGGGCGGAAATTGGCAGATGAAATGGGACAAGGTAATTCCCATGGTACATTACAGAGTGATGCACCGGAAGAGAGTGACCTGTGAACTGCATGACAGTTATTTCCACTTGATGACGATTAAACATTCGATTTCAAAGATCGAGTGGACGATCGTGTAGGCGTTGAACTATTATATAACGCAGTCAAGATTGAAGTTGAGGCAGTTGGAAGTGGCAGGGGCAGTTGGCAGTTGAGTTGAAGATTGGACGGAGTTATAGACGAAATGTGGTAGGGAAAGCCACAACAGGCCGAAGGGGCCCTGATGAGTGGGCCCTAGGCCTCCGGTTGAGCAGCCCTAGAGAACAAGAAGGACACAACGTCATAACAGCGGGATCAAAATATTGCAGTTATGTTCGATCTCCAACTCCCTCTCACATGCAAAC
Organism: Sepioteuthis lessoniana; assembly: GCA_963585895.1. Lineage (NCBI taxonomy): Eukaryota > Metazoa > Mollusca > Cephalopoda > Myopsida > Loliginidae > Sepioteuthis > Sepioteuthis lessoniana. Next base: position 68,371,913 of record OY757928.1, read on the forward strand.
CTTGAACAACCCTTTCGAACCCTTTCAATAAAGTGAGAGGTAAATATATTTGTAAAGAAGTCTTCCTGCGTCTTCCTTCATGCGTCGTTTATCCTGCGTCTGTCTTTATTATTGTGTCGTTGTGAAGCTGTAGATGAGTATACAACACTGACAACACAATGGACAACAGAGTGACAATAACTAGGAAACAAAAATGAAAAGAAAATTAAATCTATGGGGATTTTAACGGCACATAAACAAAATCTCGCAGAGAAAAAAAATGGACATGGCTAAGAAAAAAACATTTAGCGTGAAACAGATTCTCTCTAAGTAGTAGTGCAAAACAAGACCATAAGAAGCCATCATATGAAAGCGAGAATTTATAAGACCCTACGAAATAACAAATGCAGGTTATGTGGTGATAGAGATGAAACCATAAATCTCATGATAAGTGAATACAGCAAATAAGCACAGAAGGAGTATAATACTAGACATGGCTGGGTGGATAAGGTGATCCACTGGGAGATGTACAAGAAATTGAAATTGGACAATATGAACAAATGGTATAAGCATCTCTCTGGGAGAATGAAAATATAAACTCATGTGGGACTTTGACATTCTAACAGATCTCCTAATCTCGGCCAGACGACCAGACCTCATAATAATCAACCAAAAAAAATGAACTTGCAAAATTGTGGACTTTGTTGTCTGGACTTACCATAGAATAAAACTGAAAGAAAGGGAAAAGAAGTATGAGGACCACGACCTTGCTAAGAAATTTAAAATAATATATGGAAAATGAACGTGACAATTATACCAATCTTAATTGGTGCTTTCGGTACATTCACCAAAGGACTGTTAAGGGGACTGGGGGTCTTCGAATTTGGAAGAGGAATGAAGACCATCCAAACTACAGCATTATTGAGAAAAGCCAGAATACTGAGAAGAGCCCAGGAAACTTGAGGAGACTTGCCGTCACTCATATTCCAGTGAAAAACCATCTGCACAAACTTATGTTAAAAAATCTCAAGGAATAATAATAATAATAATAATAATAATAATAATAATAATAATATTAAATTATTTTGTATCAACGATGGAAATCATATTTATTTATACTAATATTTTAAGTGATAATTTAGTTACCTTGGTATTAAGTTTGGTATTAAGATCTGATAGTAAAACAACTTTCCCACGTTTTCTAACATCAGTTGTGCGGGAATTTTTGCCCAATCCCTCTTCCTTTTTTTCTGTCCCCACCTTTTTACTCTTATTTACTTTACAAGAAAAATAATTTAATTCAACAGGAACTACACTTACACATGCCATTATTATTATTGTTCACTCATTAGAGCTTTTCACATCAGCGATACCCGATGGTTTTTCACTGAAGTCAGAGTGACAGCAAGTCTCCTCAAGTCTCCAGGACTCTTCTTAGTATTCTCAACAATTCTGTTGTTTAGATGGTCTCCACTCGTCCGCCCACCTCCAAGTCCTCTAGTCCCTTTATTAATCCTTTAGTTACTGTTCCAAACGCACCAATTACAATTGGTTTAATTGTCCCCTGCATGTTCCACATTTTTTTCAATTCCCTAGCAAGGTCGAGGTACTTATCCTTTTTATCACATTTTTTCAGTTTTATTCTGTGGTCTGCCGGGACATTCTTTTAGTGTTTTTCATATCAGAATTTGCTGATGGTTTTAAACTGGAGTTTTGGTGACAGCAAGTCTCCTCAAGTCTCCAGGACTCTTCTCACTATTCTGACCGTTCTCAATAATATAGTAGTTTGGAGGGTCTCCACTCCTCCACCACCTTCCTAGTCATCCAGGCTCTTGAGTAATACTATACTTACTGTTCCAAACGCCCAAATTACGATTGGAATAATTGTCACCTGCATGTTCCATAGTTTTTTCAATTCCCTTACAAGGTCGAGGTACCTATCCTTTTTTTCACATTCTTTCAGTTTTACTCAGTGGTCAGCCGGGTCAGCAAAGTCGACAATTATGATATATGTAAAGTTAGTATGCTGTGTCTCAGGTTCCTTTGTAGCGTCCTTTCTGTTCGTCAGGAAACAAACCACGGCTTGTTAGCGAGTAGAAAATCTCTACCCTTTTTTGTGCTGTTAATGTTTTCCACATCCCCGGCAGGCAAGTTATGAGTCTGTAATTGTTTGCGAGTTCCGTTTGTTTGGGTCTTTTTGGAGCAATGTGGTTTTCCTTTGGTCATCCACTCGGGTACGTGTACCCTTTGTCGGCATTTGTTAATTTCTAGGGCCAGTCTGTCGTGAATAGACATTATTATTATTATTATTATTATTATTTAAGAGTTTTCACTCCAGCACTAGCCAATGGATCTTTACTGGAGTCTGAATGATAGCAAGTCACTTCAAGTCTCCAGAGCTCATTTAAGTATTCTAGCTGATCTTAACAAGGCAATAGTTTGGATGGTCTCCACTTGTTATCTTACTTCCCTGTACCAATACTTGTACCAAACGGACAGATTACAATTGGTATCATCATCATTTTCATGTTCCACAGATTTTTATTTGTCTCGCAAGATCAAGGTACTTAAGTCCCTTTTTTCTTTCTTTCAGTTTTACCTAGTGATCAGCCAGAACAGCTAAGTTCATTATTAGACATATAATTATTTTGCGTTGACAATTACTTTCTGGCATTCTAGTGAAGTTTATGTGATCCATTTGTATCTCAAAACCCCAAAGATTTTTTTTTGGCGTCTAGGACGGATTCAGAGTTTTGTGTATACCATGTATTCGTATGGTCTTGTCAAAACTTCAAGCCTAATTCAAAGTAGATCGCCTTCCCTTCCCAATAGTATCATGTCTTACACACGCTTTTCGCTAATTTACTGCATTCGCTTATGATGTGATTGGTCGTTTCGGCTCTGACATCACATAATCTATATACGCTCTTTTGTTGCGTCTAGTCTATTCTTGTTTTTATATAGTTAGTCCTTATGGCGCGGTGTTGTGCAGCTATTAGTAAAGATGCAAGTTTTGCATTTCTTAGCAATATCCAAGTTTTCTCGCGGGAGATTCTGCTTCTATGTCGTTTGAAATATCCATACATTTGTCTTTCTTCCCATTTTTGTTTTCTGGTTACTTTTTTTCTGTTGATGTTTGTCTGTGTATTGTCCTTCATAATCAGTCTTCTCCCGCCTTTTTATGTAGACTTCTTGTCGTTGTATCGATGTGTCGATGCTATCTTGAATGCTGGTGATTCTTCTTCCTCATTTTCTTAACATATACATATGTCTACGTCATCTCTGTGATGTAACACCTTAAGTGTCGTCGTGAGTTTCCTTGTTCTCTCGTCCATTTGTTTCAAGAATGGTCCTCAATATCAAGTATATTTTTCTATGTAGTTAGGTTTTGACTAGTTTTCTCAATCTACTGGAATACTGTTATTTTTCCCCGTCTGGTTCGATGGTATTCGTTTCCAATATTCCCAAGTTTTTTTAAAAGTTTTCTCTTCTCCGATAATTTTGATTTTTTCTTGATTTGGTAGTTACCCTCCTTCAGTCATATGCTGCTTGCTGCTATTCATTATTAACACAGTACATTTTTCTATGCCAAATTCCATCGGCAAATCTTTACTGTATATCCTTACTGTCTTAGATTTTTTCATTTATCCCGTCTCGACGTCTTTCTAGTCTTCATTTTTCCACAAGTATTATCTGGTTTATTACCTCGTGTAGAATTGTTTGTTTTACTTGAGTTTTTTTTTTCTGTTCGTCCAAACATGTTATATGTGTTAATGGTACTGTTATTTTTTCAGTTTCTAACATAACTGTTATCCAGTCTTATTTGCTTGGCAATTGTATTCTAGTCTTTATTTCAGTCAAATGCTCTTTAAATTTCTATATTCATTTCTTCTTTTGTTTGTGTTTTACTGTGTCGTTCGGTTGCGTTGTGTTTCGATTATTATTACTTGTGGTTCATTTCGGTTAGAGTGTACTGTTTTTTCAGTGTGTGGTACGTAGATTGTTGTATTACGGTATTGTTGACTTCATTCCTTGTTCATTTTTTGGTGAATTTCTAATATTTCAAACTAAAAAAAAAAAAAATTCTTTGTTTTTGTCTTAACATGGTCAGCGAGTATTTTGCTTGTCTGGAATCTATCACATTCTTCCCTTACTTCTATCATTTTCCCCTATAGCTTCTTTGAATAGGGTTACTCTTAAAATAACAGTCAGTTGCAAATTTGTTGTCTTGCCAAGTCCATTTCTGTGTTAGTGATTGAACTATTTGACCGTGTCGCAGCAAACACGGTCGGCCGAAGTGTGCCCCAACACATTGGGCCAGTGCAACAGCGGGGAGGAGGATCAAGTTAGTAGACGTAGTGCAATGTCTATCACACTGGATCCTAACCTAGCGGCCAGAAAGTAACTTCTGCGGCTGCAGCTAGTGACTGAGAACACCGTTTTACTTTTTATGTATTCTGAAACGGAATCTTTTCTACTTTTATCTACCTTCCATCCTTCCTGGTTCTTTTACACATTTGAGAGTTTTTTCAGACTTGTACTAGCTGACAATTTCTCTCTAGAGTTTGAGTAACAACAAGTCTCATCAAGTCTCCTCAGTTCTCCTCAAATATCCTCAAGTCTCCTCAAATCTCCCCAAGTCTCCAGGATTTGAGTCTGGCCGATCTTCATAATCTTGTATGTTGGATGGTCTCCACTTTTTCTTTAATTTATATGTCATCCAACCCCTTTATCTATCGTTTGGTGACATACCGAGTGCACCATTTATAATTACTATGATCGTCTCTTTGATGTTCCACAGTTTTTTTGTATTTCTCTAGCAAGGTCCAGGTACTAATCTTTTTTCGCTTTTTTTCAGTTTTACATCCTGGTCAACATTACTGGCAAATTCCTTTATTCATGCAGTTTATCTGCTTCTTAGAGGATCCGTTTCTATCAAATTCCCAGAGAAAAGGAATAGTTCTGGTGTGTGTGTGTCTGTGTGTTTGTGTGTGTGTGTGTATACCATTTGCTCATATGATCATACTTTAGCTTTTTGCACAATTCTCGATTGATCACCTTTCTCCCCCAGTCGTACTATTATTCAAAACCATTTTTAGTGAAACATAGCATCTACCTTTTTATGATTTATGACAGCATTAAAGTTGTCATTCGTCTTCGATGCAAACTATTTTGTGTTTAAGTTATCCTGTTTATCCTGTGTATTTAGTGGCATATTTTAAAGGGTTTTTCTTATATCCATTTTCAAGAAGATTACATAAAAATGCTGTTATCATTTTAAGAAGAAAATGTACTATATGATGAAGCTATAAAAGTGAAAGCTATGCGTTGTAAAAACCAGGTATAAAATAAAAATAGATAAATCATTCTCAGCACATTGGGTTTTGTGTCTCCGTCATATTTCATGACTAAATTCTAAATACAGAGACTCAATTGTATGTCCAAACAAATTACCTGAAGTAAGGACACAAAACACCCATACTCACAAGCATATGAAATAAAACAGTTATGCGATTCCGGATGTAAACATAACAATTTCCCTATTGCCACAAGTACATGTTAATTCGTCTCTAGTTTATTTATTCAAATACAAACATAATTGTTATCCCAATAATCGTTGTAATATATTCACGAATGAAAAAAAACATTCTCGTGTATATTGTCTTCTGAGGGAAATTGGTGTAAAATTAAACTTTTTTCTCATCTGAATATGACAAGTGTAATTAAAAATACAGGACATGGATTTTTTGCATCTCACTTTTAAACGAGTACAAAAGTTAGTGAATTGGTAGGTTTGTTAATAGATACGTTATTTGAAATGACAGCAAGATAGATGAGTTGATGAAGTTAAAAATCTAGGTCCATAAAGCTAAACGCAATAAAATACTTTTTATCTTTACCACGAGGAGAATTGACGAAAACATCAAATATCTATCAATCAAATTATCGTAGGAGCAGATAACACCAACAACAAAATGAGATATGTAGTTCTCTGTTTTGAGAACCACGATATAAGATGTCAAATCTTTTGAGTCGTTCTCTATGTGAGTGGCAGCTGGGACTTTAGCGTGAAAGGAGAGGTGAAAATAACCCAAATATCCGAGAAGAGTTGGTTTGAACAAAAAAATATTTGCGAATGATCTATTTTCACGTTTTTCCACGATCTCTGCAACTGAACCGAGAGAATAAACAACAAATGGTCCCATATTAAGAGCGACAGATTCTTTCTGTTTCCACCAGTAAAATGCTGTTTTATCATCCGCATCGTTGTATCAGTCATCGAGGACAGTGCAACACAATGCTGTACACTGAACAATTCTGTCACTTCTCTAGCTATGAGTAATCCTAATCCCAGGTAAGGCATCTGGTCTAGAAAAACGAAAAAAACTCTTTATTCAAAATCTTCAGAGTAGTGTTCTGTGAATCTATGACGCTCTCGGATTTGAGATTTCTGTTCTCAGCTATTCTTAAATATGGTACTACGCAAGCGTTAAAAATTATAAATAGAACACTTGTGTTTGCTAGGTGGTAAAATTTGGCTTACGCTATGGTCGTCATTGATGTCACTTTATATATATATATATATATATATATATATATATATATATATATATATATATATATATATATATATACCCAAAACTATCATACTAATAAAAATAAATAACGCCAAATAAGTATTCATATTTATCTTTTCATTTTTGTTCATCTATATACGATGACTGCCATATCTTGACAGAAGATAGCCATCTTTGTCAAACATCTTTTGTAATGACTAATTCAACTTGAGAAAAACATACAAGATGTGTAAGATAAGATAATATATCCGTGCAACATTGTATCATAATGAAATACTTTTTTACAGCGCATATACCGTCCTTTTGGCCAACGTGGCTACAGCCAAGTAGTAAATGTAATGTTTACAAAGGATACATACAAATTAGCATAACGTTCATGATGAAACCTCCTTCAGTTTTGCTTTTGGTTGGTTGCTTGGTTGATTGCTGGCTTGGGTTTTATAGCGAATCAACTTTTGATGGCCATTTAACGCCAAATCAATTTTTATAAATAGTCAGTTCTATTTAAACAATTCAGTTTAGCGTGAGTGCACGGTTTAATTGGGAAAAAAACATTTCTATTTCAATCTGTTCAATTTATTTAAGCAGTTCTACTTCAGCTAATTCAGTTTAGTGTAAGTAGAGAGTTTGTTTACACACTGTTAAATGTTAAAAACAATTCTATATTAAACAAATAATTTTTGTGTAAGTAGAGTTTAAATGTGAAAAAAAAATAAAAAAAATCATTTCGATTTCAAATAATTCAGTTTAGCATAAGCACGCAGTTTAAATGTAATTACGGTTTAAATGTCAAATACATTTTTATTTCATGCTATTCAGCTTAGTCAAACAATTCAGTTTAGCATAAGTATGCTGTTATTTCTATTGACCCTATAGATAAGGCCCTCTCAGGTGCTACCATCCCGGGCCAGAGTGAACCTGAGAGCAATGTCCATGACGCGGGATGCTGGATTCCCCAAAGCCCCAGCATCACTGGAATCTCACCATCAGAATATTTAGCGTCATAAACAGGACAATCATTGGGGGGTCTCACCCCTCTGCAGAGGTGCAGTCCGTCTATTCTATAGCCCCTGCCGACTGGGGAAATTTTTTCTTTTAAATTTATCTTCTTTTAGGTTGGCATTAACTAAGGCCTTATCCTTAGAGAGGAGCCACTTCTACCCGTATATATATATATATATATATATATATATATATATATATATATATATATATATATATATTTAGACAATTAATTTAGTTTTAATTCCTAACTTGAACTTCAAAGTGAAGTGATTGTTTTAGAAAGTAAATCTTCCTCAATAGAGCATTGAAGGAAACTTTAGTAAAACTGGTAGTCACATAAGGGATGTTCTTTAATTAAATATTAAATTCCATTAGTACATTTTATTTTCTTTTTGTCGATAAAAATCCAATTTAAGGATTAAACATAATGAAATAGCCCTGATTTAATTTTGAGATACATACATTTAAATATACGCGACGCCATTAAGTTGTCTGTTTTTGTTTTGTTTTTCAAAATATTTTTTTTAGAAATTATTCAAGTTTCGATGCTCGAAAGCAGTTCCCCAATTCTTTCTGGTCATCAATTTTTATTATTTATTTCTCCTCTCATGACTTCTTAGATGCATCCTGTATCGGCAGAGGGACTTATGTAGATAAGTCTATCAAGTTCGGTAAAATAAGCACAGCCATGTATCGGAGTGCATAAACAAATGCCTCTTGTAAATGCGTTTTTCCTTCTCCAACCATACTCTGCATGTCCTGTTCGTCTTACTTGGATAGTTAGTGTGATTACAGGTAGGTGGCTGTCCATTAACTGTTTTTTGTAGGTCGCTTCCATGATTTGTTCATGAAAAAACGAAACATATTTCTGTAGTTTCAATCCAGCTTTTACAATCTGTGTTTTATTAGTGATACATTGATGTCGTAATGCTTCATTCTAACCTTTTGATCCATATCTATCTATCTATCTATCTATCTATCTATCTATCTAAGAATATATTTAATCGATGAAATTAAAATAAAATTAATGATTTTGGAACTGTTCAGCATCACTTTAACAAAATAAGCAGACAAACATATATATATATATATATATATATATATATATATATATATATATATATATATATATATATATATATATATATATATATATATTTCGAATGGGTCTGAAGATATTCACCTAATTTTCACCTTTCAGGATAATCAGGATGAAACTGACCAAAGAGTGTAGGGCAAACTACCCGTTATTGATAAAAAAAAACTCCCTATATATATATGTATATATATATATATATATATATATATATATGTAAGACAGTATCTATTCCAATAAATTCGGAGTTGGGAACAATTATATATATATATATATATATATATATATATATATATATGTATATATTAAAAGTGTGTTCAGGGAAATAGTGCAATCATATCCCTCTAGCAAAAAGAATCTTTTATATATTCTATTGAAGAAAACAAGAACTTAGCCCAGTACTCAGAATTATTCTGTAATTCAGGTTGCACTTAATGTTTAGAATTTCGTGGAAATTGCTAGATTCTAAGGTTTGATTCTTTTATTATTCTTTTTCTCTCACGTTGTTGCAAACAGAGAGAAACAGGTGATGTATTTTATGTGATAATATAGACGCAAAGATTTATGTGCAGAAATATCATTTGCTTTTAAATTCTCTAGCTTACGCAAAAGCAAAACAATTTTCCTTTTTTTCAAGAGGTAATCAACTATATGTATACTTCATACGCACAAGGAAAGAAACATTTCTGAAAAAAATTTAAAATCCAGATTGTTGAAATAGTTTGCATAAAGTCAAAGTCTGTTGATGACCATTATGCATATTTAATTGTAAAAAAACTGTTATACACTAATATTATTTAGAAAAATCATCAGTTTCTAATGAAATGGACTCAACGACCAGGTTTCAGATTCTGGACGGGGCTGTTAAGTTTCATTATGTGCTAATGCCCATAGAAAATTTAAGAATCCGTCTACCAAATAGATAAGTAGTAAAGCTGACCGAGGTTTTTAGTCTTGGAAAAGCAACTAGACAAAAAGAAAAACATCATTGAATTCAAATAGAATGTAAATAGGTTAAAATTGAACTTGCGTCAAATTCCACTCATGACGAAAGGGGACGGGTACTAAAATATATATATATATATATATATATATATATATATATGTGTGTGTGTGTGTGTGTGTGTGTGTGTGTGTGCGTGCGTGTGCGTTACTATGTTTGTTGAGTAACTGCACAGGAGATAACATTTTAATTTAAATTTACATTGGTTGTTCTTTTTTTATTCAAATATTGAAGAAATCTTTTGTACATTGTCTCTTGATTTGTCCAATGCCTCTATAATTATATTGATAATTACATTATTTACTAATAAGTTTGGATATTATTTATTTATTGTAATAAAAAGTTTATCAAAGACTTTTTTTTATTGTTAGTTAAATATAATACATCCACACAATTTCCAACAATATACTTTGTGTTTTAGTCGGTGCTTCGTTTGAGCATGAAAATATAATTTCTGTTGATTGAAGTTTAAAAAAGTGGCTCTCAGCAGTACTGCTACCAAGGGTTAATGTACAATATCTACAAAAGTTGAAATTTCACTGTTTTTTAAGATATATATATATATATATATATATATATATATATATATATATATATATATATATATATATATATATATATGTGTGTGTGTGTGTGTGTGTGTGTGTGTGTGTGTGTGTGTGTGTGTATGTGTGTGTGTGTGTGTGTAAAATGTATAAAGTATTTCTCCCTAGTTGTCATACTAATTTATTGCTATTTTTTTCAATTAAATAGCAACATATTGCTCAGAACATAATATATAAATCGATCGGAATACAATTATTGTAAGATACTTATGTTGGTAAAAGAATCAAGAGCAATATTACTAACAATTCAAATCTAATAATAAACACAAAACCATGTGACTATAATTAAATAATATCCCATTAGTCTGCATAAGACGAGTTGGGATCTTAATGCACAGGAAAAATAGCGTGTACACAATTCATTCATAAACACACACACACACACACGCACACACACACAAACAACTACGCATGCACATGTGTGTGTACTTGTAGGCGTTTATAGCTTTACTTTTTGTGTCTGTTTACTTCTGAGTTTCGAGCGTATTTGTTGAATAGAATAAAAAAGCCAAAACATTTGCGTACATTGCAAATTGCCATTTTTATTAATTTTTTTTTCTTTTGTTTATACAGAGGAAACAATAAAGTTACCGATAAATAACATGGAGGAGTTATATATTGATTTATTTTCATTAAAAGCTGTTTTTTTAATCATTATTTATATAACATATCCAATAACCGTGATAAACGACATTTATTTGTACCAATAAAACACACTCCACGTTGATGTTATTCAAGATTTAATATGATATAGGTCCTTTTCACGCTACTATTATGCGGTAACCCTTTGATAAGTTCGGAACTAATATATATATATATATATATATATATATATATATATATATATATATATATATGCGCACGCGTGTGTGTGTATGTGTGTACGTGCATGTGTGTGTGTGTGAACACAAATCTACCCTTGTATGGAGATTAATCTATATACAAAACTGAGAATATGTACTGTGTTTATTACCTGTTTTACTTCTTTCAAAGGTGATTTTGAATTGATTATATATCTGAGTGATCTCCATGATTTTTACGGCCGAATATTAAAAATAGTCTGTTCTAAATTTGTCAGAAAAAAACATAATTTAAAATGTTAAAACCCGTTTTAAAAAGCCTATATACAAGGGCATCTTGATTTAAACTTCTTAGCTGTATAAAGTAAAACGAAAAAGACTATTGCTCCTTGTTCAACCTAACAACGCTTCAGAATACCTAACAGAAAGAGATAACTTAAACCTTGTCCCTAAGGAAACAAGGTCATGTCATTCCAATTCCTGATGTTGTAGATTCGTGGCAGCTGTCAGCTAATGACATCTGGATCGGCAGACTCTCACGTTCACATTTCTTCTAAGATTACATAAACTCTGTGGGTGCATGGTTGAAATCGTACATTAATTTTTTTTTTCACAGAGAAATGTGTTTGATGCAGGCTGAGTGATATTCTCCTGGGAGAAGCACGTCAACTCTCTGCATTTAAAAGGAACGAGAAAAGATGTCAAGTCAGCTCCTGGTTTTATGTCAGGTGATGGTACAAATCTAATCAAGTACATTGAGAGTAGTGAACATCAGAAAATACCTGTTTAAAGTCATTAAATTCGAGTTATTTAAACCATATTTTCATCCGTATTTTAATGTCTTTAAACCACGAAGAAAAATGCTATCAATTCCATGGAAAGAAATAAGAAGTGTAACATTAAGATCCTATAGATATTTTAAGATATTTACGGGTTTAAAGATTTAGTGGAAAACTTGCATAAAATCGTGAGATGAAAAAACTTGAGCTATAATATAATTACTAATATTGTCTTAATTATAGATATTACTGGGAATAAACTCAGAGTTTTTGAGATTTTCGACGTAAGATGATATACATCATTTCACAGCTTTCTTTCCTGCAAGAACAATGTATCGCCTACCCTTATTAATCCAAAAACATAATCATGTCTTTTTAGTAACTCTATATATATATATATATATATATATATCTGTGTGTTATTGAGAAGGTGCATGAGTGTTAGCAGGCATCTGTGTGTGTGTGTGTGTGTGTGTGTGTGTGTGTGTGTGTGTGTGTTTAAGTTTTGCTTTTAAAATTATTTTCAAATTTTTACAATCCTTTTGTAAAGCGATTTTGATCCCAAATGCTTAGTGTGTTACGTCATCATAACAAATAACTGGGAAATACCTAACTATATATATATATACTTATTTATAAAATGAAGCACACACATTCCTCTTTTTATTTCAAATTTTTCGTATCCTCTATTAAAGCGATTTAGATCCCAAATGCTTGGTATATATATATATATATATATATATATATATATATATATATATATACGAATTCATACCAACTCTGACTCCGGCGAATTCATACCAACTGTGACTGAGAAGCCTGTAAAAAGTCTTGGCAAGTGGTTCGACAGCAGTACTAAGGATCAAGCAGCAATTAAAGGAATAGGGGGCCACCTTGATGATTGGCTAAGAAAGATAGATAAGTCAGGATTGCCCGGCAAGTTTAAGGCGTGGTTGTATCAACACGCAATTCTGCCGCGGATATTATGACTACTCATGTTATACGAGGTAGCTATTACCACGGTAGAAGGAATGGAAAGGAAAATTAGCGGCTATTTAAGGAGATGGTTGGGTTTGCCAAAGAGCCTAAGTAGCGCGGCTTTTTATGGGACCTCCAATGCGATCCAACTTCCTTTCAGGGGTCTCAAAGAAGAGTTTGTGGTAACACGCACAAGAGAGGCGATTATGTATAGAGATTCCAGAGATTTAAAGGTATCAGGAGCAGGAATTGAAATCCGCACAGGAAGGAAGTGGAGCGCTGTCAGGGAACTGAAGGTTGCGGAAGAGAGATTGCAGCAGAAGGCTATGGTCGGTACTGTGGCCAGTGGGACAAGAGGCCTGGGATATTATCCGTGTCCAAGGATAGACAACGCCAGAGGGAAAGAAAGAAGGGCGCTCTTGCAAAAAGAAGTAAGAGAAGGTATAGAGGAGACTAGGCTGGCAAAGATGGTAGGACTGTCTCAACAGGGTGCCTGGACCAAATGGGAAAATTATGTTCGGCGGCGAATTACCTGGTCGGACTTGTGGAAGGCCGACTTAAGCCAGCTAAGATTCCAGATCCAGGCAGTTTATGATCTCCCTAGCCCATCAAACCTTCACACATGGGGCAAAAATGATACCCCAGCATGTCGGTTGTGCGGGGGTAAAGGATCGCTACAGCATTTGCTATCTGGATGCCCAAGATCATTGAGTGAAGGGCGTTATCGCTGGCGACATGACCAGGTCCTCAAAGTTATTGCTGGAGTGGTATCTGAGGCATTAAAATCGAATAGATTCAGTCCTGGAAGACATAAGGTTATTTTTGTTAGAGCGGGAAGCTCGAAACAGCCGCAGACAAAAAATAAAGTATCGATGTTATCATCGGCGCCAGATTGGCAATTGTTGGTGGACCTGGAAAGGCAGACGAAGTTTCCAGCGCATATTGTGGAGACAAAGCTCCGACCAGATTAAGTAATGTTTTCAAATTCCACAAAGAAGGTGATAATGTGGGAATTGTCAGTCCCATCGGAAGAAAACATGGAGTCCACACACGAAAGAAAGATAGCCAAATATGAGCCGCTAGTAGAGCAATGTCGAATGAATGGTTGGCAGGCAATATGCCAGGCAGTCGAAGTGGGATGTCGCGGATTTAACGCAAGGTCGATGAGTAAAGCGTTATCAAGCATCGGCATTTCAGGTGCGGGAAAACGTAAAGCCCTGAAAAATATTACCACTGCAGCTGAAAGAGCAACAAACTGGTTGTGGATCAGAAGGGCGGATAGTTGGGGTTGTAGATAGGTGATTATTAGAAGGGAGGTTAAAAAGGAAGGAAAAAAAGATCGTCTAATTTAAAACGATATATACACGTATGATTTATTTAGTTTTTTATCTGTTATTTTTTTAGTTTTATTTATTTATTTTTTGCGCACGAAGGAGTTTGGTTGTATTAGGCTTTAAGCGTTCATTTGAAACCGGTTCATTTAATTGATTAATATCTTAGACGTTTTAGCCATTTTGTAAATATAGCATTTTAAACGACAATGTTTTTGTGAAGATTTCAACGTATTCCTCGGTTTTTTGGGGTTTTTTTTTTGTTTTTTTAAATTTTATTTTATTTCGTCTTTTCTCATTCGTAAACCTTTCAATGAGTTGCAACGTATAGTAATGCGCACCGTCTGTTTTAGTTCGTAATTGTATATTTATGTACAGTTTTTAATGAAAATAATTTTTAAAACTAAACGTATGTCAATTTTATATAGGAGTTTGTTGTTTTAATCGCAATTGATATTTATGTACAGATTTTTTTTATTTTTTATTAAATTTTTTTTTTTTTTGTTTCGTCTTTTCTCATTCGTAAACCATTCGATTAGGAAGTTTTAACGTATAGTAATGCGCGGCGTCTGATTTAGTTCGTAATAGTATATTTATGTACAGTGTTTAATGGAGATAAATTTTAAAACAAAACTAAACGTATGTCATTTTATATACGAGTTTGTTGTTTTAATCGCAATTCTTTAGTTATGTACAGTTTTTATTTTTTATATTTATTTTTATTTATTTATTTATTTTTTTTTTTTTTTTTACTTAAGTTTTTTTTTAATTTTTTTCTTTCTTTAAGTAAAAATTAATTTAAAAAAAGGCGGGGAAAGGAAGGAATACATACTGGAATTAACAAATAACCGAATAACGACCCCATTGTAGCAAAAAAAAGCAGAGTAAAGTGGCCTCCCGATTTTTAAAGGAAAGATTTAGAAGTCATCAGTAGAGCTTAGCTCTGATTGGCTGTTGCAAAATTATATATAGAGCCTTTTCTGTGGTCATTTTTTTTTCTCCTTGTGTGGATGCGCAGGTTTGCTGCCGGGATGGGAGTTGGAGTTAGATCGATGCCAACTGGGTCATTTGGGTGAGGGGCTCTGATGTTGAAAGACCCGAAACCCCCCATGATCCCAAAGGAAACATCACTGACGACCCATCCCGAAGCATCAACTAAGATGTATGGTATAAATACATTCCGACACGTATCACGAACAGAAGGTTTTTTTTACATGCTAATAAATAGATGAATAAATATATCATTGACTTTTAGTTTTAATTCTACTTAAAGGACTGCTTCCTCCTCATTTATGTATCAGTCAACGTTTCTCTACAGGAATTAACTTGTAAGAGTTGAGTGTTAACACTGATTTCAGAAAATAAATCATCAGTTTTGGTTTCGTATGCCATAAGTATCCCGGTACACTTATATTCACGGAGGGAATATCAAATAAACCGGCAAAAAATCACTGGCTTATCCTTCTCCGTGTACATAAGGAGCCCAGTCAGTTAAAAATCGTCTTTTTCTTCTCATTATTATTATTATTATTATTATTATTATTATTATTATTATTATTATTGAATGCCTTGCTAGTTCTTGAAACCAGCGTTAGCAGTTGGACTTTTACTGGAGTTTGAGTCACAACAAGTTTCCTAATGTCTAAAGGATTATTTCTATTATTCTGGCCGATCATAACAGTGCTGCAGTTTTGGATGGTCTTTATTCGTTATCTGATTTCTTACTTTTAGTTCATTCTTAAGCCTTTTGTGGCCGTTCCAAGCGCGTCAATTACAATTGGTATCACCCTGACTCTCTCAAGATGGATTCTGATTTGTGCATTTTGCATCTGGTAGTATGGTCAAATTTTAATTTTTCCCCCTTTTCCAGTGGATCACCAGCCCCAACCAGTCGTATTTAGTCTCACTTTCCCTTTACAATAATTTGCTTCATTCACTTACTACGGGATTAATATTTTCGTCTCTATCAACACATTATGTACACTTGCTATTCTGTAATATATCTATTTTCGCTATAACATAGATGGCCCTTTATTGTGTTATTTTGTACATTTATTAGAAGATATTCACTTTTCAATCATGATTTCCAATCCGCAGCTCCGTCCGCTTTTTCTCGTGAGAGATTTTAGCAATGTTGTTTTTCCCATTTCTGAATCCTAGTTATTGTTGAACAGTTTGTCTTTATGTTGTCAATATTGTTACTCGCGGCTGTAATTAGTCTTTCTTTGCTCTTTTAATGTGGTCTTCGGATGGATGCTTCCACGTTATCTTCAATGTTGACGTTTTCTTTTCCACCTGCTTACTAAACCCTCTGATGTAAAAGTTATTATTACTATTATTATACTTTTTGCAAGCTTCTAACAGGAGCACAAGCAAAATTCTTCAGATCTCAGTATTCTGGTCGATCTTAATAATACAGTAGTTTGGATGTTCTCGGCTTGACCTCCGATATCCATGGCATAATGGTCAGTGTTCGCCAGTGGTCCGAGAGACCTGAGTTCAATACCAGGTCGGGTCATACCAAAGACTTTAAAATTGGTACTTAATACCTACTTGCTTAACACTCAGCATTATAAGGTACGGATCAAGGGTAAAGTGGAGAAATCCAGGGTAAAGGAGTAGCGCCCTCCCCTACACATTGGTGTAGTAGCTATCGAAAAGGGAGCCTTCGGGTCACCCTCGATTAAGGTCGCCAACTTTACTTTTACTTTACTTACGTAGTTTTCTGGCCGGTATGTTAGTATTTCAAAATCAGACAATTTTGTGGATCTAATTATCAATGAAAGATTCTGGTTCGTGCATATACCACTTGGTAGTATCGGCAAATTTCAATTTTTTTTTTCTTATTTCCCAAGGGATAACGTTAGCCAAACATTCGTGTCTCGTCTCCAGCTCAATTTGCACCATTCGCTTAATATGTGATTATTCTTTTCCTTTCTATCACCATGTAAATGAAACTTGTTATTCTGTTGTATCTAATCAATTTTCTATATCTAATCTAATTGACCCTTATGGCGTGGTTTTGTGCTGATTTTAGAAGGGATTCACTTTCCAGCTTGATGTTTCCATTAGGTCGCTATGACTACGTCTTCAGGTGTGAGATTTGCCCAGTTTGAAACAAACATACAGTTTTTCCTTATGGTGCTGATTTGTGCTGCTATTAAAGGGATTCAGTTTCTCTCGATATATTTCACTTTCTTAGCCATGCCCCCGTTTTCACGTGTGAGATTTCACCGGTACGTCGCTTGAAGTATTCTAACACATTTTTCTTCCCATTTTTTATTTAACTTTGTTCTGTTTTTCTTTAAGCTGTCAATTTTGCTTCTCGTCACCCTCATTAGTCTTTCTTTGCATATTTTAATGTAGTATTTGACAACTCTCGTTGATGCATCTGCTCCATCTTAATTGTGGGCGAGTCCTATCATTTCTTGACACAAAATCTGTCTTCGTAATCTCTCGCATCTAAGGTCTTTAGCATCGTTATCAGATTTCTTGTCCATTGGTCGAGTTGTTTAAATTCTTCCCAAGTCGATTTTGAGAATGGCCTAGAATATATTACGAGGAGGACAGCTCAGGTGTTTATACTTGTTGAGATTTGTGCAGCAGAGTTTGATTTCGCAAAGCTTCTTCCTCCGTCTAAGATACACTTTTGTTATTTATATTAATCTCAACTCGTTTGATGCATCTATTTGCAATTTTCCCAACTACTTGGAATTTCATTTTTTTTCAAATCTTCTAATTCTTTCTTGATTTTACAGTATATTCCTTCCCTTATTTGTCTTTTCCCACTCCTCGATATGGGCATGTCATACTATTCTAAGCCAAATTCCACCCTTATATTTTTTGTTGTTTTTTTTTTTTTCATTCTCCAATTCTTTTTTTTTTTTCCATTTCTTGCAAATGGTTTGATGTCGTCAGGGCACATTAGGCGATCATTTTTTTTTTTTTTTTTGCTATTTAGTAAAATTGTTGCCCCAAACGCATTTTCTAAGTATGTGATAGATTAGTATAATTGCTATATTAAATAATAATGTTGAAAGCGTGATGGATATTGACTTGTAGCCCCTCATTGACATGTTGATGAACCTGCTGAGGTCGGACACTGTGAACAAAAATAGGAGGAAATGTACCTTATATTTAAAGTAAACAGGACGCAAGGGTTCCCAGCGGAAATGCATCGTACATTGAATGGATGGCATGCAAGAAGGAAGTCGAACAATAGGAATTAAATTAACAGGAAACGCACCTGATTCCTAAAGTGATCAAGATGCAGGTGGTCTCTGTGGAAATTCCTCGTAAGTTGCGAGAATAGCATGATAAAAAAAGCGTGATCATATGCATTGTATAGGTGGCATGCTAGAAGGGCGTATCCATGTACAACGCGTAAGAAGTGGGTTGGAGGATATGTGACCAGAGAATCGTCGTGGGCGTCCGGGATATTATAACCAGAGAAATTTCAACCGGAGAAGCAGATAAGTGTTAAGCGGTTGACTTGTTTTCGATCCTCTGCATTTAACTCATCCGTATATTCTGTGTAATAAAAGGGAAAAAAGTAACAGACTAAATTTTTATACACCAGTGTTGTGGTCCTTCTTTGCTATACAATAAACATATCCCTGGAATATTTCTTTCAGATTTTCACCCCAGCTAAAATTATATTGTCAATTCCTCTTTCAGGTTTTTCATGGCTCCTGAGATGAATTTTATGACTTTGCCGGATATATAATACATTTTCAAAAATTTAATATCCAGCTTTCCGTGGCAATATCATAGGCATTTCTATCATTAAATCCTCAATATGGCCACGCTTTTTCGCTTCATTTTGCTTTCCTTGAGAATCAATGGACAGTAGTTCAGCTGTTCACTTTGTTCGTTTATATTCTTCGGGGCTTACCAGCGAGAAAATATCTCCCCTCTATTTTGTGGTGTTAAGATTTTCTGCATCATCGATAGACATTTTATCATAGAAAGTTGCTCGGGTCGTTTCTTTTAGGGGACTGTTCTTTTGGGGCACCTTCTTGGATAGCAGTGGTCTTCCAGCTAATCATCCATTCGATTTTTTTTTTCTCAGAATCTACAGAGTTCAAGAACAAGTTTCTCATGGATTGACATGTTTTTTTTAAAGAAGAATCCATCTATGCCATCATGGCCCAGCGTTTTCAAATATGGTATTTTTTAAGTGTTGCTCTGTGTGATTCTTCCTGTATTCCCGCTTGGGGGCCATTTTCAGGTCCTTATAATTCTTTTTCTATGTTATTTATCTATTCGGCCTTTCATCTTTTACACCCAAATTGTTTTGCATCCTTTGCATGCGGTTGCAGGTTTGTCCCTAGGAATTCTCCACTTAATTTTGGATGAGTTTTTTTTTACGTTATTTTGGAATGTCCAGTTTTATTTGCATTGCCTGACCCTGTCTCGTTATCTTTTAAGCCACCATTCTTTCGCCAATATCTTTTGATTTATCACTTCAAGTTATATTGTCAGACTTCTTTGTTGATTTTTTTGTCTTTTAAACCCAACATATCGCCGTATGTTTTTCCCTTCTTTAGCACTTTCGCTTGTTATAGCAGTTTCTTACCAGTCCTCCTAGCGTAATTTTCCATCCAAGTTTTGTATTTCTGATCGGATTCCACGGAACAAAACGGATTTTATCACAGACTAATTTTGCATCTTCATAAAATTAGTTTAGTGTGATTGTTTACTTCAGTAATGCCACCTGTTGTGATATTTACAATTATTTTGTTTACCTTTTTGGTTTCTTGGCTTTTTTCAGTCTTTGTTTCTGAGGGATGGTAATGTAGTCTTCTTTTCCGGCCTGATTTTTTTTTTTTTTTATTAACGCTACATTCATTTTGTCTTTTTGTGATTACATTTTTGTTTCTGTCGACTATGGTGTTCTGGTTTTGATTATATTGCATTTTTATTCACTCAGGAGTTTCGTGCTTTTCAATATTCATTATTTCGATTCGGGTAGGGGACCTTCTTGATCTTCTTTCCTATTGAATTTTTAACATATTTTTATTATCTCAAGGTCAAAATGATAACCTTTTTACCGAATCATTCAAGCTTGTTCCGCAAGTCTTTGGTTTGTTGCATAAAATCTGACAGATTCTACCAGAATTTTTATCATTCTTTTTCTATACCCTTTTTGTGAAGGGTTGTTCTGAAAAGAAGAGTGAATTACATTTTCGTTGTTTTATCTAGTTCATTTCTTACATTGTTCTCTGTAAGTTAAGCTGCTGCTTAGATCGGTTTTTGTATACGTTAAATTAGAACAGCCAGCATTTGGAGGATGCCAACATGGCCGCATGTTGGCTATGAAAGAAGTGTATAGCGATCATTATACCAACATCTGTTATCCATTTCGCATGTATAATTAGATTTGTACTTGTCATTTTAAGACTCTTGATTGATTATTATCTGTGCCTCGGTCAAAATTAAAACTTGAGTAAGATAGAGGAATGTAAGTGGGTCAAAAGAATATAACATATTTTTAAAAAAATCCGATTTTAAACTTATGAAGTTTTACTTGGAAAAATCTTCATTATTTACTTACATAGACTGCTATTTAGGGCATGGATTGACTTCTAACCTACGTTAGTGTTTAGTTGTTTAAACCGGCGCCATTTTGTGGTATTTACCAATGCTTGATCATTGCTGATCGTTTCAAATAATCCAATAAGCTTTAACAATTCTTCTCCGGCTCGTTTTGTTTGACAGCTTTTTTCTAATAAATTCAAGTTCTAAGAGTTATAGAGAGGAAAGTAAACTGTTACTAGGAAAATTACTTAATATTACTTAATTTTAAAGGTTTTTCATTTTTCCATATATATATATATATATATATATATATATATATATGCACACGCGCGTGTGTGTGTATAGGTTTGACTTATGTTTCATTTTAACGACCAAGGTTTCGCTTATATTCCAAACTACATTGAGTATCCCAAACGGTCGTTCCTCTTCTTCTTCTTCTTCTTCTTCTTCTTCTTATTATTATTATTATTATTATTATTATTATTATTATTATTATTATTATTTGACTTTTTATGAGTTTTTTACAGCAGCGTAAACTGGCAGTCTGTTACTGACAGTAAGTCTCCTCGGATTTCCGGGACACTTCTCAGTATTCTAGCAGGTCCCAACAATACTGTAATCTCAACTATTCGTCCAATTTCCAACTGTTTGTGGACTGTGCCAAGCATACCAACTACAATTGGTATCCCCGTAACTCTGATGTTCCTTGCCTAGTTGGCTAGGACTGTAAAATAATCGACTACTTCTCTGCAGAGCCACCACCAACGAGTTTCGTTTATATGACACTAAAAAATCTGATGGTGTAGTTCCACTAATGAAGGAGCTTTGGGGAATGCCGACTACCCCTTAATTGCCAACGCTCTCAGGTCCACTCTGGCCCGGAGTGGTAGCACTTGATCGGGCCCTATCGATAGGTTAAATAGGACTAACCTGCGTACTTATGCTAAACTAAATTACTTGAAACAGGTTTGTTTTAACATTGACAGCGTACTCAGGCTAAAATATCTTCTTTTTTTTTTTTTTAAATAGGAGAGTTTTTGATTTGGAACTGTACTTACAATAAACCGATTTTATCTGATAGAACAGTTTAAACGTTTAATTGTGTGTAAACAAAATATATACTTACATTTACCTGACCTGCTTAAAATAGAAATGTTTTATTAAACTGAATTGCTTGAAATAGAATTTATTTTTCTATAAAACTGTGTACTCACATTAAAACTGCGTCCTTATGCTAAAATGAATTGTTTGAAATGGAACAGTTTTTAACATTGAAACTTCTTACGCTAAACTAAAGTCTTTAGAATAGAGCTGATTATTTGTATAAAATGGATTTTCATTAAATAATCTACAAAGGTTGATATGCCATAAAACCCAAATAACTAACCAGCCAACCTGATGTTCCACAGTTTTTTTCTCTAGCAAGCTCCAAGTATTTATCCATCTTTTCGATTTCTTATATTTTCATTCTTTGTTCTGCTGGAACGGCAAAATCCGGAAGGTTGTAGTGGGCAAGTATTTTTTTTTTTTAATATCACTAGATCTAATCTCCTTGAAGGTATTACGGGATCTGTTTTTTACCAAATCTAAGAGAATTCCATGTGCATCTCTTTATTATTATTATTATTATTATTATTAGAAGAAGAAGAAGAAGAAGAAGAAGAAGAAGAAGAAGAAGAAGAAGAAGAAGAAGAAGAAGAAGACTTTTTGCACTTCATCGAAACTATGTCTGTATTAATTGATGTGCCAATAGGACAGAGTAAAAATGAAATTATTGCTCCCACATCGCAATATGTAATTTGATTGCATTCTCTTTTGGTATATATGTTTGCTATCGAATATACTCGAAGGACCATTTCGAATAACACAAATTCATTTCTTCATTTTTCACAGTTTAATGATCTCTACTTGCTCGTCTTTGTAGTTATCGTGGTTTTTTAAATCAGTCTCACAGTCTCATTTTTTTTACGCTACCCTTACTGCTCTACTTTCTACATCAACGCCTTGTTGATTGAAAAGAAGACATCAGTTATGACGAAAAGTTACCTTACCCAAGAGATTCATTCGGCAAATCTAGTGTGTTTCTGTCATTACTTTTTTATCCACTGCCTTTTGTCTATGATACTTCAAAAGTACAGGCAGTTACAAACATGTAATTCGAAAAAGGGAGACAACCGATGAATAAAAAGAATTACGACAACCCAACAGAATCGAACATTGTACCTGATCTTAAATATTGGTGCTGCTCAACTAATCAGTTGGCAAGCAGAGATTTCAAAACACTGGATTATAAAGGACAAAATGTCCTCCCATGTGACATCTTTCTTTTATCTTACAATATCCAAGTGCTTATTAAAGAAAACAAAAAAAAACAAACAAAAAAATAAACACTCATTTTCAGCTGGATATTTTACTATAGAACAACCAAAATATATTGAAAAAATAAGGATTTATGCTGCTAAAGATTTACCTTTTCGACTAAATCAGTGATGTTTATTAACTGTCTCAAAAATCATGTAAATTAGAATATAAATGTATAAATGGAAGCTGATAGTCTTTTTTTCTATGACTTATAATGATTAGTGAAAAACTTTCCCTGTTAAAATATAATACATAAGACAATAAAAAAAAATTAACTCGGCATCCCTCAATATGACAAATCAATAAAAGTGATTCTATAACCTTAAAAAAAATTACAATAATTCTAGAAATTTCATCAGAAAAATTAAAATAAATTTCTCTAACTCTGAAATATTAAAGGTATTAACATTGAAAAGAGAGAATAGTACTAAAATTGGAAAATAAATCACTGGAAACCCTTACAATTCTCCGAATTTTAATTAACCTCGCTCCGTATTTTTTAATCATTATACCGTTGAGATTTTGAAATTATGTGTATAACATTGTCTTATTCTGAACAAAGTAACAGCGATACTCTAATTTGTCATCATATTTCTAATAACATTAAACCACGCAAAAATATTCACTACTGCAAAACAAAATAAATAATCATATCAAAGCAGAAACAGAAAATGTTGCACACCAATAAATTGTCCTCTGATTTTCATTCTGAAATCCAGACAGTGAGGCTACATCTAATTTCATTAAATAATTTGGAAGGAAAATTACTATGTGCATCTTCAAATCATAATTTTATCACCGCTCTAATTTTACTATAGATATCCAGTATTTCTATCACACTAGACAGATAAAACTGGACTATATTTTCGAAATAAACTTCTCAAAATAAGATGAAAACATATACTAACATTTATAAGGCAAATGAGTTGTTGATTTGTTTCACTGATATTGCAGCATTAGTCAGAAATAGCCCAGATAACATTATAATTGAACTTTGGAAAACCTGCGCAGTTTTCATGTTTCAAGTTCTTTCGGAATGATTGTCAAATTCTTTTGTTGAGGTGACTCCAGTTGGCAATGAATACCGATTCTCTGACAAGTTTCTACATTTTATGGGTAACTATGTTCTTGTACGGGGATATATTCTGTTGGATTTCGAATAAAAAATTACTGACTGGTACCTATCTTGATAGTCTTAACATACACAGCATTTTACAAATATAGAGTGTGGAAGAAAAATATGGAGTTGGAAGGATTAGATACATTTCTTCACTATAGGGAACGGAAGCAAAAAAAAAAAAAAAAAATTTTTAAAGCGTTTTTTAGTCTGATTAGTCTAAATTTCGAAAAAAAAAACGTGATAAATTTAGATTTTCATGGTTAGCTCTATTATTCAAGAAGTTTTTCATTTCATTCATCCCAATATGTGTGAAAAAGGAAAAAAAATCAACAAGGAATCTATAGTTTACTTAACGTAGAAACAGAGCCCCGTGAAAAACAATCCGAAATAATAGTTTCTTTATAACCTCCGTCAAGCCCAAACTTTAATCCCCTTGATTACACTATTTAAGACGTTTTAGAAAACAAGAAAAAAATAAATTAGACTTTCCATAACACTTCTTAAGACTCTTATAGAGAAGCAAGGGAATAAAATGTCTGTATAATTTATTTTGAAGGCATACTAATCGTTTCGAAGGCCTGTTGATACAATTATTGAAAAAATGGCCGCCATATAGAGTAATCGTACCGTTTTGGGTCCATTTTCTTCGTTTATTTTTTTTTTTAAATTGAACTTGATTTTTTCTTATAACTGAACCATTTATTTTATACAAGAAATTTCCTAATTTTACTTCCGCACCCTGTATCTAGGAAAGTTTTCTTTATCGTTGGGGATTGTTGGTTCCATTGAAATATAAAAAAAAACTGCCATCGTTCAGCAACACTTTCCTTAGATCTACTTTATGAAAAAAATTCTCAGAAATAATGTTGATTAAGCATACATGTGACTAATTCGTAGATTTGACTCAGTGCTTTGCAGTCGTGACAAACGTTACGACGAACGTCGCTAGAAAGATACTGAATAGGTGTACAAACACGAACTATTTTATATCTATATCAACACCATATGAGTAGCCACTAATATTCAAGCGAACGGCGGGGCTAGAGACATTAGGTAGCTCGTGTTTTTGGCGTCTAAGTTTATAGAAATTGAAGTACAAGATTCACAATATTGTATAGAAATTAGTTGTTTTTTTTTCACACATACAATTTTAGAAGTATAAGTAAATCAATTTAGGTAGTTTAGGCGTTACATCTAATCATTTACTTAGTTTTTGACTTAGTTATAAGATTAAGCCAACATTATCGTGCACCCAGGGAAAGTAGAAGTTAATCGTAATGGTCTGCAGATCCAGCTTGCAAACTATTACCCCGCTTGAGGTCTCATAAAAAAATGTATAGCTTAGATTTGGCACAAGGGTATCGAAGTCATTTTTCAGTTGAAAGGTATCTGAGAGTCTCCTTTGTTCACCATTACATCTGATAATTTTGCCCAACACGTTGAATATAATATTGTTATTAAAGAACAGTAATTGAACTTTAAAAGCAATTTCCTACATAATTTAAACGAAGTAGTGTTATGGCGTGATTGTTTCGACGAGTCGAACATCTTAACTGTCGTCTTCATTCTTTTGTAGACATGGTACCTTTCATTCCATAGTTTGTATAAACAAAGTCAGTATTTATTGTGACACCGAAATCTGCCTTCCCTGACCCTTCATCAATCATAGTCAGTTATGATGTATTCTACACTATATAACAACCGACATGTCATTATTTGATTAACTAGAAAATCAATGAACTGCATCAGCAGATCGCGATAACGATTCAGTAAAGACGCAGGTCATTTCGTTGACTTCACAAAATTTCTCTTTTTGTTTTTTTTTGTAATTTCGTGCGTTTTTATCTTTGATTAAGAGGTTTTAATCAAGCAAACGTGGTGTGCTAGACAAAACCATTATGCGCCACTGCAAGTCAGTTTCAATATATCAGATATGTTTCATTGGGTCATTTTTCAGCTTGCATGGTTAAACAAAACTGAAGCATAATATTTAGGGTCATTTATCAAAACAGAAGGCTAAATTATGGAAGATGAGAAGTTACAGTTCGATAATCTCCGAATTAATCTATCAAAATCAGCGTGTAGAGTGCAAATAATACAATAATTCACATTTTAAAAAATGTCTATCTCTTCATGATTACTTGGTATATTCCAGGAATTTCTTTAACAATAGGTTTCAACAGCTGTTTTAATTTAAAATATAAATATATAATAGTGAATCAGATTTTCTATTCTTATCTTATTAGTCATCCAAAATAATTTTTTAAACTAATGCCACTCCATTTAACATCTTGAACCGTTACCTGCTTAAATCTTCCTGTGACTTGGAACATTCAACTTCGGGAAAAGTAGCCCAAGCTTTTTTTTTTATAACTAAAAATAAATGAATAATTAGATTCGAGTGGAAGTAATAGGTGAAGTAGTTTCTATTTTGTTTCTGCTATTTTATTTATTTATTTATATTTTTGGAGACATTGCATTTGTGTCATTTCTGTTATATACTGAAGATGGACATATAATTATTTTACCACGGAAATTATCACTATCCGTTTCTTGATAATCATCTTCGTCTGTGAGCTCATCTAAAACACAACCATGATGAAAAAAAAATCTCTTTTGAATTAATTACTTTCCCAATGTCTGAAATTCTTCTAACGTAGGAAACAAAATAGATTTGCGATTTTTTCTATAATTTGTAGCATTTTATTTTGGTGGACTATTAGGTTGCAAAATTCTTCCAAAATCTCCCATAAAAGGCATTTCTTTGAACTAAGCAGACATGAAAACTATTGCTGGGAGTCAATAAAAATGTATCTACGCTGAAGAATCGACGTGTCCATTAGATGCCTGTTTCGAAAACACATTCTCTGTTATCTTAGCCTCTGTTCCGTTAACAGTAATAAAGTTATCTCCTGTCCTTCATTTGAAGTGTAAACTGAACAAGAATAGGATAATTTTACTGTCTATCCTTGTCAAGAAAACGCATTTCCATTTGGTGACGATTTTACATGTTGTTCACAGAACAATCGGTACACACTTTTATCCGTTAGGACATAATTGTGTATTCTTTTCAATACCGTTTGTATGAATAATGTGTATATATATTTATGGTTCTGTATGTAAAAATGAGTTTAACTAGCTTTTTCCTTATTTATTTTCTGCCAGTATCCCATGAATATACCAGAGCTAACTCAACTAAATATCTTACCTACCTCAGATAAACTCAGTACTACTAATAATTGATTTACAAAAAAAACTGTGAATCATGACTACATCATCTATTTTATTAACTTTATTAATGGTGTTTGACTACCTCTGCCTGAATGACGAAACATCACGAAAAATAATCGACGCAAAATAATGGGCTCATGATGTATGGTAAAATTGGTAATCAGTAGGAAATATTTGCCTTCCATTTTCCGTATTTTGGAGAGGTTTTGTTTTTATGTCAAGAGGTGCTTACATTAGTAGTTTAGATCTAAATGATTTATAGAATATAAGGAGATGATTGATGATAATTGTTTGAAAAATATTTTTTTCTGGTTGTAAAGGAAGAATAATAGCGTTGTAAATAAAACTCACTTTACAACTGAAAATATGTAAATTAATTGTCGGGAGAGATTTCATAAAAAGTTATTAGATCTTACTTTTTCACGTTTTTTTCTCGTGCTAATTTTTTTAAAAATGCGTTTAACTCTATATGTGAGCTGGTAAAGATGAATGCTGTTTTTTTTGGTTTTGTTTTTTTTTGTTTCTGTTTTCTTATATTATCTTAGGTTAAATTTTCAAATTACTTCAATATTACTGGGATTATCGCCTTTCCGTGTTTATTTGGTCATCTTTTAAAAATGAATTCAATATTTTTTTTTTATGGATTAGGATACTGGATTGATGCAAAATAGATTGCAAGTACTTAACTTCTCATCAAATTAAAGGCTTTACACACACACACACACACACACACACACACACACACACACACACACACACACACACACACACACACATATATACATATATATATATATATATATATATATATATATATATGTATATATATATATATATAATACTCTTAAGTAAAATGATTTTTACTTTTATTTTGCAATTCATGACAGTAGAAATCTGCATGATCATGGGTGGTTTTCGCGATACTTTAAACATCAAAGTGTCTTAAAAGACGCTTGTATGAACATAATAATGATTTTAAAGTGGGGGGGGTAATTTAAATGCACACGTCGCACATCTATACAAATCATGCACGAAGTTGATTTAAAATTTACACATGATGAATCAGCTGTAATCCCTTTGCATCAAACAACAAAAACGATATTCCGGATATTAAAATAAAGCAATTTCATCTTTATGTTGACACAGTGTTTATAGTGTTGAAATAACAAAAAAAAATAACTTGTTCACAATATTCCCAAAAGTTGATGTGCCATTAAAATTTATTGCAGATAATATTTCGATCAACATACAAATAATTAAAAATATCCCTGATTAAAGAAGACAACAGATATATGTGAAATTTTTCCTAATTATAGATATGACTGTACAACTACATATTTGCACCATTTTGACTTTTTCGAAACACTTGAAGAAAAGGCTTGATGGGGAATGCAAAAAGAGGCTTCGTAGTGATTTGAACAAATAAAAAAAAAAAGAATAAAAAATAGCACGTGTATGGCCAATTATATCCCATCTCATAAATGATATATTTAGAAAGTTTAATTCATATCTTAAAGGACGGTTATAAGCAATCGAATTTCATACGAACGGAGTGCCTAATTATGTTGCTATGACGATTGTAGCAATCCCAAATGTTTTTTTTCAAAAAAAGAAAAAATATAGAGTAAGCTTCACAAAATTAGCTTTCTCGTCCTTACACACACGTGAAATGCATAAGTGTTTGCAAATATATTTTTGTCATCCACAGACAGACTCTTTCGTTGTACCTCTGATCAGTAGAGAGGCTAAACACGCGATATGCTTCAAGCTGGGGTCGATACCCGGCTAACTTTTCGTCAGCCTGATAGCATACCTCACAACAATCAATGGTCTCAGCTAGAGCGAAGGAATTTTAAGGCATATGTGTTTTTCCTTTGTTTGTATTTACGCTAACGGCTCTCGGGGTGTTCAAGTCGTTAGAAGAGCTTTATATTCCGTGAGTGCTATATATATATATATATATATATATATATATATATATATATATATATATATATATATATAGATAGATGTCAACTAATGTTAGTTCAACAGATTTAAGATCGTTAAGGATCACCAATACAGGGTGCGGAAGAAAAACATAGAATCATTTTTTGAACGTTCCTTTTAGTCTGATTAGTCAACTTTTTGAAAAAAAATAATATCGATAAATTGAAATTATTCAAGCTCTTCTGATTAACATTCAGCCCAATATGAGTGAGCAAGAAAAAAAAGCAACCAGAATATATTATTTGCTTAACCCCGAAACCAAGCAAAAAAAAAAAAAATCCGAAATAATGCCAGTTTCTTTATGGCCTCCATCAAGCCAAGATCTTTGCATCCTCATTAGGCTATATTGGACATTTTAGAAGGCAACATAAATGAAACCTCCCATCCAGATATTGGTTTGCTTAAGAATGGAAATTTACTAAGCTTTTTGATTAGATGTGGCACAAGGCCATATGAAAGGGGCACCCAATGAGACTCGAACTCACTCGTGTAGGTTTGCTAGTCGAGCTTGCTAACCATTACACCACCAAAGGCGCCTTGGTTTGCTTAAGAATGCTTTTGAAGAGGAATGGAATAAAATGTCTGAAGAATTCATTTTGATAGGGTCCTATCTATGGGTCAAATAGAACTAAACCGTGTACTTAGGCAATACACATTTGCTTGAAATATAACTGTGTTGATGTATAAATTGGGTACTTAAACTAAACTGGATTGTTTGAATTATAACTTTTTGACTTAACTGGATTGCTTGAAAGAGAAATATTTTTGACAATTAAACTGTGTACTTACATGTAAACTGTGGACTTACGCTAAACTGAATTATTTGAAATTGAATAGTTTTTGACATTGCAACTGTACTTACGGTAAAGTAAATTGTTTAATATATAACTGTCTTGACATTTAACTGTGTGTAAGCAAAATCTATACTTATGCTAAACTGAATTGTTTGAATTAGAACTCTTTGACAAAACTGAATACCTTAAAGTAGAAATGTTTTGACAGACTGTACACTGATGCTTGTTTGAAATAGAACTGATTATTCGAATAAGAATAGATTTGGCATTAATTGACCTACAAAGGTTGATATGCCATAAAACCCAAAGAACCAACAAGAACAAGAAGAAAATCTGATTACTCTAATAAAATAAATTTTTCCTAGCTCTTGCCATGTCAGTACTATTGCAGAGCTGCATGATTTAGACACTTACGAAAAACTTGAAGAAAAAAATTGATGGTATCTACTAAATGATACTTTGTGCTAATTCTAACAAATCCTAAAAGCAATTTCCAACAAAACGGCTGTTTTACGATCACTTATATTCCATCTCACTTACCATCCAACTAGGACGGGCAACATTCACTGGAGACTGCAGAAAAAAGTAAGACTCAATCATAAGTTTAGATCTCACTTGTACTGCTTCACATGGATACACCAATTTTGATGAACGAACGAACCTAAAAATATTTTCACCTTCTGTTGACATAGTCGGGTGTTTTATGCATACAGAAGGGATTGAAAGAGTCAAATAAATCCGACCAGTTAGCAAGCATTGTTAATGACATATCATATCAGTTAACTGAATGTTCTGGTGACATAGACATACAAATATATATGCAAAAAAACAAACAAACAAATGTTGACATTTTCGATAAGGTGAATGAGATGCATTGCTTTATATGAGTTTTTCTTTTTCTTTTAAATTTTGTCTACTCTAATCAGTAATCGAGCAGACAACTAAAAATCCCAGTAGGTTGTCTCAGCAAAGTTATTTCACTATAAATCATTTTTTAAGAAAAAAAAAATAGCAATGGAATCTTAAATGAATACGGGTAAAGTTCAAAACAATAATAAAGAGACAAATAAAGTTTTAAAAGATTATAAGATATGCAGTTATGAATACTTAGATCTAAAGAATATTTTTTTTTTCTGCGTGAATAGAATACTTAATGTGTTGTTTTCTCGAATTACTGAAAGATGTCCAAAGAAGACATCAGATTAATGTTAAATTGTACACAGGCAAAGCCATGATGTTTCTGCTTAAAGTATATGTAAACTTTGTCACACTTTACAATACTCACATCTCTCTCTCTCTCTCTCTCTCTCTCTCTCTCTCTCTCTCTCTCCTTGACTGGTGTAATTTTTTGAAGGATTTATTTTACTTACAAATGTCTTATATATTGGATTGACATGTCTGGTAAAAAGAATTAAATCCGTTGACATCTTTACTCATATCATTGTGTTCAAGTTTTCACATCAGAAATAGAAGCATAGATTTGATATTAGTTTTACATTTTAAAACGTAATATATATATATATATATATATTATATATATATATATATATATATATATATATATATATTGAAATAAACCGCTCTACAAATTTTTTTTTAAAATTCTAAATATGTGCCAAAACTGAGCATCAGAATAGAAAAACGTAAAATGAAAAGATTTCAGTTTCCCTCGCCGCTGTTTGTTTCATGAATTTTTACAAAGAATAATACATTAAACAAATGATTAATGTGCTTATCAAATTTGATTTAATTCCTGACCCTCATGGTAATTAGTCTGTTAGGAGGAGATGCGTAGACATACAAGGTCAATTTCAAAAATTAGGTGAATCTTGCAAAAAACGACTTGCATTTTCACTAGAAAGTGTCCATTCTTTAAATATATATTCATATTGAAAAACCTAACGTTTTATATTCCTTCAGTTGAGTTTAAGTGAATTGCTGACGACACTCTTCACTCAATTGTCGTTGTAAATCTCTAATCCATGCAAGAGGGAGTTAAACAAGTGAAATATTTTTGAGGGAGTTAAACAAGTGAAATTTGTTGGAGGGAGTTAAACAAGTGAAATATGTAGGGGCCAGAATTAGACAGTAAGAAATATATAGAAGTTGTCCCGAACCAGACTAACAGAAATAACTTGGATGCACACGCTGCTAAACACAATATGTAGGAAAGTCAGAGTGGACGTTTGATTTTATATTAAATAACTCCAGACACAGTAACAAATCTATTCATCAAAACAATCTAATATTATCTGAACAGAGAGAGAGTAGATATACAGGAATCAGAATGGAAATATTTTGATCACACAATATTTTGCAGAATAACGGATATGCGACATTTACCCTACATTATATATATATCTATCTATATATATATGTGTGTGTGTGTGTGTGTATGTGTATATATATATATATATATATATATATATATATATATATATATACACACATATGCACACATATACATGCACACACACACACACAAACACACACACACACACACACACACACACACACACACACACACACACACACACACACATATATATATATATATATATATATATATATATATATACACATGTATATATATAAAATTAGCTATATTTCGTAAAATGAGTTTTATGAGGATGTTTACATTAGGTTTGATTTGGTTGAGTTTTATGGCATATCAACCGTTGTAGGGCAGTAATACCTGATCCATTTTTATACATATGAACAGTTCTTTTTCAAAAAAAGGAATTTAGCATAATTACCCAGTTTCAATGTAAAAAAAATTTCATTAAAACATCAGTTTAGCATGAGTAGAGTATTTTGTTTACGCGCAGATAAATGTCAAAGATGTTCTGTTTAAAACAATACAGTTTTGTATGTTTTTTTTTTTTTTTTTTTTACACAGGCTTAAATTTCACACATTTTCTTTTTCAAGCAATTCAGTTTAGCATAAGTACTCAGTTTAGTTCTATTAGACCCATATAGAGGACCCTATCAATTGCTAAAACTCCTGGCCAGATGGACTAGGGCGGGATGACCATAAAGGGTACTTCACATTCCTTAAGCTCCAGCTTACCATAAGATTGTTTAATGCCATTGCCTGGGAGTCTGAGCTCTCTGCAGAGATGCAATCGGTATATTCTACAGCCCCAGACGACTCGGAAACTGTTTACGTTAGAGCATGACACGGATAATATTAAAACTTAGAAAGAAGATCAATTTCCCCTCCGATTTCAACTATATTATAACATTATAGGAGGTGCAGTTCTGTGAATTTAAACTTTTAGCTTCCAAGTTTTCCATATTGTTGAGATAGAAATAAAATTTTAATGAAAATCTTCAATTTATTCTTAAAGAAAACTATATCTTATTTCATATAACGCTATGGCAGTAAGAACTCAACTTATTAAATGCTCAATTAATCGTAATAATTTCTTTGATTAGGATGCTCCTCAAGGTATAACGATAAGCATGTTCAGCAAGCTGATCATTCCAAATGAGACTGGAAATATTATAATATAGTATTTTTCTTCCTGGCACAACCTACATTTAAGTCTCATACACACACACACACACACACACACACACACACACACACACACACACACACACACACACACACACACATATATATATATATATATATATATATATATATATATATATATATATAAGTGCTTAGATCTTCGATTGATCTTCGAGCAGAAAAAGAAAATAAGCAGAAGGTATTAACGACGCCGACTACGCCGATGACATGGCGTTACTGGCGAATACACCCAACCAAGTCGAAACTCTACTCTATAGCTTGGAAGCAGCGTCTCATCAAGCGAAAAAGATATCAACACACGGCTAACGAAGGCATGGACAGCTATCGATAGGCTTTCGATCATATGGAAATCAGACATGACCGATAAAATAACACGCAGTTTCTTCCAGGCAACGGTCGTGTCGATACTGCTATATGTATGCACTACTTGGACGCTAACTAAACGGCTGGAGAAGAAGCTAGACGGCAATTACACAAGAATGCTGCGAGCAATATTGAACAAGTCCTGGCGGCAACACCCCACAAGGTTCTACCTATACGGCTACCTACCACCTATCACGAAAACTATACAAGCTAAACGAACCAGACATGCCGGACACTGCTGGAGAAGCAAGGACGAGCTCGTAAGTGATGTACTCCTGTGGACCCCCGCATATGGCCAATCAAAAGCAGGACGACTAGCTCGAACATAAATACAGCAGCTATGTGATGATAGGGGATGTAACCCTGAAGACCTGCCAGAGGTGATGAATGATAGGGAGATGTGGCGAGAGAGGGGCCGGGATATCCGTGCTAGTGGCACGACATGATGATGATGATGATGATATACATAGTTATTTGGACTGGAAAGTTGGGTCGATAAAGGGAGGTGTTATTATGTCATCATGTTTTTTCCTAGATTGAATAGGCTTTATTCGTAAAGGCCGGTTTTCTAACGTAAAATCTAATCAACGTTTTTTCTATTAATTTTGTAAGCTTTAATTGGTTTGATCAAAAGATTGCAAATCTGAGGCCCCCAGGGAAAATCGAACGCAGAACGAAGTCATAACGCTTAGCTAGATTATATTGCTAACTATAGTTACCAAACCAGGCAGATTCTTCATTCTTTTTCCAAACGATCAAATTACAATTAAAGCAAATAGATTGATTAAAAGTAAGTGGAATGACGTAATTAAATATTACCCAGTAACCAACTTTTTTCATTTGGGTCTCACTCATATTGTATTTCTTGAACGTGAATAGATTGGCAGAGCACATCCCTTTCCATGTCCACAACTGGTTTAGTTTCAGAGAATCCCTTCTCCTACATCGCTTCCCATAACAAAGTTAAAGAACCCAGCTTGCATAACAATCAACCTCTACGGAACTCGTTGGATCGACACTTATCGAGAGAACAGTTGCTCTATGTGAAATGCAAACAGTCTCAATCAGGTTTGAACTCCACAAGTCGAGTGCACTTCGTAAGATAACCGTAACGCTATGATAGATGCCTATTTATGAAACAACTGCACATAATATTATTTACATGGCTAGTGTACAAATGGACCGGAGTAGAGTTTATATTTTGGCCATGGGGAAAACTGTGAAAATTTACTAATACACGTTCAGAAGACAGATTTTTTTTTCTCCAAAGCAAATAACTTTTAAATCAATAAATTGATTTAAAAATTCCATCATTCATGGAAGAGAAAAAATCAATTATATTTGTATCTTTGTCAGAATAAGATAGTACAGTTGTTTTCCAACATGCACTTCATTGATTCCCAGGAGTCTATGTTACTGCTGAACATCGAACTGAATCGAAAAGATCGAATAAATGTTAACGATACAAATCGATGTGGTCTAGCCAGATATTAACTGGAACCTTTCTTCATTAAATTTATTGGTTAGCTTTAACCTTAAAATTAATATTTCAAACATTAAAAACAAAAGACCAAGATCAAATGTAAGACTTGTTAAGTTAACAGAAATAAAATTTGGTCCATCTGCCTGAATGGTACGGTATTTTTTGGGCCTTGTGCCCACCTAACATTAGTTAATTTTACTTTTTGTAATTTTTTTCATTAGAAAAAAAAAACAGAATGTTACGGTATTTAATGAATAAAAGTAAAGTTCATACTATTCAAATGATAATGGGTACTATATATACACCCCCGACAATAATATAAGACTGTCCTCACAAATGAAGAAAAATATATTGTTTACAATTTTTACATTTTGATAAAAAGATAGATGAAAGAGAATATGAAAAGATATTAAAAATCTAAAATAAGAATTTCCATTTCATTTTTATTTGTATTAGCATTTGATTTTTTACACAAATATAAGACCACTAATAAAAGATAAAAGGACTTTATTTAATTGAACAATTTATTATATACGAGGATCATTAAATAAGTTTCCTATTTAATAAGCTTTCCCTTTTTCGTATGGGCATTTTTATTGATATTGAAACTCTCGTCTCCTTCGAAGTAATCTCTTTCTCCGGCTACAATGAACTTGTACCGATCCAATAAATTCTGGAAGGCCCCATGGAAGTCATCTTGTGTGAGCGTTTCAATGACCTTCGTCACAGCCTCTTTCATTTCCTCAATTGTCTAATAACGACAGCCTCTGAGCTTAGAGAATAACCAAAAGTCACAGGGAGCAAGGTCTGGATTATAGGGAGGGTGAGGAACTGACTTGATACCCATCTTGGTCAAATAGTCAGTGAGAAAGACGGAGTTATGGACTGGTGCATTGTCGTCGTGGAAATGCCACTGGCCCGGTTATTTCTAAATTATCTAAAGATGTAATTAACTAGAATTGATTAATAGTAAATTGAATAATTTGCATGCGATAGAAATACTTGAAACCATTTAACTGATTACAAAAGGAATTACTTAATGAAACATCCAATCAAGAAAACGTGTTTACAGCTTATATATATATATATATATATATATATATATATATATATATATATATATATATATATATATATATATATATATATTGCCCTTCCACCGAGCAGCCAATCAAGAGATAGACCTGGGTAAATAAGCCGAAGAAGAGCGGAGGCAGGTGGACGTATGAAAATAATATAAGCAAATGCCCGGGCGGGTCGAGGCAGTTGAGACAGGAATTCCAAAGTGAGAACCAGCTTACAAAGGGCGGGGCCCTCACTGACCCACGGTTGAGCAATCGAGCCAAGATGCGAAAGAAGTGCTGCTATAGTCAAGAGAAGAACTTGGGTCATTATAGCAGTCTGTCCCTGTCTCCACCCATCTCTCACACACAACTGAACATCACCCTTTCAAAAATAAAGAGTGAGAGATTTATATTTTTGTAAAGAAGTGTATTCGTTCGTTATTAAAGTTGTATAATGACGACTTCAATAACGAACGAATACACTTGATTATGTACCCGTGTATATTTGTATACAGGTAGTATACGATACAACATTTATATATAAACAGGATTTAGTATTAAATAACCAGCAATCATCGATGTGCTATAAAACCCACCCCAACCAATGGAATAAATATATCTTCTGATGCATTTTAATGTAGTACTTTATGTTTTTATTTCATGTAATTATGCTCTACACGTGTTTTAGATTGTATGGTCTCATTCAGGAGAATGATATTAAGGACAGTCTTTTTTTTCTGACTTATAAAGTGAAAACTGTTTTGACAACGTTGTGATTCATTTTAATTCTAAGATTTCTGTGTGTGAATGTCCTGTTTGTCTTATTTGTTTATGAAGACCTTTGGCCTCTGCAGATGAATCTATTTTGTCTCTATATGTGACTATGTCTAGATTAGATTTAGATTTAGATTTTTAGACATTATGCGTTAGGTGTTCTTAAATCATTAAAAAATATTTAAAATAAAAATGCAGAGTTATATCACAATGTATGTAAAGATATAAAAATGATAAAGAGGAAAACACTCACGATTCAGAATTTCACGATTTTAATCCTCAGGTGAACTATCATTCGAAATATTCGCCTTTTTCAACTGAACAAATATATATATTTATATCATTTTTGAGTCATACAACTATTACGTTTCTTACGTTATAAGTTACGTACCAAAAATAAATACCACAATGCAAAGTAAGCATTTACTTTCGTGTAGGTTTCTCGCTACATATCTCAATTTTCATTAAATAAATTATTAATGCCTAAAAATCTTACTATGATGTATTTTTTCTACACAAAACCAGCATTTAACATATATATATATATATATATATATATATATATATATATATATATATATATATATATATATATATATATATGCAACATTACTAGCAAAAATATTACTATGGAATCAATTGAGTTAGGTCATTTTCTGCTCAATCATGTTGATACTAAGATTTACAGAAGAATGCAATGAATAAAATTTTGGCATAAAAATATTTTTATATATGTATTTTCCTAACCCCTTTGCACTATCAGATTGCAAAAGTAGTTAATTTTTGCTGGGTGAAACAGGTTTGAAAAAAAATATTTTCTTTCTCCTAGACCGGCTGCCATACCAAATTTAAAGGGTTTAATCTACCCTACTAATTACCCATAGCTTGAAGCAGAATAGTTGGTTATGAGGATTATGTAAATTGCCTCCCCCCAGATTTGATATCATGTCAATGTATTCATTTCCTTCAAGTATAATAATAACTCCACGAGTATCTGTTATTTAACTTTCGAATACTAAGAAGGTCTGTGTCAGACCAACTCTGTCAATCTCATCCCAATATCTTACTGTCTGCATGTATATCTTTCTGTATATCTATCTGTCACTCTGTCTTTAACCTTCTGCCAATCTATTTCTCCATTGTGTATACCTTCTCATAATTCAAATAAAATATCTGTATCTACATAACGGCGACACATTTCAACTGACAATGATAAATTTCATCAAATAATATGAAATATAATAGTTAAATATCATTAAACTCTTGTGATTTTACATTCTTCAGTAACATGTACTGTTCGTAATCATTTGGTGTATATCTTTAATTGCAAAATAACCACCTGTGGCTGACATCTATTCAGGTACTTCAGCAAAGTTTTAAATGTATTTTCTATTATAAAAACTACCAAAAAACTGTACATTTTATATATGTCTCGTTGGTAAATAATCTACAAAAATCTATATAACAATACAATGTTTTGGTAGGATACTCTTTTTCTCTACTGCTTTTCTCCCTATATGTCAGTCCATCTGTCTCTGTCACTCTATTAACTTTTCAATAGTTTGGCCTGATTATTACCACATAAGAAACTGTGCTTATTGATTTGAATGTGTGTTTGACAGGCAGAAAATAGAACTCTGGAGAGTGCGTCAAACGCGACATTTTTTCTTTCTCTTTTTTTTTTCTTCTGTAATAATATTATGAAACTTATTTTAAAAAGGAGAAAAAGTAAAAATCTGCATATATATATATATATATATATATATATATATATATATATATATATATATAGTGTGTATGTGTGTGTGTGTGTGTGTGCGTGCGTGTGTGTGTGAGTGTGTGTGTGTGCATTATCACTTTGGCGCTTATTTTCACCTAGAGTTGACTGAAAATCAACGGGCGCTCTTAACGAAGGAAGTGCGTTGGAATAGTCGTCTGGCAAGTTGGACGTAAACAAAATAAAAATCAATAAGCAGGATGGCCTACATGATACTTAACTTAGACCCAAACACCGAGTGTATTTGTTAGAATTGGTGATTATAAAATGCCTGTATAAAATATATCACCATCATCATCATCATGTCGTGCCGCCATCATCATCATGTCGTCCCGGACGATCTCTTGCCACTTCTCCCTATCATTCATCGCCTCCGGCAGATCTTGAGGGTTACATCCTGTGTCTTCGCATAGCTGCTGTATGTAAGTTCTAGCTGTTCGTCCTGCTTTTGCTTGGCCATATGTGGGGGTCCATAGGAGTACATCACTTACGAGCTCGTCCTTGCTTCTCCAGCAGTGTCCTGCGTGTCTGGTTCGTCTAACTTCTATAGTTTTCGTGATGGGAGGCAAGTGGCCGTATAGTTGGTGTCTCCTGGGGTGTTGTCGCCAGGACTTGTTCAATATTGCTCTCAACATTCTTGTGTAGTTGACGTCTAGCTTCTTCTCCAGCCGTTTAGTTAGCGTCCATGTAGTGCATCCATATAGCAGTATCGATACAACCGCCGCCTGGAAGAAACTGCATTTCATTTTATCGGTCAGGCCTGATTTCCATATGATCGAGAGCCTATCGATAGCCGTCCATGCTTTCGTCAGTCGTGTGTCGATGTCGTTTTCGGTTGATGAGACACTACTTCCTAGGTAGGTGAATTTGTCTACTATAAAATATATAATGCGTTTTTATGAGAATGAGTTAGGAGTAAGGCAATAGTTGTCTAGAAGGAAATATATTTCAAATTTCGAGTACATTCAGTAGTACTACAATACAGTATTGTTACACGCCAGCAGTCAGGATAGAAACTGCTATCTGTCCTGATGGACACATAGAGTCATGGTTATAGGCGTTTGTTCCCTAAGCTTCTTAGGAGACTATCATCAGGAGGTTGCAAGTTCAATCCTGACAGCAGGCGAGTAACAATACAGGAATACTTAACACTTGTAACTGGTTATGGCTAACGGAATTAGAACAGGCGACCCAAATGGATTCAATAAAGAACGACGTTCCATGTACGTTCCCGAGTTCGACAAACAACGGAAGAAGGCCGGAGGACATATTGGCCGACACGTTCTGTAAATAACAATAAAGATGAAGATAATATTCCGATAACCCTTAATGATAATAATCATCAAGCTTTGTCTCAGAAATTTACACGACTAATGCCCTTTATTTGCTAGTTTGTGTAGTAAACAGTTTATCCTAAAATGCTCAGCTCTAAAGAAGGCGTCAGTTTTTAGATATATTCTCGTAAACTGGAAATATTACATTCGTATAAACGAATTTCATTGATCAGTCGGAAGTCTTTGAATTTCACAAAACAATGCAAGACCAATTCTGGAAAATATAGACAGAAGCATATTGCACACTAATTATATGATGTTTTAACTCACCTACCCTCTTCCCCCAACTGTGCTAAATCAGATTATCAATTCCTCAGATCTTTATAACAAGTTCGAAGAATGAAAATTGCTAAACCAATTATAAAGTAGTCAAAATATATGGAAATGATCATAGTTTCCTAACTCCTCGATCTCTTTTTTTTGTTTTTGTCAGTGTGTGGGTATCTAGACATTTTCCATTCAAAGTTTGGAAAATGAATTTTTAAATGCATTAATCAGTTTCTTTTACGAGTTAGTATTTTCAGAATTGTAATGAATAAAAGACACCAAGCAGAGAAACCTTATTTACGTTTTATTCAACGTTTATGTATTCATAGTATAACAGGATTTATTTATAAGCGTTGACAGTCCAGTTTACATCGGAAGACCAGAAGAAGGGAAGATTCACTACAATCTACCCGATTGCTAGAAATTGTAAGTGGCTGTTAGTCAATCAATATTTGGAAAAGATTAAACATAAAAGAGATTTATTTCATTTTTTGACCTTATCCGATCTAACAAAAAAACAGCAAATATTTACTTGTACATTAAGTGGACAGAAAGATGATGCATACACTCTAATCGACGTAAAGGAGTTGCGATTTCATTGACTTGTGTAACTTTAATAGATTCAGCCTTGTTCGGTGTTGGAATCTTCTATTCAGGGTGTATCATCTTTGCGTTCTGAGCGGGTGAATCAGAGTCTCTTATTTAAGTAGAACAGTGTTGCACCAGACCAGCAAGAGCATTATCACAGAGAAATAGTATGGTTTTCTCGCCGTTTTGAAGAGGAATGTACGCATAATAAAGATTAGCTTTTATAAGATCTGTCTCTTCCACAATAATGTCGTACTTCGATTGTCTGACATGTCGTTTCAGAAGAATCTTTCTTGGGGTTGATAGCTATGTGGGAACACCTCCGCCACTCGGGGATAGGCGAGGAGAGTTGAATAGCCGTACATGAAGAGTAGCATTCGTGGCTGTTGAAATCAGTGTGCGAATTGAATGTAAAACTTGGAGAACACATTACCCCAGTGATTTGAGTGCTAAACTTATTGATATCCACAATATGCAACTATACTTCTAGCAGTATCCATTACCTTAGCGGTTATATGGTCTAGGTCAGCTAGTTGAAATTCTGTGCCCTAGTAAATTTTTCACTTTAGTCGACATGAAGCTGGAAACCTTGCGCGTACATAAACATACCAAAGATGACAAAGTGTTGGAATAGGCATTTAATCATTGTTTACGTTGACATATCAGAAAGTAGAAAGTTAAATGAGAAGCGAGACTATTCGTCTATTCCTGAAAAAAAAAAACAATTGGTGAGCCTTTCAATCGGCATTGTTGCTTTTATTATGGACACAGTGTCAGGTGGGCAAAATCGAAGCCTGCCTTCAGCACATACATTGCAAGAGGCAGATAATTTTTTTACATCCTCCACGGTGAAAGAAATGTTACTTGATCTAACAAAAGGCATCATTGGTGTAACACTATGGTGGCAAATAGAGTTGTGTAATTTATCTTGGGGGCCCAAACTCAGAGCAGAACAAAAAGCTCTAGATAATGTATCTGCAGTAACATTAAATCTTTCTGGGCCGTATTTAATATTGAACCAATTACAGGAAAATTCGACCCTCCACCTTTGGAATTCATCCTTTTTTATCTTCTCAGCCTGTTTTCAATCAAACATTAAAGTCTATTATCTCTGATCAGTTAGTAGTGTAAAGCAGCGTCCAGTTGAATAGTACTTCCATTTACGTTAGGCTTCCACACTAGCTTGGGTTTCCTTTTATATTGAAGATTTTTTTTTCGTTGGCTGTTACTTGAAGTCCTCAAAAAGAGTTCTACTAATCTACCAGATTAAATCAGTGAGGCCGCTATTCAGTAGTATTAAGCAACTGTTTCTAGGGTGAAATGAACCTTTTTGTAAATAGAATACACTATTGAATTTTCTATTTTTTGCTTTTAATCATTCGAATCTTTTGCAGCAGTCTTGGGTAGTAGAATGCATATGAGGGGTCACTTTTTCAGAATATTCGGCAAAGCATTGGGAATAGTATGAAAATATTAACAATGCAAGACGACAATAGTTAATTTCACAAGGAAAGTGAAGTTCTTTAAGCGGTTGTAGTCTCCCGGTGTCTGGCTTACCTGTACCCTTAGTTCATGCATAGCCAAGAAGGTCCACTGTAAAATTGGAGAATTAGCATTGATGATAGTAAATTAAATCAAACTTATTGGCCGCTTCCAAAATTTTTTTGAGATTTTTTTTACACTCCTTTTGCTTTTTACCATAGATATATCATCTTAGTAGGCAAATCTGTGGCAGAGTGAATTGTCAACTATAAACTTATCAATTGTCCTTTGAAAGCAAGCAACTTCTTTGGTTACCCTAAACGGTACCCAGCAGAATTGATATAGCTACCATCTGCTTCAAAGGCAGTATGAATTTGGACCTGGTGGTTAGCAGATTTAAACGCACGGTACTGCAGATTTTGTATTGTGCCACCTTGTTTACCAATTCCTCGATCTTACCTTAACTCTAAACATTCAGTGTTGTGAATCAGTTAATCGTCTAAGAATAGTAGACCGTCATTCTCTTTTTATGTCCTTCGTTAGTGGTCACTACGACCTGAGCTCACCAAGGAAATGTGCTTGGCTCAATAATTCTTTCAGAAAGTAGTATTTTTGTTTTACTGTA
Source organism: Sepioteuthis lessoniana (assembly GCA_963585895.1). Lineage (NCBI taxonomy): Eukaryota > Metazoa > Mollusca > Cephalopoda > Myopsida > Loliginidae > Sepioteuthis > Sepioteuthis lessoniana. The sequence continues at coordinate 68,415,400 of OY757928.1, forward strand.
GCAGTCAATTATTTACCTTACTAACTATATTTTCTAGATTTCACAGCTATCGGTTTGCAGTTCTCAGAAAAATTAGGAAATAATCGGGGTGGAAAAATAAAGAAAGTATTCAGTCCGCACACACTTAATGGAGGCTTCTTTCCACCAAATTTCACACAGATACTTTCGTGTTGCACCATAAAATCTTGCCCAAGAATGACAGCAGCACACAAATCAGGAACCACAGACAGTTTATTATCAAAACATTTTTGCCTTTCCACTTCCACTTTTACCTGACGTTTAAGAGCTCAGAAAAGTCGACGCCATTGGCACGGTATTATTTCCCGATAGGAAAGGCAGTCGATGCTTTTGAGTCAACAATTAACATATGAGGCTCTCGGTACTCCCAGTGTCCACGAGAGCTCTGACTTTTTTCCATTTAATTTTATCGTGGAAGCTGCAGAAACAATTATGTAAAGGATAGTGCCACTACGACCGTATTAGAAGAATGAAGAGTGGCGGAAGTTCCTGAACGACATACTTGAGCATAATGGCCTCTTCTCCCACATCTTCAACACGTAGCGTTCTGAGCAGGACAGTCGCGGTGAGGATGCCTATTGTTTCCACAAAAGAAAGACTTTTGAATTTTAGAAGTCGCTGTGGTAGTATTGTTTTTATTTGGGTCACGGGAGTTACCCTCAGAGGGGATTGCTGCGCAAAACACTGTTTGAGAGATAGAAAAGACTGAAGCTTTCTGAGCTTGTACAAGAGCTCCGAATTGGTCAAATGCAGTGATGGGATCTAGGGTTGCATTTTCAACTAGTCGTTCTCGATTATTAGTGGACGGAAGTCCACTTTTGAACGTATCTTATGGCCTTAGCTCTATGTTCCTCAGTATTGACTGCTTTGTAGTTGCAAACCTCGCTTAAATGCCTCAAACTTTGAAGATATTCATCTTGTTTTTGTCGGCGCGCAGTATGTACATTGCATTCTTAGGCTTATCATATGATTTCTAGAGTTTATTGACAGCTCTCTCGTAGTATTGATAGTCAGATTTTAACTCATACACTCAAGGATCTACACAGATTAAGAACACCGGAGTGAATAGTTCTCTACTTTGCAGGAAATTCTTAAAAGTAGGAAACCAGTGTTTTAGAGAGTTTCAAATTTCTGAGAATACATAATTTTGTCCATATTTTAGGAAAGGATATATGTTGAATAAATTATAATGAAAAGAAAACAAGCAGATAAGCCTTCTTTAGAGTTTTTAATAAACTCTAAAGAAGGTTTATCTGCTTGTTGTCTTTATATATAGGGATTTATCTAGTGTCTCATGAACAATAAAATGTGGCACAAGGCCTTTTTCACGTTGGATTCGAGCACAGAGCAAAGTCCAGATATGCCTAACCCCTCCAAAAGTTCGTTCGGCTCCAACAGCATTCCCCTAAAAAAGGGTGCTTCAGGTGACAGGGGATAAACTAAGGCCTGTCGGGGCAGGTAAAAGCGCGGGAGAATGCCCCCCTGCCTGAGAACCCAAGGACTGTTATTCTTAGCTTTCCTGGCACCCATTCAGATGGCCTTGACCGACAAGCCGAAACAAGCAGACTAGAGCACGTCTGGTTGGCTTCATTCAATATATATATATATATATATATATATATATATATATATATATATATATATATATATATACATATATATATATATTGTTCGTATAACAGAAATTATTTATATATATGTACAGTCCATTTTACAACAAAAGCAGGAGTAAAGGAATGTTCTCTACAAGGGTATATAAAACAAGTCGAATAGAAACCTACTTTTAAAAAGTTGTTGAAATATTCCCATTTTAAATCTGATTTCATACAATACATAATATCAGTTGTTGCCGAGCATGAACTGTTGCCAGTATGCAATCAAATGCTTCAAGTTTATTGTAAAACCTTTACTGCATCTCAACCAAAGAAATATCAGCCGAAAGTAAGAGAGAACGCCTAAATCGGAGACGAAACAAGTTCGTGACAATCGAACTGTGATCAGAATGAGTCGCAGTGTTCAGTTTTTTACTAAGCCATGGATTATTATCTGATACAGTAAACCTACAGGAGCAAAGGATGACTCATGAGCAGGAAGTTGTTTTCAGATTCAGCAAAGATCACCAATTGGCGACTAAGGCAGAGTGTCCCGTTTATAGAATGCGGAACGCGATGACCCAAATAACAGTCATGTGCTTGCATCTTTCACGTATAAAAAACATCAAACGAAGAATATTCTTTTTATTTTCAAATCAACAAAAGAGTGTATGCTTTTTAAAATATAAAAGAACTATAGCAGAAAAATAAATGAATTCATGAAATACGTCGACAATTTATTCTGCAAAAATATAAGCAGTTCTAACGTGAAATAGCGAATTTGTATTAAACCTGAAAATATAATTGTATTTTTAAAGCGATACATTATATTATGTGTTTCATTGTTTAAAAAAAAAGCTTTTAATTTTAATTATAAGTGGATGTTCAATAGATGTAAGCCCGTTTAAAAGAAGATATGTACATAAATGTACATGCTGTTCCACATATTAATCCCGTAGATCAACGTTACCTGTAATTAATCAGTTTTGATAACATTAAGGAAAAATGATTTTGTACTATTCAACATTAGCTAAGTTTATTCTGAATCGTTACATAGAATTGTTTTTGAGATATTTCCATCAGTGTATATTTAAAACACATTATAATAAAACATATTCATATACAATATTTGTATTATCAATCTTGTATTAGAAAATAGTACATTTATTTTCAAAGAATCTATTATTGGATATGATAGAATGATCCTTATTTCCAAAATATTTTTGACATTTGGTCTAATGCTTCCCTGTTGGGCTGATTTTTTTTAGAAAAAAAAAACTCCAATAATCATAAATTTTATTGTGTTGAAGTGATTTTGAGAACTGGTTTTAGTCTCAGATCTAACTCAGTGGAATATTTTACTAACAATATTCTTTACTTTAAGCAGCTACCTGTTGAAATAGAGATAAATATGCTAGACATGGTGCATTTCATTATTCGATTATTTGTTGGCATATTTATAAAATCTAAATAGAATATCCAATTCGATAAGACATCAGAAAAGTCTATCCAACTACAAATAAACTGTATGCCATAAGTAGATTCAGTTTACCACTGAAGTACAATCAGACATTTTTTTTTTATTTTCAGGTTAAATTAAAATATGCGCTTTGAGTTTTTTTTTTTTTTTTTTTTTTTCTGCATTGAAAATGAGTTTCAAAAGGCAAGATTATAAAATTGTGGAACGTAAGCCTTCGAGATTATGGTAGAATTTTATAAATACTTTAGAATTTCCTAACATGATAAAACGGGTCTGAGAACTGATACTGAATCGGAATAGCATGGGCATCTAAAAGACTTTCTTTTGCTGATTAACAAAGAATTTTTCGAGGAACAATGGGGTAAAAAAATTTATTCATCTCATAAACTAATTTCACTTTTTCGGGCAGATACAGAAGAAATAGTAATCTAAAAAAATTACTCATTCTATTCTTGTTGTTCCAGATACACCGGAATGTGTCTACAAATGTAGAGGACGTTAATTATACATTTAGAAAAACTATTTGAGAAAAATAATTAGAGAGTTGATATTTGTCTCTGCCTCCAACCAGACAGGACTTGACACAAGGTCAAATGACACGAAGGTCGATTATGGTGGGAGCATAGGGGAGAGGAGGAGAGGGCATAAGTCGAGGCTTGAACTCTGGTTGACTATGCTGATCATCGGACCACTTAGCGCAACGTGGAACTGACGGGTCTGGCTGGACATGGAGCCAAATAATTAGAGACCTAAAACTGTGTAAACTCTGGTCTAAAATTACGAGAGGGAGACTAGATACAATAAAACCTAAACAAACATTGTGAAAACAATTAGAAACTTATAACGCATCCAATCATAAATTCGAGACTCATCGTGAAAAAGATATCATTGCAAAACATTTATCAATTAAACTGATCAAGGAACAGAAGTTTAATAATGCATTTACCCAATGTGTCACACCCTACAGTGGGCGGGGTAACACAATGGTCAAAGTTTAAGTGTAGTTAAGCTGGTTTGAATTCTTTTTTTTTCCAGACGGATGGCTAAACGTAAGCTAAGGAACCCAGTGTTCGCCACTATTTATCCACAACTGAGAGTAGATGGCTCGAAGCCTAATCTTTCATTTTTCTCCGACGATAACCGTTACACTTAGTACGCTTCTACAAAAGTAGAATGTATGATTGTCTGAAATTATAATAGTCATATGATTTATGTAATGTGCTTATCTTTTTTTCCGTTTATCATTACTTGTGATAAGACAACGAAAGATTATGTACGAAATAATCTTGCTTTATCCTTGGATGCCGATAAGTTGTCAAAACACTAAGCAACGTCATGCTGCTATATCGAAAAAATATGATGTAAACTTTTATGCGTCTGTCTCAAAACCAAGCGGTCTACAAAAAAAAAAAAAAACTCAGTGGAAAAGTAACAATTATTTCAAATAATTAATTATACAAATTAATGTTTGCTTAATAATAACTCAAGCGTCAAACTCATATGATGTTAATTCATGGTAGTTTGAATCTATTATGCTCTGAACTTATGTGTAATATATTTCAAGTATATTTTTCTTTTCCTTGTGCATTATCTGGTGTGATAGAAATTCTGAAAACAATAATGTCAGAAGATATTTAGCTACCTACGCATAAAATCCTTGAGGAAACATATTTCTTTGTTCTTAATATTTAGCAACCAACCAAGGAGAAAGACAAATCCAAACTCATACCATGGACACACCAATATCACAACCAAAGGCTGCCATGAATGCATAATTTGCCGTCAATGTGCAGGCTTAAAATTATAAGCAACTTTTAATTCCATCCGATTTTCAAAAACTGTGCCAGACAGCTATTGTAAGGTAATAAAAGATGCTATATTTTACAATTTTTGATAGATCCACGCCATTGTGTTGAATCTGCTCCAAATATTCGTGATGTGGAAGAATATGGAATTTTGTCCAACGGACGTACGTAAGGTTAGTTTAATATTTTTAAAGGAAGACACCTCTCCGATGAAATATATTCTAGAGAATTCTAGACAATCAATTGTTATAAAACAGTTTAATATCACAATCAGAGATGAATTCGAAATATGAATAAAAATCTATTGATAGTTTTTGACTCAGTCGCTTGGCAATTAGTGCAGAGAATTCGGAAAAAATCAAATGTGTTATTTACAATACAAATAGAATTCAATTTGTTGAGACTGTGTAATTTTGCTGCTCTCATATTAATATGCGGAGTTATCTGTCTAAAATGATTTTTTAATATTGCCCTGAAAATATATTTGACCTGTACACCCCCGGTATCTAACGGCATCGATCATCTAGACTTCACCGTTAAAAGCCAGAACGTCCCCAGTAAAAAACTTTCCAGGAAAACATCAGTTATTAAAGAAATTTGGAAGAGAACAGCCGACGTTTTGACAAAAATAGAATATTGCATTGAACACTGTGGGAACATTTGATTAAATGAAGAACTCATTAGCAAGAGAAAAAGCGACATGATCATAGAGAATATTTGAATGTTGGAATTATTTTACAGTTAATATTTACTAATATTTACTGTTCGTGTTCTTAAATAGTTTTTTTTCATGTCACATATATATATATATATACATATGTGTGTGTGTGTGTGTGTGTGTGTGTGTGTGTGTGTGTGTGTGTGTGTGTGTGTGTGTGTAAAAACAGGTAAGTAATTTGATAGCTGAATAACATATTAATCACTTATATTATATATTTCTTTTTCAATCACCTCCCTTGAAATTCAGAGGCAAATATTATTGATATTGTCAACACGTGACAAGCAAAGGCATGGACTGCTTTCGATAGGCTATTGGTTATGTGGAAGTCAGACCTGACCGATAAGATAAAAGACAACTTTTCCAAGTAGCGGTCGTGTCAATACTGCTATATAAGAGCACTACATGGACACTAACTAAATGTATGGAGAAAACGCTTGAAGGCAATTAAACAAGAATGCTCTGAGCTGTATTGACCCTGGAGGCAACACCAAACAAAACTACCACCAATAACGAAATCTATCAAAATTTAACGAACCAGACATGCAGGACATTGCTAAAGAAGTAAGGACGAACTCATAAGTGATATATTTCTGTGGACTCCTTCATATGGACGAACAAGGGCAGGGCAACCAGCTAGAACCTATATACAACATCTGTGTGCTGCATGTACAGTATGTAGCATGGAAGACCATCCAGGAGCGATGGACGATAGAGACGGATGGTGAGAGTGGGTCAGGGAAACCCGTGCTGGCAGCGCGACAGAGTGATTATGAAATAATCAAATTACCACTAATTAGTGCATGACGAAAAATGAAAGTACACACATACTCACATACATGCACTCACTCTCACACACACACGCACACATAGATAGATAGATAGATAGATAGATAGATAGATAGATAGATAGATAGATAGATCTTAATGGTAATCTTATTGGTAATTTTAAAATTTTACCGTTTCGATTGTAATATTTACATAGTTTAATATTTGATAAAACTGAGTCTTTCTACGCACCAAATTGTAAAACAAGCAATAAATTAATATCACACATACACACACACACACACACACACACACATGCACACGTACACACACACGCGCGCGCACGCGCGCGCAGGCACAAACATTTAAACCATTTCACAAATATGAACATTAGTGACACAAACATACAGCAAACGTCTTCGCATACAAATGGATACGTATGCTTTTTACACTGTCACGTGTGTGCCCTTATGTGCATTCATATAAAAAATAAAACAACATAATAATATCATATAATAATTTAATAATTCAGTTCAGTATCTATCTGACAATTTCTATTAAAGTTTGCTATTCTTGTTTTCTCAAGACGATTTCTGGTTCAATGCAAACAGCTGCCCTGCCTCTTCATTAGACATGAAGGGTTCGGATTATCTGGCAGGAAATTGATGTTTACCACCTGGGACCTGGTAATGATACCTTTCGTCAACGTATATTGAAAGAGAAACAGACTCTTTGTACGCAGAATGCTGTCTGAAAAAGTCGATTATGGTTAAAAGTGTAGGATAAAATGCCACCCTTCTAATTGTAGATATTTCTTCTTATTGGTCTTTATAAACAGTGATCATTTCACAGAATATCGTATTAGCCTTTAAGACTGATGCCATGTACAGCGCAAGTGCCAAATAAATAAATTCATATAGGAACATGTACCATAGAGCCAGATAATGCAGGAACTTTGGAATCATCTCCCTTGTTGTAGAAATATTATTGCGGACGTGTTTAGAATACATTATAATCAATATCTCAAATTTGTTGCTTTTCAGTCACGCATAAACTTTATAGCTTGAAATATAGACTTACTGCATTTGAGGATTGAGACAGATGAGTAATTTGGAACAGTAAAGTCAGTTCAAATATTATCAAAAATAATAGATTACCTATAGATTATGAAAATTTACTCTTGTCTTATTTACTCTTTCTTATTTATCTTTTATTTAAATAATTCCATTTCCATGTACTGGAGAATTTCGAATATTGCACATGTTCCTAAAGAAAAAATACAGACGGGGGTCTGTATATATATATATATATATATATATATATATATATATATATATATATATATATATATATATATATCTGTATATATATATATATATATATATATATATATATATCTGTATATATATATATATATATATATATATATATATATATATATATTATATATATATATATATATATATTTCGTTGATGTTGACACTTAGTAAGAGTGTAGAGATAATCACATAACAATCGCGAGATCAGCCAGAACGGTGTGATCTGATCTGGTTTTCAAGGCCAAACCTTACCAGTAAAGTCACTTTTTAAGAGGAGTATAACTTTTTTTTTAATTTAGAGTTTTCTTTTTATGTCGATTGCCGTATCAAAATTAAAGAGCCTAGCCTACCATACTATTTTCCCACTGCTAGGAGGAAAATGATAAATTAATACCTTTCCAAATCGTATGAACTATATGTGGATAACTGTTACACCACGAGCTTTAACAGCATTGCTGCAGTACCACTCTCAGATGTCAATACATGCATGCCCGCATAGTATGGATATTGGCTTTTTGCTGGATAACGGAGATTTTTATGATCGCATCATCAATGATTTTTTAGTGCTCATATTCAGAAATATCTGTTTACCAATCAGTCAGATATTTGAATACCACAAATGACATTATTTTCTAAAATAGGTACTTGCAGCAGCCTTTTAAGACGATCTCTTGTAATGGGTACTGATCACAAGTCCACTATGTACAACTTGCCGAGGCAAGCTAACCAAATTTAACACACCGAACCCATGACTGATGGGATATATCTTTCCACAGCGAGAGAGAGAGAGAGAGAGAGAGACAGACAGACAGACAGAGAGAGAGAGAGAGAGAGAGAGAGAGAGAATCTGACAAAGATAAAGACAGAAACAGACTGACACAGAGAGACATATATACATACAGACACATTCACACACTTACCCACAGTTGCATATACAACAGATTCACACACAGGCACACAGACATATATATATATATATATATATATATATATATATATATATATATATATTATCTATGGCTTTGTTATCATATAGAAATACTATATATATTAAAATATTAGAACGTATTCTTGATATATCAAAAGAATGACAATTTTATTTAATAGCTATCTATACTGCACAGCCACATATATATTTTAAATTTTATTTTTCTTTTAAGACTTCTGTGCTCTAAATATTTCAGCTAGAAACATGTATAACAATATTTTCTTTTAATGTTCAGTTTAACCTTCATCTTTACGAATACAATACCTTCACTTTTCTTTATATATGAGCTACTTGAATGCCTTAGACGTATTTAGAATTCGAGTTTCCAGTCATTTTGCACAGATCTTGGTTATTTTTTTTTTTTTTGTTATTCTCAAGTAATAATAAAGAAATGTATATTAGCAAATTAAAAAATGAAGAAAGAAATATTTTGATAGATTTTGAAGGGAATTATACTTTACGTTAGAAAGCAATCATTACTCCATTGGCATCGAAAATAATTAGAAAGTTAACAAGCTGCCTCAATTTATAGTATCAGTAAGTGAGTAATTAGAAAAGACGGAACAAATTTAAATATTCTGTATAGACTGATATTATTCAACGAATATTTTCCTGGTGGAATTCTCAAAATGGACTAATCAAACCTAAATTTTCATTTTTGGTAGAGTATTTGTGATAAAACAACGAGCGGCAGGTGCTTTTTCTCATCTATCTTCCATATAAGGATCAAATGTAAGATTTAATACAACCGTATAAAAGTTGACCCCGTGTATAAACCGACTTATGACTTACAGTCATGAACTCATAAAAAATTAAGTCGTCATTTCCTTTCTTTTATAATTGAAAATTTACTTAAGTCATTTATTAGTAACGTACATATCGAAAGCAGTATTCGCCTAGGTCTTCAGAATCTGATCTGTTATCGATAGTGTATAGAATTTTAAAATTTCAGTCAAATTATGAAAAAAATAGTTGTGGTTTTTAACAATTCATGACATACTGAATTAAATGCACGATCCAAAAGTCGGCGAAGACTAATCTAAGAGAAAGAGAGAAACAATAAGAATGCAAATGACTAATTATTACAATAATGAAAATGTACGGGTAGCAGTACATGAAGTTGTAAATCCATTTTTCGAAGAATTTTATTTTTAACAAACGAGTGTCATTGTCAAGCAGTAACATCTTGCACTAATCCAAATAAAATATTTTTCTTTGTCTGTTATTGTCGATATCAACATAAAAGATATTTCAAACAATTTTTTTAGTTTTGTAAATTAGCCAATTTATTTTTCTTATGCCTCTGTAAAACTGGGGTTTAGTGAAGCTAATCTAAAATATAGTTTTCAGATAAAAAGACTGAGCGGACAGTTTAGATGCTATGTGACAAAATAGAAAACTTTGCCCCTCAAAAAAGTATATTAACCCCAGCTCATTCGATTCTCATTACTCTCCCACTCATGAAATTGATGAATCATATGCAAAATTGTAGATTTAGTTGGAAGAGTGCGAATCAAATACAATTGATTTCCCGGTAAACGTGTTTCTCATGATTTGTTTCATTCGTTTGCCAAAATTCTCCCTTTCGTAAACGACTTAGATCACACAACAATAATAAATTAATTCTAAATCAAAGTTACCTCATAACGCCATTCTTTTAACTCATAGATTATATTTTCTCAAAGACAAATGCTGTCTTTTAAGAACTACTGTTGCTTAAAACATACTTCGGGTGCATTCTATAAAATTTTATCAGGGTTTACCTATTCGAGAAAACATCAATTAAAAAACAACAAAAAAAAACCAAGCACTTTCATTTAATGTTTATTCGTGAGCAATCACTGTATTTCATGACGTCACAGTGTAACCAGTGAGGGACAGGAAAACTTCAGGGCCAAAACCATGCGAAAACAACGACCTAAGTGACTTCATAAAAAATCTACGAGAAATAAATGAAAAGAAATATCATTAAACATTAATAACAACGGACATAGCTTCATCGAATAACTTAAAACGCCTTATTTTCTGTAAAATGATTGGTGGGAAAATCAGGATAAAGTTCTGTAAATAAATAATATATGAACTTCTGCCGATATAAGGAAAAAATTACAAAAGAGTTATTATAATAATAATATGAAAGTTAATGTCAGAACTAAATGGCACTGTTTCAGTATTATTGGTGTGGAAATGTGTATGGAACCAATTCAAATCAATATAAATATTTGTATTTATTCTGTAACAAACAAAATAATCGCCAAGAAAATTCCCTAAGATGATCCTCTCCAAGGTTTTCTTTTAAACGCTTCGTTGCTTTTCTTGGCTTCTAGTGCAGGGGCGTCGTTCAAAGTTTTGACTTCAATGCTGTACTAGTTTGTATGAAACGTCGATCATGTTTTCAGGGTTTGGTGAACGTCAAGCCAAATCAAACCTAAGAATTGATTCGAAGATATTCAGTTGGATGTGTTCCTTCCAGCTTATCATGAGATTTCGAATCGAGTTAGCTCAATCTGGATTCACTTGACCAGTTCGGCAAAGAAATAATACTTTAGCCTTTTTCAGAATCGAATTTACAAAGAAAACTCTTTAAAAAAAATGAAACGAGCAAAGCTGTATTAACGGATGTTTGATGCTATAAATAAATAAATGTTTCCCAAATAAAACCCATCTTATGTAAGTGATTTGCATGACAATCTTGGAAGACATTGATATGTACTTGATCCTAGCATATTGTTCAACGAATTGTGACATTCTGCAATGTCGGTCAAGACAATAAGAAAATCTCAATATTTATGACAAGTTTTACTCCGTATATGTTTCTAAAAGTATCAGATTTTCGGAAGCATTGACAGATTTGTTTAAGTTGTATATTTCTATTTAAACACAGTAAAAGATCAATGAAAATTTTACCAAACTCTATTATAGAAGTAATTTCTGAAAAAAATGATATATTAATGTAAATACTGCAATATTCAAGTTCAGTCCCACTTTTGCAATGAACAGTCTCTCTTTTGACTGAAAAACATGAAACGAAATTGCTATATTTCCAGAAAATATACATTTTTTCACCCTTATTATATCCGAATATATATATATATATATATATATATATATATATATATATATATATATATATATGGGGGATGCTTAAAACGATAAATATGGAAGCTTAACTTCAACATTTATTTATCTCAGTTTTTTTTATCTTTCTATCTCTTTGTCTGTCTCAGTTTGTTCATATCTATTTATCTGTTTATGTATTGGGGCAGATTATACCTGCAAATAGGTTTATATAATACTTTTGTTTTTGCTTGTTTTGGTTTGTTTTTTGTTGTTGTTTTTTTGCATATAAACATTGTAGGTCATTCAACGCCAAATCCATTTTTATAAAAATAATCAGTTCTATTGAAAACAATTCAGTTTAGCATCAGTACACAGTTTAATTGTCAAAGACATTTCTATTTTAAACTATTTAAGCAGTTATAAATAACAATTCAGTTTAATCTAAGTACAGTTTCAATGTCAAAAACAGCTTGGTTTCAAAGAATTCAGTTTAGCACAGGCACGCAGTTTAAATGTAAGTACACTTTAATTAAAAAAAAAGCTACTCACTTTAGTCAAGCAATTCTAATTCAGCTAATTCAGTTTAGCATAAGAACAGATTTTCTTTACACACAGTTTCATGTGAAAACAGTTCTATGTTAGACAATTCAGTTTAGTGTAAATACAGTTTCAATGTTAAAAAAAACTGTTCTATTTGAAATGATTCAGTTTAGCATAAGTACGCAGTTAAAATGTAAGCAAGTTTCAATTTCATTTCTATTTAAAGCTATTCAGTTTAATCAAATAATCCAGTTTAGCATAAGTATGCTGTTAGTTCTGTTTAACCCATAAATAGGACCCTATCAGGTGCTACCACTCCGGGCCAGAGTGAACTTGTGTTCAATGGAAATGAAGGGGTGCTTTGAATTGCCCAAGGCCCCAGCAAAACTGGGGCCTCACCATCATATTGTTTAGTGTCATATCCAGGATACTCGTTGGTGGGAGGGTCTTACCCCTGTGCACGGGCGCAGTCAGTGGATCTTACAGCCACAGGCGACTGGACAATTCGTTTTTGCTTTTCCTCTTTTAAGATTTATTCAAATACAACACAAACAGTAAATTTCGCATGACATTTTTCGTTAGTAGATCCTTTGAGTCACTGAGGGAGAATTAAACAACCTATGGGATTTTAGCAACGGATAAAAAGACAGCAAGAAACGAAAAATGAAATAAAAACTTTAAAAAAAATTATCAGAAAACTGATATGGCACTTTCTTCAAGGTTTATTACAGATAAAAATATATTTGTCCCACATTTTATTTTCTTTGTGGCTCAATCACTGGTTAGTTCGACTTCCGCTTCTTCGTTTTTTTCTCCTCCTCCTTTCGTCCACCTTTTCCTTTCCGTTCTTCTTCTTCTTCTTCTTCTTCTTCTTCTTCTTATTATTATTATTATTATTATTATTATTATTATTATTATTATTATTATTATTATTCCATTGGAGTTTTTCACATCAGCGCTAGTTTGAGCGACAGCAAGTCTCCTTAAGTCTTCAGGACTCTTCTCCGTATTCTGGCCATTCTCAGCAATGTTGTCGTTTGGACGGTCTCCACTCGTCCGACAACTTCCAAATCATCCAGGCCCTTTCATAATCCTTTAGTTACTGTGCCTAAAGCACCAATCACAATTGGTTTAATCACCACCTTCATGTGCCATTGTGTTTTCAATTCTCGAGCAAGGTCTAGGTTCTTATCCTTATTTTCTCATTCTTTCAGTTTTATTCTGTCGTCAGCCAGGACAGCAAAGTCGACAAATTTGCAACTTCTCTATTTTTTGTTTATTATTATTTGGTCTAGTCTTCTGGCCAAGATTAGGAGATTATGCGTGTCATTTTCTATGACGGGTGCTAGGTTGTGCATATACCATTTATTCGTGTGGTCAAATTTACATAGATAGATAGATAGATAGATAGATAGAATAATCCTCCGGATGAATCAATAAGTTTTTTAAACCACCATCATAATATAATTCGTAATCACCATATACCTCCATCCCTCCCTCCCCCCTCTCTCTCTTTCTCTCTATCTATCTAGCTAGCTATCTATCTATCTCCCATGGGCCTAAAATTCTTTCATAGAAAATATTCAATGTTCACTTTAATATAAACAAATGGATTTTTGTGTAAGTGTTGATTAAATGTCAAAGAATTTCAATGTTTTTAATCAGTTCTATTTTAGGCCTGTTGGTAACAAATTGTTGGAACAAACTGATATATGGATATTTGTGTGTTTGTTTGCTTTTAAGAATAATTAAGTTTTATGGAATTAAGATTCATAGAATGAAAGGAATGTCTAAAAAGGTTGATGGATTTGGCTAAGTGAAAGTTTTTCGTATGGAAATGGGATCGGCAACCCAAGTTCAAAATCTTTGCCTAAGTTGTTTTCACTTAGCATAAATACCATGCGATAAGGATGAATTTATCTGTTTCATTCCACCAAAAGCTATGCGAAAATAATTGGGCTGACTTGCCTTTTGGACCTTTGTTAGGCAACTTCTCAAAAGGAAAAATCTGAATTTTAGCCAGCTTTTCTCTATTTAAAACACTATGTTTCAAACATCAGAGAATATAGTGATATTCTTCATTTGAATATTTGGTTGATTAGGAAATTTCTAAAAAAGACGGACGTATCTAAGTCATTTTGCGGTCAGAACGCTGAAATCAACGAAAAGTGGCTGAGGATTTGAAACGTTTATATTCTTGAGGGCAAGCAATCACCTAGTGCTCTGTGAGGAAGCCCCGGAAAATAAATCAGCCATAGTGATGAACACAACAAAAGTGCATGTAGGATGTTTTTGATTAGCAGCAGATGTTAATAGAAGACGATTCTGACAAGTACATTCAATTTTGACAATGGCCAATGGATAAGGGGGACATGATCTATTTTCAACTTAAGAACCGTTTTTTGTCGTTAATAATTGGTTATGTAGTCTGGTGAATCCAATATCTTAAACGTTTGTTACTATTCTTACGAGAAAAACAAAGTGGTATAAGGTCGTCATGGAGCAAGGTGTTGTAAGGTTGACCGTCTTCTGTAAAATCTAGAAGAATCATACTGATTTCCATTGATTTCCGAGACACCATCTGAGAAAACATTTACCGAAACATGTTGTATTCTGAAGCCTAAACTAGTCTACTGACCCTAAAAGTATCCAATCTTGTTCGATTAAGAGCTGCCTTGTCTCATTGTGACACGTTTGAGCGAGTATAGGTTGATCTCCTAGACACTGAATTGGTACACCGAAGAAGTGTTGAGTGGTCCACACCAATCCCAGGCTTGACACAAGCTGGTTTACTCTGAAAAACATGGTTTATATACATCAAATAGATGTCAGGATACTGATCATTTATGGGAAGATCATACCAATTAACACTGATCTCAACGGTACTGTGATTTTAATCCAAACTCCACGTAAGAATTTTCTAAAAAAATCCGCCAGGTGAAATATAAGTAGTTTCTGCTCATCTAGTTATTCTCTCTGTCTCTCTCTTGATATATATATATATATATATATATATATATATATATATATATATATATATATATATATATATATATATACCAGATTTAATTCTATCTTAGTTTTTCTTATTTCTTAAAATTAATATTCACATTATATCATAATATGGGTTTTGGAGGCGTCCAAACGTAGAGGAATTCCTCTAGAATAAATGTGTTGAAAGGCTAGGGGACTATTTTATAAAGATAAAAATTATATGGATAAGTTCTGTTTCGATAACTAGTTTTTCAGTATTGAGTCTTTTCTCACATGTTTTATAAAAAGAGCAGTGACATTGAATAAAACAAATTTAGACAGAAGGTTAATATTTACCGACAAGATTTACTGATGATTCGTCGAAGTATTTAATCAAAACTGGATGAGATGTAGTGAACATCAAAAGCTACACAGCTGCGTGGAAATGGTCATTAAATCGGTAAAGCCATTTGAATATATTGGAAACAACTTCAAAGGAAGAATTTACCATGTCCTACTTTATTTAAAGTAAAGGAACGAGAACAAAGTTTAGCAAGATACACTTTCAACTCGCTTGTATTATTCATTCTATAAAAGTGCAGTGACTGAATATGGGATCATTCTAAAATATTTCAGTTTTTGGTAAAAAATGAAGTAATGGTTAATAGAAAAAAAATCGAATTGGGTGAGGAAATCTATCTTATAGTTGCTTTATATTTGAAGGTTTATAAAATATATCATAGCAAGATGTTCCATTGCAAGATTGTATTTATGTTCCAAATTGGAGAATAAAATTTGCTGTTCAAATTTACCATTCGTGGTCAAGTTGTGTCATATCATTAAAAAAGAAAAAAAAAACAACCAAAAATATTCTATTTACTATTTGCTGAATATGTTCCCTATATTTCTCGTAGCTCTATGTTATCTTATATAATTTCTGCATTTATGAAGTGACATCCATTTTCTGAAGACAAGTAAAATATTAAACTCTCTCTCTCTCTCTCTCTCTCTCTCTCTCTCTCTCTCTCTCTCTCACTCTTTCTCTCTCTCTCTGTATATATATATACAACTGTGATCCGAATGCTTGTAGTATTTTGACCTTTGACCCGGCCCAAAATGCGATTCAAGGTGATGCTCGGGAAGGAAGTGACACATTCTAGTGGCAGTTATGAGAAGAAATCTCGTCGGCGGAAATTGGCTGATGAAATGGGACGAGCTAAAAAATCCCATGATTCTCTCATAGACTGACGCACCGAAAGAGAGTGACCTCTGAACTGCATGACAGTTATTTCCGCTTGATGACGATTAAACATTCGATTTCAAAGATCGAGTGGGCGATTGTGTGGCGTTGAATTATTATATAACGCAGTCAAGATGGAAGTCAAGTGCCAGTTGAGTTGAGTTGGAGTTCCGGTAGCGTTGGAGACGGAGTGGGACGAAATGTGGTAGGGAAAGCCACACCCCGCCGAGGGGGCCATCGGAAACCCCGATGGAGTTTGGGGACCAGAGAAGTTGCTGAGGAGAACGAGAAAGACACAACGTTGACGGCCATGAAAGTGGGGTCAAAATATTGCAGTTATGTTCGATCTCCAGCTCCTTCTCACACGCAAACCTTGAATAACCTTTTCGAACCCTTACAAATAAAGTGAGAGGTACATATATTTATAAAGATGTCTGCGTGTGTCTTTATTATTGTGTCGTTATGATACGGCATATAACAATGCAACATACTTTTTAGGTTTTATAAGGCCTTGTCTTCCAGTATTTAAGTAATTTTGACCCATTGAAGACTTTTAAATGGTTGTTTCTTAGAATATATATATATATATATATATTCTAAGAAATCCTGATCCAAAATTTTAGTAATATATATATATATATATATATATATATATATATTACTAAAATTTTAAATCAGGATTTATCCTAAAATAGATAATTACATGCTTTTAACAAGCCTAGTTAAAATCGACTCCGACGGAATACAGGATTTGAAGTATTTTTAGATTGATATGTTTTCAAAAGGAATTTGTCTGTAATTATAATGTATTATTGGTGATGGAATTACATTTTTCAAATGGCAAACAATTCCGTCTTTCCTTCAATTTCATTATATTTGGTAAAGTAATTTCGCGACTTTAGTCAAGGGTTTTCCGAAGGCACCTTTTTCAATAGATTCTACACGAGGTGGAAGGGAGGGTGCTACCCCATTCCCTGGATTGCTAAACATAATCCTTGATTTGAACATTTTAATACTGAGTGTTAAGCAAGGTGACACCGAGTACCATTTTTTATTATCTGGTATGACTCGGCCTGTGACTGAACCGTGGTCTCCCGGAACATCTACTTTATATATATATATACACAAATTATTTTGGTCCTTAAGAATTTTCAACATCTGTAATTGCTGGGAACTTTTACTCAGAAAACAGCTAGTAACTCCCATCATCATCATCATCATCATGTCATGCCGCAAGCATGGATATCCCTGACCCTCTCTCACCACTCCTCCCTATCATTCATCGCGTTTGACAGGTCTTCAGGGCTACATCACGTATCCTCACATAGCTGCTGTATGTATGTTCAAGATGGTCGTCGTGCTTTTGCTTGACTATATGCGGGGGTCCATAGGACTACATCACTGATGAATTCTTCCTTGCTTCTCCAGCAGTGCCCTGCGTGTCTGGTTCGTCTAACTTGTATAGTTTTCGTGATGGAAGGCAAGTGGCCGTATATTTGGTGTCTTGTGGGGTGTTGCGGCCCGGACTTGTTCAATATTCCTCTCAACATCCTTGTGTAATTGCCATCTAGCTTCTTCTTCAGCCGTTTAGTTTGCGTCCAAACAGTGCATCCATATAGCAGTATCGATACGACCGCTGCGTGGAAGAAACTGCATTTAATTTTATCGGTCAGGTCTGATTACCATATGATCGAGAGCCTATCGATAGCTGTCCGTGCTTTCGTTAGTCGTGTGTTGATATCTTTTTCGGTTGATGAGATGCTGCTTCCTAGGTAGGTGAATTTATCTACTAGTTTCAGAGAGGTTCCGTCTAGTGTGGAAATGTCGCCTGTTCGGTTGTAACACATATATTCAGTTTTGTGAGCATTGACATGGAGGCCAATGCCTGCGGCGGCTCGTTCCAAACTATGCAGTGCTGTTTCGGCTTGGTTAGGTGTATTCACCAGTAAGTCGGCGTCGGTAATTGTTTTTGCGGCGTACGTTCTGCTTCTTTTCTTTGTCAGCTCGAAGACATTTTCTCTGATTTTGTTGATAGAAGTTCTAAGCACGTAGTCTAGACAGATGATAAAGAGGTATGGGGTAGCGTGTCCCCTTTTAGTACTCCTGCAGCAATGTCGAAGTATTCTGTGTCTTCATCTGGTAAACGTACTTTCACTTTGGTGTTTCTGTAGAGAATCGTTATTGCTGCTACAGTTTCTTTCGGTAGGCCGTATGCTAGTAGGATTTGTTCCATCTTCCCTCTGTGAATGGAATCGAAGGCCTTGGTAAAGTCGACAAATAGTAATGTCGCCTGTAGTTTTTTTGCCCGTACGCCGTCAAGGATTCTACGGATGGTCAATATTTTGAGGATGTGGATCTATTTCTCCGGAAGCCATTTTGGTTTTTCCAGATGGTGCAAAATATCCAATATTAGTTGTGCTGTGGTCAGGGCAGTTTCAAATATTTTCTGATTCCCATTCCTTTCAATTATTTATTCAGATTATCTGGTTTGTACAAAAATGTTCCTGTATGATTAAAATATCTGTCACTTGATGTTTCTCAACTATTGTTAAACTTTCTGGCTAGGTCTAGTATTTTATCAAAATTAATGTTTTATTTTCACACTTAAAGCTGCGAAAATTAGGAAATCGTTCCTTACTTGCTCAGAGGTTTTGAAGATCTATGCATATTATATTGTCATGATTGATTGATTGATTTTAAGGAGGTATCAACTCGTCTTAGGTTATTTTATTCCACGAG
This sequence comes from Sepioteuthis lessoniana, assembly GCA_963585895.1. Classification (NCBI taxonomy): domain Eukaryota; kingdom Metazoa; phylum Mollusca; class Cephalopoda; order Myopsida; family Loliginidae; genus Sepioteuthis; species Sepioteuthis lessoniana. The sequence goes on from OY757928.1 coordinate 68,434,640, forward strand.
GTTACCAAGTCCTGATATTGCACGTTAATAGTGACATTTTTATCGAGTTCTTTCTCAAAAGATGTTCAGAGGGATTTTGGTAGAAAAGGCAATGAAGAGTACTTCACCCTTCCTAAATCTCAAGAACTAGAGTCTCACCATGACATGTACTTGATTGCCATACGTAGGACACCCCTTTTAACAGAGTAGTATGCTTCTGCAGAAAATACAGTCATCTATTCGAATATATTGCCTCTACTATGTGGTTAGAATGTTTGACATCCCCCTAGGCAGACATTTTATTGATTTGTAGTTGTTTGGAGTGATTCACTTTTTGGATCTTTCTGTATCAACGTAGTTATATCGTCATTCAATTATTGACCTTGCTTTGCAAAGGCATTTACGCATATGTTGGGCTAGTTTGTCGAGAATCGACGTGAACCGCTTGAAACCGAAGGAATGACTTCGATTTCAAGCGATTTAATGTTGATTAACCATTCAGTATTTGTGTTATACTCTTTTTCTATTTTCTACAGACCGCTTCACAAGTGTTTTGTTTTGGTTACATCCACATGATCAAACTTTTTCCGACTTTTCCCGTTTACTTGTTCGGAAAATCGACTTTCGTTATTTTGGAATGTCCTATTTTGCCGGTATTGTTAGATCTTTTGTCAATATCTTCAGAATCTCTCTTTCTTTGCCAATATATTTCGTTTTATTATTGCGAGCTGAGTCGTCTATCTCACTTGCTGTTTTCTGTTGCTTCATTCCCTTCTGTTTTAGAATGTTTTATTTTCCATCGTATTTTGCGTCTCGATATTTAAAAAAAAAATTGTTCCTCTAGTAACATTCTCCGCTCAGCATTTTTCTCGACATGTTTCTTGGTTTCTTATTTGGATTTCTAGATTGTCACAGACTAAATCTATTCATTCCTAGATTAGCTTGTTTAATATTCTGTTGTCGTTTGTTGGAATATATTTAACAATATCGTTACATTATTAGCTCTAATTAACGTTCTCATAATCTTGACATTTACAGCAGTGCTTTCTTCACACCCGTCAGGATTTGCTTTTAATTTCAAATAACTTTCTTTCTTCAAATATAATTGTTTATTGTGTTCATTTCCGTTATTATCTGGCTTTTAAAATTTACTGTCTTTTCTTGTTTTTCTTCATTATAGATTTTATCAGAAATAAGTTCCAGTCCTCCGAAATATCATTTCTCTTTGGCTTGTTATGAGAAATCATACCAATATTGGTCATATCATTTCATCAGATATAGACGTGATTTTGTACTAATTTCTTATTTTCTCTTCTCCATTTCAATTTTATTACTCCAGAATTTTTATTGTTATAGCAGTCAGTGGAATTATCGGTTTCCTCTTTAGTGTACCTGAAATAAGAATAGCTAACATTTATGGAATGACAACGGCCACCGACTTCGATTAAGGAAAACACTGATTGTTTCATTGATTTTTACCTCATTCCAAACCGTCTACAATTATTTTACTCTGAAAAGTAAGAAGGACATGTTCCTTGAAAGTTCACCTAAATATTTTTATGTAATTGTTTCTCAATAACTTTTCAATTTGCACGGTCTTATAGAACATAAGTCATTTTTAACCTTTACATTTGATCCAAAGTTGCGATCCTAATCGGTACTACTATTCTGGTTCAGTTATATCAATCAAGTAATACTGTACACTCCAGGACTAGAGGGTCAAATTAAGACGCAGTATCATACCAAGGATACCCGCTTCTAGGGGCATCTTTTGTCTCTGCATAATTTCTGTCAGCACATTTTAAATCGTGCTGACCAGGATCTTGGCCAAGAGAGTCGAAGTGCAGATAATGGCACAAAAGCTGCCATTCGATTCCTAGGTTGATTTTCATTGAGTTCTTCTGTGTGTGCTATAGGTGATAAATTTTAGCTGTACTAGACCTTTCGGCGTTAGACCAGATTAAGTATTGACTCAGTTAAAGTTCACTTTGATTATTCTAAATTGATTTTAAGAAATAATTATATAATTTTATCTACACTTATTAGTATAATTACTGATGAATATTATATTCCTTAGTTTCAGGCAATTTAAGCATGTTCTCTAGTTTACAAGAAAATTCAGATATGAATCATTTAAGCAATCGATTGATTTATCTACTAAACTATTTTCTTTTTATTGAGGCAAAGTATGGGAACGTCACGTTTGTTTATCAACTAAATCTTACATTGAATATGTTCCTCTTTCCTCTACTTTCCATCGTTCTTTTTCGGCACATTTCATGTAAATTTATTCAAATATTTATTAGTGAACACCCCCATTTCTTACTGACAGAGTTTAAACAAGTTTTTCAATTATTAATACACAAAATTAAAGAATCTTCATGAGGAAATATAATTATATCGTAAAAACATTATTTTTCCATTCAAGGAAATTTAATTTTTCACTATTCCAGGAAATGAACAAACATGCTTTTTTTTCAGGAGGAATATGTGCATATGAATATATTTGTCTAATTATTCTTACCATAACAATAATCATATGCATAAATATTCATTCACACACACACACACACACACACACACAAAAAAAACACGCACGTGCATTCACACACATATGCATTCACACATGCATTCACACACACACTGAAAATATATGTCATTATATTTCATGAATGAAGTACGCATTCTACCATAAAAATTTACCCCACCGACAAATAAATAAGTGAAAAGAATGTTTTAATTCCGAATGTGATAAAATGAGCAGTAAATTATACTTCTTAATCTAGCGATGTTTGAAAAAGTATGATCAATCAGGAAAAAATAAAACTTTTTTCTTCAAGGCTGTACCTTTGTGTAAGGTACTTTTAGATGCTCCACCTGGAAACTAAAGGACCGCATGGGGAAAATGTTTGAGAGGAACAACTAAAAAAATGTTACCAGCGGTTTTGAGCAAATTTTACGGGTAAAATTAAGCAAAATATCTATAGTATGGCGACTTATATCCTTTCTCACAAACCATCAAAATGAGGTGAACCAGACATGAGAGGCACACCTTGGGAAGTATGGATGAACTCAGGAGAAATGTTCTTATTGATTTCGGCATATGGATGCACTAGTTTTGACCAAAAATGAAGGGCTTACATACATAAGATCAGAGCAGACATAGGATGCAGTGTATAAGACCTACCAGAGAAGGACGGATCGTGAGGATGAATTAAGGAAAATTATGCTGTTAGCTTGACAGCTAAATAGATAGAGAGATAGAATACGCCCAATTATGCTGTTAGCTTGACAGCTAAATAGATAGAGAGATAGAATACGCCCAATACTCCTTTGCAGGTATGTAAGACCTACTGCTTGAACAAGACCACTTGCGAGCCGTGGATGTCAACCAGTTATACTAGAAAACGAGTTCCTGGTGGCTAGGTAGTGAGTGACCTGGCAGCTAATAAAAACTCTACTTTAGCCCTTGACAGGCTAGGAGAAGCCTGATAAAATCAATCTGTTGGTCATATCAAGCTCTAGTACTTATATGATTGATGGATGCAACGGTATACTTCACATTTCTCTTGTGACAAGCACTCACCCAAAATTAAATCATCTTAAAACTGCTAGACATCGGTGGTTGGGGATCATTTGCATTGAGAAAAACAATAGAATGATAACTCTTTAACTTTAATTAACAGATTCTTGAAATCCTTCTCTTGACGTGAACATACTCTCCGATATATACCCATTTCAAGGAAAGTTAATATGTATCACAAGGATAGGTTCCTAACAAATGCGAAAGGTTTTATTAAACAAGATCAATGGATAACAAAACACAAGAACAACAAACAAAATAAAATAAATTCTCTTTGAATCTAATTCAGACAATGATATAACTGACTTCCCAAAATTTATTGTAATTCATTTACTGAAACGAGATTCATTTACTTAAGTTATACTCTTGCTTGAATGAAAGGTTAAATTCCAGTAGATTTAACTTGTGATTTGTAAAACTGAAAATTAAAAGCAGCAATCTTTTTATAAAAGTAGATCATAAAATATGACGAAAAATTAAGAATTAACACTTACTATAATTTGAAGAACTTGGTCAACAAAAGGATAATCATTAGAAAGTGTATTGAAGAATAAAAACATTCATACATTCTGAAATTTGATAAATCAATAACTCCTAAAGAGAAAACTTGATACAGCATTGCTTCTTTGAGGATCTTTAATTGTCATAAATGACGACAACGTAGAGAAAGATACTAAGGACCTATGACATATGGAATGTGTGTCCAAAGGGCCCGAAAGAACGTGTAGAAAGATCTCAGCTAAACCAAATACTCAAACTGCCAAGAAAACCAATTCGGATTTTCGAGATCTTGTAACAAATAAAAAAAAAGGAGAGAAGGGAATGAGGTAAATCTAAATTAAAAGAAACAAAACTTTTTTGAAGCGAGAAAACTAGTGGAGACCTACATGCATGTGAACTCTTATGCCTCAGTAACACAGAGGGCGAACCCAATCAGCAAAAGCAATCACACAGACAATTACAGAACTCTCGCCAAGAAACTAATCCGATTAGAACCAAACGATTGGCCAAAGTTTCAGGAACTGCTAAAAGTCCTATATTCAGTCGAAATATATCAATCAGTACCATAAACTAAACTAAAATAACTTACAACGAACACACATACTACTAGACAAATTATAACGACTGATAACCCTAAATCTTGACCTCAATTAAATACCTTGAATTAAAATCAAGGAGATCAATGATGATGATTACTTCGATTAATCCAGAATCAGGAACTAAATCAAAACATCTTACTGAAAGAAAATTTTAATTTCTCCTTAATCCAAAATAAGTCATGTTGAACCTACAATTGAAAAAAAAAGACATAATTTCAAATCCATAATCATCTTAATCCAGAAAACTCTCAACATCAAGAATAAAGATATGTGAAACCGAATATTAAAAAAGAGCAAACAAACAAAAACATTGTAACTCTCAATGATTAAAACAGTAAAATCAAACCTGTAAGTTCTTGTGACGGTATAGAAAGTATGAAACTTCTTTAGGATAAAGGAAAACCACAAATTGGTATATATATATATATATATATAGTAGCGAGTCTAAAGATCAGAACAATGTTAATAAAAAGTCTAAATTTGAAATAACTTTTTATTTTAAAGCTTCATAGAACATTTTATCGAATTTTATAAGGGTAAAAAAAAATATAAAGCTCAAAAAACTTATTTTGATAAAGTAACAAGTATAAGTATATAATATTCGAAAAAATAGTTGATCAAAAACATCAGTACGTAATGAAATACTTATATAACAATAAAAAATCCGTAAAAATTAATATTTATTTTTTCTTACGCTCTTGCATTGTAAATATTGTGAAAAAGTCTGTGACGTTATTGGAACTTAGTAAACTGTTAGTAAAGTTACATAAAGAAGATAAACTCTCGATTGGTGATATTTAAAAGACTGCAAAAATCTAGTGTTTTAGGAGAACTCGCGGAAACTAGGTCATGTGAAGCCAATAAACTACCTGGAATGCCTAGGAAAACTACTGCGGGAGAAGACAGATGGATTGGCATTGAATCAAAAAAGGGCCGATACGTGACAACAACCATTATCTCTAAAAGAACTAATGCTCACCTTGGCATTAAAATATCAAGGCACACTATTTACGGAAAACTTAATGAAATAAATTTGAACAGTCGAATAGGTTCTAAGAAACCTTACATTTCTAAAAGGAAAAAAAAAGCTGATTGAAATTTGCCACGGAACACGTCATATGGACTGTAGAACAGTGGAATTGTGTTCATTTTAGCGATTAGTTTAACCTGTTCGGTTGTGGGGAGAGAAGGTTCGTTCGACACTGTCCTAATGAACGATATTTGCTTCAGTGCACTTAAAGCAGCGTTAGATTTGGAGGACGAAGCGTTATGGTGTTTGGTATGGTATCTGCTGCTAGTACAGGACCACTTGCGAGGCTACACAGTTAAATTAACGCAACTATATACAAAGAAATATTGAAGAAACATATACCTAATAAGAGAACAGCGATTAATCAACCAGCGATATTTCTGCAAGATAACGCTCCGTATCACACAGCAAAGTCTGTTAAGACATTTCGTTCTGAGGAGGATGTTACTGTTATGGAGTGGCCTGCTCAAAGACCAGTCATTAATCCTATTGAGAATGTTTGGAAGTTAATAAATGAAAGAGCTAAGATAAGAATCCAAGAAACGTCGAAGAGCTATGGCCTATTTTAAAAGGAGAAAGGGAGAAAATATCCGTTGATGAATGCAAGACATTAATTTAATCGTGTAGCAAACGATGTCAAACTGATGGTGAAAGTGACGGTCTATACATCAAGTATTAATGAATTATGAACGATATATTTATTTAGATATGACGTATCAATCGTAAAAGTAAGATGTTCTTAATCGTTCTGATGTTTTTTATCATCATTTTTTTATTGTTATATAAGTATTTCATCAAATAAGTATATACATTTTTTATTTTGATATTATATAATTTACCTTTATAGAATGTTCTATGAAACTTTAAAATAAAAAGTTATTTCGTATTTAGAATTTTCTTTAACATTGTTTGGATCTTTGTGCTCATTACTAATATATATATATATATATATATATATATATATATATATATATATATATATATATATATATATATATATATATATATATGCCCGCTGTAATAAAAAAACAACCAATTTTCAAGCGTGCTCTAGCGAAGCAAAATTTGTAATTAAATGTTTACCTCACGCTTATCCTATGTTTAATAATAACTTACAAGCTATATATATATATATATATATATATATATAAATTAAATTGTCTTTATAAAATTATTTTAGCAAAGAATATTATTATACTCTTTGTCTCGTCAGATGACGTCACACGTTTAATCTTAGGTAGAAAAATAGCAAATACATTGAGTAAATATATATATTCATGCAAATAAGACAATATAACATTGGAATTGTCAAGCGAAATTAAAGAGGGTAAAAACAATTAAGTCAGAAAGAATAAAGAAACCATTAAAATGGTATTCCTGTAAAATCATCCATCATAATTTTGGAATTTTATGAATAAAGCAAGCTTGTAAACAAAACTGTTTTGTTTATATATTTCTCAGTTTATTCCTTTTGCACGTGTTAAATCCAGTTAATTGGGCTAGCATAAAACTCCTACAAAGAAAAAAAAAGAAAAGAAAAATAACCTTCATCACAGCCATCAGGTGCCTTTAATGAGGCGAAAATTGATCAAAGATAAGTGACTCCTCAAAAAATTTAAAATAACCTTATTGGGACTTAATATCTAAATATCCTTCCCAACCGAGCACCCCTATATATTGATATGAAATCCTTCATGTATCCTATACGTGAATAATACACACCTATTGTTTTCGGACACTGAGAGAATACTACTGATAAAGAAATGATGTGGAGCCCTGCATGATGTCGGTACGAAGAAGGCAAACATAGAACACGGTTTAGAGGTAAGAAAGATATATTAACAAAAGTTACAAAGGATAGTGTCCAATATTTGTTGTCGTACTACTGTATTAGGATATTACAACGCTAGTAGTATAGAAAAGCCCACGATGCAGGTAAATTTCGGTCTTACAACACCCCTTTCAAAGAGTTTTTTTTTTTTCCTCTTGGAAAAAGGGCAAAAAAAGTAAGCTATTAATACATCTGCCTCTTGGGATTTACATCGAGCGGTTGCGAAATTTTTCTTTTTCTTCCCGAGTGTCGTACTTTTGGAGAAACTTGGGGCGTGTCGACAATCCAAATGATCGAATATTGTGTCGATTGGCTCTTCGGAGGTATTTTGTGATGTTTCCTGAGATTCATTCAAACGGCATTTCCTGAGCTGGTTCATATGGCGTTTGTGGGTGTTTTTTGGTCCCTGGACAATATAGACCAGTTCGCCAATCCTTTGCTTGGTGGTGCCTACTCCCCAGAATGCCATGTTGTTTTTGTAGACCTTGAAAAGGATTTTATCACCCAGAAAGGAATATTTCTTATAGGGCGAGACGGTTTTCTTGAAATTTGCTTGACGTGAAATGTGTTTATCGAAGACGGACTTGATTTTTCTTGCGAACATTGTTTCTGACTTCGGCCGATACTAGAACCTGTTCAAATATTAAGCACTTGAAATCATCGGCAGTCAGCTCGGCTAGTCATTACAGAACTGGTTCAGCGATGCAGCAAACGTTAGAACATCTTGGTTATCCTTGACTGTGCTCAGGCATTTCCAACGTTCATAGAACAAGGTTGTGTTAGGCCCGAATAGTTCCAATAGGAGCTTAATAATGTCTTAAAAATCCAAATCTGTGGTTTTCTTGGGTAATACGAAATCTACGAACCTATTATTTTCGGTTGTTCCCAGTTGTCTTAATAGTAGACGTACTTTTTTTTACTAGGCTTTTGTTTACAGTCTACGTTGAAAATATCTTCATAGCGCCTGTAAAAAGCCTCGAACATTTTGTTGTTCTCTGGAGCGTATTCGAATGTTTCAATCGAGTTATAGATTGAACTCTGGGAAAATATATCTTTTTCAGAGTTTTTTGAGCCATTTAATGAATTTACGAGTAATTCTTCAAAGAGTTTTTGCTGTAGTTCAGTTGTCTGCTGTGTAAATTGTTGTAATTCTAATTGTTGTTTAGGTAACTCCAAAACGAATTTTTCCTGTCTTTCTGCGAACTTTTGTTGCTGCTCCATGTTAGCCTTTAGCAATTGAAAGGTAGTTTTAAGTTCTTCCATATTTATGTAAGATTTATGATATGTTGACTAAAGAGGATGAACAAGACAAAAAAAAAATACAGCAAATACTGTTGCTTTGAAAACGGGAGTACCAGGCGGGCACAAAAGAATCTTGACAGATTTTTTTTTGTTTGCGGAAAAAGGAATTGAACTACTTACTAGTTTAGCTTCTTTCTAAATACCGTTGTTCCGTTAAATTTGGTCAATTAAATTTCCTCCACACTAATAATACCTTTTGTTAGCTAAAAAAGTAAGAAATAAAATAAAGAAAAATTATTTCTTGGTGGGCGCCCAACACGTTCATTTGCAGAAGTGTTTGCAAGTTAGCATTTTTTTTTTCTATTCTTCGCTGGGGGATTTTTGTAATTGTAGAGAAACTTCTTTTAGAAGTGTTGGGAGAGGAGAAGAAAAATTATCCTTCAGACCGAAGTGAAAAAAAAATGCTTAAGATTTTTTTTCTTTCGTTGTACGAGATATTGCTTCCTTAAAGAAAAAAAAAAAAAAAAAAAAAAAAACTCGCCTCGCTGAATTTGGTTAATATTTGTTCCAAAAGTTTCAGTTTGTCAATTTGTTTTGTGAACAGACTTTTTTCTTCGTGTAAGCAATCGTTCTCGATACTTGGTTGACCGTTATATTTTTTGGACAGATTTTAATAATCTTAAATATTTCTTAGATTTCGAATCGCTAGTTCATCACTGATGAAGCAGAATATTTTTTAATGTAGTCGCTGGTGTAGGGATTCCATATTACTTTTCTCGTTCAACACAGCTGTGTGATCGAACGGGTCCTCTAATGGGGTGAGGAAGATATTCTTGAACCTTTCTGTAGCTATTGACGTGAGACTGTTAAGGCTTTCGGCGTGATTGCTTTTCTCGACTCAGTACGTCGCCGCTGATGTGGACACAAATCGGTACAGAGAAGGAAAACACGGATCACTGTTTAAAAGTAAGAAAGATATATTGACAAAAGTTACAAAGGATAGTGTCCAATATTGGTAGTCGTACTACTGCTCAGTATTAAGGTATTACGGCACTAGTAATATAGTGCTGGAAGAGTCTATGATGCAGGTAAGTTTCGGTCTCACAACAATAAATAAAAAAATAAAGACATATGCACATTTGATTTAAAATAGTAATGTCTTAAATCTCAGCTGTATTCTGTGTTGTTTAAATGAAGAATGAAGATTTATGCGACTTAATTTTCAGGAAAAACTTTACTTTTGGAAGACGAACTTCTAAATTTGCAAAAGAAAACCCCCAAAATTGCCCCCCCCCAAATGAAAAGAAAGGAAAAAAAATCCAAACCCCTCAAATGTAGTCTAACACGTGCTAAAGACGAAAGCCATAAAAGAGTTGACTCCTCCTCTCTCTTTCTTTCTCTCTCTCTCTCTCTCTGTCCACCCCACTAGATGACCATGAAATATACCCCAAAATTTCTTTGAATTTTAACATCCAGCAGTCCTGGACTTTAACTAAGTTAAGTTAAAACTTAAAATAAAAAAAAAAAAATAAAAAAATTTTATTTTATTTTTTTTATTTATTTATTTTTTTTATTTTTTTATTTTTTTTTTATTTATTTTATTTTTTATTTTTATTTTTATTTTTTTTTATTTATTCATTTATTTATTTATTTATTTATTTTTTTTTTTTTTTTACTACCGCGTACACATGGGAAGCAGCATGATGTACGTCTGAGTCTTGCAGCTTAACGCTTAGGATTGTCAGTTCGATCGGGGAACTACTGCTACTCATCTATAAGAGTGGCTTCTATAGATGAGAACAAAAACAGCCATCGAAAGATAACCATGACTCGTACTCAAACCAGATCCATAAACCGCATCGCTCTTCGCGCGGGTAAAAAAGGGGCGCGTCCTGCTGAGGTTGGAGCCCTGGCGTCAGTGTTCGAAAAATCAGCTACAGAGCTCAAACACAAACAAAAACTACTAAAATGCAAACAAACAATACAGATAGCGACATATAACGTGAGAACCCTAAATAGAATAGGTCAACTATCAGAGCTAACTGCATCAGCCGTAGAACATAAGATAGACATAATTTGCATACAAGAGCACCGATACACGCACACCGAAGATATAAAGTATCACGAAACTGGTAATGGATGGATGCTGGTGACTGTATCGGCATGGAAAAACTCTGTCAACGCATCGGTAGGAGGGGTGGGAATACTTCTAGGACCAAGAGCGTTAAAAACACTGAACAGCATTGAGAGAATACAACCTAGGATGATGGCCGCAACGTTTAATGGCAACCCCAAAGCAACAATTATCTCCTGCTACAGCCCTACCAATGTTAGCGAAGAAAACGAAATAGTCACCTTCTACGAAGATCTATCCTCCCTAGTACGTAGCATTCCGAAACACAACCTGCTAGTCATTGGCGGAGATATGAATGCACAAATCGGGAAAAACAAACACAACAAATACAGCCTACACTACGCGTCAAACAGGAATGGACAGCATCTAATAGATTTCATGATAGAAAATAGATTAACATGCCTCCATACAAACTTTCAAAAAAGGGAGGGGAAATTATGGACCTACACATACGCGAATAAGAATAAAGCACAGATAGACTACGTCCTTATAAACAGGAAATGGAAAAACAGTGCGATGAATTGCGAGGCATACTCCTCTTTCGAGGGTGTGTCCTCCGATCATCGAATAGTTACGGCCAAAGTACGACTAAGCCTACGAAAAAACGCCACACGTAAAGCGACAACCAAGCACTATGACTGGGCCCTACTCAACAACAGAGATATTAGAGATAAATATGCATTGGAATTAAGAAACAGATTCGAAGCACTACAAGAGAAGGCAGAAATAGGTACCCAAGTGACGAATATGAAAATTTTGTAGAAGCACACCTTGAGGCGGCAGCAAAGTGTATTCCAACAAAATCTAGAACTAAATATAGAGCCCCTTGGGAAACGCCAACGGTCAGAGAAAAACGTACACTTGTGAAGACTGCCTCCAAAAGCTATCAAAAGAACCCAACAAACACAAATGCACGAGAACTAGAAAAGGCACAACATCAATTAACAGGAATATACCTAAAAGAACAGGCAGAATACATACAAAATCAGATAGATAAGATTAGAGACTCGGTGGAAGACAGACAATCCAGGATAGCCTGGCAAACAATAAACGAAGTAAGTGGAAGGAAGAGCACAGCCAAAGCAAAATTGAAAGCTGCAAGCCAACAAGAAAGAGTAAAACTGTGGGAACAGCATTTCAAAAATCTACTAGGAAACCCACCGGAAATAACGGATGAACCGATCACCAGAATTATTAGCAAGCAATTAGACGTAAAACTAGGTCCTTTCACTAAAGAAGAACTCGACTCAGTTCTCAGAAGAATTAAAAATAGGAAAGCGGCAGGGCTAGACGAGATCCCCCCAGAAGTGTGGAAGACTAGACAATTCGACGATATACTGCTCCGGCAATGCAACGCAGTCTATAGTCAAAATAGGATAGAGAGATGGACGAAGGGATGCATCCTCCCATTCCCTAAAAAAGGCGACCTCGGACTAGCCAAGAACTACCGAGGGATAACACTTACATCCATAACAGCCAAAATCTACAATGCCCTACTACGAAACCGCATAGAACCCAAAATAGACAACATCCTTAGGAAAAATCAAAATGGCTTCCGGAGAAATAGATCCACAACCTCACAAATACTGACCATCCGTAGAATCCTGGAAGGCGTTCGGGCAAAAAACTTACAGGCGACATTACTATTTGTCGACTTTACCAAGGTCTTCGATTCCATACACAGAGGGAAGATGGAGCAAATCCTACTAGCATACGGCCTACCAAAAGAAACAGTAGCAGCGATAATGATTCTCTACAGAAACACCAAAGTGAAAGTACGTTCACCAGATGGAGACACGGAATACTTCGACATTGTTGCAGGAGTACTACAAGGAGACACACTAGCCCCGTACCTCTTTATCATCTGTCTAGACTATGTGCTTAGGACTTCGATCGACAAAATCAGAGGAAATGGCTTCGAGCTGACTAAGAGAAGAAGCAAAAGGTACCCCGCAAAAACAATCACGGACGCCGACTACGCTGATGACTTGGCGATACTAGCGAATACGCCTAATCAAGCAGAGACACTACTGCATAGTCTGGAACGAGCCGCAGCTGGCATTGGCCTCCATGTCAATGCAAACAAAACTGAATATATGTGTTACAACCAAACGGGCAACATTGCCACACTAGACGGAGCCTCTCTGAAACTAGTCGACAAATTCACCTACCTAGGAAGTAGCGTCTCATCAACCGAAAAAGACATCGACACACGACTGACGAAGGCATGGACAGCTATCGATAGGCTCTCGATCATATGGAAGTTGGACCTAACTGATAAAATGAAACGCAATTTCTTCCAGGCTGCGGTTGTGTCGATACTGCTATATGGATGCACCACATGGACGCTTACGAAGCGGCTTTAGAGGAGGCTGGACGGAAATTACACAAGAATGTTGAGAGCAGTATTAAAGAAGTCCTGGCGACAACACCCCACAAGACTCCAACTATACGGACACTTGCCCCCCATCACGAAAACTATACAAGTTCGACGAACCAGACACGCAGGACACTGCTGGAGAAGCAAGGACGAGCTCATAAGCGATGTACTCCTGTGGACCCCCACATATGGATGTGCAAGAGCGGGACGACCAGCACGAACATACATACAGCAACTATGTGAGGACACAGGATGTAACCCTGAAGACCTGCCGGAGGCGATGAATGATAGGGAGAAATGGCGAGAGAGGATCAAGGATATACGCGCTGGCGGCGCGACACGATGATGATGATGATATATATATATATATATATATATATGTATATATATATATATATATATATGTATATATATATATATATATATATATAATCATGTCGTGCCGCTAGCATGGATATTCCTGACCGGTTATCGCCATTTCTCCCTATCATTCATCGCTTTTGGCTGGTCCTCAGGGCTACATCCCCTATCCTCACATAGCTGCTGAATGTATGTTCGAGCTGGTCGTCCTGCTTTTGCTTTACCATATGCGGGGTCCATAGGAGTACATCACTGATGAGTTCGTCCTTACTAAAAACAGGATTTGTCATTAAATAATACGTAAGCGTTAATATACTATTATATATTCAACAATTTACAGCCCCATGAATTTCTTGATACCATAGACTATTCACCAGCAAACTATTCATTTACAAATCTTATACAAAGAAAACAGATTTAATTTTGAATAATGGTGTATATGCCATTAAACGAAATAAGCAAACGAAGTCAAACCTAAGCAGATAAATAATATGTATTTAGGCAAACAATTCTCTTGTGGGCGTACTTTATTGAAAATGACAATGATTTAGAGTTCAGCTTTTTATTCAGCTTTTTAAGAATGCCATCGAGATGTTTCAAATGTGGTTATATGCAGTTTAATTGTCTGTTAGTGTAGTCCAATTATGGGTACTTTCAATCGTCTTCAGCCATTGTTGAGGATGAAGGTACTCCTGTGGAGTTAAGTTTTGATTGAATCTGTGTTCAATTATTATACCATTAATTGTAAAAAATGAATTCGACAATAAGAAGCGATAATTATAAAGTATAGAAGCCGATAGTAAAAATAGCACTTAACTTTGAGCGGCGTTTTAAAAGGAACCTGACGCAGGGGCATTGTCTGAAAACCTGGATGTATTCATAGTTATGTGATCGTTGCTGTCATTCACATACTTTCCAACGAACATGAATTGTCTATGTGTTGACACATTAGCCCACGTACACAGTACGACTGCAGCCACTTATAAATTACTTGAGCACAGTATGAATCAAGCGCTCTACAACACTGCAGTCTCGTCCTCAACGATGACCAAAGATGGCTGAAAATACAGGTACTTTTAAACCGCCTTCAACAACAACTACGATGTCTCACTCACCAAGAGGAAAAGCGTAACGAAAAGATAAAGACTAAGTCCTTGTGTTATATATATATAAAGTTTGTGACCTTAACCGAGGGTTACTCGAAAGCTCCCTTTTCGATAGCTACTTCACCAAAGTGTAGGGGAGGACGCTACTACTTTCCCTGGATTGCTCCACTTTATCCTTACCTTATAATGCTGAGTGTTAAGCAAGGTATCATCAAGTGCCATTTGTTGAGTCTTTGGTATGACTCGACCTGTGATTGAACCCAGGTCTCAAGAGCTACTGGCGAACATTGTAACCATTATGCCAATGTCAACCACTATGCAGAAAAAAACTTAAATGAAGTAACACATTATCTAGTGTTACAACTAAAAAGACCTAAAATCTACCACGAATCAAATTGCTGAAACAGAAATGGAATTTATTTACAGCAATGAACACGTAGCCAATATGTTGGAAAATCAGAATAACCTTTTAATTTTTTTATTCAATAACGATCAAATCTATTGATCAGGACAATCAAAAAGTATAACAATAACACTTACACTCAAACAACCATAACATCAATAGAGATGCACATTTCACCATCATAAAAAAAAAGATATAAACATAAAATCCATAATAAAAAAATGAAATGAATAAAAATAAATAAAACATCTGAAAATATATTTTCAGACATTTTATTCATTGGTCTTCTTAATAGTTTTTTTTTCTTTTCTAAATGCCTGTTGTATTTAATATGAAAGATAATCACTCGGCCTTGAAATAAAAATCAGACGAAAACATACATCAATAAATAAACCCGGCAATAGGTCATCGCTTATATGAAAGGCTGCCCCTCAAAGATAAATCAGGACACTGACAAAAAGTAGTATAAGCAAATTAGCCGTTCAAGTCAATTTGAAACTCACTCATCAAAAACCTATAAACACATTTTCCATGTACACGACACACACACACACACACGCACACACACACACACACACACACACACATATATATATATATATATATACCCTACAAGTCGAAGGTATTTAACCAACCATTTTTTTTATTCATTCATCATCCTAGAAGTTTTATTTCTCATGTAACAAGTTAAGCAACACTATGTTTTTTTTTTATCTATTATACTTAATTCAAGACTTCCTCAGTAACTTTGACCGAGTTATAACCAGATATCTTCTGAAAAATTGATCAAAAGGTGCATTTCATCTTTTGCACTGAGTATGAATGAAACGTTTAACTCACATTAGATTATAAAATTTTTGATTTCTGCTTCGAAGATACTACTTATTTTACCCATGCAGAGGGCAACTTTATCACACTCAACGGCTTGCGTGACAGGAAGCTGACTGCTGAAACCTCACTGCACAACTTACACAATATTATGAAAAAATATCTTAACATCCACTGTAAGGAGAAGACTCTGTGAAGTTGGCCTATATGGCAGAATTGCTGCCAAGAAAGAACTGCTGAGGAAGAAAAACTGTATCAAAAGTCACTAGTGTGTCAAACCGCACAAATACTGGACAATAGAATCGTGGAATAAAATCCTCAGGACTGACGGATCAAAATCTTTATGTCAAATCGGAGGGTCTATGTGTGACAAAGTGCTGGTCAAAGAGCTGCAAGTCCCTGTATCAAACCAAATGTAAAGCATGAAGGAGGCTCTTTTATAGAGTATGGGCAATTCCAAACTCGGGGATTTGCACCAGGTGAAGAGCAATTTGAATTAAGCCCCTATTACAACATACTTCAGCATCACGCGATCCCATTTGGAACGTCACGTGTGGGTCGTCAAGTATATGTCCTCAAAAAAGATTATGACTGAAAGCGTAGAAGTAAACTCTGCCAGAAGAAACATTAAAAGCAAAGGGAAACAACTCATACATCTATTGATGACTTGGCCGCACAATCAACGGACCTAAACCCCATTAACTTGAATGGAATGAACTTCATCGATAAGTCAGGATTAAACATCTCACAAGTGCGCCTCACATCTGGCAACTGTTGCAGGATAGGTGGGCTGAACTATCTTCAGTCTACCTCAATGTTGTAATGGAAAGAATACGTAGAATCTGTGAAGGAATGATAGCGGGCAAAGTGGGTCATTTTGATGTTTCAAATATTTTTTTTTGTTTAATTTATATTTAAAGTTGTTCAGAAATACTTACGCTTAGAACAATAAATAAGAACCTTGTGGCACTTAAATTGTTTGAGTAATATCAAAAATAATTTTTAGCGCGAGAAATAAACATTGTTGAGGGTGGTCAAATATATATATATATATATATATATATATATGGAGAAAATAGAATGAACAAAGTAATCAAAAAAGTAATTAATTCATTATAAAAGATGCTCAATGCACAAAGGTTTCGTTTTTCTATCAGTATTTGGTTCACCATCTTAAAGTCCTGATGAAGGTTAAGTGAAACCGAAACGTTTTAACGTTGACTTTCCTTCGTTGTAGATTAATCACTCGTGGATAACTTTGCTTTTCTATTTTCTCCATACTGTAGGATTATTTTCCATTATTTACTTTCATATATATATATATATATATATATATATATATATATATATATATATATATATATATGAGATAAAACTAAAAATAAATGCCACGATATGTTATATAAATATAAGAAAAAATATATTTGCTTTATGTGCGTATGATAACATGTAAAGGTTTTGATTTTTCTTAAGCCCTATTCCGGATAATTAACAGCAGACATAAAAAGTTTCTTACGAAAAATATTTTCACATAGTAAGTTTAACAAAAATTATTCTCACTGTTTTATTATCATTAATCATTTTCCATCTGAAAATATAGTCCATTCGTATGTTACGTAAGGAAAATTATTAGAATTATGAACTTATTTATTCATTTATTTACTTTTTTAAAGATACTTTGAAAAATTGTTGAGAAAGACTATTGTATCAAGTATTAATTCTAGTTATAATACTATCAAAAGACACGGTTTTTTTTATCATTTCATTTATTCCAACTGTTGTTAAATAATTACTATAGATTGATCTAAATTACCTTTAATAATCATTGATATACTATATGTTTTACTAGTTTCAATATGATTTCTAACAGAAATACTTTTTAAAAAGTGGTGTTATATGTTATATTTCAAAAAATGCCATTTTTTATCAATATAGTCATGTTTTAATCATAATGTTTCTTTAAGGATTGCTGATATGGTCTTGAAAAAACTGTTTAAATTAAAAAAAAAAAAAGAAAACAAATTTCGCAAAAACACTATTATTTAAAACATAACATAGGACGGTTCTACATTTTGAAATGGAACGCTCTTAACAAAACTGGAGTGCCCATTTTTTTTCCTTTCAATATAAATTTCGGGTGAAGCATTTTAACGTCTGTTATTGATCCTGGTTAAGTGGTTTAACATAAAAAACGAAAGAAAAAAAAGAGAAAAACAACAACAAAAAAAAGGTATTGACATATTATGAATAATATTAATGCAGTCTCTGAATATATATATATATATATATATATATATATATATATATATATATATATATATATTACAAAACAATTAAAACCATTTTGTTGAAAGCTTTGGCTTTTCCAGTACTACTGCAAGAATGCACTCCCTACGCTAACGAAACGCCGGGAAAAAGTAGATGGATACTTCCCCAAATTACTAGGATCTTGTTTGAACCAATCCAGGCGAAAACAATAAAAAACAAGATCTGTATGGCCACCAACTTGCTTTTTTTTTTAAATCTGCGAGGTAAGACGAAGCAGATACGCTGAGTCCTGCCAAAAATTTTAAAGGAACTCATTAGTGACTTCCTGCTGTGGATTCCTGCACATGGATGCACCAGTCTTAGCCAACCAGCAAAGCCAAATATCAACAAATATCAACGGAAGTGGATACCGTCAAGAAGACCTATGAGTGACGGATAACAGGGACGGATAACAAAAGAGAGTCAAGGAAGTCCATTTTATCAGCATGTTATCGACTACCATTTGGAGAGAGAGAGAGACAAACAGAGAGAGAGAGAGAGAGAGGGAGAAACTGTTGAAAATTCTGTTTTGAATAAGTTTATATTTATTCTTTCTAAATATTTATAATTTAAAATAAAAGACTTTGTCAGTTGTTGATATTATTATATTTATCCGTTATGATAGCTTTACATTTTATTTGTTCTGTCTCTGTCTCTCTCTCTCTCTCTCTCTATATATATATATATATGTGTGTGTGTGTGTGTGTATTGACGTGTCCATAGCTATGTGTGCAAATATATCTTCTCTTGATACTAATAAATGTGTTCACGCATAAAACACACAAGCACGGTCGCACACATTTACACACATACTCACAGACACAACTGTATATATCTATCTATCTATCTCTCTCTCTATATATATATATGTATATATATATATATATATATATATATATATATATATATATGTGTGTGTGTGTGTGTGTGTGTGTGTGTGTGTGTGTGTGTGTGTGTGTGTGTGTGTGTGTAATTGTTTTTATGTATGATGAAAAGAATGTCAATGAATTATTACAATCTGCTGAGGTGTCTTCCATTCAGCAATAAATATCAACATTATGAACTGTGATTTTTATAGGGTTTTCATTGTTCTGTTAAGAAGAGGCTCTTCTGAATACACGCACTAAATTTTATTGTATTGTTTCTTCGTGTTTGAATGAACTTCTGCTTCTCAGGTCCTTACATAGTAGCGTCGTATGTGTCCAAATTTTATTAGTCGGAAAGGTTCCAGGGCCACCACCAGTTCTGCTTCATCCCCAACCACAAGAGAGACAGGAAATAGAGCAAGGCTTTAGACAAATATCCCGACACATGCAAGGAGGATACATAGACAGTGCAAGATCATGATACAGAGAATAATTGGTTTGGCACATGCACATGTTGATGTAGATGGGAGTGCTTATTAGTAAAAGACAAAAGATTTATATTCTATATAAATCGATTGATTTCAGGATATATTTTAATATACTTATTTCTTTTCACGGTCAATCAACTTCGGTGGGTTATTTAATTCCAAAACAATCATTGTAGAAGAAAACAGCGATCTTTTTAGGAGGATATTAGGGTTCATAACTTTTGCGATGGTATTAGTCCGAATGTGAACGTAACAGCCAAAATGGAATTTAAACTCCCTTAATTCGATGTTGATATCCAAGATATTAGACATTATTCCACTGGGGCTTCACTAACATATTTTGAAATGTATTTATAGATGTGTCATGATTAATCTTTTATGAGGGGCTTCAACAAGATATCAGGCATATGTTTAATTTTGCCAAGTACTTAATTTGATAGTAATATTTTAGAGTATTTTTCGTTTTTAAACCTAACTCTTCTGGGTCCCCTGAAATCAAGGGGAAATAAAATGCTGATTAACATTCTAGGAATAAATTCCGACCAGGATATCGAACTATTAACCAAAACCAACGAATTGGTCAACAACCAGTCACTTCCGTTAACGTAAATAAAAGAATTAAAGGAAAATGAAAAACTCACCATCATCAAAATAAAAGGAAAAAAAGGCGTTTGAAATTCTCTGTGTTTTTCCGATATAAACGGATCACCTAATTCAAGTCAGATCTCGTTTTAATTGACAAGAAGAAAATAACTTGTCTTTTAGTAGATTCTGCCTTTCCAGATGACCACTCATTAAAAATAAAAGAGAGCAAAGACTTTCCAAAATACCTAGACAGATATTGATATACCATTGGATGGATAAACATAGATAGTATGGCATGATATACTCTATTAACTTGCTAGAGTAGACAGTCTAGGAAGTTGAATAAACTTTGAATTCAAAATTGAGAGCGGGGATCCTCATTTTTTATTGGAAACTTCTGGGATGAAACTATGCCAGGTTATATTGCTCATTACTCCGAATTCTTTAATGTAGGTGTTTTCAAGTGGGATTTCCTGCTCCACCAGAAACCATTGATTTTCCGTAAAACAAAAACAAACAAAAATGTCTATGCCTGTGCCGAGATCCGGACGCATATATATAGTATAGCTATATTGATGAACTTCATTCGGATGCAAAAACGGCACATAGTGTTAGATTATTATAATTTTGAGATTAACATCGTGTGATCATGAAATGGTAATAGACAAGTTATTTTTCAAAATTCCAGCATCCTGATGTGAAATCAATTGACAACTTAAGATATTGTCCGGTTGGTTAAACGTAATAAGATAAGATTTATTTAACACGATTTATTTTTACTTTACCTTATGGAAGTCCAACCTGTTTATAGGTACCTTTTTATATTTCGGAATACGTTTAGTCAATGTTGCATTCTGGGAAAGAAAAAAAAACATAAATGAAGACACGTTTTCGTGAATTTTAACCATAAAATAGTTTTATCATTTCTTGTCCTTTCTTCCATATTTTCATTATCAAATGGTAAAAATACAAATATTCATGAAATAAAAAGAGATTTTAGTTGTGGGATTGTTGAAAAGTGTGTCTCTCCGGTTATTTACAAGCGAGTGATCAGTTAGATAGCAGAGAACTGACCAGATTTTTTAGGGATAGTGTCCAAACAAAACAATAATTAGACTGTATAATCCAAGCGAGGATTGGATTTATTGCTTTCTATGAAATGAAAATATAACTGATCGCACCTTTCGATTAAGATTTGTTTCATCTCATAGTTATTGTTTCAATGATTTTTTTTTTTCATTTATAACTACTTTCTTTTTTTACCACTGACTCATCGTTGCTCTTGAATTGCACTATCAATCTAAATTCAAGTGGATTGAAATGTTCCAAAAATAAAGTAATGTTTACTTATAAAAAGAACAAAAGAATTAGATGATGTGGAAGTTATTACGAGAATTTAAAACGGAAACACAAACTACCTAAGTACTTTCAGAAAATCTACTTTTAAGTATTACAAACATTCAGATATTACAGATAGTTATTAGAATGTCTGATTTGTCAAGGAAGATGATTTCAAATCAAATCGGAATGTAATAATAACTAAAATATTATTTGAAAACTTTACTATTATCGACAATAAAATTGCTATAAATGTAAAGCTTTAATAATTGTTACATTATTTCCGAGCATTTTTCCCTGTGGTAATAATGAGAAATTTGATTATTTTCCGAAGTACAGCATGAAAATGGGCGTCTTATCTTGTGTAATACAAAGTCAGATTATGTTTTTGAACGCTTATATCTTCTCTTTTTCATGCGCATATAGTGTGTTATGGTATAAAATTAAAGCTACAGAAATTCCTCTGCATTAAGAGTTCCTGTGTAAATGTTAATCTCTTATGATCTATTCATATAGGCTATGTTTCATTTATGGCTAAAATATATAATCAATTTGATGTTGATAATGACGGAAAGATGCGAGAAAAAATGAAATCACGATGCTTCGTGTATATGACATAGTTTCCGTGACTTTTCAATCGGAATCTTGCTTGATATTCAACTCTCACCTTTTCTTATTCATCGTTGCATAGTTTGACAGCAGTTAGAGCTATATCCAAAATATTTTCCGTGATTATTAATGTAAAGAGTCTCGATTGAAATGTGAATATAACGCTTATATGTATTCTCATTAGATATCACCAAATTATCTAAACTTGATCTCATTGTTAACCATATGAAATATATATCTCGTCATTTTTTTCTTAATCAGTAACTAAATATATGAGCTTTATTCCATTATATTTCAATATTGTGTGACTGTGTTACTGACGTAACATTCAGATGGAAAGAAAACATGTCACATTCAAAATTGGTCAGTTGCTTAGACATGCACAGACCGGTTTTCACACAACACACACACAACTATAAACATATTAAACACCAAAGATGGGTAAGGCAGACAAAAACTCACTCCAGGAAAGAGGAACAACGAGCCCTATATAAACAAGTTTGACCTACTAAGGGTCATTTATACAGGAAAGAAGAGTGAGTTCATTAAGTACCCCATTAAAAAGGCCTTGTGTCACACGCGTTCCCTGACGAATGCAACAAGCTGAAAACATATATATATATATATATATATATATATATATATATATATATATATATATATATAACACTTATATAAGAACAAAATAAATAAATTTAAAAAAAATATAAATCTCTTCGTGGACATTACTGTTTTAATATATATATATATATATATATATATATATATATATATATATCAGATTAATAGTGTTACAATTAGTTTTATATCAAATATATCCTAATAGAATATGGGGTTGTTTAAAGTTTTGGATTATATTTTCACATATATCGAAATCATGCTTTTATTATTTTATCTTTGGTAAAAAGAAATAAAACGAAACTACTCAAATACTCCAAGTCCTATTTCTTTGAAATCATATCTCAAAATAATGTAGAACTATTGAAAACTGTAAACCATTCACAGATTTTATTCACAGAACCATATCTTTTCAATAGTATTGTTACATACTAAGTTCCATGCTTTTTACAGATATATCATAGATCCACTTGTTGTAGTAGCTATTGAAAAAAGAGCCTTCGGTTTCTTCTCGACTACGGTCGACAACTTTACTTATTTACTTATGTAAAGAATGGATCCCCTTTGAAAGGTTTTTCTATTTAGATACATTTAGTAATCAGTTTATTCACCGCAAAAATATCGTTCAATTTGCATTTTTACAAAGAAGCGCTTGAAGCATTTGAGCTCAGCCAAGGATTATAAAATGCATTTTGTATTTTATGTATTAAAAAAACGCTACTAAGAAGTCATTCCTTTCTTGGTCAGGCTAAGGAGTTATCGGCATACACGTAAACGCAAAACATGTATTGGAAAACATGCTTAAATATTATAAAATATAAATCATCATATCTATAGGGAGCGAATTGAAAGTTTTTCATACATGAAAAAATCGTTTTATTTAATTTCCGGCCTTTTTGCTTCAGATACTTATCAATTTGGTTATCTCTCAAAAGATTGTAGTTCAAACCAATTTTCTCCCTGCCAATATATCCCCCTTGATCTCTATCTCTCTCTCTCTCCCTCCCCTCTCTCTCTCTCTCTATATATATATATATATATATCAAAAGAGAGATAAAGAGAGAGAGAGAGAGAGAAGTAATTGAAATACCATTTTAAATATATCTATTAATACAAATAATTTAATTAAATCGTTTGTATCGGATAGTTGATCAAATAGTGTCACTAAAAATAGGTTTCCTTAATTCCTCTCGTATTATGATTTTATCTTGGATAATAATCAAAATATGGACTTTTTAAGGGAACTCAGAAATTAAATATGACATCGAATAGTATAAGGATCGATATGAGTCACAAAATCTGAAATGACATTTCTTTGTCTTCTCGTGTAACTCTATCCGAGCGTTGATATCGGCTCAGGCGGAATTAAAAGGGTATGGAATAACCGTTGGTAATCCCAATGTTGTTCTCTCAACATGACAAAGGTAAATTCCTCGTGATGTAATGGCTAAATTGCTTGACTACTACCTTAAAGTAAGCAATTTCGAATTCAATTCGCACTCTTACTCTCACAAACGGACTTACACCTTTGTGAAAGATATGAACCCACGACAGCCCCCAGCTATCTATTAAAACGTTTCACTGCTTCTCATCCAGAAAGATATCATTGACATTAAATAACCAACGATGGTTGATATGCAATTCAAAAAAAAAAAAACATACTCCTACTTGACAATATGAATGTTAGGCAAATGAAGGACAAGATCCTATGCAACTCGGTATTAGTGTCGCTAGAAAGACGCTGAACATTTGTCTCTAAGATTCCAGCTATTGGTTGAGTCTTTACCCTATCGTATATTACTCTGCCAAGGAAGTAGGGTTTTGTTGATTGATAATACGTAACGTATGTAGCAATTACCGGTTATGTGGTGACATAATCTCATAATTATGCGAATGCAACAAACACAAAAGCAACACGACACTAGACATTCCAGCGCAAGAAAGGTTATTCATAGGAAATTGTGTAAGAGATCAAAATATAACCACATTAACAAATGTTATATGCACAAAAAAGGTCCATGAAGATACTCATAACATTCTCTGATATTTAAACGGATGTTCTAATCTCATCTACAAGATCGGTCTGCTCTTCTAGTTAGGACTTGGACATTAATTATAAATATAGAAAAAAAACCATCATATTATCAATATTATCCCAGCTAACCACAGAGTCAATATATAAAAGAGCAAAAATATACACAGATACTTGGATCTTGTCAGAGAAGTTGAAAAGATACGGCACATTTTATCGACGGTGATGCCAATTCTAGCCGGTGTGTTTGGAATGCATCTGAGTTTGGATAAAGAACTTGACGAATTGGAAATCATAAGAAGAAATAAACAATACAAATAGAAGCATTGTTAACATCAGCTGGAATAGTCGGAAGACAGCTGGAGAACGATGTCAATTGGCTTCCACACAGACCCCAAAGAAAAACAACGAGTTAAAACGATGTGAAAAAATCATGAGGAGTAAAATAATAAAAATAACATGTGCTATGCTAATAATGAGAAGGGGAGAAAGACAAATAAGTAAGGAATAAAATTACCGAATAAAAAAAAATCGGAACAATCGGGGAAAAAGAAAACTTACGACTACATGGCAATATTGGAAGGGGACACCATCAAACAAGTGGGGAAGAAAGAAAAAATTATAAAAGTGTATTTCAGGAGAACGAAAAAAATTGTCGAAACCGAACTCTATAGCAGAAATCTCATCAAAGAAATAAATATCTGGGCAATCAACCTCGTAAGATACTCACGACCATTTTTAAAATGGATGATGAAAGAACTTCAACATATGGACTAGGAAACAAGAAAACTAATAATAATGCATAAGGCAAAAAAGAACAGAAAGTTTTTTTTAGACCAGATCCGACTTGGAGCAAAAGGTGATCCATAGGGAATTGTGCAAGAATTGAACTTAAACATATGAACATATGTTTTATATACAACCTAGAATTTGTCCTGGAAAATAGATCGACAAGACTTTCAGAAATTTTGATATACAGACAGATTACCAAATCCAGACCAGGAGAGCAGACCTTGTAATAGTCAATAAAAAAGAATTCCTGTCAGATAATCGATTTGGCGTACCGGCGTAAAACAAAATGAGATCAAGGAAAGCGGAAAGAGTGACATGTACTTCATCCTTGCTGAGAACTACAAAAGAATTTGGAACACGAAGCTGTGACACAAATTGTAGTATGTGCGCACGGAACAATCACCAAATGCTTGATAAAGGGCGGAGAAGTCTTAGAAATCGGAAGAGTAACATAGACCCCCCAAGACAACAGCATTATTAAGAACAGCAAGAATACTGAGAGGAGTTTTGGAGACTTAAGGAGACTTGCTGCCACTCTGACTCCAGTTGTTGTATGACGTCTAGATTATTAATATAGGAAGACCCTGTCGTTTTTTATATGAACGGGTTTATTTCTTTTTACCTTCAGCCCTTGGCGACTCGAGGTGAGAGACACAATTCATAAAAGTCTATGCTAATCACACTATGGTGACTCCCAACCCCAACACGCAGCTCGTCTAATAGTTTCTATGATCATAACTCATCTCTGCCGGTCGCGTCCCAAATAGATCTGATCTGGAAACTGAACAATTTTCAAAATGAAAAGATTTTCATACAAATGAACAAAAGTACAAATAAATAGTTGACAATACTCAAAGAATTACACTGGAGTGCTAACATTGACAGAAAAATTATTTGAAGATGGG
The DNA here is from genome assembly GCA_963585895.1 of Sepioteuthis lessoniana. Classification (NCBI taxonomy): domain Eukaryota; kingdom Metazoa; phylum Mollusca; class Cephalopoda; order Myopsida; family Loliginidae; genus Sepioteuthis; species Sepioteuthis lessoniana. The sequence goes on from OY757928.1 coordinate 68,461,156, forward strand.
AAATAATATTGAAGAATTTGTAGTTGAAACATTTCGAGGATTCAAAGGACACAAGAATGTAAAGACATAATTATTGAAGAAGCTAGAAATAGCAATTAAAATCTAAGGGAAATTATTAAAACAACAAGATAAAGAAAAAAATATAACAACTATACGGATAATTGAAGCAACAAATTCTGGAGATTGCACAGAGAATGACTCGGAAATGTTTAAGGAGAGAAACCGCCAAAAGAGAAACTAAATCTATTCTAATAACAGCAAACAAAATGTTATATTAAAATGAATATTGATAACACGCAACGGAATAACTAGCGTAGATTTTTTGGGAGAAGAGATGAAAGTTTTAATCACCTAATCGGGAATGCAGAAAACTTGCACAAATAGAGTTCAAGAGGTTTAATATAAGATTCACTAAGTAATATGTAAGATATTTAAACTTGAACGTTCTAAAAATGGTATATGCACAAACAAGAATCGGTCGTAGGAAATGCGATGCATAATATGCTCAGGGCCTTTGAGATAAAAAGAAAACTCAATTCTGATCAAAAAGACAGACCGAATATTAAAGAAAAAGAACTCGTCACCTGGTGGAATTAACTGTTCCAAAAACTACAGTGTGAAAAGAAAAAAAAACAGACAAAAACATCTGACCAGATTACTGGAAAACTGACGTGATACTTAGAGTAGTTTGGTGACGGTGATACCAATAATAGTGCATCAGGAACTATCCCTAAAAGATTGATAAAAAAAGTGGTGAAAGAGGAAAAAAGAGGAAGAATCAAGACACTACAAACTCAACCTTGTTTAGACTGGCTTGAAAATGGAGAAGAGTATTTTTAACCTATGGTGACTCGTTATCCCTCAGAATCCAGCAAAAAAGCACCATCTTCAGCTGGTGTGACCAAGTCACGAAGAGTGTAATAATAATAATAATAATAATAATTTTAACACTACAAAGGAGAAGAAGAGTTTGGTTGGGAGTGCATGTTCATATTTAATTAAACTTGAAGTTATTTTGGGGAAACCGGTTGCAATATAAGTTTATGAATTTTATTGTAGAAGAAGTATTCTTATCATCTTCCATATTAAAACTGTCAAAATTAGTTCTTGTTAATACGGTGTCTGTATCGTATCTATATAGGAATTGTATGTAATTATTTTATTAAAAGTGACTCGTTTTATCACAATGATTTTTTGCATTCTTTTTGTTTTCATTTTCACATAAATCTTTGAAGAGGTGATATTTTCTCAAACTGCTGGAATTTATGAAAGCATTTTAAAACGCCAAGAAAGATACGTTTCTTGTATCGATCTCCAGAAGCGTGATTCAGTTCTTACACCAGGGTATATAACAAGCCAGCGATGTCTCAATTTATTGTGAACTGGATGCAGTTTAATATTAAAATATTCATAATAAACTGTGGTATCAGTTGATGTACGTAGAAATATTCACTCACTGTGAACCCCAAAGAGAAGATTCTCTTGCATTGAGACATTTACAATGAAAGGCTACTTCCTTCTAAAGCAACCAAGTTGGGTAACGCTGTGGAATACACCGACTTCTTCTCTGCAGAGGGGTGAAGTTTCTCCAACAAATATCCTTAATATGACATTAAACATTGTGATGATGAATCTCCAGTCTTAGAACTTTGGCGAGTTTGAAGTGCCCCATCATTGACATTATTGCTAGGTCCACTCTGTACCAGAGTGGTAGTACCTTTTGAGGTCAAAGAGAAATGTGTGATATTGAAACTGCGTAAACAAATGACTTAGGCTAAACCGTTTTTTTTTAATCCACAAAAAAAACAAAAACTTTCTTTTTTTCCTAAAATCCAAAGTTTACTTATTCTTTTTCTTTTCTTTTTTTTTTTTTTAACTGAGACAGGCATGGATGCAGTGACAAAAATTCCCTAGCAATCTTTCTTTCTTTCTACTTTTCGTTCTCTCTTTTTCTTTCTTTTTTTCTTTTTCTTCTTTTTCATGACTTTATCTGCTCTTCCTTCTCTTTCTTTGTTCAATTTTTCCGCCATTTTTTTTTTCATTTTTTTATATTTTCCATTTTTTTTTATAGTTTTTATGGAAGAAGCTTTCCTCCACCTTCTACCCTCTGCACCCGGATGATCCGACTTTGACCAGTCGATTTTAACCTAGCTTAGAAATCTCACTCTCTCTCTTATTTTTCGTTTCATCTTCCCTTTCTCTGGGGTTTTGAAATACCACAATTTTTTTTTTCTTTTAGTGAACCTTACAGCAAAAAAATTTTTTTTTTTTTTTTAATCGGTGACTTATCACCTTTCCAGCATAAAAAAATTACTATAAAACTTCCCAGAACGGACTAACTTTCTTTCTTAAGCCACTGGTCCTAACACTTAAGTATAAAAATTACTATGTGAAACTGCTACGAAGAAGGAAAAAAAACATTTGAATTCTACCGGTCAAGTTAAATGTGAAAAGGGGGTAAGGGAAGAAACTTTCCCTTCTCTTCTAAGAAAAATACAACAAAAATTATCAGCAGTTAAGGGGTTAAACATACACACACACACACACACACACACAAAAACGAAATAGATTACTTGGTTTTTTTTCTACATGTTAAAATTTCCTTAATCTAAAAAATCTTTTTTTTTTTATGTTCTTTTTTTCGAGTGCAGTGGGGGAGGGGGGAATGTGTATTCCTACCTTTGTAGATTTCTTTCTTTTCCACTTTTTTTTCTTTGTCTCTTTCGTTTTCTTTTTCTTTTCTCTCTGTCTCGCTGGTTGCGGGTCCTTACGGTATTTTCTTTTTTTTTTTTCTTTTTCCGTTCGTCTGTCAGCCTCTAAGCTCCCCCGCTCCCCGATCAATTCCATTTTTTTTTCTCAGGTCAACGGCACCATTTGTAACGTTACATCCTCACCCCCACCACATTTTAGATCAGTCTTCTAACCATGTCACTTCTTAGCCACTTCTTACGGCCGGCCGGTGATCAACTAGTGGTTCGAGGGGGTAACGTACATTTCTTTAACTACACAAGAATACTATCGAGGGAACGGAGAAAATAGAAGGACAAACGAACAAACACGAACAAAGCTTGGGGTTAACCAAGAGCAGAGGAAGGTATGCAACACTTTGCATTCCTGATAGCATACATGGACTAACGCTAGCGTTGATTACTAGCGAAAATTCCACAATGCTACAGGAATCAGACTCATCTTGACTCACTCTCGCTGGACCCTATCCCATGCTGCCTCGCCTCTCTGCTCCGGTGTCCGGTGTTTACTGCCCCTGTCCGTGGTTCCACGCCAACCCTCTGGTGCTCGCTTCTCTGCTGTCCAGCCGCCAACTGCCCTCTGCTGGGTCGCGTCGTCAACTGCCCTCGTCCGGGTCCCCCGTCAACTGCCTCTCTCGCGTCCCCTTACCACTTCCGGATACGGTGAGATTTCAGGTCCAAGAATCCTTTGTCTGGTTTCGCGCCAAAACAGACAAAGGAATCATCTGCTTTGGCAGCCTACCCACATAGTGCTACAGCCACACATTGTGTGCAAATAAATGATTAATAGTAACTAACTATTTTTTCGTGTTACCTAGGAAGGTTTGAAACCAATTGACTGTGTAAAAAAGAGCTCAGGTTTATTTAAACATGTCATGAAGAAAATGTGTTTATAATCATATTGTCAATATATATGGATAAAGAGGATTTAGCAATAGATAACCTGCAATTGTTGATATGCCATAAAACCAAAACAAACCATCTAAAAAATCGTTCTGAAGATACAGACACTCCATCTATGATATAGAATTGTTTAGTTTAGAAATAGGTCACATTGGAAATAAAACATAATTCTAGATTCGGAAAGACGTCTACGCTTATACTTTCGCAAGTTTACATACGTATTATCTCTCCTATTTTCTGAAATAATCTGCTTTGCATTGACTATTATATACTCACTTTGAACTTAAAATCTATCTATCTAATTTATCGATCTATCTATCTACACTATAGGGATATTTTGATCCTAATTTTGAATTTATGAGGAAGGGTTATTACATATTCGGTTCTATTTTACAAATTATTTGTATAATTGATTTCATTTGATGTTATGAAAACCAGATGAATTGTCCCATAGTTTAAACGTTATATATCAATTATTAGTTTTATCTAATTTTTGTGTGGTTCATCACTCATTGGCAACTTATATATTCCAAGAAAGATAAGAGTTAGCAAATCTACTTTTTTGTATATTTTATCAATTGAGAAGTATGGAATTATACTGCTACATTTCAAAATAATTGTTTTTAATGGTTTTTAAATAGATATGTAATGTGAAATAATGGTTTTTAATGATATTTAATGTGAATAGAATATTTTTTACGGATATTATTCCTTAGTAAAAATATTTTTAAGAGATGAAAGCGAGGAAAATATATATGACATAAAATATCCTATACCTAGAGTAAGTTTTATATACTAGAGATAGATAAATAAATGCGACTTTTTAGACAGAGCAAGATTTGTTTGCAAAAGCTTGAGGCAAATGAATAATATGTGGGCTTTTACAGCTTAATATTACATGTGTGTGTGTGTGTGTGTGTGTTGTGTGTGTGTGTGTGTGTGTGTGTGTGTGTGTGTGTGTGTGTGTGTGTGTGTGTGTGTGTTAGATTGATGCATCTAAGGTTGGGTTACTTTAAGTATTATGACGTGGAATCAAATAAGATTTCGTACCAAAGGTATATAGGAAGGTAAACATCTTATTTCTACACCAGCCCACAAACAACAACTCACGCGCATACAGAAACAGACACACAAAAAGACACAAACACACACACATAGATAGATAGATAGAAGGATAGATAGATAGATAGATAAAAACATAAATTCTTTACAGGTAAATATATATATATATTATATATATATATATTATATATATATATATATATTATAAAATGTTTTTATACATCAGTACATATCTCAATTTGTATTTGTCTACATCAGCTACATACTCGTCAAATTATATATATATATTATATATATATATATATATATATATAATATATTATATATATATATAATATTCATACGTATAGGTGTGTGAATACGTGCTTGTGTATGAGAATGTGTCTGTGAGTGTTTGCAAGAGAGTGTATGTGTGTGAGCGTGTTGTCTTTCCCTATTTACTGGTCTGTGTTTATTTAGTGTGTCAGTAACATTTAATGGTGACATACTTGTTTGTCATCATTAGTCTATCACAGGCACGCACTCATATATTCATATACCCCATATATATATATATATATATATATATTATATATTATATATATGTGAGTGTGTGTGTGTGTGTGTGTGAACACTTCTCTGTCAGTGTTAGTTGGTCTCCTTATTCGTATATATAGTTTTGTACGCTCCGTTATGTACGTATACGGGTGGGCAATTATTTTTCATAGGTCTTTGCTTCGCTTTGCTTTGTCTTCCTTTGCTTTAGGGTGTCTGCGATGGGTTTTCTAAAGTCCAAAACCAAATAAAACTTGTACCTTTGGCTCCATTTGCTTTAGCGTTAACTTCTTTCAAAACTCGTTATATACGTCAGACTTGTAATCATCCCTAACAAAATTTCACTTTCATCTTATTACTTCTTCCTTCATCTTCATCCTCCCACACTTATTCTTCTTCATTTTCTTCTTCCTTTTCTTCTTCTTCTTCTTTATACATCTCTTTCATGTCTATATTTCTTCCCTTTGTTTTTGTTCTTACTGACATTATGTCTATATTTTTGCCTCAATGTATTTTTTAACATCCGTTTTTCTCTGCATTCTAATGTATTGCTTTGATTCAGATAATTTTAACGTTTCTTTTACTTTAGAATATTTCCTTAAATTCTTTTAACTCTTCTAAATTTTTCCTTTTTTCTCTTCTTTTTTATTTTCCTTCTTTTTTCATCTGATAACTTTTTCTTTTTCTTTTCTTTTCCTCATTCAGCAAACCAGAAGGAAAAATGTTCTTGTCCTGCTTCAAGGTTTCTTCAACTCTTTTCGCTGTTGAACACCGCATGTACATTTTTATTTCTCAACCATGCACCTATCTTTACATTATAGCCCAAAGACATAATGATTACAAAAATGTCTTTTTTCACATCTTTTTGACAAAGTTCTTTATTCGTTTCCCCCACTACGAGGCTTTCACTGCATTCACCTATGCCTGAATCACGCAATTCAACAGAAGAAACCTACCCCAGGAAACCTGAAACATATTCACCTGGGCAGTATGAATAGATTCAGTCAGTGCACCATCACTGTTCTTTGTAGTTTGGACATTTTTGAAGCGAAAAGAGGACAAACTGAGGTTGATTATTAATACTTCAACGAATTTGTAAAACATCATACAATTGAAATATGAATTATCTCTTTATTATAAAATAATAGAACTAATATTCACAATTTTGAAGCAAACTTTAGTATTTGCTCATAAGTGTGTACACCACAATGAAAACAAGTATATTTGGAAACATCCACCCAGTTTAGAACCGCTAGTAAAGACGAACCTTGAGTAAAATATTTGCTTGAAAATACGAATGTACTTTCATGCATATATATGCATTTAACGAAACAGCTACTTAAAACAATTACATTTTATACACACACACACACACACATATATATATATATATATATATAGAGAGAGAGAGGACAGAGACAGAGAAAGGGAGACAGAGAGAGAGATTGGATTTTTTTTTCTACTTACAAGATCGCGAATAAGTACGAAATGATTTTTGCAAAGAGCTTTTCACGGCAACCTAATGAAAAAACAAAATTTCTAAGCAATTAATATATATATATATATTGCTGAATATTTGGAAATGACCAAATTCAAAACACACACACACACACACACAGACACACACACACACATACACACACACACACACACACACACACACACACACACACACACACAAGGGTGTCCTTGTGGTGTAACGGTTAAAGCGATGGACTGTGGAATCGTAGTAATCAAATTCGAATTGAAGTCACGCTATTATGTTGACTTTCGGACAAAAACACTTGGCAAAGGTATGAACCCCTTATCCTCCCAGTAGTGCCACTACTGTTCTTTAAGAAGGATGGCTTTTGCATTTAATAACCTAGAAAGATTCACATGTAATTAAAAAAAAACAAGACAAACAAAACGCATACGCACCCCCAATATATATATATATATATATATATATATATATATATATTATCACGTTAACGCCAAAACGACAGTATGGATTAACCTGACTATATTTCTTTATCTATCCCTATCCATCTATCCTATCCATCGGTCCTGGCTGGTCTTCAAAACTTCAATATATATATATATACGAAGCTGATATAAATGAGTTCTTACTTGTCGGTCAACCAATCATGTCTCTGTGTAAGGGTCTAAAGAATAATGTCACTTATGAGTTCCCCCTTGCATCTGCGGCAATGACACACGAGTCTTATTCGTCGTACTTAGATAATTTTAAAAATCGGATGTAAGTAGTCGTACAGCTGCTGTTTTGTTGGTGGGCTGTGATCAGAATATGCTGATATATCACCTAGCAGCCTTGTGTTGTTTCTGTCTTGTTTTGTTTCGTTTTGTTTGCATCCACATGCTGCATCCATACTGTAGCATTGACACATTGACAGTTTGGAAAATTCCGTTATATTCTATCGGATAAGTCATACTTGTATAATATCGATAACCAATTGATAGCAGTCCATGGCTTTGCAAGGTGTATGTATATATCACTTTCAGTTGATAAGATATTGCTCGTCTGCAAATCTTATAGGCTTGTTACTCAGAATGAAAATGGTTCCTTGTTTTAAAAACATGTATTGTACTTCATTTGTATTCACATGGATATCAATGCTTGCAGTTACTTGCTCCTGGCTATGCACTAAGATACTTGCTTTGGCAGGTGTACTTGCAAGAAGCGCTATAGCAACTTCATAGACGCAGACTTTGTTATAGTTTCTACAAGATATATTCTGCTTCTTGAATTTTTTATATGGGGCCATTTTCTTTCATTATACCTATCGACGTTGTAAGTACGTACCGTAGACCGATTATAAACAAAAAGGTTGCAACTGTATCTCTTTGCAAAACTCCAGCAAGAAGGTCGAGGAAGTCTGTCTCCAATATATATATATATATATATATATATATATATATATATATATATATATATATATATATATATGAATAATCACAGGAGAAAACCCAATACTATGGATTTATTTGAAGTTAAAAATCCTTTTCATTAAATACTGAATCTTTTTCAAATTCTATTCTTGCCAGAATCAATGTGATTTTTTCGTTTAACATCAGATGACAGTGATCATAACCAGAAATAAAATAATTATGGCAGCAAAGAAGAGATTTTTTAATCTATCTATCTATCTATATATATATATATATATATATATATATATATATATATATATATACCTCAGAAAAATGTCATATCAGATACTGTTTTCCGATTTGTCTTCTCACGAATGACACGTTTGTTAAAAGAAAGATATCGATAACATATACGTGTGAAAATATCATAAAATTGATATTCCTACAAGACATAAGAGATTTTCCGTACTTATAGAATAAAATATGAACATTTTTCTTATTTCTTGCTTTTATATATATATATATATATATATATATATATATATATATATATATATATATATGTTTTATCTGATTTGTAATGGTCTGTTTTTAATTTTAAAAGTATCGTGCACACACACACACACACACACACACACATTTATGAAATATATGATAATTAATATATATATATATATATATATATATATATATATATATATATATATATATATATGAGATAATTCTTTGGGCAAATATATGTTTTACCTTTAAAACATGCTTATCGCTTGAGTGGAATCATTAGATTTACAAATTTAAAAACGGTGAAAATAATGTAAATATTTAGTTTAGATATGTTTTTTTTTTAAACTTTTATCTTATTGAAATATTTTTTTATCGTTATTATAGTTTTATTTTTTTTTCACTGGGTATTTAGAATGGCCATTTCATGTAGCCTATCCATTATAAAGGTCTCCGTGTCAAAAAGTGCATACGTCGTTTTTATATTGGTCGTCAATAACATGTGTGGGGGGAGTGCGCATATTTCAACAGATTTATTTCTGTGCATTAAATGCAAATAATAAAAAGCAATATTGATTGTATTATAAGAAAAAAACGATATTAAGCACCTTGTTTTTTTATGCTAATGCATTTTACTTTAAATTTTAAATTGTTTAAATATTTATGCTTTCGGGCTTTACTCTCAAGAAGGCTCACTCTGGGGTTCTGCAGAGCTCACCTTGAGATTGCCGCAGGTAATCCTGTGATTTTATGACAAATAAAACCGTTCAACTCCTTAGTTGTTTGTGAGATACGTTTAAAGACTGCAGCCATCAGATAACCCAAGGTATTTCGTTTAATCCCAAACTCACGATGTTTATCATTCCACAACGTGATGGCAACAGAAATGCCATGATTATTTCTGCTGAAAGAAAAATACCGACATAAAAAGACTTGTGCATGCAGAAATTCTAAATCTGGCATATATAAAATAGAAATAACCATTGGCAGATGGAATGGGAATAATTCTATTTGAGACCTAATTCCTTCATAATCCACAAGACGCTCACTTATGTAAGAGAATTCATACCAAACTCCAGGAGTGCTCAATGCATGATAAATTATGAATTCCCTACAGAGCAAATTCAAGTTTCTTGGTTCCTTTTCCATTTCCCTTATTTATCCAATCTATGTTTCAATATTAATATTTTATTCATTACGGTTAACTTAACAGTTAATATGCTAATTCTTACTAAAGTAAATAACAAGGACTTTTTTGCGATATCTTTCATAATTAGAAATAGACTTTTAGTGAATTAATATTAACATTCCTTTATTATTTGTTACTACACGAATTACATTATTTAATCCTCATAATAGACAATAATTTCTATAAAATTAGGAATTCATTCATTATTTATGATTTTGAAATCGAGTCTCAAACGCCTTGATTTTTTCAGTATCCACCGTTTTCTTTAATTCATTAATTTTCTAAATTATAGGTAACGTTTTTTTAAAGAAAAATGTATAAACATTATATTTGATAATATATAATGATATTTCCACCATAAAAGAGTTTTTTTTCTAAATTGAAAAATTTCAAAAAAACAATTTTTTAAAACGATCTTCACACCGGAAACAATGTAATCCTACCTGAATAACATCCAAATACACAACTGTATTTATTCTTCTTAAGATCTGAAGAGGGTCAGTTTTTTTTAATAAACAAGACTGAATATTTTTTTTCCAAATTTATGAAAAATGTTTTAGCTCTGCTCCTGAGTTGCGAAGTATTTTTAATCTGATATTAATTATACAGTTGATAACCGTTGGCATTTAGCACTCGACTGGATATTCCAACCTCTTGGATTATAACTTAATAGTATAAACTTTGGACTATTTTCCTCGGATTATATATCTATATATATATATATAAATATATAAGGAGAGAGAGAGAGAGAAAGAGAGATAGATAGAGAGATATGTGGTCCTATGCTAGTCGCGGAGCACAATGTAGTGTGATTACTAGTTACAGTACTTATTATGGCTGTTGTGCTCGTGACTTCCACACTTGCTTCCGACTGTTTGCTTTTTTAAGACCTTCCATTGCCACGCCGTGTCTGAAAGATTCATGAAGTAGGGTTGACATAATTCAGCCGGAACTTGTCCTGACGGTCAGGTAATATGAGTGGCTAGATGTCTTGCAACTCAAAGAATAGAGAAAACCCGTTTTTAACAAATAACATTGTTTTTCCATTGAAACACTTTTGTGAGACAATAGATATCAAGCAAACAATGATTGCTTTCCTGGCAAAATGAAGAAGAAAGAATATCGAGAGAGGAAGAGTGACAATGAGGTGTGGTTAGAATGACACTAATGCCTCTAAAGTCTGGGACTTTGAATTTTTGTTAAGTCTGGTGGTTGTTCGGAGTGCTTCGGGTCTTGAATTGAAGGGGTGCTTCTTTGGCAGTCTTGAGTTTATTTTTGGTGCTTTTTCCCATCCTCTCTGATGATTCGTTTTACCATCCTATTTTTATAGATCAATATCTGGACTAAATAAAGGTTTATAATTAGTTACCCAATAAGAGACAATTAGGAGTCATATTCCTATTGGTCAGCCAATACTTGTTCAGAATTATATCTTACAGGTATTGTGAAAACCCTTTTTAGATGCTTTGACCAATGGGAACAGGTTTAGAGCAGTGGGGTTAGTATAAAATTCTCAGCCTTACCTGACTTGATCAGCCATTGCCACGCTTAACATTTTTTTAGTGTGAAGCAAAAGTAAATCTGCCTTTTGACATTGACCTTTATGATCGATGAAGTTAGTTGACAACCGAAAAATTAAATAAATCCGCTTTTATTTAAAATCAAAAACAATTTTCTCACACTTAACTGATCTTTAGGAACAATCAACCAGCTTTTTAGGTCAATTTAAGCCTTAAACAAAAATAAACTTATTTTAAGGATCTTTCTGTCTTATATATATATATATATATATACATATATTAATTTTCATATATATGATAGATTTTAATATTTACATATTAATCAAGTATTTCATCGCACGTCGTGTCACAGAGAGACATTCAGACAGAGAGGTGTCCATAGTAAAGATAAAAAATTATTTTTTCTCCATTGTCTGATAGAGCTGGTCTCCTTTATAAAGGTACCTGCTGAAATTGACTTATAATATCCAAATGACATTTTATATCTATATACCTTATGTCTATAAACGACTATGGAAGAGTAAAATGAGTTTAACATCAGCAGCAGAGACTGTAAGCATTGTTGTTCATAAAAAAAGCATTGTAAGCATTGTTGTTCATAAAAAAAAGGTATTTAAAAGATTTTCGCAAGTGAAGAATATTTAATAGATGTTGAAAGTAAATACATTCTTGTAGGAACAAAATTTTCTCTTAAAATGGATAAGAATGATAGCTGAGCAGAAATAGAATTGAAGATCAACTGAAGGTCAAATATCAACTGAAGATAGTTCTGTTTTATCGCATTATTTATAACATTTAGTTAGGCAACTCATCTGATAAAAAGAGGATTGATTTAGCTATAATTCTTATTGGTTAAATATAATGTTATAATGTAGTAGAGAAAATATTGCCGTTTTGATTATTCAAAATTTGCGAGGCAATTCAATTATATGTTATCGTCTACGATCTTAACAAAATTCAAAAAACGTGCCATCCCATATGAATACGCTGATTGGTTAATAAATTGGAAAATATAGATACAAAAAGTACATCTCTTCAAGCCTATTTTTTTCTAAAGAGTGAACAGATTTTCAATACGTAAATTAGTTGATTTTCCTTTGAGCGGTCTGATACTTAGTCTAACGTAAATTTGGGAGTGTTTCGATCCCAGCTTCAAACGTCCTACGTGTCTAGACACACTGAAGAGTTGTGATACAATGAAACAGTGTCTTTGGATGATAATATATAAGCTCCCCCATGGGGTTTGAGGACTCGGGTGAAGGAATTTGTGGCTGTCGCTCGCATAATGCAAAGCTCTTCGAAGGAATTGAGCACTCTGGTATCCGATAAAGTATAAAATGCTAATAAACGAACGCTACTACTTAATACCTTATAATTCCCTTGGTGACGTGGTACACTTGCCGGCTGAGCGGTCTGATACTAAGTATAAAGCAATGTTAGGCGGGTTTCGATCCCAGCTTCAAGTGTCCTATGTGTCTAGGCACGCTGAAGATTTGTGATACAACGAAACAGTCAGTCTGTGGATGAATGAATATATATATATATATATATATATATATATATAAAGAGAGAAAGAAAGAGGCTATATATAATCATTTTGGTCTATCATCCACAATAATGATTTATTATTAACCGATTCTTTTTATAATATAAGTCAACAAATAAGCCCAATAATGGACAAAGAGATAAGCTTACTTCATGTAAACTTTGTAAGTTAGAACAATTAACATAATTTATTTTCTTTTCACTGAGGTTCACTTAAAACGTGTCACTTGATAACTGGCGATAATTGAAATCGATAAACACGCATTTACAATATTCATTCACTATTTATTGATGTTTCAATGATTCAGAGAGGTCTTCTCAAATAGTTTTTAAACAGAGGTTGTAAGTTATTTGCATTTTCTGAAGTTCATATCAAATTCTCCTTTAAAAGTGGATTCTTAATCGGTAATCACTCCTATCTCAAAAAGATTTGTCCACTCCGTAATAATCTATCAGTCCCCCTCTAAACATATCAAGTTTCTTATCGCTTCTTTTATTGAAGTTACCTCTCACCTCAAAACTGTCTCTCAAATAACTTCACAATTCTCCTCCATCATTAATACGAAACAAATTATTTGCTGTAGTTATATTTGGATTTTGTTATGTCCCGGTGAAATGTAAAGTGTAAAATGTACTCTTCTCTTATAAAAAAACGCAAAGCGTATCTTAAATTTTGCACAATGTCGTAAATATGGATCACTTACTGCTGATTTTCGATTAGTCTGCCTGAATAGATATATAACTCTTTCACTACTGCCTTTTATCTTATTTAATTTTTTTTCGATATTCTTGCATAAAATATTCTTTTACGGAGAAAATTGTAGATGAATAATCGCCTACACAAACTGATATTCTAAATATATATTAATGATGTAAAAATAAATTAGATCTTACATCCACCGATAATGAGAAGTAGTGTTTTTGCTGACAAATCTGCTACGTGTTCTCGTTTATGAAATAATCTGCCAGGAACGATCTGACAACCAATCTTATATACGAAGTGTTTCTTTGTGTGTGGTGTACTCTGCATGAATATAGGTTGCTTCCATTACTCATTTCCACCAAACATTTTTGCCTGAAGCAATGTTTTCTCTATCTTATTCCTAATCTCATCTTACAGTATTCATCATATCACCTGCTTTCAGTATTGCAGTGATGTCTGTAACTTCACTTTATCGCCGATAAAAACTTTCTCCAATTTCCTGGGCATTACATTACCTTTATTTTCATTTTAATTCCAACTTATGGATTTTACATACTTATTGTTTTCATTGTATTTTCTTTTCCAAATTTATATTAGCCAACTGTATTTATACAGGCAACAACCCCAACAAATAGACTTTAAAAATTATATTCGGAACAAATCAATACGGACAAAACACATCATTCCCATTAAGTAATGAGTAAGATTGTGTATTTTTAGATAACAATCTTAATTAAAAATCAACTAAAAATCCTTGAAAATAATTCCCTTGAGACAGATGTATTGTTCATGCTTTTGACATCTGTTCTAGAAGACTTGACATTTCCCTGCTTTCTATTCCTTCATCACAACCAGTTGAATGTTAACATTTCGCCAAAAATTACAGCGGAGCAGGGTCTTGACTTTTAGAAAAGGAAATAATCAGAGAGAAGTTATTTTTCCATCTGCTTAAAGAGAGCATTAGCAGAGAGTAATAATGCTGAATTTAGTAGATTTTTTGTTTTATATCTGACTACAAATACCTAGGAATATTAAAAGTAGATGATATTAAAAAACAAACATTGAAAAAAAACAAAAAAAAAACAAAGATAACGACAATGCATATTTTGGAGGGATAAGGAAGTTATTGAAAATAAAATCTGCAGCAGAAATTTAATCATTGGAATAGATACCTAGGCATTCTCCCTGCAATACTTCGGACCCTTATGAAACTGTACAGGAAAATGTATTCAGAAACATAGCCAACAGAAACATAAAAATGATAACAACTCACAAAGTTTTGCACTAAGTAATTGATCCTTATAGAGTGTTTTATCAGAAAAAAAGGTGGAAAAGAACACAGAACTAAAGATGAATGTGTTGCTGCGGCAATTTATGGACTCAACCGAAAATCCGTACCCCATAAAAAAACAAAGGAAGATTAATTAAAAGGGAAGAACAGACAAATAACAAAGAAAATAACAAACAGATATACACACACTGGTTGGTTGATTGTTTTTCTTTACGGCGAATCAATTATTTTCAGTTCATTTAACGCCGGGTTCAATTTCTAACAATTCCGTTTAGTATAAGTATACTTTTGGTTTATAAACGGTTAAATACCAAAACAGTTTAGCTGATGTCATAACAGTTCTATTTTAAAAAATTCAGTTTAGCATAAGCAGACAGGTTCAATGTAAAAAACAGTCTTATTTCAAGCAATTCAGTTTAGCAAAACTTCAGCCAATTTTATTTCAAACAGTTCAGTTTATTATGAGTACAGAGATTGAATGCTAAAAGCAGCTCTTTTTCTCATAATTCAGTTTAGTATAAGTACACACTATAGTTCTATTTAAAAACCATTCTATCTCAAACAGTTCGGTTAATCATAAATACGCATTTTACTTATCAAACATTTCAAACAATTTTACTTATCAAATATTTCAAACAATTTATTTTAGCATAAGTAAACATTTTAGTTTTATTTGACCAGAAGATAAGACCCTATCAGATGCTACCTCTCCGTGCCAGAGTGGACCTGGGAGCAATAGTAAGGAAGTGGTACTCCACATTCCCCAAACCTCCAGCATTACTGGGACCTCATCATCGGATTGATTAGAGTCATATCTAGGACACTCGTTCGGGGGTCTTGCTCCTCTGCTGAGTTGTAATCGTTGTATTCGACCAGGCAACCTACACACAACCGTAAGGTAAAAGTATAAGAACATTTCAGAACGCAGGGAACATTGTATATGATATGACCGGGATATAGAGAGGAAAATATTGAAGAAAAACAGAATCAATATTCCGAGCATCCGAAAATAATGCAAAAGGAACCAATTATGCACATTCAACAAAATGTAAAACTTCAGAAAAGACCAAATGTAGGCTATGAGGTAAGAAAAATGGAACAATTAACGACATTATAAAGGATTACTGACAACTTGTCAGTTTTGGTGCATTGTCTCCATTTTGTTTGAACACCCATCAACAGAACGAGGTTTATCTTCTAAAGTTTCTCTGTCATACAAATGCGTCAGGTTCCACAAAAATAAAAAAAATAAAAAAATA
This sequence comes from Sepioteuthis lessoniana, assembly GCA_963585895.1. Classification (NCBI taxonomy): domain Eukaryota; kingdom Metazoa; phylum Mollusca; class Cephalopoda; order Myopsida; family Loliginidae; genus Sepioteuthis; species Sepioteuthis lessoniana. The sequence goes on from OY757928.1 coordinate 68,477,284, forward strand.
ATTTATACATGTTTGAAAATGATTTTATTAAATCTATATTGTCGAGTTAGAATTTTCCATCCCGTTACCCTAATATTTGACACATAATTTGTTCCTATGAACAAAATTAGAGGTAAAGCCAAATAAGTGAAAGTAAATTATGAGAGGCAAACATTAATTGAATGTCTTCTGGTGTTTTCAACCTTAGTATTTCACCGTTGATTTTCAGTTTTATGATTTGGTTTCGGTGTTTAACGACACATCTACAGTTTTTGGTTATTTAATGCTGAATGTTAATAAGGCACATGAGTTTGAATTAAAACAACAAAACAAAAGACTAAAAAGAAAGACATAAATTTAAGTTTGGCCATCAGATTTCTGTCAACATCAATGCATTTTACTAAACGTACAGCTTCATTAAGTACGAGTTCCCTGTAATTTCAAGATCTTCGAAAAGTCGTCATGTTTGCATCGACGATAGATTGGTATTCATTTTTCCACAGTAAATAATAAAGTCCTGGTATGACTAGTTTAGAAAAAAAATATTACTTTGTAAAAAGAATTGTTTGGTGTTTACCTATTTATAGTAGTGAGAGTGTAAGAATGGCTGACAGAGCCTATATAATTAGATTAGAAGACAATGTTAAGAATGTATGACAGTGTCTACAATATTAGAGTGGGGAACAGAGTCTACAAGAGAAAAGCGAGTTACAAGGTCTATGGAATCATAATAGGTGATAGAACCTTCTATTTTAGAGTGGGTAACATACCCTAAAATTAAATATTAAGGTAACAAGCCTACAACAAAGGAGTGGGGAACTGAGCCTATAAAGTAAAAGTGAGACACAGAACCTACAATATAAGAGCTGGGAACAAGCTTATGGTATAAGCATGCCGACAAATCATTCATATATTATCAGCATATGATTTAGGCACAGAGCCAACAAAATAAGCGTGGAAAACAGATCCTACAATGTAAAATTAGAGGACAGTGCCTATAATTTAAAAGTGAGATAAGGAGCATGGCTTATGACACGAGATTGAGGGACTGAGTCAACAATCTAAGAGCAGGGGAGAGAGCCAACTAAATAAAAGTGGGGACAAAGGCTACAATAGAAAACGATGGGGACATAAATTATTACAAAAGAGAGGGGAGCGAGCTTATAGCATAAGAGTGGGAGACGGAGATTGCAAAATTAGAATAGGGGACAGAACGTTACCATAAGAGTGAGGGACAGAGTCTATAACATAAGTGTAATGGATAAGGCATATTTAATACATGCGAGAGACTGAACCTATACCCAAAGAATGGGAACAAAGCCTACTGCATAAGTTTGGCGGACAGAGCCTATAACATAAGAATGCCCGGATTTATTCAACTTTATAAGAGTCTCTTTTATCTGAAACAGGGAAGATGATTATGCATATACCTACTCGACAACACTTTGGATTGGACACAAAATCAGGTTTTTAAAGGTTAAATAACTCTATCAGCTCTTCTCTTAAGACACAACTGGAATATGAATACATTGGCAGCGAAGATGACAATTTTTTCATATACAATAAAAATGCTGTAAATTACCAAACCAGTTTCAGCCTTATAGATGGGGCTAATATTATCGAGAATGTATGACTTACATAGTGATTATGTCTCTGCTACGTATAAAATCCCACAAACATGTTTGTTCTGGATATGATCGAAACGACATCTAATCATGTGACTTACATTCTAGAGATCTAGAAATTGTGGAATACCCCTTTAACCCCATTACTCCTAGGTTTACTCTGGCATGGAGTTTAGATACATATTCGGGGCATAATTATACGGTAAATTTGTTCGTAAATTTTTCGTACTTGGTAAGTATATATATATATATATATATATATATATATATATATATATATATTACTTCTTTTGAAAGACTCCACAAAATATGAAATATGAATATACAGTGAATGCAGTTCTCGAACCTTTTAGCATAAAGTAAACCTTGACAGTTTGATATACATATTAATCTTTGGTTATTTGTCTAAGGACGAAGTGCCTTCAATAAGTTTCCAAACTTTTTTTTGTGCAGGAATTTAAAATTGTCGTAGACTTTTGAAAATTCAGTATGTTATTACTATACATCTTATGAGAGGACAGACCAATTTTTATCATTTCAGATACAAATAAACAGCTACAGCAGGAATTGGAATACACCATACTAAAGCCTGATTGTCACAGCTGGTCAATTTCAAAAATGCTATCTGGACGTGAGGACACTTTAGAAGAACGATATGCATTAAAATTCGGCTTTAAACTTGGAAAAATGACACAAAAACGTATGGAATGCTTCAGACTGCTTTTTGAGCATCTTGCATGAATCGAGCATCAGTTTTTTGAGTGGCATAAGAGATTAAAGGAAGGCAAAGAGTCTGCGAGGAATGATGAGAGGTGTGGGAGGAGTAAGGCAGTCAGAACACCAGAGTTGATTGGCCAAATAAAGAATTTCATGCATTAGGACCGTCGTCTGCCTATAGAGACAATAAGTGCTCTGTTTGATGTCAGTGTGGGAACTGTACACACAATTATTCACGAGAAACTGAAGATGCGGAAGATTTGTGCGAAGTTTTTCCCAAGGGTGCTCAGAGAAGATCAGAAAGAAAGAAGTTGTAATGAAAGTAGGGAGATTGTCGAGCTGATAATTTCAGATCCCGCAGTTCGTGATACTCTGGTGCCCTACAATGAAAGCTGGATCTGCTGCTATGACACAGAGATCAAGAGACAGAGTTCCAAGTGGAAGCATGCTGGCTCTCCCAGACCCAAGAAGGCCAGGCAGAGAAAATCCAGCCACAAACTTTTGATGATCCCTATTTTACAGCACTGGCATGATGTACATATAGTGGATTCCCACTGGAGAGACAGTCAACAAAGAATACTATGTTGAGTTTTTAAGGGTGTTCAAGAAGAGATTACGTCGGAAGAGGCCAGAACTCTTCAAATCGGGTCAGTGGCATTTCCAGTTGGACAATGCACTAGTCCACAACTCCATCCTTGTCTGAGACTATTTGACCAAGATGGGCATCAAGACAGTTACTCATCCTCCCTATAGTCCAGACCTCGCTACCTGTGAGTTTTGGTTATTCCCCCAGCTCAAGGAAAAACTTAGCGGCTATCGTTATGAGACAATTGAGGAGAAAAATAGGCTGTGACGAAGGTCATTGACACGCTCACACAAGAGGATTTCACTGGGGCCTCCCAGAAGTTGTCAGAACGGTACCACAAGTGCATTGCAGCCGGGGGATATTGCATCGAAGGGGACTAGAGTTCATGTATTTACTATCAATTAAAGTGCCCATACGAAAAAGGTCTGGAAACTTATTGAAGGCACCTGGAAACTTATTGAAGGCACTCACAGACTCACGTTTATAAACATATACACCCACTTGTAGACTGAATCTAATTAGTTTTGCATTGTAATTCGAAGTAAATGTTCAAGGCATCTCATGCCTGCGTACCATATTTCGTCTGCCTCAACATGAGATATCTGCTAACTCAAATGGTTGGCTTCCCCTTTCCTAATTTTGCCCTCAGTACTTCTGTGTGTGAAACTCTAATAGATTACATTGCTTTCTCATAAATGAACAGCAGCAACCGACTCCAGTATATTATCAAATGATACTTTTACTAGCATCACTATTAAGCATCTTATTCTTCTTTTTTTTATTATCACTATTCAGCTTATTATGTTAATGGTAGTAGAAGTTCTTATATTTTATGGATGCCTCTGGAACTGGTATTCTCATTACTTTGTGACAAAACTTTTGAAACTCTGCACCTGCTATTACATATATATGCCTTCAAACATAGAACTAATGATATATATATATATATATATATATATATATATATATATATATATATATATATATATATGTGTGTGTGTGTGTGTGTGTGTGTGTGAAGAAGCATCAATACTTGTTCTTAAAATGTGTATATTCCGTATATATCACTGTATTATAAATTGATGAGTGTTCAGTGTGTTTACTTGTCTAACTTAGATTAAGAAAAATATATAATGGAATATCTTTTAATCGGATTTTGCATTAAAGAAAGAGGCATGGAAACAGCATTGAAACAATTTTTTCATCAAACTTTTGCTATCAATCAAACACGTCAAGACAATAAAAACCTTGCCAATTATCAAGTTTACGTATTTTTCTTACTGCTTTATGTAAGGGTATATCAACTTTCATGGGTTATTTCATACCAAAGCCATCCTCGTAAAAAAATGTGGTGGTTCTCTTTTACCTATGAGGGGGTCTAATCGTTTTGATTTTGAATATATCTATTTTCCAATGTTTATTTTCGATAAGAAATTGATAGGGGACCTTGTTTTTTGTAATTAGCTTTAAGTGACAATCATTACACATAACAGGAAAGTAATTAGTAATTACTCAATGAGAATAAGTGTGTCTGTATCTTTTGAAATATCTAAATTATCTGGAGTAAAAATAGAGTCATAAAATAGGGGATTATGTTTTACTTTGGCAAGAGACTTCATAGCTACCGCAAGAGTATATATATATATATATATATATATATATATATATATATATATATATATATATATTTATTTATACACACACAAATGTCTTTTGAAGCAACCGCGATCGGTATTAGATATGATCTTAATTTTGTTCAAAAATTTCGGTTAGATTATGAAAAATGACTTACCCAGGCCAAAATAACTCTCAAAGTCTTTGTCTGATATAGGGTGTAGTTAAATCATCATATTTAGCTTAAAGTCCACCACGTCCTCAAATTTACACTCGAGAAAAATGTTCAGATAAGGAAACTAAAATAGTCACACAGACGTAGGTCAACCTAGTCGGCTGGTGCTGTAAAAAACATTATCTGCATCAATGCGAAGGTGTATTTTACCTCAGCATGTAATGACCTGAATAAGACACTTAACCAACTTTTGGTTTTGCTCCAGGTTTGGGGCTTTCTGGAATGTTCACTGTACCATCATTACCCTTACTCCCAAGATAAGTCTGACTCCTTGTCGTAGTTCTTGTTTAGGTCTTTTCTCTAGGTCTAAGAATACATTCGAATCATCTACTAAATTCGAAACCATTTAACTTTGTTCAGAAAATCTATTATTATTTCTAATTATCAATATTAGATACCAATACCGGAAGCCATATCTCCAGATATCTATCTATCTATCTATCTATATATGCTAGAAATTTTAGTAATTAATAAACCTTCTCAATTTCCGCGAAAATAATTGTAGCAAAGCTATTAGAAGTGTCTTATAGAAACCATCGTCTTCTACGAAACAGACAAACCCAAGATTGTAACTATGTGCGTATAACGTAGATGACCGAGGTAGCTAAATTTAAAATGTGTAAACTTACCGAGCGGTAATCAAGTACGTAAACTTCTTTATCTGAACGGTGACATACGTCATAATCGTCAGATAAAGTCCACGAAAAGTAGCAATATCAGTACTATTCTAAATATAGTACCTATCATTGTTGTTTCTCCTAAAATTCATATGTTCCTATATAATAGAAAATATATCCCTTATTTCGTTCAGATAGACTTTTCTGATAGTAAATTTTTCCATCAATGACAGAGGTTTATTTCTTCATTGAGGTTCCTGTTCATCTGAGAGCCCATACAAATCTTTAGCTTTGATTGACCTCTAGGGCAGTCCATAAAGCACTTAATTTCCATATTTACATCTTACATCTTGGATTATATTTTAGCAATCTCTCAAGAGAATACATTGACATCCCAAGAAAAATTATAGGAAGTCGCTTATAAGTAGGTGTGAAATATCAAATGATGGAAAGTAATAAAGCAACCAAGTCACAATCGGTATTTAAGCAGGTTCGCAATATACATAGCCAATTAAGGTTAAGCCTTGTGAAACTTGTGGATATTCAATAATCCTGAAATCGCCAACAGTATCACAAGAATGTATACCGCTTTGTGCCTTAAAGCTTGATCAACGCATTGATTTTATTGCATCCCCTCAATATGTTGCTTTTTTCTTACAAATAAGTTGTCTTAACTAAGAGGCATACATAGTACACTTTTTCTTTCTTTATGTGGGTCTCTCTCACCTCTCTCTCTCTCTCTCTCTCTCTCTCTTTCAACACACACACACACACACACACACACACACACACACATATATATATATATATATATATATATATCATCATCAACGTATCGTGCCGCTTGCACAGATATCCCTGACCCTCTCTTACCACTTCTCCCAATCGTTCATTGCTTCTGGCAGGTCTTCAGGGTTACATCCCGTATCCTCACATAGCTGCTGTATGTATGTTCTAGCTGGTCGTCCTGCTTTTGCTCTGTCATATGTTGGGGTCCATAGGAGTACATCACTTTTGAGCTCGTCCTTGCTTCACCAGCAGTGTCCTGCATGCCTGGTTCGTCTAACTTGGATAGTTTTCCTGAGGGGAGGCAGGTGGCCGTATAGTTGGTGCCGTGTGGGGTGTTGCCGCCAGGACTTGTTCAATATTGCTCGCAACATTATTGTGTAATTGCCGTCTAGCTTCTTCTCCAGCCGTTTTGATAGCGTGCAAGTGGTGCATCCATACAGCAGTATCGACACGACCACTGCCTGGAAGACACTGCGTTTCATTTTATCGGTCATGTCTGATTTATATATATATATATATATATGATAATTGAGAGAGAGAGAGAGAGAGAGAGAGAGAGATTTGATTGAGGTGGATATAAAGAGCAGATTTCAAAGGAAATACCACTCATCGGAGAACTGATTTTGACTTAAACATCATTTTAATGATAATATGTGAGCATTTTTGCTGAATCTTAAAAATCATACTGTACTCTTGCTTTGTCTAATCCTGGTTTTGGACAATTTTGATAGGATCTCTCCAAGGGTTAATAAATCCATTTCATACCGCGAATGATGATGATGATATAAATATGTATAAACTTTAGTGAGGGTGTTTACCCTTGAATCAACGGGAGTATTGTCACTGTCACAACACGCCTCGCTGCCTCGGTCTTTAATTCACTTTCTGATAATATTGATACTATTGGAGTCATGCTATTCTCATGGGACGTTACAGGAAATGTACGGTAAGACCGCAATCAAAATTCGCTAAATCAAATTTACATTGACAGAAGTCTTCTGGCCACAAAATGTCTCGTGAGTAAGATGCAACAGTTGAATAAAGTATCACCATATATTCTACAGAAGATAATTTTAATTTTAAATTTAATTTTAGTAATTAACTATTCACTAGTAAATGACAATGGGAATATATATATATATATATATATATATATATATATATATATATATATATATATATATATATATTCGATTCGGTACAGTTTGAAAAGAAATAAGAACAATAGTAATTGGTTCTGTGATATTCCAATAGAAAGGATAAAACTACTGGTTTCCTTTATACAGGAAATAATTTTATAATTTGACAATACTGTTTTGTTTATACGCACGTGTCTCAATAAATGAGTGAGTGAATGCGTTTACAATGCCATATATGGTTCAAAAATGTGTGTGCGTGTGTATCACTGTGTTTGTACAATTGCATGTGGTTTAAGTAGTAACCTCGAAGGAACTAAACATGGGGAAGCGAATTTAAATCATGGACGAGTGTGTTTGCCTTTCTTTCTGAAAAAACGGAATAATTCAACCATTCTCCCTCCAGGTCGGACAGACTGACTATTTAAACTTAGTATAATAACCAGTCTGGGAAAAGGAAATCTTTGAATTCTCACCAGTTAAAATTGCCCATGGGGTCCATCCAACCGGTGCAAAGGGGTTGGCAAACACACACACACACACACACATATATATATATATATATACTATTTGTCGACTTTACCAAGGCCTTCGATTCCATACACAGAGGGAAGATGGAACAAATCCTACTAGCATACGTGTTATGTTTTGACCTTTTGACCCGGCCAAAAATGCCATTCAAGGTGGTGCACCGGAAGGAAGTGACACATCCCGGTTGCAGGAAATCGGAAGAGGTTGCGCAGGCGTTGAGGCGTGCCTATATTACTGCGTGGGAGTTTGAAGGTAATATAAGGCCGACGAATTGAGGACAGTTAGAGATAGGCGAGAAGGAGGGCAAGCAGTACAGAGGAAGACGGAGGTAGACGTATGTAGTAGGGAAAGCCAGCACACAGAAGAGTTTACTCCAAGGTCCGGTTGAGCAGCCATGAAGAACGAGAAAGACACAACGCTGACAGCCATAACTTTGGGGTCAAAATATTTCAGTAATGTTCGGTCTCCAGCTCTCTCTCACACGCAAACTTGGAACAACCCCTTCGAAACTTACAAATAAAGATGTGAGGTAAAATATTTTATAAAGAAGTCCTCCTGCGTCTTCTTTCCTGCGTGCGTCGTTTGTTCCTGTGTCGTTATCATCGGGCGTCTTAATTATTATTGCATCGGTATGTATCCAGCATATATATGTATATTTCTGCATGAATCAGCAATGAAACACCAAAGTGAATGTACGTTCACCGGATGGAGACACTGAATACTTCGACATTGTAGCAGGAGTACTACAAGTGGACACGCTAGCCCCATACCTCTTTATCATGTGTCAGAGAAATCAGAGAAAATCGCTTCGAGCTGACAAAGAAAAGAAGCAGAAGGTACCCCACAAAAACTATTACCGACACCGACTACGTCGATGACATAGCGTTACTCCCGAATACATCCACCCAAACTGAAACATTACTGCATAGTTTGGAGCGAGCCGCCGAAGGCATTGGACTCCAAGTCAATGCACAAAAAACTGAATATAAGTGTTATAACCAAATAGGTGGCATTTCCACACTCTGAAACTAGTAGAGATTCACCTACCGAGGAAGCAGCGTCTCATCAACCAAAAAAGACATCTACACACGGCTAACGAAAGCATGGACAGCTATCGATAGGCTCTCTCTGGACGCTAACTAAACGGCTGAAGAAGAAGCTAGACGGCAATTACACAAGAATACTGCGTGCAATATTGAAAAAGTCTTGGCAGCAACTATATTGCCAACTGCTTACCGTCACGAAAACTATAGAAGTTAGACGAACCAGACACGCAGGACACTGCTAGAGAATCAAGGACGATACGGGACCTGCCAGAAGCGATGAATGACAGGGAGAAATGGCGAGAGAGGATCAGGGATATCCGTGATAGCGGCATTACATAGTGATATATATATATATATATATATATATATATATATATATATATATATATATATCAGTAAACATTACTTCATGTTCCATAAAGCCTATCTGAAAAATCTTACATGGATCAGCAATAAAATAGGCAGAAACAAATTTTCTGTCGTATTTAATCAAATATGTTTAAAATAGAAAATGACCTATATATATATATATATATATGTGTGTGTGTGTGTGTGTGTGTGCAAAGATATATGAACAGCATATGATCAAAAGGAAGAGATTCTTAATCCTTTTTTTTTTTCAAAATATAAAATGAATGTGATTTTTTTTTATTTAAAGAAAAATACGTCTCAATGTTTAGGAAGTAGAGGATATGTTATGATGAGTCTAATTTATATAGAACAGAGTTTCATTAGAGTGTAAATTCTATTGAGATAAGGTGACTTTAAAGAGACAATTGAACGTTTAATTTATTTTTCATTGCTTTCGTTGTAAAAACTTCAGAATCGACATCTCCTGAACGTATGTAGGGTATGGCATAACATTTTATATTTCATTTGCGCACTTTTTCTATCAATGTTGTTTTACTGGGGTATTAGATTTAAAAACTGCATTTTATTTTGTCGTAGAAACATATAACGTAGCCGTTAATTGTCTTTATTTTAATCGAAAATATTTCCTAAAATCTTAAAGGTCCGGCTGTGAGTACAGTCTCTCAACCATCTTACGCTACACAGAGACACACACACACAGACGCACACACACAGACACACACACACACATATAAATATATATATATATATATATGCGTATGTATACGTGGTCCATTCAATAATTTTCAGACTTTTTCTTTGTACAGGCATTTAAAATTGTAGACACTCGACAACTCAGCATGTTATTGTTATTAATCTTATGAGATGACTAACCTATTTTTATGATTTCAGGTTTAAAGGAACAGCTACAGCAGGAATTGGAATACACTCTACTAAAGCCTGGTCGTCACACCTGGGCAATTTCAAAATATGCATTCTGGACGTGAGGAAACTTTAGAAGAATAATATGCAATAAAATTCTGCTTTAAACTTGGAAAAAATGCCACTGAAACGTATGGAATTCTTCAGGCTGCTTTTGGGCAATCTTGCATGAATCAAGCGTCAGTTTTTGAGTAGTATAAGAGATTCAAGGAAGGCAGGGAGTCTGTGAGGGATGATGAGAGGTGTGGGAGGAGTAAGGAACTCAATACACCAGAGTTGATGGATTGGCCAAATGCTTAGGGTTAGGGTTAGGGTTAATATGTTCAGGTTTTAAGGGAGTTCAGGAAGAGATTCTGTCGGAAAAAGCCAGCACTCTTCAAATCGTGTCAGGGGTATTTCCACCAGGACAATGCACCAGTCCACAACTCCATCCTTGTCACAGGCAATTTTGACCAGTTCGTCACCCTCCCTATCGTCCAGACCTTGCTCCCTGTGACTTTTGATTATTTCTTTAAGCTCAGAGGTTGTCGTTATGAGACAATTGAGGAAATAAAAGAGGCTGTGACGAAGGTGATTGACACGCTCACACAAGTGGATTTCCATGGGGCCTTCCAGAAGTTGTTTGAACGGTCCAGCAAGTGAATTGCAACCGTAGGAGATTACTTCGAAGGGGACTAAAGTTTCATGGGTGTACTATCCATAAATGTGCCCATACGAAAAAAAATCTGGAAACTTATCTAATGATCCTTGTATATATATATATATATATATATGGGTAAATTAGAAGAAGCTCACATATACTCCCTAAATTTTTAGCCTCTGTATATCGTTTTATTTTACATCAATAGGTGAACAATTCTTTATTCATAAGAGAGGAGAAAATATATACTTTCCTCACTTATTTAAACGTGAAAAACGATTGTATTTTTTTTAACCAAAAAACTAGACGAAACAAAAAAATATACTTTCCATCGCATTCCTAGACACCTTGATCGATAGGGGAAGTAAACACTAAAATATAAAAAAGAATACTTTTCGTGTACTACAAAAGAAATTGTTCTCTTTCTAACTGAATTTAGGTCCCGGAATTGAAATACAGTTAGAATGTAGCCATCGCATCACGTTTTTTAAGTTATTCACATTCATGTTATGTACACAATGTTCTTCGGCCTGCATATGGTAAATGATTTCATTATTCCCAACCTATTCATCATATTACAAATAAAATGAGAATTTTAGTCAAAACAAATGGTTACTATTGTAGTAAATGCTCTACCACAAAGAAGGTATAGAAATGATAGAATTTTAAAAACACACTTTCCCAATTAAAAAATTAAAAGATTAAGAATCACTGTGAAAACCTTAAGTTAAAAGCAGACCATGAGATGATTTTAGAGTTGGATATTTTTGCATATCGTTCCTTTCAAAAATCTTAGGTACATGTTAAAAATAATATAACCTTAAACAACAAAGTGGTGTAAAACAAATCTACGGAAGAAATAATAACATTTTAACTCTCATCATTTTCTTCTTGTGACTTTAAATATCTAACTCAAAAAACATGGTATATTGCAAAATATCAGAAAATACTTTAATAGCGATAGATATTGCGTCTAGAAACCTTTAAGCTACCACACCTTATGAACTCTTGTCAGGAGTTAAAAATACTGATAATAACACCATGACCTTTGGGTTAATAATTCTTTCATATTCCTTAATATTTCAAAAAATTTACAATTTATGTTGGGTGAGTCTAAGATCTAGAAATTGTCCTTATGCCAAAACGGCGCGGCCTGGTTTTCTTATTCGGTACATGATGAGCTCCAGAAAAAGGTCTACAGACCGAATATAATTCTTTTTTGCATCCTTCCTAAGAGTGGCTTGTTTTCTCTTCTGCAAGCCACATTAATCCTATCTTGTTTCATATATTGGGTTCCTATCGGTCCCTCACCAAAAACAGGTAGAGGCTTGGTTGATTGCTCGGCGAAATCAGTCGTAAAGAATAGGGAATGACAATGGACAATATTTACATCCCTCTTCGGAGTCATGTTGCTAGGTGGCAGTTCATATTAATGTAATCTTATGTCATAACCCAACAACGTGGGGATTAAATATTTTAAAAAATAAATCAGCTTTTTTCCATGGACCGTTTCTAACGTTTCAGGGTTAAATGGATGGGTTTATTACCTGTTGCTTTAGGCGCCCTTGATTTTGAATGCCATTTTTGAAAGATTTCTTCGTACGAGACTTCTTTTCAAACCAACTATTTGTAACATCCAGACACTTTGGGTGTCAGTCAATACCCACGAGATTATTATTTGATATTTCTCATTTGTTTCTTAGGATAGGTACCTCTCCGTTAAGTCAATTACATAAGACATGTGGTATATACAATACAGAACAGTGGTGACAATGTTGATTCAGACTAACAAATAATAAAAAAAAAACTTTTTAAAGAATTTGAAAATTTAGTTTTTAAAGTAGGTATTGTAGATATTAGCCCAAATTCACATGAGAAAAAAACTCATGATAGTGAAATATTCTAGCAATTAATCATAGATTATCAAAACGTTCTCAAAAGAAGATGAATTTTCTTTTAGTTCAAGTAAATGCGGACCAAAATATGACAAGAAAGATCTTCAAAAAACCAAAAGATACTCAGTAAACTAAAATAAAACGAATTTAAACTAGCAGACACGGTTGTAAGAGTAAATATTTCGGCAGATGCAATATTCTAGGTACTCTATATAATCTTCCCAAGAAAGAACTTAAGGAATTTGTCATCGTGTTTGCTTCAAAGTAAATGCCGAAATATTTTGAAAAGATAAGAAAGATTATCTTAAAGATAAAAAACAAAATAAAATTGTTAACCCATTGTTGGAGACGTGTAGATGTTTAGAATGAAAAAATCATTTAGCAAAAATCATTTAGCAAAAAAAAAAAAAAAATGTTTTTCTATTTTCTATGTTTAATGATATATCAACATTTATGGGTTTATAAAGGCAAGGTCCATTCTACTAGAATAAATGTTATAAGACTACTTAACCAATTGTTGAGGTTCATACATACCGAAAGATATCAATCCGAAAGTGAAGGAAATAGTCGAAACTGGAGTCCAAACTCATTTATTTCAAAGCTGCAGTCTAGTGCTCTGTCAATTACGCCACGGTGATCCCTCCTAATAAAGAATGATATCGGCACTGCCAGTGGGGCTTAATATGTGCTAAATTTCCCTTTCAAAGCGAAAACACAACATCCTTATTATAAAGCTATGTGTCCTGCGTATGAGACTAAACTGCATCCGATGAAATTGCTCCAGTTCAAAAGTTATTGAATTTAAATAGTACTAAATAAGTCCCGTTACTCCAAGGTGCTCTCTGATCAGGAGAGGTGATACCTATACAGATTAGAATTAATAGTATTTAATAGAACATATTTTGAACTTTTCAAAAGATTCTGATATTCTAAAAAAACAACTGAAGTCTGAAAATTCTAGGCATAAATTAATTCTTGATTAGTTGACGTTTATATGAATCAAAATGTTTGCTTCAATTTTGTCGGTTTCACAGTAAAATGTGTGTAGACGTTAAAGTTGTGACAAGGTTACGTGTTTCATATCTGTTTAATGTTAAAAAAACAAACAAATAATTCTTATATAAAGATAAGATTATCTTTTAAAAAGGCAACAAAATCCAGAAGTAAATAGATAAATACGAATGAAATAGAAATAAAGGAAGCCCCTTCAAACAATCAAGCAAAAATAAAAAAACCTCTTAATAACACAGGCCATATACTTCAAAGCCTGTTTTGGCCAAAAAATAAGAATAAAATGAAGGTGAAATATTGGAGAAAAAAAATCCTATATGTTGGGTGAAAACAGTGGAGGGAAAATATTCATACGACTGTATAATACAGTGGAAGCCGTTATTTCAAATTTTGCCAATACCTGATGATTTTACCTCTTGATAATAATTTTGTGGCCAGAAAGAAACTCATTATAAAACGAGAAATATTAGGTCACAAAATGATTTAGAACCGACATGTGCTAAAGTAAATGTATGGTTACCGAATAGAGGAATTTCTCCGTAATGTACCGAAAAAAACATGGACTTAAAATGAACAGGGAACTTATTCAAATTTGTTCGAAAACAATCGGATAAAATGGTAAGTAAAAATAAAGTTGTTGACCTTTTCAATAGCTACCACACTAAGGCGCCGAAGAGGGCGCTACTCCATTCTCTGGATTGTTCCACCTTGATCCTTACCTCATCATGCTGAGTGTTAAGCAAGGCGTGCCGTTTTTTGAGTTTTTGGTATAACTCAACTTGGGATTGAACACCGTTCTCCCTTACCATTGGAAAACATGCAACTCATTAGGACAATCATCGAGTTACATTAAAGAATACTAGCAATTCTTTGTGAACAACTAGTGGAACTGTTATCAAATTAAAATAATTTAGGATATAAATTATATTTTTCAAGAATAAGCAAGGACGGTAGTCTCATTTAAAAGTTCATAAGTTTAGTTAAATAAGGGTTGGACAGACTACAAATTTTCTTTGTAAAACTTGCCAATTAGTGTATTCAGTAAAAACACAAAATCCGTTCCCCAAAACGTCAGACGTTATTACGAACAAAAGATTTAGTGAGTGTCCAGCAATGATTTATCGAAACAGTTCGGACTGTGTACAAAATGCAAAGCCTCTTTATTGGTGAACGAAGGAAAACCAATATTTTGGCCAAAATGTCCAGTTCCGCTTTCTGCCGTTACGAATGGGAAGGCGAAATTACAAATACTGTTAAATCTTGGTATCATTTCAAAAGAGACTGGTTCATTCAAAATGCGAGGAAGATACAAAAAATTACCATGACAACCAAGGCACCAACAAATGAAAAGGAAATCAAGGCATAAAACTGCTATACAACCAAGCTTCTTCTAAATTATGTTGATCCAATCGATATTCCATCAAGCAGAGGCTTGGAATGCATCCCCTAAGATATAAAGATGTAAAAAAACATAACACAGCGGCAATAACAATACCATTTCTAATGGATTTAATTTCGATATTCTTAAATCCTCTATCAAAAGTAAAAGTTTACATCTAAGAAATGTGTAAACTTATGACCAGACAAGTGCTGATCACATCTTATTTTTTCTTTAATTATCCGCATTTGAATAGTCAATGGAAACATTTGATAATACTTTGAAGATAACGTATTGTAAATCAAGTATGAAACGACAAGAGAAACACTTTACCTTTTCTTGAGATCATACAGGACAATGCGCAGTCCTAACACAACTACCGTAAAATCACCATCAGAATAAATGCTCACTAAGAAAACGAGGAGTTTTGTTGACAATATGTTGCCAGATCGTCACAACTCAGAAACCACCAATGAAAATAACTAACAATTATAAAGAAGGTGAAAAGTGTTTTCTGAAAATCAAGTTAACAAAAGAACCCGGCAGGGTTAATTAGAAGAAAAATATAAAATTGGGACATTATTTCCAGATAAGACACTAAAATCAATTGAGGCCACAGTTATATAAAAGAGAAATAGAGCAAACCATGCTAGTGAAAAATTTTCAATCTGATGTATTTTAGCTAAATACATCGGAAAAAAAATGAGCAAAAATGAATTTTAAACTTTGAGCAGTAACTTCAAAAGAAAACGTGCTCCAATAATTGCTGAGAATTACTCCTTTTTTAATAAGGGTTTAGGAAAATCACGTGATTCCTCATTGCACCTCATTTTGTGTTTCCTAGAATTTTTGTTGTCTCTTAAAATTACTCAGTCTAGTTCCAGAGGGTGTTCCCCCTGACAAAATATGCTACCTCACTGAACATATATAGCGAAGGAAATGAGAAATTTCTGAATAAAAACTTCCAGGGAGCTTTCTTTTTGTAGGGTATCACAGCTTGTTTTGTGGGGAACTACGTAAAATCCTTAATTTTTGCTTTCATAATCACCAAGAGAGTCTTTTAGTGAAAAAGACAGCAGTGCCGGAGGTTCCATGAATCTTACCACAGACTTCGACCTCAAATGGACTAAAAACAAACAAACAAACAATATACTCTTCAATACGCATTCTCACGTTCAGTATTTTCTATTATGATAATATCAAAATCTTTAAAAAGTATCAATTTTAAATTCATTACATTCTGTGAACTGTTTTTTCCAAACACATCTGCACTTATTTTTATACATCAATGAATTTAATGGTTAAGATATTAACTATTATTTTAAGTCGTATTCACACGTGAAACCGACCCTTTTGTTTTAATAAGCCAATAAGGCTTCGAATTTTACAAGTCATGAAATAAACATATTTTATCATTGGCCAAAGACGGAAACTCTCAAAATTAAAATCGTTTTATTCAAAATGAAATTACTAACCTGCATGTGTTTTCTTTAATTCATATTATATATTTATATGATGTATAAACAAGAGAAAAGCCAGAAAAGATAAGCCTCAAATATCAGCTTAAAATTTAGCAAAGAAATCACACTTTTGTTTAATTTTCATATCATAAATCAAATTTATCGAATGGATGTCAATCTGCTTTAATTATTAACGTTTTTATAAATAAAATATTTTCATTTTAGGCATCTTACACATATTGTTATAGTAACTGTGATTAAATGCATTCTTATTTTCATACAGGAAATATGTACGTAGAATAAATTTAGAAAAATATCTCATTAATCTGTTTCTATGTCAGTTTCAGGTAACCTACTTTTCTTTGCTATTCTCTCTATAGTTTTCTAGAGTTTAGTCTTTTACATTCTTTACGTCAGATCTTGTTCTTTCTTTACTTTCCCTTTCTTTGTACATAATTTTGTTTTTGTAAAACTTTTGATTTATATAATTGACAACTCAATGCGAACCCATCGATAAAAATTATTGTCCAACCAAACTACACTAACTGATTTACAGCATAGTGCATTCAAAGATCCAACATAAATAATCGAATATCAAGATTTTTCGCGACTTCAAATTTCAATACTTCATCATTGGTGCTTCTTGTTAAGCTTATTATTTTCATACAGGGATTTTAACAATTTTTTTAAAATTACAAACTGATTTACAACGAGATAATGAAAAATTAGTTTTTCCGAAAAAAAATCAGCTCAAGCACTTCTGCAATAAGGCCAAAGATGACTCGGAATCAAAGAGGAGGGTGTCCTCGTGGTGTAATGTTTAATGCAATGGGCTGTGGACAAGTTCGAACTCCAGTCGTGCTATTACCTCGACTTTCGGACAATTACTATTGGGGACCCGGTTATCCTCCCAGATATGGGTGAAATAGAATCACAACTGTTCTTCTAGAAAGATGATTTTGTCATTAATTAACCCAAGAAAGTTGGTGTGCTATTAAAAAACAAAACCAACAAACAAATCAGAATCAAAGACGAAACGAGAATTCAACACGGATTAGAACATTAGCTATATCTTTGTTCTTACAATTCCATTCTGAAAACACAGGATGTTTCACAAAGACTCAGAATATGTAGACTATTTTCCCTTGCAGACAACAACTCGCTAAAAATGTCTTCTATTTATGCACCAAAAAAATCTCTCAAGAAACATCTACATAGAAAATGTAAATATGATTGTAAAATGAACTTGATACTTAAACGTATAGTCATTAAAATCTATCAATGAATCAAAGTTTGATACCAACAACTGAGATGGTTTGAGAATTTTTCTAATTTACATTCTCTTCTCTTCTAGATAAGTTCAATTGTTTTGGTCACAGGAGTGTATGACATAACGTTCTCTCTTCCATTACTCACCAATAAATCAAAGAATATAGCAGCTTCTGGCTTCGAACTCAGTTATTCTTCTAAATAGGGTGCTGATAAGAGAGTCAGGTCTTTCCCAAGAGCGTTAGTGCAAAGTAAAGACAAATCGGAATTAGAACTAGCTTGATTGATTTGATTTTCCGCGAGAATGAACTTTACGCTCTCTGCATCTCTGCTCGGAAAAAATAACCAACGATATTTACTTGTACAGATTCTATCAAGATAGAAGTAAATAAATAAGTGGAAATGTAATGCGCTACGCTGAATTCTAGACATCAATTGTTAGCTTGGGTCGATAAGCAATTAAGTTTGTGTAACTCAAACCGTATTACGTCTGGGATGGTTTAGAAATCGTTTGGTATGAATTTAATGAGAATCATTGATGTGTTCAGTCCTTTTGAAATTATTGAAGAAGAATCTTCATAAGTGTTCTCAATGAAGTCTTATGATTTTTACAGTAAAAATTGCCAGTTTAACATTTGCAGTTAGTATGAAGATCAATATTACTTGTTAAAGCCTCAACAATCTGAAAATCAACACGGATTAAACGCCATCATATTTTTAATACGTTGATGTCAAATCTTGAGATCATTATCAAAAAAGTCGCTAAGGCAACGCAGTGATGTTACTTAAAGATAAGAAACAATGTGATATTCATTTAATTAGTTGACGTAACACTCTCTCCTAACAACCAGCAGCGATTTAATAAGAAAGATATTTTAAAGCGATATGCATTGATTTTTACAGAAAATTTTAGTTACAATGAATCGAGTGTTTTCCAAATGAAAACAAGTCAGATGATTTAATCAGATGTGAAATAAAAGTAACAATTATCTCCTTAAGTATGAAAATCAGTGTGTATATATATATATATATATATATATATATATATATATATATATATATATATATATATATATACACACACTTGTTTGCTATATTTATAAATAAGAAGGGAGCAATATTGATGGTAGACCATGTTCATTTAAATAAGGAGAGCGTAGAGTCAATTGGTCTAAGTGAAACAGTTTCTCGCCTCTGGGATTATCTGACCGAAAAGTGGTGATTCAGGGTTTATGCTCTCCTAACAAATATATAGAGAGTATTTTTCTTGTCTGTTTTAATCTTTTTACATCGGTTTCTACATAAAATTGTCGATATAACAACTCTTACTCCTGTCTCAACAAATGTTTCCAGCATCTATAAAATTTTTTCTTGATGTCAGTAGGTATTTTTTAAACAAACAAATCGTAACGATATAGAAAATAATATTCATAATGACTGTTTTGTTATTTTGGATTTAAAACCATTTTTTTTAAATAATTGTTTCGTTTATTTATTAGTTTTATACACATTCGCAGTTGCAATGAGGATCTTGACAAAATACTGTGTTAGATTTATTCAACATACTAAATGACCCACGGTAAATTAATTAACTGAAGCTGAAAGCAACATTTAACAACAAAATTTCGGTATTAAAAGCATCTCTACGTATTCCGATCCAAGTTATTATTGTTGTCCTATCTTTTTTATAATTTTAAAGTTGAATTTTATCTATTTTTGTTTGGCATAGTTACGATTAAAATTCAATTAAGAAATTGGCTACAATTCCTCTCTGAAAAAGAATGCTTTTTTTTCGCCGGAAATAGTTATTTATTAAGCTTGACTCAGGCCAGAATTATGTGGGCACCTGCTCGGAATTTAATCGACGTATTTACAATCTACTGATATTCAATTTTTTTAACACTACCTAACGTGGTGTGTTTATTTACGCCCAAAACAATATTCAGTGCCGCTCTCTCTGTCTCCTTTTCTTTCTTTGTCTTTTTCTCTCTCTTAACACACACACACACACACACACACACACATATATATATATACATATATATATACATCATCATCATCATATCGTGCTGGCAGCACGGGTATCCCTGACCCTCTCTCGCAACTCCCCCCTATCGTCCATCGCCCTAGGTAGGTCTTCAGGACAACATCCTGTATCCTCACATAGCTGCTGAATGTACGTTCGAGCTGGTCGTCCTGCTTTTGCGCGGCCATGTGTGGGGATCCATAAGAGTACATCTCTTATGAGTTCATCTCTGCTTCTCCAGCAGTGTCCTGCATGTCTGGTTCGTCTAACTTGAATAGTTTTCGGGATAGGGGGCAGGTGGCCGTACAGTTGGTGTCTTGTGGGGTGTTGCTGCCAGGACTTCGCTATCCAAACAGACTTGATTAAATATGATATTTTGTGTAAACGTGGCTTAATAAAAAGAGAAGGAAAACAAGATATTAGAAAATTGAAGTGAAAATGAAAAATACTTTCATAATTATTTCAAGCTTATTTTGCATCCCCTTATTTGATATAATTATACATCATCATCATCATCATCATCATCATCATCAAACCACGCTGACAATTCGGGTTTCCTGACTCTCTCTCTCTCCCTCTCTATCTGTCTATATCTCTCTCACTCACTCTGTCTGTCTGTCTGTCTCTCTCTCTCCGTCCGAATCATTCATCGTTCCTGGAAGGTTTTTCCAGATACCTCTTTGTCCGCAAAAAATTTGAGCTGATGCAAATTCGTTTTTGCTGGTCGGTCCGCACTGCCGTCTCCATTGGACAGTCCTTACGAGTTCGTCTTTGCTTCTCCTGCAGTGTACCTGATGTCTTATTCGTCTAACTTGGATTTTTTTTAGATCGGAGATAAGATAGATTTATTCAAAACAGCAAACAGCTTCTTGTATATTTCCAAACTAATTTTCTTAATTCGTTTTGATAGCATCTATTATTGACACCGCCACAACACAGTTCACACCTTTCCTAGGCACATATTAATATTACTTTCAGTAGATGAGACATTGCTGCTGAAGTACGACGTGTTTTCCACAGCCATAATGATATCAATAACAGCAATAATGATTCAAATACAGGCGATACGAACGAGTTTATTTCTTTCTCCCTTTCTTAGCAACATGAGGTGAGAAACATAAATATTAAAAGCCTTTGCTAACCATACACTACTGACCCCCTCTCCGCGTTGTGCACCTTGTGGTTTCTAAGATATCAACTTATATCTGCCGGTCGAGACCCAAACTGATCTGTTTTGATGATATCCGAAAAGCCCGACCATGCAATCCAATGGTCGAATCCCTTTTTCCCGCTTTTCAATATCCACAAATTCTGAGGACCATTTCTTCCGAGAACGACGCCAACCACCCACTCCATTCACTTTAACGGCCGTCAAGCCTTATTTCTTATCTGGGTGTTTATTATAACAAATGATGATTGTCATATCCTTTCTGTACGGGCGTAAGCGTGCACCATCCGTCTATGGCACCTGAACGAAAGACATCAAGTAATTCAAAGCCTTACTTGAAATTTAATTAGCGAAAACTGATTAACATGGAAAAAAATACCTTAATTATATAACACGTGAACTTGACTACTAATTTCAAATGGCCATCACTTTCAGTGGAGACGGTTTCCTCACGCTTAAAATGCATGTGCTCAGTCTTATCTGCGTTCACGTGGAGGCCATTGTAGCCAGCTGCCTGTAGGGTTTCGAGTTGAACAGGTGCATTTGCTAGAAGTGCTAGATCATCTCCATAATTTGCATTTATGACAGTTTCTGCGAGATATCATCAGCTTTTTCTCCCTTTTTTAAAGCCATTTTCTTTTCTTAGATCAATCGATGTTCGAAGAACATAGTCTTGGTAGATAATCAACAAATATGATACTAACGTATCTCCTAGCAAAAGTCCAGCGATAATTGCAAAGAAGTCTGTGCCTTCATCATATGAGCTAAGCATTGCTTTTCGTGATTTTATAAAGCATCACAATAGCGGGAATCTTTTCTCTGGGAGAACATATGCTAGAATTATTTGCTCCATTTTACCTCCGAATATTGAATCAACTGCATGGGAAATATCTGAAAAAAAAATCGTGTTGCCTCGAGATTTTTTGCACGAACTCCTTATATGATAGGATTGATTATCAGAACCTGTGATGTTGTGGATCAATTTTCCCGAAAAAGCTTTGATTCATCCTTAGAATTTTCTTTATTTCAGGTTTGATAGGCCTGATAAAGACATTTTATACCATAACAGTCTGCTGGGGCAGCAGAATACACCGACTGCGTCTCTGCAGAGGGGTAAGACTCTCCCAACTAGTGCCCTGGATATGATGCTAATCAATCTGATAGTGAGGCTCCATTAATGGAACCCTAGGGAACGTGGAATACCCCATTATTGCCATCACTCCTCGGTCAAATCTGGGCATGAGTGGTAGCAAGTCATAGGGAGCTATCTATGGGTGGAATAGAATTGTTTGACGTTTAAACTGTACTTATACACAACTGAATTGTTTGAAATAAAATAGATTTTTTATATTTAACTGAGTCTAAAACAAAATGTACTCATGCTATACTGAATTTGTCTAGACTACATACTTAGAACATCGATTGATAAAATCAGAGAGAACGCCTTCGAGCTGACAAAGAAAAGAAGCAGAAGGTACCCCGCAAAAACAATTACCGACGCCGATTACGCCGATGACATAGCGATACTGGCAAATGCACCAAACCAAGCCGAAACACTACTGCATAGTTTGGAACGAGCAGCTGCAGGCATAGGCCTCTATGTCAATGCACACAAAACAGAATATATGTGCTATAAACAAACGGGTGACATCTCCACTCTAGACGGAACCTTTCTTAAACTAGTTGGCAAATTCACTTACCTAGGACGTAGCGTCTCATCAACCGAAAAGCACATCGACACGAGGTTAACGAAGACATGGACAGCCATCAATAGGCTATCGAATACATGGAAATCAGACCTAACCGATAAAATGAAACACAGTTTCTTCCAGGCAGCGGTCGCATCGATACTACTATATGGATTCACTACATGGACTGTAACAAAACGGCCGGAGAAGAAGCTAGACGGCAATTACACAAGAATGCTGCGAGCAATCTTGAACAAGTTCTGACGACAACACCCCACAAGACATCAACTGTATGGCCACCTGCCTCCTATCACGAAAACTATTCAAGTTAGACGAACCAGACATGCAGGACACTGCTGGAGAAGCAGGGACGAACTCATAAGAGATGTACTCTTATGGACCCCCACATATGGCCGAGCAAAAGCAGGACGACCAGCACGAACATACATTCAGAAACTATGTGAGGATACGGGATTTAGTCCAGAAGACCGACCAGTGGCGATGAATGATAGGGAAAAGTGGCGATAGAGGGTCAGGGATATCCGTGCTACCGGCACGACATGATTATGATGATGTATAAAAATGGATTTGGTATTGAATAAACTACAATAGTTGATATCCTATAAAACCCAACCCAACCAAACCCAATCTTAGCATTTATAGTTATGTCTTTGTAGTTCTTGATGATGTTTTGGACCCCTGGGCCATAGCTCCACCATTTTTTTTTTACTCGGGTGAAAGGCGTTACGATTTGGACATATGGCTTGAATTAGAGTCATGGTAATCTTTTAGTGGCTATCTTTATCTCATCAATAGATACCCCACTTTTAGATGAGTCGCAGTAGTTTCCTTACTGAACTATTTGATCCTAACCGTAGACCTGTGAGATTCTACTGCTCAACATCTGATGAAGGCTTCCGTTAATCCAACTTTCAAATTCATCCATATTACCTCACATCCTCACTTGAGGCTTCCCATGATTTTCTGTGAAAAAGGGGTTTTGCCTTAAATCTTTTAAGGTTTAACTTAGTTAAAGTTCATCTATGCCTTTTTTGTTTTAAAAACAAGTTAGTTTAATTGTAATTTGATTCCGATTTTTATTTACAATGATTAATTGTTCAGACCTACAGAAAGTTTTTTTTGTTTATGTTTAATGCTCAGAGTTTTATGTAAATTACATAATCTATATATTTAGCATCTGGTTCTAATTATGATATTTTATTTTATTTTATTTTATTTTATTTTACCTATTTTTTTTTAAATAGAAGCGTAATAGGATCGTCTTATTTCTTCTGAAAATTCCACGCCATCCGTTCGAATTTCTCGGCATTTCTACTTCTCCTTTTCTTTTCGCAAAGTAGTTGAAAGTAACATACTGAAGGATAAGTATAGAATTTTCTTCGATAGTTCACCACAAATATTATATATAGTGCATATATATATAGACATTTATATATATATATATAGAGAGAGAGGGGCATTAGGTAAAAATTAGTTTTCCGAAAATGTTTTACATAAGCCCTTTCTCTAACTACTACTACGCCTTTCTCTTCCTTATCTCCCCGCCTCTCGCTTCTTTATCTCTCATTCCCCCACAAATTATTGGAGCAGGTCACGCCTTTCTTTCCTTTATTGCATCAACTTGGAACACCAATCTGAAAATACTGGCCACCACAAACCTTCAACAAATCCATGGGACGGTGAATTCCTCTAAAGAATTTCTTCTTACCGTATGGCCAAAACAATCTGTAACACAACTTGGATGAATCTCCGTCCTAATCTCGAGTCAGCCCACGACTCGTTCGAAAAACAGAAACCCCCAAAAGTTTATTTCCTATTACACGAAAAATCAATACTCCAAAAAGAATTTTGAATCAGCATCATTTTAAAATCTTCATAAACTTAATATCAAATCCCCTGTTAATGGTTTTCGTCAAATTTCATAATATGAAACCGAAAGAAAAAACAATTTTAATGTCGCCTTTAAACTCAAACAAACTCTTTTTTTTTTTTTGACTAATTTTTCAACCATTCTGAACGAGTCAAAACAATTGTAATAATATGTCCACAATTAAAGTTCACAAAGTTTAACCTAATGTTCAGTTTTACTTTTTTCAAATTATGCAGTCTATTTTTTTTTTAAGTTCATTTTTTCTTTCTTTTTTTGTGGTGTGTTCGACAAAGTTCAAGTTTCTTTTCTTCTTTTATTTTTTTAATTTTTTTTTCAGTCTTTTTCAATTTCCTGTCGTCCAATTTTTTATAAACAAATTGTTCGTTCACTATTTTCTTGTTAAAACCTTATATCTGCTTCTCTCTTTCTTTACCTTAACTATGGGTTGATGCATCCTCATTTATTCAATTTCTAACAAGCATTCCCTTAAAACAATCATGGTTCGTTAATCAAACTTTTCAGTAATATTCTTTCTTCTTTCAGCAAGTATCTCTACAAAAGTATGGCTCGTATCCAGCCATCATTTCATCATTTTCACTTATTCCGACCACAATAAAACAATACTAATTTCTTGCTTACTTTCAACGGTGAGTTAAAATATCCTTGGAGTTCTTTCCTATGCAACCCAAAACTTTTACTGTCGTTTACAATATTTAACGGGGTACTTTATTTATTTATCTATTTGGTCTACCATATTTCTCCCTCAAGAACAATTCAAAACCGAGTCCACAAATCTTTCGGTACATACAACGAGATACTCATGATTTTGCACATATACTCCCTAATCACCGATCCCGTTTCAAATAGACTCTTCAATAAAGTTTCAAACCCCATTCCAGGGGGACCTTCACAACTCAATCAGGCCACTAACCAGTCAGTACTTCAATAAAATCTCAAACCCACTCTTTGGGGAATTCACAAAATATCCATCCCATTCTAGGGAGACTTCACATAACACTTCCCATTTCCACAACTTTTCCAAACTTGAACCCGTCTCACAGCCTTAATTACGGATCCGAAGGTATATGAGTATTCTCTAGACAACATCATTGATGGCTCGAAATTCCCCCAGATCTAAGATTAAAATCTTAATTTCAAATCACTATGCATTAGGATAGCATTCTCTAGTTACTACAACATTTCATTCATAAAAATTTTGTCTACTATCAAATTCATTCATAAAAATCAAAACTCAAAACCCAAGTGGAAGTTTACCCGTCAATCATTTTAACCTAGGGACAGTATATCTGTCCCAGGGCCAATCTTTCTTTCTTCTCTTTTCCCAGCAACCCGCTTGTATGTTTCCCTCTTTCTCATTTTCTTTCTCTCTCCCTTTATCCCTCTTAAAATTACATAGAGTAGTTTTCATCATTTTCCTATGCTTTATATATAGGGGTCAATCGTTTTTTTTTTCTAAAATCATTTCCGTTTTATCTTTTAGAAAGGCCAAATAACATTAATATATAAGCCAACGAGACTCATTTTACTTCCCATTTGTCATTATTACTTTTTTTTTTAATCATTTTAAATTCTTTCTGCACAAAACCCTAATATGAACGACAGAGAGAACAAATTACAATATTCGAATGATCAATTTACTTACAGTCTTTGAAGCGTTTCTCTTTTCTTTTTTTTTTTTTTTGTTTCATCTTTTCTGTTTTTCGTGGTTGGTCTGTTCTGGTTTTCTTTTTTTTTCATCTATCCATCTTTTGTGTCTCATTCGTTCTGTTCTGTTCTTGATGTGTTGTATTCTCCCTTCTGTTTTCGATTTTCTCTCGGTTTCCCTTCTTTCTCCTAGGTTCAAAATCTTTATCGACCACTTCTTTGATCGTCTAGGTCAACTCAGGTTCGATACCACGCCATATGGGCGTGAACTGGCCTTCAGCACCAAATTTTAATATGTGTTGTATATCCATAATACAACTTCACGTGTACATATACAAATATACACTTACATGCGGAAACATCATTAACCGGTAATGACGATTTCTATAACGAACGAATACACTTCTTTATAAAAATATAAATCACTCACACTGTATTTTCGAAAGGGTGAAGTTTGTTGTGAGTACGAAAGGAGTGAAGAAAAGGACGGGCTGCTATATTGACCCAAGTTCTTCCTCTACAATGGCAGAACTTCTTTCGCATCTTGGCTTGAGTTGCTCAACCGGGGGTCACTAAGGGCCCAAAGCCCTCTGTCTGCAGCTGGTTCTCACTTCAGCATCCTGTCTCCAACTGATTCGAACCGCCCGAGAAGCTGATTATATTATTTTCTATAGCCCACCTTCTGTTCTTCCGCTTATTTACACTGGTGCATCTCTTGATTGACGGCTCGGTCTAGGGTCAATATATAGCTCTACGACACTTGTATAATATAGCTGTACTTATCACAACGTTGTCATATGATCTTCATAAAAGGTAGAAACATAAAACAAATTGGTCACTACAGCTTACCTGATAATAGATTATGGTTGATTTTTTTAAAAATCTGTCTCAAAGGAAGGAATGTAGCTTTGCCTTGTCGATGATGAAAAAGAAATATTCTCTCATTTATAAACCGTTGCTTTAGAACTCAATATAAGGTTGTTTTCAAACTATACACTGCACCCAAACGCGTTAAAGCCGACCCAAACTTAACTCACCGAAATTTCATTTTAAGCTGCCTCTCTTTGAGTCTGGAGTGCATTTGAAAATTAAATAAATCACAGATCCCTATTTCTCTCTATTACTCAGTCTCTGTGACTCTTAAAACACGTCTTATTATTGACTGTCTTCTCTGCTGTGGTGTAAGCCACTAACAACAAAAGAAGGGTTGTTCTGCGTATGACACTAAACTACTAATGATAATGAGGCTCTAGTTCTTGAGATTGGTTTGTATGTAGAGTATACCATAATTGCATTTCTCGCATGTCCACTCTGATCCAGAGTAGCAATACCGGCCAGGTTCCCATCTCTGAGGTAAATAGACACGTATGAAATTTAATAGCATTTGATAGGACCGTGGTCCAAAAGAGCTCTCTTGAGAATAACTTCACAGAAAATATCTTAAACACGATTTTCTAACCTTTGGGTAAAAAATAACCCTTGTCAGAATGACATGCCGTTAATATCAATCAATCTAAGAAACGTAAACAACTTATTCATCTTAGTTTTCAGCTGGAAATATAAGTCTGAAAAGTGCTAGCAGCTAATCATCATTTCTCGCTGTTGATTCATTTCTGGGTCACAAATCCAATTGGTTCTACTGTTTTCTATCTATTACTTTTATTCAGCTTTATTTCATCAGTTGTTCCGTATTCAGAAATTCTGAAAAATACAGGAATATATTAACAACAACTTAATTTTTTTTTTGTCTTTTTTTTTTTTTTATGGTGGAATACGTAATCAAACTGAATGTGCCCGAAGTTCATCGGAAGTCAAGGTAAATATTTTGATTATTCAATAATGTTGGAATGAATTTATGTGATTAAGATTTTTTTAATGCTGTAAACTATTGCATCAACCGAATATTTCTCTTCTTCAATATTTTCTCTTTTATATTTGCTTCGAAAAGAATTTTCTGTAACATAAAAACTCTACAGAAAAAATAAATTCAACAACAAAATTATTCTGCAAGTTTATAAGAAAATTGACGTTTGATGCAAAAAGATTTATTTACTGTCACCAAGTAATAACTTTTGCTTTAAAATAAATCATCACTTGTTTAGCCCCGCAGTTATTTGAGAAAAAACTTTTTAATCAAATTTTAATAGAAATAATATTAAATTTGCAGCTCTCAGAAAATAGACAACATTTTATCGTCAATGTTTATGCGCAAAACAAAATAATAGGGTGGCAAGAATTTGCAATAAATTGTGGGGGTTATAACATTATTTCTATTTCAGATAAGATTTTAATTTACTCGTATGGAACGAATTTAAAGAATTCAAATAGTCGTCTGAGCCAAAAATATATTAGTAAATACTTACCTATTTTATTTCTAATATATTGCATGAGTAACATTTTCATATAATGAATTAGATCTAACGTTTAATACAAGTTTTGACAAACTTACCACATGTAAACACAGATTACTTCCACTATATATATATATATATATATATATATATATATATATATATATATATATATATATATATGCAATTTAATGTGGAAATAGAATCAATGACATGAATGAAGTTCTAAAAGGAAATGATAAATTTATTGGAAATATTTTACAAACGAACTGTTTTGATACAGGGTTTTACTTTTTCACCACTGTAATATGATTGATTGATTTTAACGAAATACCGATCTGTCTATAGTTATTTAAATCCTGAAGTAAGGGAATTTAATTCAGTGTACGTTGATATTTATATCATTGTGCCGTTTTTTCTAAAGATGTATTTGTTCATAGTCTTATCAAATGTGATTAACTTTTAAAAACATATATCTTCTACATATATAAGAATGAACAGGTTCTGCACCTCGGGTTCAGAGGACACCTGGGAGTAAGGGGAATTAATCAGTAAGCCACATTTCCAAACTCTCTAGAACTTTAACCACATCATTAATGCAGGTTGTTTCATACTTAGAACGCCCGTTTTTTTCATTTTTTAGAGGGGCTTGCTCCTCTGCAGTGTATTCAGGCACCATTAACCAAGCCCCAACGACTAGACGTCTGAATCTAATTAGATGGACGCAAAGAAGTATAACCTTAACTAAGTTCTTTCTTTCTTTCTTAAAGTTTATTTTCTCTTCCTAATATTTTATTTTTACATTGATTATTCAGTAAAATACAGAAAAATTATATCTTGAAAAAATTATAAAGCAACCATTGTAAATTAATTTGTTTTCCCCTTTTTCCAGTAAGATCAGGGCAAATTCTATAAATATTATTTCGTAAATGCTATTTAAAAAAGACAGAGAATGATATCTATGATTTTATCTTCAATTGATAATCAGGTGAGGATTCATGTGAAAAACATGTGTAAAAATCCGAGGGTAAACAGAATTATAACGAAGAATAATAATATAATTATATTTATTAATTATATACTTTTAGCAGAAAGTAAAAAGCAGAACCAAACGTTGCTGTTTCCATCAATTTTCTTGGTTCGTTAAATTAAACATTGGTTTACACCATTTACAAAATATCAAAAAATTAACATTTCATTCATTGTTTAATTTTGTCTTAGTATATATATATATATATATATATATATATATATATATATATATATATATATACCAAGACAAAATTAAACAATTTATATATATATATATATATATATATATATATGTGTGTGTGTGTGTGTGTGTGTGTGTGTATGTGTGTGTGTGCGTCTGTGTGTGTATGTGTGTGTGTGTCCCACAACTGTAATCTGAAATATAGAAATTGTGGTCTTGTTGGGTTCAATACTAAAATTTCATGTTGATCACAAGTTTATCAAACAGAAAGTGTCTCATTTTTAAGGAATGAGGAGGTATGATATTTGTGTCCTTGACTGAAGCACCTGCAAACATGAATTAATCAAATAATATTTGAGACATGAACTGTCCGAATACTGGTAAAATACATTTGTAAATACCTCAGAAAAATATAATTATATGTCTATACTTAGATGTCAATTGATTTGCTTGTTCCCCAATTCATAACATTCAACATGAACCTTAATATTCTATTTCAGATATAATTTCCTCTTATCATAATCTCCATACTCCAGTATTCAATTCCATGATATATCTACTGTCATGTTGAATCCTCTTGATACAGCTGAGGCTATGAATATACATTATTTTTTCCACTCCTAGCACCAATTGATATCCTTTTATCATTACCATCGTTGCCATTCTCCTTTCAGTGTTTTTGGATTCTTGTCTCATCTTTATATTCACCACGTTTCCGCCGATATGTCCTCTGGCCTTCGTCAGGTGTTTCTTGTCGAATTCAGGAGCATACACAGAACTGTGAACCACGTCCATAATTTATGGGGGTGTCCTTGTGGTGTCATGGTTAACTCCTACTGTGCTGAATCGTAGTAAGCGAGTTCGAACTCCAGTCGCGCTATTACGTTCACTTTCGGACAAAGTCCCTTGGGAAAGGTATGGTCCCACTTACACTCCCAGCTAGGGGTTAAATAGAATCACCGTTGTATCTCCAGAAAGATGGCTTTGGCATTAAATAACCCAAAAAGGTTAATATGGCATTAAACAAAGAACGCAAACCATTATTTAATCTATGGGGGTCACTTGCTTTGATTCCGTTAACCATAACCGGGTACAATTGTTAAGTATCCCTGCATGGTTACGCGTCTACAGTCTGAACTGAACCTGCAACTTTCTGATGACTGTCAATTATTAGCTTAGTGAACCAACAGCTACGACCATTACGTTATGTGTACTTCAGGGTATTCCAGAATGTTTTAGGGGACTTATAAACTGAATTTACTATCAATTACTACAGTTATGTTTGATATTTACCTGAGCTTATATTACGATTTTTTTCGAACCGTTTTGATTAAAGGTTCGAAATTCTACGTAGGCTCCCGAGTTTGACCAGAAACACTTGAAGAAGGCTGGAGAGCCGAAACGTTATTTATATAAAAATAAAAATGAATACAATAGCCTGAAAATCCTGAATGATTAAAATCAACAAGCTTCATCTCAGAAAATCAGATAACTGACATTTTCCTTTCTGATATTAGCATCGAACATGATATTATCCATCAAACAAAGGGCATCAAGCTCTATTCCTGTTGTTGCATCTGGAATGCTATCTACTGCCTTTTTCAATTTATATTCTGATTTTATTTTTGTAATAGGGATATTTTTAAAAATATACATACAACAATAAATAATCTAAAATTGCTTTATTTAAGAAAGTGTTGAAAGTTGAACATTTTCCTATTTCTTTTTTTCATTAACTAGTAAAATTTTATCCCATATCTTGTTTTAAGAGTTTGTGTTGGTGAGGGTTTAAGCCATATATATATATTTTAGCTTACAGAATATTTATCATTATTGTTGTTATTTGAATATGAGTTTGTTTATTGAATGTCCCGAAAAAGAAAAGGATATGATTTGTTATAACTCATAGTATATATTTCAAACTCCGTTGAAATAATTTGAAAAGAAAACAAGTCAATTTCACTTATTCAAATGTAATGGTCTTTCCAGAGACCATTTTTTTGGTAGATATGAATCGAAGCAAGAACAACTGATTTGGGCAGAGCTTTAAAGAAATTGTAAATATTGTCGAGACTCCGTGATAAGGGGGAGCAGTGACAGATGGGGATCAGTGAGGAAGAATGTGTCACGCCGACTATTTCAACGTCCAATCCAATGCTAATCTTTCTTTGTCTGTTAATGCAAAATGATGTCTCTGAAAATACTGAAAGGTGCATTTATGCTTAACTTTTAAATTATGTGAATGTAGTGCATTCATGAAATGATTGCAACAGTCTTATATTAAAATTACATTTTAAAAATTACTTCATTATTGATTTGACAGTAAAAACAAAAGTACAAATCATTATTTTCTTCTCAAGTGATCCGTGCAACCTGTAAAAATGAGGATAGTGTGTGGTGTTGTTTCTTGATTCATTATTAGTGCATAATTCTCCAGGGAAACAACCAGATTGTACCTGTAAACTCAGAAAATTTTCCTACCCGTGTTTCATTCCTGAAATGAAGCGAGAGAAACATGACTGAAGATCTGTGATTTCCGCAAGATGGAACTACTTGATACACAGAAAGAATTGCTCCAGGCTCTCTGTAACAACAATTTTCAGACAACATTATATTCTTGCTTTAATCAGACCACCATTGTCTACTGATTTAAGTATTCTTATTCCTGCAGATGTACCTGGGGGACAAACATTATCGGAAGCTTTATGCATCTATGGATTCATTTAAGAAAAAATCACTGAAGGTATCAGCTCATGTGATCGTGAAGGATTGCATGGGATGATAATAATATATGATCAAATAAATCCAAAGATCGAAATAAAGACAAGCTGATTGATATATTTTCGAGAAATAAAGAATAAAACTGTTTATTTAGAGTTTATCCAAGTTTATTTAAGAACTAGTTTATTATATGATTTTTTTTTATAACAGTATACGGTCTTACTATTTAAGCTTCTATATACACATGTTTGAGTGTTCATGCATAGCAATTTTTGTGAGTGATCGTGTACTTATTAATGAATAAGTAAACACAGGTATATATATATATATATATATATATATATATATATATATATATATATATATATATATATTGGCAGCATTTCTTCGTTAATGCAAATTTCATTAAAGAGACATTTTATGTCTACATATTTTCTTCTGGATCCATTCGAATTCCCGTATTACTTTTATCGTATTCGGGGGGAATTGATTTATATATAGTCCATAGTTGTATGTATCCCAGGTACCTTCTGCCCAACTTTGATGATGATGGCCCAAAGTCGGGCAGAAAGTACTTGGGATACATACAACTATGGACAATACATAAATCAATTCCCCCCCGAATACGATCAAAGTAATACGGGAAATCGATCGGGTCCAGAAGAAAATATGTAGACATAAAATGTCTATTATGTTTAATGAAATTTGCATATATATATATATATATATATATACGTGTGTGTGTATGTGCGTGTGTGTGTGTGAGTGTACTTATAAAATTCAAATCCGCTTTACAGATGACATCTAATCTAGAGAAAATGACGACTAATACTATCTTGTAAATTTTATTATCTACATTTATGTATATGTATATGTGGGGGGTGCACGCACACACATATATATATATATATATATATATATATATATATATATATATATATATATATATATAAATATATATATATATATATATATATATATGTACTCCTGACTTTTATATCATATAAGGCCGGAGAGATGTTACTGTTTATGACTGGCTGAAAACCCGTGTTGGAACTCCAAATAAACAAAATTCGTTTTCAAATTATTTCAGTCATGATTCATGATAAGGAAAAACAGAACAATCAATTCATGTGAACTTTAGGAATTAAAAGTAAGTATCATTTTTAGCATTATACTTATAGTGGAAAATGATTTCTGGGTTGAATATTTGGAAATTTGCTGAAGGTAATCTGTGTGAAACATGCGACAAATATTCATTTGAAACCAAAGAAATTTGGTACCGAAAGGTCAACGTGTTGTTTTAAATCTGATATTCAGATGCACAAAAATAAATTGGTCAATTATTATAAAACTTATACTAATGTATTTATGTAATCCATCCACCACGTGCAGGATATGTTATGAGCTCAATTTTTAAAGGAAGAACAACTGGTTTGAATGCAGAGTTTTTCCTCTCCCGTGACTGCTTACCTGACCAAGGATAAAAAATCTAATTTACTTAATAATTCACTCATAGCTAGAAGTTGGATCAACTTTTTTTACTCTTAAAGTCTTTGTCTTAAATAAAGTAAAAAAAAAGAATACCTGTTTGGTGAGATGAATTCATACCTTTCAAAAGGGAATTGAAATACAACAGCTTTGTTTAGGTTTTGAACTTGAGTTGCCTATTTAATTTCCTCTGTCGATAGTTTTTAATCATAGACCTGTGAGCGGATTAATTTCGAGAGATTATATTGACATTTCTTAACATTGCTCTGCCGAAATATAAAAAAAAAATGAAATCTGGCGAAGAAAGAAATGGTAAAATAATTAAATAAGACAATTGTTTTTTTAGAGAATAGATCAGATATAGCTTCTACATTTTTAAAGCATTATTCATGATGAAAATCGAACCATAAATTTCCAGGAATGCCATATATATATATATGCATATATATATATATATATATATATATATATATATATATATATATATGTGTGTGTGTGTGTGTGTGTGTGTGTGTGTGTGTGTGTGTGTGTGTGTGTGTGTACTTCTTTACGTGTATGATCTTACGGCAAAAATAGATAGAAAAAAGCGGAATCCAACAAGAAAATGAGAAGAAAATGAGAAACTCAGCTTATAAAAATACACTAAAAACATTTCAACAAAATATAACAAATTCGGTTAGTGTTCAACTTAAACAATAGAAATTGGATTTTCTTTAACTCTTGGGTATTTTGTGTTCATGAGTACGGCACAATAATGGTTAGTGAAAATGCAATGGAACGAGGTGTAGGAGAGAAGTAGAGAAGCAAGAACAAAAAAAGCATAAAGCGCATTCCATCAGATAAAATAAATTTTCTTAATATATTTGACTATTATTTCTTATGCATTTTTTCGCACGTTAATTCTATTTTCTAGTGCATTTGTGTTCAGGGAACCCTCTTTTGTCGGATAACGGCTACCTTTGTTCCAGGTCATGAATTTTGCAATTTTTTCGTTCTATTTTAATTTATTTTTATTTTGTGCGAACGTGATCTTGGTGATCTCTTATAGCGAAAGAAATGACGAAAATGAAAAGCAAAAGTGACGATAGACGAAAATGCAACTGAGATTTACGTATGAAAAGTAAACTAGATAAATAGTATTTTCTATCTATCTATCTATCTATATATATATATATATATATATATATATACTGACAACACAACATTTTATTGGAGAGTCGTAGAAAGGAAGAGAAAATTAATATCTTATGAATAACTTCTTAATGCTTGGATGTCACAAATAAAGGGAAAACATTATTTTAATATTTACAAGAGAGTGAAATAAAAGGCATTGAACGAAGCGTTAGAGATTGATTATATTTAGCATTTCTAAAATCGGATGTTAAAAGAGCCATATATAGTTCATTTAAATACGCCTTATCTAAGTCGGCTGGGACAGTAGAATACACCGACTGAATCTCTGCAAAAATTTATCACTTCCGTCCAACTTATCCTCTTGAGATGACTCTAAACTCCATCTGATGGTGAGGTTCTATTCTTGCAGCCTTCGTAATTGTAGAGTACCGCTTTATTTCTATTGCTTCAAAGTCTTCTCTTCCCAGTGTAGTAGTACATATTAAGGTCCTTGCAATTTTTCAATTCATTTAACTGTGAGCAAAGAAACGGTTAATATCAAATAGAATTATTATTGTTAAATAACATTACTTGAAACCATTTAACCGTTTGCGAACATTGTAACAACAATACGTAAAACTGTGTATCTTAGTGCGAACAAACGTGTA
Organism: Sepioteuthis lessoniana; assembly: GCA_963585895.1. Taxonomy (NCBI): domain Eukaryota; kingdom Metazoa; phylum Mollusca; class Cephalopoda; order Myopsida; family Loliginidae; genus Sepioteuthis; species Sepioteuthis lessoniana. Next base: position 68,513,100 of record OY757928.1, read on the forward strand.
CTAACTCATTTAGAAATGAAATCACTAACAATTTATTGACTTAATATCATATAAGTCTATATATGTATGTATAGTAATTGACGTTAAACAACCATCTATAGTTTATATAATAAATCAAAAACCTTATCAAAGTATCGAAATTTATTCAATTATTGCAAGTTTTCCTACCGGATAACATTAGCAATATTTTATTGGATTCTCAGTGACAGCAACTCTCTTTAGATATTTACTTGATCCTTTCAGTATTCTGGCCCATCTCAGCTATTATTTTTAGTTTCTCCTGTTTTACCACTGAAACTTTTCATATAGTTACAAGCGTTTCGATACAATTGGTATCACTCTCATCCACATGTTCCACAGCCATTATAGTTTATGACAAGGTCCGAGTGTTTTCACTTATTAAACCTTTTTACATTTTTATTCTGTAGTCCACTGGAAATTGTTTGTTCTGGTTAAGCAATAATAGATGCACTCTTGTGAGTGGAATTTGAGGATATGCTTGTGTTTCATAATCCTAAACAATTTTACGGGTTTTATTGTTTGGGACCGATTCTGGTTTGTGTGTATACCATTTAGTGGTATGATTTAATTTAATGTCTCTCACAATCGCCGCTGGATCACCTTTCCTAACCACTCATGCCTAATCTCATATTATATTTCTGCTATTTTGCTCTATTTGCTTATTGTATAATGAAACTTTTCATATCTGTCTCAACATAGTCTTTTATTCTGTATCGTGTATTATCAGTTTTCACTTCCATATGATTGATGCTTATAACGTTGTTTGTGCAGCTATTTAATTTATCTTTTCAGGATCCCGTTTCTTAGCTATTTTCTTATTTTTGCTTGTGCAATCTAACCAGATTTTCCCATACGGTAGTTTTCCTCACATTTTTAAATATTTTATATTGTGTTTTCTGTTTGTATTCATGTTGGCATTGTTTTCATAGGCTGTTGTAAAATGTATTTTCTTGCTCTTTTTAAAGTGCTTCTTGAGAGCTCTTCCTTATGCATTAACGCAATGCTCAATGATCATCCTCCATTTCATGACGATTTAAATATGTCCCCACCATCTCTCGGATATAAAACCTAGTGAATAGTTAACAATTTCTATCTTGTTTGGTAGATTTTTCTGAGTTCCTTATGTGTCCATTTTAAAAATGGTTTAGAATATGTTAAAAGATGGACTGGGTAAGTATTTATTCCTTTGATGAGATTTTGGTTAGAAAACTTGATTTCAAAAAGCCCTCTTGTTTTTCAGAGGTACCCTTTTATTTATTTCTTTCATCTGTTAGCTTGATAACGTGAATACTCGTTTCCAAATTTGCATGGCTTCCGAAATGATTTTCATCCTTTTGTTGGATATCTTGTAGATTTTGAGACAATCTACTATCCAAGATTTTGGGACCATATTATAGGCTTTTTGAAGTCAACATATTTCATCAGTAAATTTTTCTGCCTTGGATTGCTTTACTTGTGTTGATCAATGGACAGGAAATCTCATATTTCTCTTGTTGCCCTGTAGCATGCTTTCTATTGTTTTGGAAGCAGTCCACGACTTGCAAGCGTGCAATACACTCCTTATCGTCAGGATTTTCCGCATTATAGGTACACATATTATCAGTTTAGAGTTCTGGGCGATGGTTCATTTTGACAGTATTTCTGGATGTGGGTAGTTTTACCGGTTGTGATCCATTCAGGCATATTTGCTTCTACTGGGTATCTTTTCATTTCAAGAACCAGCCTGTCGTGAATGGACGGTAATTTTTAAAACCAGAATCCGTGAAAGGTGTCATAGCTTAGTGATTTCCAATTCTGTGTTTTTTTGTGTGTTTGTCGGATCAATTCATGATTTTTCGCCGAATACATTTTTTAGCTGCTTTGACTATTTTTAAATGAAGTTTCATCAATACTTGACGTGCAGAAATTAAATGGTGTAGCCTGGAAATTATTACATCTATTGTAGGTGATATCCATTTATTTGTACGATCATGTTTATTAATACTCTCTTCCATTGCAATATATTCTTACATTTGTGATTCATTTCTTAAAGCGTCTTATATATTTTTAATCCACCTTGCTTTTTTTATATCTGCGTGTAAAGCTCCAAAATATATTCAATTCTTCAATTGTAAGGGTTTCTTTTACAGCTATTGTTTCTATTCCTGTTTCTCGATAGAATATTTTTGGGACATCTTTAAATATTGTGTGTAAAGAATTATATTCATTTTACACATCTTCGGATATGCTGAGTGTTTACTTTAATTTTTTACTTCGATTTTTAGCAAGGTTTCATCAATTTAGCGTATATTTTTTAAAAACTTTTTCTCGCTTTCTTAGTTTTACTCAGCCACACTTACTCCTTTCATCGAGTATTGATGTTTATCTTCTGTATTCCTCTTTTTCTTTTTATATGCTTGATTTCTATTTGGGTTGCTTAAATCGTTTATGTTTATGTGTTCTTGGCTATTGTTGCAGTTGTAAGTATTATTTTATTAGAAAGAATACTATTTGGCTTGAAGTTGTGATGAACATCGTTTAAAGCATAGTTTACTATTAACTGTATTAAGTTTTTTTGATATTTTTCGAGGTGCTCCGTTTTTCATATCAGTATTAGTAACTTTAATGTGTTTTCTGATGATGTATTTTGTTTCATTTTGTCAAATTGAATACTTTTTTTCTATGTAGACTTTGCTTTCTCGTGAAGGATTACTATTCTCTAATTTTTTGCATTCCTTTTCTGTTGCTTGGGCTTTTATGTAACTATCTTTTCATTGTTTCAATGTGAAATCTGTTTTTTTATTAACTACCTGCATTTCAAGTGCTACCTTTTATTTACTTGGATATCTTAACATCCTGTTCATTGATTATATCATTTATAGGGTCATTTAAGTGGGTCTATGAAGAATATATATTATCATAATCGCTATTTTTCTTTTAGATTTAAGTCTGTATCTGTAAAAATTAGTCTTTTATCACCATATATTGGGGTTTCCTCGAATTGAATTTTTTTCTGTTCGCTAGTTAATTCTATAAAAGAACGAATAGGATACTTCTTCACAATCATCTTTCAATCAGTTTTCTTTTTAATTATTTATAGGATGAGTTAAGTCATGGATTATCTCGCTTCTGATCACTATCAAAATGTTATTATTGTTTAGTCCTTGAGAATTTTTCACATCAGCGTCTACTGATGGTCTTTCACCAGAGTTTGAGAAACAACAAGTTTCTATTAATTACACGTTACCATTTCACTGTCTGCAGATTTTTAACACAAGTTTTAACAGGTAGTTTTTTCCAGGAATCTGAATGAGAGCAAGTTTCATCAGGTTTCCGAACTCTTCTCAGTATTCTAATCCCTATTAATAATCCAATGGTCTGACTAGTTTTGATTTTTTTCTCTGTTTTCCAATTCTTCCAGTCTTTTTTAAAAATCTTTTACCAACTGTTCTAAATGCACACACTAAAATTATTATATCTAAAACCTTCTCGTTTCACAACTTTTCAACTCTTTAGCAAGAAACCTGTATTTATATATCTTTTGGCTTTAGTTTTCACACTGTGGTCCACTGCAAAATCAACTTTTTTACTAATTTGCTCTTTTTTCTTAAGTAAGACTAACCCCGGTCAACTGACCCGTGTTCAGTAAAGTCCTTAAAAAAAAATTATGTCTAATTTTCTCGTACAGGTTTGTATTTGTGCATATACCATTTGATAAGATGGTCAAATTTTAATCTCTTGCTCGATTCCTAATATTACCGAGTTTTGTATTGTTTTTCCTTTCTAAGCCACATTCATTTATTAGATGATTAACCGTCCCATCTCTCTCACCAAATAAGCTTCACTAGATATTCAGTTGAGTTTAATCATATTTCACTTTGACATAATTGCTCCTCGTGGTATTAATTTCTGTAGCTATTAAAATATTTTCTGTTTTTCTCTAGAGGTTTCACTTTGTTTGCCCTATCTAGGTAATCTGTTGTCCAGTCTCTCCAATTTGATGCATAAAGCACCCATACTGTTGTTTTTCCCCATTTTTTTCGAAATGTTGTTTTTTCAGTTTGTTTTATGCTGCCTTAGCTGACACTAGTTGTTACAACTATTTTTTCTCTTTTTTGATTGTCTTTAAAAATTTGCCTCTATGAAATTTTCTTTTCTACTCAACTATTCTTTCTCTTAAATGATCGGCCATGTAACCATCATCAAACTGTTTATTGTTATTTTACTCCTTTAAAAGTTTTTGACAGCATCTATATCTTACGGCTTTTCACTGGAGCTTCAGTGACAGCAAATCTCTTCAAATCTCCAGGTGTTTTCTCAGTACTGATTACAATTGGTTTCACCGTTACGTCCATGTTCCATAGTTTGTTGTTTTCTTTCGTTTTCCTTTAAAAGTTTTGGTATTATCTTTCTTTTAGCTTTCTTTCAATTTTACTCTTTGATCTGCTTGGACTGCAATGTCTACTATTCGGTAGGTTCTCTCTCTCTCTCTATTTCTCTCTCTTGTTGATTATCACTAAGTCTACTCGTCTGTTTGTGCGTCATATTCTCTTGTACAAATTCTGATTTGTGTATATAGCATTTGGTAGTATAGTAAAATGTAAATGTCATGTTTGTATTTGAGAGAAGGATTTGAAACCATTTTTCTGTAAATTTTATACATAAATAATATTTACTTGAAGCTATGATAGCTTTCTTCGGGTTAATATTATTCTTATTTGAAACCATATCTAAAAATCTACCTAAAAATGAGTATGCGTTTATAAACAGTATGCCCGTAAACGCCTACTCATTTTTAGAGAGACAAATTACATCCAGCCTACTCAGTTAGGGTTGTAGAATACGCCAACTGGAGCTAATGAGAATCCTAGATATGACTGCATGTGAGGTGGGGCTCCTGTCCTGGAATTTTGGAGAATATGGAGTATCTCTTCGTCGCTATTAATCGCAGGCCCACTCTTCCCATTTATTATACTACCTGTAAGTGCTACATGTATGGGTCATATTAAAGTGTTTTATAATTTATTATACGAGGAACAATTTAAATGGGCATAACCAAATTAGTGCAATCAATTGATTTTAGTATTTGATAGCAATGATTGGAAATATTTAACTGTGTAAAAAAGAACCATTCATTTTAGGAATACTTGAAATCATGTAAATGTGTGCAAATAAATAACAATACTTGAAAATATTTGACAATGTCCAAATAATAAATGGCTTGACTTGAATCCATTTGATAGGGTACAGGCAAATGCGTTCTGGGTTTTTTAAACATGTTCCCAGCAAAAATATTGTTTACGAATGATATGACTTGATTTCGATTTAAATAACTTACATAAGCCTTAAAACACAACCAAGCAAGTATAAAATTACTTGAAACAGATTACTGTGTTACAATATTAGTAATAGACAATAATACTTGAAAATATACAACTGAGTGTAAATTATTTGTATTAGATAGAAATACTTGATATCATATAACTGCCTTCCAAAACTTTAAAGAAACAACAATACAAAAATGTTAATAATAAAGTTTAGTGAATGCAATTCTCTAAATTCTCGACAAAAAATCCCAAGACGGGTTGATGTGCCTTTAAGATCAACAAAAAAACAATAAACATCCATATAAACCTTGATTTTTATTTCTTTTTAATTTTTTTTTCAATTTGATTTGGTCGATTATTTATTCTTGAAGTTATTTTGCTGTTTTATTTCTGTTCTTTGATGACAAGTTGGCAGCATTAGATCAATTTGTAAATGGGTTCTTTTATCTTTGACGTTAGGATATTCCTAATCGTTGGTGAAGAAGCTATGAATGAGTTGTTTGCGATGGTTTCTAATTTTGAGTTTTTCTGGATACAGATAATTATTCCCTTTTGTCATCCATTTGGGAGTATTTGCATCTTCCTTAAGACTACGCAGTTGTGCTTATTGATTAGGAATCAACAAGTCTTCCTTGAAGCAAAAGCCATGAACCTCATTGTGTAATGATATATTTATTTTTTTACAGTTCCTCTAAAAATTGTAGATATAATTTTAGATTCTAGTACTTGTTTGATTCGATGCACTTCATTTTTCACTTGCTCACTTTTACTTGATATTTCTCTTTTTTTTTTTTTAGTTGGAAGAAGAATCTACTTTTATCACTTTGAAATGTTCTTTTCTCTCAATATTATTGCAATCTTCGTTGTTAAATTTTGCGTCTATTTTCATTTGCTATTTTCCCCACTTCTTCCCTGATGTTGTCCAATAACAATGATATATATATATATATATATATATATATATATATATATATATATATATATATATATATATATATATATGTATATATATATATATATATATTTATACATATATATATTATAACTCAAGCAATTTCCAAATGAGTTTAAAATTATTGACAGTAGAGCGCTGATGTGGTAGCTGCTTTACCTGAGCGCTGATTATTAATCATTCTCACATAAGATAATTATTAAAGATATTCATATCGATCTTCTACAATATAGACGACTAATCATGTAATACATTCTTAGAATAAGTGCAAGCTTTTAACTATACAAAGCTGGAACCTGAATTCTTTAATGCTTTTGTAGTTAATATGAAATAATTTTCATTATTCGGCATAAAAAAAGAACAATTCAAACTAACACACACCTGACAGTCCCATAAAAGGAAACAATGAAATCACTGACAATTGTCACTGTTCGCATGCGTATATATATATATATATATATATATATATATATATATATATATATATATATATATATATATATGTGTGTGTGTGTGTGTGTGTGTGTGTGTGTGTGTGTGTGTGTGTGCGTTCGTGTGTGTCTACAATGTCACTCTTGAATAAATATGTCTTGTCCATTTTAAACAAAAATAAGTAATTTTTTTTCAAAATGAATGATACACTTATTGTATAACATCTATTGGTTCATCACACCAGCAAAATGAATATCATTAGGTAGTATTTAAAAGATCACTTCAATAAAAAAAATAACTGCAACACGTAAGCAAAAACAGAATTATACTCGCACAAAGATACACATATAGCTTGACTTACAATATCGAAAAGACACCGTCAACCCAACTCTTAACTTTTTGCTTTGATATAAAGAGGGAGATAATGCTTTTTCTCAAGAGAATTAAAATGAAGGGAAATGCAAACAACTTCGCGCACATTTGAACTTGGGTTACCAATTCCATATTCCACGATTATAATCGTTAGTCTAAGAGTCTTCCAAGGGATAGATTATATATACTGGGATGCTTTAATTTAGATTCTTGATTGTGTCCATGGAAAATTTGTGGATATATACAACAAATTACTCACTGTCGAAGGTGATGAAAAATTGGTGATTGCAGTGGTGGGGGTTTACCATGCAGTAAATCGAAATGAGGGCTTCGCGTTATATAGTTTCAACAAACCATTAGCACGGTTGAACATGGCAAGAGGTAAATGGTGCAAATGATTTGCTGTAGATTCTCTGTATACTACACAAGACAAAGCAGCCATCAGTTTCACTATAGAGCTTAATAAAGCTTCATCGATCCTATAAATCAAGAACTACAACTAGGAGCTTGTAAAACGCCGTCTGACTGACAAAATGAATAGACCCTTGCTATTTCTATTAGAAACTTGAATTCTTCAAAAACAACTAAAACACGAACAAGAACAACAACAACAACAACAACAATAATAATTATAATAATAATTTGGACATAGGAAGAAATAGTATATGCACAACCTAGCATTTATCCTAGAGAATGAGACACTCAAACTCCCATGGGATTTTAACATACAAACGGATCATCGAATTTGACCAGACAACCAGACCATATAATCATCATCATGCCGTGCCGCCAGCACGGATATTCTTAACCATCTCTCGCCATTTCTCATTCATCGCCTCCGGTAGGTCTTCTGGGTTACACCCTGTGTCCTCATATAGCTGCTGTATGTAAGTTCGGGCTGGTCGTCCTGTTTTGCTTGGGCATATGTGGGGGTCCATAGGAGTACGTCACTTACGAGCTCGTCCTTGCTTCTCCAGCAGTGTCCGGCGTGTCTGGCTCGTCTAACCTGTATAGTATTCGTGATGGGAGGCAAGTGGCCGTACAGTTGGCGTCTCGTGGGGTGTTGTCGCCAGGACTTGTTCAATATTGCTCTCAACATTCTTGGGTAGTTGCCGTCAAGTTTCCTCTCCAGCCGTTTGGTTAGCGTCCATGTAGTGCATCCATGTAGCAGTATCGATACAACCGCTGCCTGGAAGAAACTGCGCTTCATTTAATCGGTCAGGTCTGATTTCCATATTATTGAGAGTCTATCTATAGCCGTCCATGCTTTCGTCAGTCATGTGTCGATGTTGTTTTCCGTTGATGAGACGCTACTTCCTAGGTATGTGAATTTGTCCACTAGCCTCAGAGAGGCTCCGTCTTGTGTGGTAATGTTGCCCGTTTGGTTGTAACACATATATTCAGTTTTGTGCGCATTGACATGAAGGCCAATGCCTGCTGCAGCTCGTTCCAAACTATGCAGTAGTGTCTCTGCTTTATTAGGCGTATTCGCCTGGTCGGGGTAATTATTCTTCTTTTCAATTATTTAAAATTCCGGCTGATTACAGAGTAAAATTGAAAATAAGTGAAAAGAAGAATAATTACCCCGACCTTGCAAGGGAATTGAAAAAATTTTGAAAATGAAATTGACTTTTATATGAATTGTAATTGGTGCTCTTAGTACAGTCATCGAAGGATTATTAAAGGGACTAAAGGACTTGGAAATAAGAGAACAAGAGGAGACTATCCAAATCACTACATTATTGAGATAAATCAAAATACTGAGAAGAGTCCTGTAGACTCGAGAAGACTTGCTCTCACTCAAACTTTAAAAGACCATCAGCTTGCACTGATGTGAAAAAAATCTAATGTATAATAATAATAATAATAATAATCACAGAGGAGAGTTGCTGTCACTCAATCTCCAGTGAAATACCATCAGCTTAGACTGATGTGAAAAACTCTAATGAGTAAATAATAATAATAATAATAATAATAATTAAGTTCGTGAGACAATTGGGATCCCATCAAAATACACGAAGTAACAGTCAAAACTGGTATGGGATATTCGACTGGAAACGCAACCCCCCCAAAACTACGAAAACAAGCCCGAATAATAAGAAAGAGGGACGGTGAAATTAGCGAGAAAAAGGAACAGGTGACAGGTGGAAAAATAACAGTACTACTTGAGGAAATAAACCAGAATGTACTGGCCAAAGAAGGAAGATTAAAGAGATATCGACAAAGGGTAAAACAATACAGACAAAACAGGACATTCCAAAACAACGAAAGAAAATTATATCAAAAATTAGGAGGGAGTGAAACGAAAACATACCAACAACCAGGTATAAAAGAAACCGAAGAATTGTGGACTAAAATATGGCAACCAAATAAATATAACGAAAATGCTGAATGGATAAGCAATATTACTAGAGAACTAGAGGGAAATACAGGTCGATTTGCTCAAAACAACACTAAAAAGAATATTAAACTGGAAAGCGCCAGGCGATGATGGAACACATGGCTTCTGATTCAAGAAATTCACCCCCATTCACGGTAGACTAGCACTAGAAATGAACAGATGTTTACAAGGCGAACAAGTATCTGAATGGATGACCAAAGGAAAGACTACATTAATCCAAAAGGACCCTAGAACAAGAACTGCACCAAACAATTACAGACCCATAACCTGCCTACCAGTGATGTTGAAAATACTAACAGCACAAATAAGGGAAAAGATCTACTACACGCTAACAAGCCGCAAATTGTTCCCTGACGAACAGAAAGGATGCCGCAAAGATCCAGAGGCACAGCAGAATTATTCTGCATAGATCAACACATCCTAAATGAGAGCAAGACAAGACTGAAAAATCTAGCTATGGCCTGGATAGACTACAAAAAGGCATATGATATGGTCCCACAAAGCTTGATAATAAACTGTCTCAAAATGTACAAGATATCACATGAAGTCATAAACTTCATCGAACAGACCATGAAAACCTGGAGAGTGGAGCTGACAGCAGGAGGAAGAAGTATAGCTGAAACAAACATCCAAAGAGGCATTTTCCAACGAGATGCTCTATCACCATTGCTATTCATGATAGCCATGATGCCTATGAACCACATACTCAGAAAAATGCGCAGCCGAATATAAACTCAGCAGATACACGCCGTTAGGACATAGGAATGGAATTTGGCATAGAAAAATGTGCCATGCTCGTCATGAAAAGTGGCAAACGACATATGACTGACGGAATTGAACTACCAAATCACGACAAAATTAGAACTCTCGAAAAAAATGAAATCTACAAATACTTTGGGATCTTGGAGGCTGACACCATCAAACAAAGGCAAATGAAGGACATGATCCGAAAAGAATATCTCAGGAGAACGAGAAAACTACTCGAGACAAAACTCTCCAGCAGAATCCTGATCAAAGGAATAAATACTTGTGCTGTGCCCCTAGTCAGGTATTCGCGATCATTTCTCAAGTGGACCAAAGAACAAGAAAACCAATGACCATACATAAGGCATTACACCCCAGAGACGACGTTGACAGACTATATGTATCTAGAAAAGAGGGAGGAAGAGGACTGGCCAGCATCGAAGACACCGTTGACGCATCCATACAACGGCTCGAAGACTTCATAAAAAAACATGAACGGGGGCTAATTACAACCATCAGAAACGATACCGACAACGCAATAGACGAAAGAATGACAACAACTAGGAAACAAAAATGGGAGGCAAAACAACTCTGTGGCCGCTTTAAACGTCTAATAAACAATTTCTCACGCCAGAAAACATGGACCTAGTTAAGAAAAGGAAATTTTAAGAGAGAAACGGAATCCCTCCTAATAGCAGCACAGGACAACGCCATATGGACCAATCATATCAAAGCTAGAATAGATAAGACGGAACAAAACAGTAAATGTAGGGTATGCGGTGACAGGGACGAAACGATCAATCACATAATAAGCGAATGCAGCAAATTAGCTCAGGAGTATAAGGCGAGACACGACTGGGCCGGCAAGGTGGTCCACTGGGAAACGTGAAAGAAATTTCAATTCGACCTTACAAATAAATGGTATATGCACATCCCAGCACCTGTCCTGGAAAATGACTCGCATTAACTCCTATGTGACTTTAACATACAAAATGATCACCAAATCCCGGCCAGAAGACCGGACTCATAATAATCAACAAAAAAAAAAGAGAATTTACAAAATTGTCGACTTTGCTCAGCCGGCGGACCACAGAATAAATCTGAAGGAAAGTGAAAAGAAGGATAAGTACCTCAATCTTGCTAGAGAATTGAAAAAGCTATGGAACATGAAAGTAATGATTGTGCCAATTGTGATTGGTGCCTTTGGCACAATAACTAAAGGATTATTAAAAGGCTTGGAGGGCTTGGAAGTTGGCGGACGGTAGAGACCATCCAAACGACAGCATTGCTAAGAACGGCCAGAATCCTGAAACGAGTCCTGGAGACTTGGGGAGACTTGCTGTCACTCAAACTCCAGTGAAAACCCATCAGCTAACACTGATGTGAAAAACTCTAAAAAGAGTAAATAATATTAATAATGGTAATAATAATAATAATAATAATAATAATAATAATCAACAATTTTAAAGCAAAATAGATAAGACACCATAAAATAGCAAATGTATGCTATTTGGTGGTAAAGACGAAACAATCAATCTCATAATAAGGAAACGCGGCAAATTAGAGCAAAACATTAAGAGTATTGATACGACTTGGTCTGAAAGATGATTTTCTTGGAATTATGCAAGAAACTGTAATCTAACCATACAAACAGGAGATATTTGGACAACCCAAATCCCACCTGGAGAATGAGACGCATAAATTTATCTGGAATATTTTGATATAAATAGATTATCTAATATTGGCTAAACGACCAGACCAAACAAAAAAAAAAGTGAAACTGCCGAATAATACTGACCGCCCCCACAAATAGTCGACTTTGCCGTCACGGCAGACCAAAATTAAAAGAAACTGAAAATAGAGACAAATACCGAAACCTTGTTGAAGAACCTAAAAAATATGAAACATAAAGGCGAGAATGATACCAATTGTAATTAATGCACTTGGAACGATATTTAAAGTGTACAAGTGAAGACTATTTAACGTAAAGCATTATTATGATTGAACAGAATACTGAGAAGAGTCCTGGAGGCTTGATGAAAACTTGAAAATCCAGTGAAAAGTGGGAAAATATCTCAAAGGAGCAAAATAATCATTATAATAATATCAAATATTATATACAGAAACTACAAACCATCCTAAAATGAGATATGAAAATATGAATTTTTTTTTATTTTTGAGGTAAGTATATTAACTCACTGCGGCCCGATGAACAGACATAAAGCTAATTAATAAAAGAAAAGCAAACTATGGCCTCTAACAAATGTTGCCGGTCTGATGGCCCATAGAGTAGGAATAAAAGTTATCGAAAAAATTGACATATAATTGCACCTTAACAGAGTAAAAAAAAAAAAAAAAAAAAAAAAAAGACAAAGAAAAAAACTGTAGAATATGCCGGTAACGGGGATACCGATTGTAGTAGGCGCACCTGGAACCGTTCCCAAAAGCTTGGAAAATCAACGCCATCCAGATCACACCACTGTTGAGATCGGTTTGAAAATTAAGAAGAGTCTTAAAGACTTGAGGACATGTAGTGTCACTGAGAATCCAGTAAAATCCCATCGGCTAAAGCTGGTGGGAAAACCTCGTATTGAAGAATATAGTAATAGTCACTTATTGAAATAAGACTCTAATAAATTTCCAGTTTGTAACATTGACAATAGTATTTTTGGATTTAATTGCATTGAAAATTTTGTAAAGAAAAACTGCAAACAATTACAAATGAATATTTCAATTCACAAATTTCAAATTCATAGATATGACCAATGAAAAATTTGAAAAAAAAAGAATTGTGCGCCCAAAATCTGCAAAATTCTTAAATTCTTATGATGGGTACCTGTTCAGTCTACTCAAACTGAACTATATAAGAATTATTCGTACAAAGTATCTCGAAGTAAATTAAGTTCTTTTTATCAAGACCCATATGAACAATGAGTGAACAGTCCTTTTTGTTTTTAAATACGTGATCCCTTCATTAAGTATTAACATTGATTTTGTAGTTACAGGTAGGGATAATGAAAGAAACGTTTATTTTCTTCAAAATGCAAAAATTTTCACAATGTGTTGAAACTGAAGATGTATTTAAGAAATAAACAAACATTAAATGAAAGATCAATGTTCATTGAAATAATCTGATTAAGATTCAGCATTTGCTTCATGAAGTTTTTCATTTATCTGAAACGCTCCTTTTCAGATATTGAGAATCTTCGTCATCGAATATCTTTGATTATCATCCACATCCTTACACTCCAGAGGATACTGAGTTAACGAGAAAAAGTTGCATGATCTATCGAGTTCATAGGCATCAGCATTTGCAGAATCTTATGTTTTAGCAAAAACTGCAGATCTACTTAATATTTTCATTTAAGAATTGGCAATTAATCATCAAATATGACTGTTCATGGACCCAGCAGAATCGCTCTACCCAATAGTATGCACGTGTTGATCAATATGGAAGATTTATTATTATTCTGAGTGATTGTGTTGAATATTGAATAGGTTGAGAGGCCCCAGCGTTAAATTTAGATGTGATTTAATACTATATACTACATCCACCGGTAGTTATTCCCTCAATTGCCCGAAATTTAAATCTTGCATCATATATGTGACCCTGATATTTTTACTACACACTCGTGTATGCCCGAGAATCATATATTCCTGATATCAATTTAAAAAATAAATTCACTAAAATAAACTGCAGATTCATCTCCCTCATTCGTAAAAAAATGGGTTCATGACCGCTTAATGGCGTAGCCTAGAAACTGATTATAGTATATGAAATAGAAATGCGTGACGATATTATTCTCTTTTACGCCTCGAAAAAAGAACTGCCTCGTCAACCGGAACAGAGAGAGTTTTGTCCCCAGAAAATCTTGAATCCCAACATTATGACGTATGACAAAATGTATTGTCCAATGCATACTAACTTATGTTTGGCATATGTAATAATGCTATCAAACCAACAATTAAGAAACTTTTTTTCTGAAAATATATAAGCATTTCACAAACTTTTGCATCAGATTTCTTTATGTATTCTATTTAGTTTTATCAGGAAATAAGGTATACTCTTAATTGCTTGTAATCTTTCTTATATTTATATTTGATGAGTTGCAAAATCATAATTCATATTCAGAATTGTATCTCAAATGTTAGTACATCGATGAGAAATTTCATTGGACTACGATAAGGGCTTTACGGAGTATAGAACTCTAATGGTACAGCTTTACAAAGTAAAATATCCTCCCAGATAATGTCCTATTTATTATTCGATGATCAAAATCTATTAAATTTTGTTCCTCTGTATACATTGATGTCTTTTCGCGATACATCTGTTCCTCGTAAGGATTTGCAGCTGTTTTGTATAAACTAATGATTTACCGCCCTTTTCTCCTACAAATGTCTGGTAATAACTGCTAGATGGCGTTGCAAGAATAACAAATAATAATAATAATAATACAAGTAGATCCTGAATTTCTGATTGTCACAACTACTTTGGAACAGCTAAATTGTTCATGCCTGTCTAATGTGTCCCATATATAGATCATCCAGCTAAATCTATTTCTCCAATTGAATGTAGAATAAATGAGTTGACCGGTTGTCTGTTTTCGTGGGCAAATCAATTTTGGATGAAAAATTCAAACAGCGCAAACCTGACTTCATAGTGTTCATGGTCCACCTCTATCGCTAAGTTTGCGATTTTTTCGTCTAGGTTATCACTTTTCATTAGTAAAGCCAACATCTGTTATTATCCAGCGTGGCATTTTCAATCTTGTTGACATTTTGACTGATGGCCTCATAATTACTCATATATTGAAAATAGGATTTTACCTGAGAAATGTCTCGTAATTAGAAACATCTCTATTTTCAGTGTCACCAAAAAATCATGTGATCTGGATTAGATTTATCTGTCATTTCATTCTCCCACGTTTATAAGAGTCAGCTACTGACCGAATTTCATAACAATGTCCTTCTTGTTTATGATTGGCATTATCAGACCGCCAATATCATAAATGAGTTTTCATTTGCTTGCTTTATAAAGGCTTATTGAATCTTGCGTGTGTCAGGATGTTTTTTTGCAACATAAAAGAGAAAAATGACAGGAATGGGAGGGAATTAATAATTATCCAACAAATCGTCAATAAAAAATTCAAGAGAATACAAAATCAGGTCCGAATGAAACAAGATTAAATTGCATCTGTTTCCGATTTCCTAGGCTGTTGGAAAAAGCCGCTTTCTCCTGGCTAGATGCAACCGTTCATGTATTTACTGAAAATTGAATTATTCGGCCACTATTCTACCTGTTATAGCTTGTATAGATGTTAATGTATCACGAATCGATATATTATCAACGATAATGTATAAAATGTGTTCAAAACATGTATACAATATTATGGGGAATTTGGTATGGATATGTAAGAGAAGTATATGTGTTAGATACGAAAGAGTATAAATATTGTAATATTCTCTGTGCATTTAGTTGTTGCAGGGTTGTCTATAAATTATCTTGGCAAGCTATTTATAGTGATTGATAGATTTAACTATATTTCAATCTGTCCAGGATGCAAAGAGCTTAAGAAATTGCATTCAGCCTACGTTCAGATTTACTGTTGTTGTTTTAGTTTTTTTCTTTAGAGGATTTTAACACACGTTCCTCTACGAATAGTTTCTTAACATATGTATGTGGCCAATAAATTCTACCGTCACAGGTACAACATGAGGGTCAGAATTGACCTGTGTATAATATCAATTAATAAGTATACCTCATTTTCCAGATCTCTTGGACTGGAGACTTACAATAAGATGAAGTTTAATGTAATAACCAGCAGACTCAGTTTATCATTCTGCAAAAAATACACACAGAGCATTATACTCCTTTCCAACAAGTCGGTAGTGCTAGAGTGTTCAATATATAGAAGTAAATCAAGTTAGTTAATCCTAATAATAAGTCACGAAAGGCTGTATTGCTTAACTTTTCTTTGGGAGACATATCATGGTTATTTTTGTGATGAAGCGACTTTCATATTGTTTCATATAAAAATCAATATAAATATTACAGGGTAGAATAAATATGTAAATTTTATGCTACCATATCAGACACTATATTAAACGGGCGAATAATTGTAAATGCTTTAGAACTTAAATGTACTCCTCGAAGTACGTGGTGTCAGTGAATAGTCCTACAGTTAGTTGCACTTGAAAGAATGATATATCTAAAGATTATATGGGCTAAGCTTAACATACTGAGCTGTCCAAAGTACAGAACAACATTGTGCGATGGGAGGCTTTTATACAAGTTCATAAACGCATATACTTTCGGTTATACTTGTGATACTTGATCTTCCTCAAGATAAGTCGGCTACAGCTTTAGTTTCTACAAAGGGGTTAGACCCTCCTCAACGAATGACCAGTTATGATACTCCGTCAGCTGGAGAGGATCCAGTTCTGGAGCATTTCAGAATGTAGGGGGTGTCATTTGTTAACATTACTCCCAGGTACACTCTTACTCGGAGTGATAGTACCTATTATGGTCCTGTCTATGGGTCAAATAGGAAAATTTGGTAATTAACCAAATGGGTAGAGTGTTTACCAATGGCCCGGGAGACCAGGGTTCAATCACAGGTCAAGTCATACCAAAAAATGGTACTTGATACCTCCTTGCTTAACACTCAGCATTATAAGGTACGTATCAAGGGTAAATTGGAGCAATCCTGAGAAAGGTTAGTACCCTCCCGTAGACCTCGGTGTATCAGCTATTGAAAGAAGAACCCATGTGTCACCCTCTACTACAGTCGCCAAATTTACTTTTACCAGTATAGTTGAAAACATTTTAAATGTACGCAAACAGATGAGCTTTACTTCGTTTCAAAATGTTAACAACAACTATTCATTTACAAACCGTATATATATATATATATATATATATATATATATATATATATATATATATATATATATATATATACATATATATATATATATATATATATATATATATAAGCGTGTGTGTGTGTGTAAACAAGATTTGTCATTAAATAACCACAACCGACTTCGTCTTTCGAAACCGCTTGTTCACGGAAACGATATAGGAATACGGCGTCATCTTGCACCCCTCAACAATTGCCTGAAAAAATATAGACCTTATATTATGTTAAAGAAAAACGATAATTGTGCGCACATTCTCTAATGAATTAATCCTGTGAAGTAAATCATTGGACACACACACACTTCCACACACAGGACACACATTTGAATAACATGTAAAATACATATGGAAGCAAGCGATAGATTGCAAATATATATGTGGCTGTTTGTATAATTATTACTCATGTGTCCATTTTTCACTTCATATATTTTCTTTATAAGGCAAGTGTTCGCCATTGGTCTGGGAGACCGGGGTTCAATGTAACGTCGAGTCATACAAAAGAATCAAAAAATGATACTTGATGCTGCCTTGCTTAACACTCATCACTATAAGGTAAAGATCAAGAGTAAAGAGGAGCACTCCGTGGAATGCAGTAATGCCCTTCCGTAAACTTTGATGTAGTAGCTATTGAAAATGGATCCTTCGAGTCACCCTCGACTAAGGTTGCAAACATTACTTTAAAAGTCATTGGATAACATTTAATCGTTTTACTTAACAATCTGAAACATTTGTTTAAAACACGCTGCACATTGCAATAAGACCAGTAGGGCCAGTATAGATCAAAAAGGCAAAATACTTCGTGAAAAGAGATCCAAAGGTAAGTGTAAAATAATGAGCACAGGACAGGGTTTTGTTTTGGCATCTGTGGTTAGGTTATTCAAAACTCTCACAAAGGAGGAGTTGATGACACAAGTTATTTGTTTAAGCATAGTACGGCTGGTTTTCTTTCTCCTACACTGATCACTGAATCAGAGCTTAAGAGACTAGACTACCAACAATTGAAGTATTAAGTGATGAATTGATGCGATTCACAAAGTCATAAGCGCAACAGGAAATGCAGAGTTTTGTCCATTTTTTTTATAATCATCGAATTCCATTCTTCCAACAATAACCGTTAAATAACGAGAGCCTCCACAATAAATGTTTATTTTTATGTATGGTGTGTGCTGTGTGTGTGTGTGTGTGTGTGTGTGTGTGTGTGTGTGTGTGAGAGAGAGAGAGAGAGAGAGAGAGAGAGAGAGAGAGAGAGAGAGAGCGAGCACACACTTAAACGTCTGCATGTGGGTATAGCTGTATGTTATGAATCCTTACGTTTGATTAAAAAAATTTTTTTAAGAACAATGTGTTCATATGCAAGATTAATTCATATATGGACATATACTCTTTTAAACAATTTGCACATAGACATACACACACACACACATATATATATATATATATGTGTGTGTGTGTGTGTGTGTGTGTGTGTGTGTGTGTGTGTGTGTGTGTGTGTCTGTGTGTCTGTGTCTGTGTGTGTGTAAGAGTTAGTGTTCACCTATGCATCACTTATAGATGAATATGACCATATGTACCTACTTGCCATTTTTTTTTATCTTAGATCACTTTGGTATATATTTCAATCGGTGCGCTAATCAGTACATGTTTCTTTGCACTTCTGGTAGTTGATATTTTGGTGGGCATCTGTCCGGATGTGTGTTTTTTTATTGACTGCATATTCGCTTGTGAGTGCCAATTGAAGTAGAAAAAAATCTCAAAAACATATTTAAAAAATCGGATAATGACTGGAAGCGTTTTTGTGCGTTTGGTCACGCGAAGCGGAAATGTTGATCGGAAATTGGACGATCACCCGCAACTTACTGATCCAACGTTCCCATTATAAACCATATTTTTTACACGGAAGTCAGTGAAAGTGAACGAACATGTACTGAATTCATATATTGCCATATATTTGCTTTTTATTAGTGTAGTTATTTGAGAACAGGTGGTAAGTCATGAAGGACCACATAAGAAAATAGGTAAAGACGCACACATACAGACACTTGCTACCCCCTATATATATATATATATATATATATATATATATATATATATATATATATATATATATATATGTCTGAGTTTTACTGTGAAATTTCTAATAATACTGAACTAATCAGATATTGAGTTTGTGATACTTCACCTTGAAAATTAGAGACAACGTCATACCACTGACTTTACATATGAACAAATTATAAGATATCATCAAGGTGTAAATTCTAATAGAAAAATTACAATATGTTTCCTTCTCAATACTCAGCAGCAAATAACATAATCGAATGCAAGACAAAAGAAGAATTTACTTAGTCAAAAAAAAAACTCCTCTGTACAATCACCGAATGCTTTCAAATAAGAAAATACTGAATTTGTCTTAAATTCAACTAGAAGAGCATAAATGCAATTATGTCGGTGAATGTTTGGTTATATTGTTCAAGAACAATGCAAGAAATCATCGGATGTAAATGAAGTATATTTTCGTTTATATCCGAGAAAGAAATTAAAACGAGGGAAAATGGTGATCTGGGTCAAAGAGTCTTTCTCGAAAGAAGATCATTTTTCGTCATCAGTAAGATAATCTTATTGAAAACAAATCCTTTATTTTTTCTAATTCAAGAATGATTTAGGTTTGTTAAATATAAAATCAAATATGAAATTCAAATTATCGGTACGCAACTGAAATAGAGGATTAACGTTTATGGTTTAGTGTGCTGTCCGAAAATGAGGAAGAACAGAGTTAATATTCATTCAAAATCTGTTAAATGGATCCAGATACAATGCGTTACAAGACAATGAATTATTTCCTTTTTAAATTAAAGGTAGAAATGATAGGAAAACCGCCCATGTGGTGTCTATAAAGTGGGAAAAACGATATGAAGTGGAATCTGCAATCATCACCATAGGTTTTTGATTTGAATTTAAAAGTATATAGTATTATACTAGAGATTTTCATATCCAGACGTTCTATTTTTATTCAGGAAAATATTTATACGAATATTATGAAGGGGCTTGACTTAAGTGTATATCACACACATACACACACACACACACGCAGAGAGATAGAGACAAATATTGAGGAGAGAAATTATAACTCGACTTTTGTTTGACTGTATCCTGACTCCAATTTCCCTTTTAACTATATGTATTTATCTTCTTTGTCTCCATCTAATTTAGTAACAATGAGATTATACAACTCTTTATATGTAGAATAGCTGTCACCATAAAAATACAAATAAAGCTATCGACAAGACTACGTCGAGACTTGTCTACGTTTATAACATCTGAGACATGTTTATCGATAATCGGATCAAGTATATTTAATCTAGAATTAACATAGAAATCAGAATGTACGCCTTGTTAATTCATTTATTTGTTTTACTTTGGATGATTTTCAGTCGGTTTTAAAAGCTTAGAAGAACGGTATGAGTTTTATTTCCAAAATAAAGCGGCAACGATACAAATGCTTAGACGTGATGATATTTTAATGTATTCATGAAATGGTATTATGCAAATTTGTGGTTGTATCAGTATAAAGTCAAATCCGAGTTCACTAAAACAAAGAAGTTTCATCTTTCTTTTTTTTTACTTTTAATAATCAGGAGGAACTCGTTATTTGATACAATAAGGCGTATGTAATAATAATTAGGATTCGTTTACTTATGAAACAAAATAATCCCCAAGCTTGTCAAAACAACTTTAAAAGTTCAGTGAGTGTGGCGCTTAGAGATTATGATATGTGGGTGTTTTCTTAAATTTATATATATATATATATATATTGTCCTCCCCAGACTGACTGTTTCGTTATATCACAACTCATCAGGGTGGCTAGACACGGGAGATGCCTCAAGTTGGGATCGAAACTCGGCCAACTTTACGTCAGTAAATAACCTCAGAGCCACTGGCAATTGAAACGTAAGAGAGAAAATTACCGTATATGAATTAAATGTTTTCACTTGTTTACCTTTTACGTTAACGGAGACCACAATGCTCAATTCGTTAGAACAGCAATAGATATGTTAAGTTTTTGATTAAATGACATATCAAATCTTGAGGGATATTCTATGCCGAATCCTATATATATATATATATATATATAAATATATATATATATATATATATATATATATATATATATATAATGTAAGTAATTTTATTTTTAAACAAGTTAGAACCCATTTCCTTATTCACTGTTAAATCTGTTCAATTATTGTTAAATCAAATAACTATATTTAGTATTAATCTTTTTCAATGTGTTGGTAATTATATAATGAAATCAGCCAGAGCTTTTTTTTTTGACACAGTTATACGGTTTCAAGTATTTTTATTCATTATTAATAGTTCTATCTAATCTTAATCCTCTTTTACACATTTTATTTTTTACCTATTTTGTGATACGATCAGTGGTGAAACGTGCGATACCCAGTCCTAATAGGCCACCAACCAGACGTGATCGCACAGTTTCGGTGGCTAATGTGTTACTGCCACCCCTGTTGCCAATAGCAGATTTTGACACCGGACAGGGTATTAAAACAAACAAAGCGAATGTTCCTCTTTCTAGCTTAAGGTCATTATGATGTTAAGTGGGTTTCCTTCCTAAAATAGTCATTAAATGGTTTTAAGTATTGCTAACATTAATAATTCTAAATGGTTTTAAGTATCGCTCTCTAATAAAGTACTTCTAAGTTTGTAAACATTTAAATTATTCCACTCACTGTTAATACTAATTATTCTATCAAATATTAATTCTTTGTTTATTTTTTAAAATAGTTTCAACAATTGCTATTCAAAATTCTATTCATTCAGTATTCCTATATTAAATAAATAATTGCATAGAACAGTATAGTTTCAAAAATATAATGATAATAATCTTTCATAAATAATTAAACAGCTCTATTTGACCTAAAAATTGGTTCACTGAGGGTTTTGTAATTCTGAGAGTAATGGTAATGAATAGGTACTCAGAGTTCTCCAAACATCAACACTGGATCCTTCCCATATAATGAAGTTTAATATCATGCCCAGGTCTCTATATAGTTTTCAGTAATGCTATCTAAACGAATATTTCTATTCAATGTAATTCATTCGTTCACCAATATTTAAATGGTGTCATGCATTCTATTTAACACTAATAATTCAACTTTTATTGATTAATTTTTGTAGAGAGTTCAAATCGTTTTAAGTAATTGTATATAAATGCAATTGACCCTGAGACACCAATTTCTTGCACCTTTAAGATTAGATAGAGTCGGGTACTTGTTTGCCACAGTAACAATTTGAATAATACTGTGGGGACAATCATATCTATCCAGCAGATTGATTGGATCAGGTCGCTCCGACAGCATAAGTTAGTATTGATAGTCGTTTGACTTTGTGGGTTTCTGGAACACGAACTGCTTAAACACAAGGTACCTATCCTCGAGCATAACAGGTTGTTATCCGAAGCCAATAGGTAAACTCGTTGCAGATATTTTACTCTTCGGCAAGGATACAATCCTCATATACAATACTGCAGCTGACATATACACACACACATATATATATATATATATATATATATATATATATATATATATATATATATATATATATGAATTGAGGTCTCGGTAGCCATTGAACGGATGAATGTAAACAATTGTAATTGTGATTCATAACCGTTTAAGATTTACTTCGCAGCTAATAGCTCTCCGTAGCTGAATGGTTAGAAGCTTGGCTTGGCGTTTGAGCCAACCGGGTTTCGATCCCACCTACGGGAAGCTACTGTCTAGCTACACTGACGAGTTCTGATAGAACGAAACAGGTCTGTCTGTGGATGACTATATATATATATATTGACTAGAAAGGTACGTATTCCCAACAGAGGACACAGCCACCTCCGGGGCTACGTCTTCCAAAGTCGGAGTTATGAGTCCTCATAACATTACCCCATGGGCAAGAAATTGTATTTATTTAAATGAAAGGATTAATGATATGTTAGAATTATCAAGACTAGAAAATGCGGCAAACACCGTCAAGACATATCATGTCAGATGATCGTGCATTGTCTCCATGACTAGTAAATTTGGCATCATTTGTGTATGACATGAACCGGTGTCCCAGTTGTAGAGTTTCGGCTTTTGCATACTGTGGTTGTTGGTTCGATCTCCATTGGTGGAGATTACTGTGCACTGCTGATAAGACCCAATAACGTCGAAATAGATCTTCCGTGTGTCGCACGTAGGTGTTTCCCGTATATATCGTATCAATGATTTCTCTATATGAATAAATATAAGATTTATATATTTAGTAAATGGGTAGCTGATGTTTAATACATCTTCGACAGCGATACCTTTCTATTTCTTTCACAATATCCCTATATATATATATATATATATAGAAAGAGAGAAAGGAAAGGAGAAACCGATGACTGCCAAAATATCAAATGTTCTTTTTTTTATATAAACCAATATCTGTTTTCATTTGTTTCAGCCAATATAAAAAAGTGTATGTAGATGTATGTGTTAAAACTGTGGTATACATATTTAAAGTTTTTCTAGTTGAATAAGCGTCAATTTTCAACGCTTTTTCTTTGGCAGTCTTCATTCTTCCTGATTAGCAACTGTGGGCGAAACACAGTATTATGTAAATGAATTCTGTTCTATACGCATCGAATCTATATTCGTACTTTGTTTACAAAACTAAAAATACGTCTCATTGGCAAATTTATACATAGTACAATACATCGACGATTGAACTGTACACAAACACACACAGATACACACACACACTTTATATATATATATATATATATATATATATATATATATATATATATATATAAAGAG
Organism: Sepioteuthis lessoniana; assembly: GCA_963585895.1. Classification (NCBI taxonomy): domain Eukaryota; kingdom Metazoa; phylum Mollusca; class Cephalopoda; order Myopsida; family Loliginidae; genus Sepioteuthis; species Sepioteuthis lessoniana. The sequence goes on from OY757928.1 coordinate 68,537,104, forward strand.
AGAGAGAGACAGACAGACAGACAGACAGACAGAACAAAGCAGAAAAAAACAGAGACAAAGACTGAGAGAAAGAAAGAGAGAGAGAGAAGTTTGCATGTTAACTAATATGCAGGAGTAACTGACTACTCTCTCCTATATTTCATCTTAATCCATATTCGATTATTTTATTCTTTGGTTTGGTTAGGTTTGGTTTTATGACATATCAACTATTGGAGGTTATTTAATGCCAAATCTATTTTCATACATTTGAACAGTTCTCTTTCAAATAATCAAGTTTTGCATAAGTACAGCCTTTTGTTTACACACTGTTAAATGCAAAAGCAGTTCAATTTGAAACAATTCAGTTTAGCATAAGAACGAAGTTTAGTTCTATTTGACTCATTGACTGGACAAGTGCTACCGGTCTGGGCCGGAGTAGACCGGGAGCGATGACAAATTTGGGTAATTTTGTTTCCCCAAAACACCAGCATTGCTGGAGCTTAACCATTAGATTATTTAGTGTCCTATCCAGAAATCTCTTTCGAGGAGTCTTACCCCGCTGCAGAGATACAGTGAGTGTATTCTACAGCCCCAGCCTACAGGGTCATACCTTATTCTGACTTGACTCCAAAGTACATCATTTCATTCTTCTACAAGCTAAGTATGTTACTAAGTTGAGTCAAAAGTTTTTCAACTTTCAGGTTCAAGTTCGTAAGTTTCTAAGTTGAGTCAAACGTTCTTCAACTTTTAGCTTCAAGTTAGTATGTTACTAAGTTGTGTTGAAAGTTTTTCAAGTTTTAGGTTCAAGTTAGTATGTTACTAAGTTGAGTCAAAAGTTTTCAACTTTTAGGTTCAAGTTAGTATATCACGTGACTGAATTAGTTCAAATCATGTCACCTACTTACTGTGGTTGGTATTCTCACGCTAGGTGGATTGCTGACACGTTGTACTCTGCTTCATTCTCGGTTTGACTTGAAACGTGTAAAGATGAATGTGAAATGTTGTCTAAATCTGGAACTTATACTTTCCGAGTTTAAACTGATCATTCCACCGCGAAAGCAAAGAAAGCCAATTGTTGGACCAAAAGTAATGTCACTTTTAATCACGGTGCTATAATAACGTAGTTAAGGAAATATCATTCGGGTTCCAAGGACTTTGACGATAAACCAAAATGTAGATTCTATGGCAGTGCTCCATGCCATAGAGTCAAATGCGCTAAGAAGTGTTCGGAGAGGATGAGGTGAACTTGAAGACTTACAGTGTAGATGGCCACCATCAAGACCGTGGGGATATAATCCGGAGATACCAAACTATGCCGGTCGTTACAAAAATATTGTAAAAAAATTGAATCTACAGAGTACGAAAACAAATTTCAAGATTTCTATAAAAAATACAGTACTCTCTATCTGAGTTGAAGGTAATTTGATATCAAAAATATGAAGCTTTATTGATTCATTTTACGTCACTTCCTATTTGGTTTGGTTTCGTTTTCTTGTATGGCACATCAACCATTGTATCTTATTAATGCTAAATTAATTTTTAAACATATAAACAGTTCTATTCCAAACAATTCAGTTTAATGTAAGCACACAATTCATTTCTATTTAAACCATAAATAAAACCCTATCAGGTGCTACTACTCTAGGACAGATTAAACCTGGGAGCGATGGCAATAAAGGGGTACCCCGAATTCCTCAAAGTTTCTGCATCACTGAAGCCTCGCCATCAAATTGTTTAGTTTCATAACCAGTACACTCATTTGGTTTGTCTTACCCTTCTACAGAGAAGCCGTCGGTGTATTCTACAGCCCCAGCCGACTGGGCCAACATTTTAAACCGTATATATATATATATATATATATATATATATATATATATATATATATATATATATATATTTATATATATATGCTAGGAACACTGTCAAGTACTAACAGTCATGTTCAATGTATTCCACACTATCTAGATCTTCAGAATCGGGCCCTGGCATCGGATACAGCTTCTTTCATATTCAAGACAACCCCTTTCGTGGAGGTATGGGTCTTATTACTCTTCAAGTGATACAACCAACATATTCTAAAATTTACCGGCATGGTAAAAATATGATTTGCTGGGTGCGAAATTTTATTTACTGCAAACAGATTTTAAATTGATACAGAATTTCCCTGAAATGGAATGAGCTCTTTGAAAATAATACATTCGAGGTAATACTTCTGACTTCTAATGTATTAGCAAGCAGTCGATATTGCATTTTTCTCTTTGTACTTAATTGCAATCCAAGATAATTTCCTCACCGATGTCGAACGTAGTTTCTGTCAAAATAATAGCATTAGATAAGGCACACCAACATTATCTTAGCTAAAACTGTACAATGAAAGAACCACCATTCATCTTTGCTGGTTATTATTTATTAAACTTCCTCCTGATTTGTTCTTGTACGACTAAAGTTCTTTTAACTTCATGAACCTCTTCCTCCCACTTCTTCTTCTTCTTCTTCTTCTTCTTCTTCTTCTTCTTCTTCTTCTTCTTCTTCTTCTTCTTCTTCTTCTTCTTCTTCTTCTTCTTCTTCTTCTTCTTCTTCTTCTTCGTCTTATTATTATTATTATTATTATTGTTTTCATTTTTGTAGCAGTCATAGTAGTAGTAATAGTAGTATTAGTACACGTGTTTTCTTAAGTAAGAATTATTGTTACATAAAAAAAATTACTATCATCAAAACGATTGTTAAATATATAAGTAAGCTTAAAACTTATAATGATTAAAAAATGAAAAAAAGCACTCCTTTTTCTTCAGTTATTATTATTAATATTATTATTATTATTATTATTATTATTATTATTATTAATACTATTCATTAGAGTTTTTCACATCAGCGTAAGCTGATGGTCTTTCACTGGAGAATGAGTGACAGCAAGTCTCCTCAAGTCTCCTCAAGTTTCCGTGACTCTTCTCAGTTTTCTAGTCGGTTTCAAATATGCTATTGTTTCGATGGTCTCCACTCGTCCGTCAACTTCCAAATCCTCCAGGCCCTTTAATAATCCTTTAGTTACCGTGTCAAAAGTATCAATCACAATTGGTGTAATTGTCAACTTCATATTCCATAGTTTTTTTTCAATTCTCTAGCAAGTCGAGGTACTTATCTATCTTTTCACATTCTTTTAGTATTATTCTGTGGTCAGCCGGGACAGCAAATCGACAATTTTTCTATATGTACTTAATTTTTCTCTTTTTTTGTTGATTGTTATAAGGTTTGGTCTTCTGGCTGAGATTAGGCGATCTGTTTTTATATCAAAGTCCCATTGGAGTTTGTGTGTGTCATGCTCTAGGACAGGTGCTGGCTTGCGCATATACCATTTGTTGGCATGGTCAAATTGAAATTTCTTGCACATTTCCCAGTGGATCACCTTGCCCACTCAGTCATGTGTCGCTTTGTATTCCTTCTGTACCAATTTTCTGCATTCGCTTATTATATGATTGATGGTTTCATCTCTATCACCACATAGTCTACATTAGCTATTTTGTTGCATCTTATCTATCCTCGCCTTGATATGATTGGTTCTCATGGCGCTGTTTTGTGCTGCCATTAGGAGAGATTAAAAAGTCTCCTTTTCTTAGCAATGTCCAGGTTTTGTCGTGTGAGATGTTTATTAGTCATTTAAAACGCCCACGGAGTGGTTTTCCTTCCCATTTTTGTTTTCTAGTTTTTATCATTCTGTTATCTATCGTGTTGTCAGTATGTTTCTGATGGCCGTAATCAGTCCTCCTTCGTGTTTTTCTATATAGTATTCGAGTCTTTGTATGCATGTGTCAACGCTGTCTTCGATGCAGGCAAGTACTCTTCCTCCGTGTTTTCTTGGAACATATAGTCAGTCAACGTCATCTCTGGGATGTTATGCCTTGTGCATTGTCATTAGTTTTCTAGTTCTTTGGTCCATTTGTCTTAGTTCATCTCTGGTCCACTTAAGAAAGGGTCCCGAGTATCCAACGAGGGGCACAGCCCAAGTATTTATTCCTTTGATAAAGTTTCTCCTGGAGAGCTTTGTCTCAAGTTGTTTTCAAGTCCTCCTGAAATATTCTTTTTGAATTTTGTTTTTCATTTCGACTTGTTTGATGGTGTCTGCCTCAATGATTCCTAAGTATTTGTAGGTCTCGTTTTCTGCGAGCGTTCTGATCTTGACTTGATTTGGTAGTTATATTCAGTCAGTTAAATGTCGTTTGCCACTTTTCATGACGAGCAGAGCCTATTTTTCAATGCCAATTTCCATCCCTATGTCTTGACTGTATATTCAAACTATGTGGATTAGGGTTTCCAGTTGTTTTCATTTTTTGCATATCGTTTTATGTCATCTATGTACATTAATAGGTTGATCTTTTCTCGCGATCTACTAAGTCTGTATCCGGCCGTGCATTTTCTGAGTATGTGATCAAGTGGCATCATGGCAATTATGAATAGTAGGGGTGACAGTGCATCTCCTTGGAAAATCCCTCTTTGGAACTTTGTCATTTTCTCCTTAAGAGTTTTTTTTACACTAGTTTTAGCTGACGGTCTTTCACTGGAATTTGAGTGACAGCAACTCTCCTCAGGTCTCCGGCACTCTTTTCAATATTCTGACCCTTTTCAATAATGCTATAATTTAAATGGTCCAAGTCCTCCAGTCCCTTTAATAATCTTTTGATGACTGAAAAAATAGCTCCAATCACGAATGGTATAATTTTCACCTTAACGTCCCATAGTTTTTTTTTCAATTCCCTAGCAACGTAGAGGTACGCGTACTTATCCTTCTTTTAACTTTTCGTAGTTTTATTCTGCGGTCAGCTGGAAGTGTTTATTAATTATCAGTGGTGTCAGCATCTCCCCCATGTTCCACAGCTGCCGTAGTTCCTAGACAAGGTCCAAGAACGTGTCCCCTTTTTCTCTTTCTTTTATATTCATTTGTTGGTCAGCTGAGATTAAAAGTCCACAATACGGCAAGGTTTTTTTTTCGTTTAGTTTTTATCAGTTGGTCTTGTTTTCTGGCTTAGATTTGGAAACCTGTTTCTATCTGAAAATCCCAGATATTTCTCCAGAATGGATTGTGGATATGCATGTGACGCTTGGTTGTATAATTAAATTTCAATTTCTTGCATAATTCCGTTTTGATCATCTTCCCAACCTGTCGAATCTACTCTTATTTTACTCTTAGGCTAGATTGCTATATTTGCTTATTATATTATTAATCGTTTCGTCTTTAGATAACTTAGCCTACACTTGCTATTTTGTTGAGTGTTATCGAATTTTGCTTTAATGTAATAGGTTCTAATGGAGTTGTTTTGTGCTGCTATTAGAAGAGATCCACGATTTGTCTTGAATATCTATGTCCTGGTTTTCCCGTATAAGATTTCGCCGGTTTGTCATTAAACATATCCATACATTAGTTTTTTTTTTCTCATTTTTGTTTCCTTGGTATTGTTGTTCTACATTTATCGTCATGTTTTCTCGTGTGAGATCTTGCTTATTAGTCGCTAAAAACATCCGTAGAATTATTTTTCTTCCTATTTCCTGGTTATTGTTCTGTTGATCTTCTTGCTGTCAGTATTGTCTTTGGTGGCTGTAATCAGTCTTCCTCTACGTTTTCGTACATATTCAGCAAGTCATTGTATTGATGATTCAACACAGCCCTCCATGCTGGTTTATTATTATCACTATTATTAACATTATTATTATCATCATTATCATTATTAGTATAGTATTATTATTATTTTTATTATTATTATAATTATTATTATTATTATTAGTAGTAGTAGTAGTAGTAGTGGCAGTGGAGGGTTACCTTTGTGTTATTCGTAGTATAAGTGTTGTGGCATTTACTGGTACTAGTACAAATATAATTTCTACTATTGCAACCCCGGTAATTGTAGTAATTACATAACGACAAGTAGTGTTATTTTAATCATCTTTTTTTCCTTGAAGTAAAGTTGAGTGCAGTAATTATTGCTATCTGTAACATTAGTATTGTCATAGCTATAGTTGAGCATATGAATAAGTTTAACGCACACAATGATTAAAAAAACATAAAACTCAATGACTTTGAAATATAAATGTATCCACCAGTTGAAACCAGTGGGTCTGATCTCGTCATCGTGATGAAGAATAAAATGACTCAGACAACTGATGCCGTTGTTCAACAAGAGTCCATATAAAAAATGAAATACAGATAATTACTCGAGAAAAATTTCATTTACCATCGATTAAAAAAGAGCTGAACCCATTGTTAATTGAAAATGTTTGAAAAAATATTCATAACAAAAACTTGCAAATATGTGGGAATAACTGAAAGTATAAAAGGAGACTTGAAACAGTACAGGCGGCATAATTATTAAATTAGCTATTAGTCAGGATGAGCGCTAAAATAATTCTCTCAGTCAATGGGTCTCCAGTCAAAATCATTGGTTAGTACTGGAATGAAAATTTTGACGACGACAAATAACTCAAATATCAAAGATAATAAATGTACAAATAAAAATATAATTTCTCAATGCATTCACAGTGCGTATTCAAACTGTGTATTTCAATAAATGTTCACTCAGATATTTGATACTTTTTGCTGCTGATCAAATGAATATAACTTTCTTCAGTATTCCGGAACACATTTTAGTTTATTTAAATGTAAATGTCTTTTTCCAGTCTTTTTTCAATTGATCCTGTTGATCTAATGGTTTTATAGAAATATAGAAGATCCAATTATTTTTAGTACTCTTACAGTCACCAATCATTGTTTTGTGTCTTTATTTATACACTTTCTCAGTTAAACTTTGTTCTATATTTTCGCTTGGATTTTTTATTTTCTCTGTTTATTTATTTCTAATCAAATGTGGTTAAAGACGTTATCATTAAAATAAAAAAACTTGACATGATTTAAGCAACTATTCTTATTTATTTATAATCATTAATTTATGCAATTTTATATTGTGTCAGTTATTTCATGCAATTTCATGCTTTCCAGTAATTAATTGTAATCTTTATTAACAATCATAGATTTAAGTAACTATTCTTAATACAACGTATTAGTACACAATTATATGGTTTGAAGTATTCATTCTAGTACATTTAACGCAGACCGATGTGGCCAATAGATGGGATCAACAAGGTACTACCCCTGGAGGTCAGATAAACCTGGGAGTAATTGCAGTGAACGTAAGGCTCCAGGCATATCTGAACTCTATCTCCTGATTCTCACCATCGAATACAATTTATTGCCGTGCCTTGGACAATTTTTTAGAAAGTCAAACTTCTCTGCAGACAATACAGTCAGCGTTTTATATTCGGAATCGATAGAACGTTCTTACAGACATGACTCTTATAATCATATATAACCTGATCTAGTCAAAGCTATATTTGTTTTAAGTTATATAATGTGGTTGTAGTGCTTTTCTTTCAAGACTTACATAGATATTTTCAACACTTCTCGTCAAATATGTCATTTTCGTCCAACGATGATCAGATTATATCGTCATTTATTAAGGTACAAATATAACAATGCATAACTATGTTGCCAGCGATATTGGCAAGTCAAGATTTTGACTGAGGCTGTTAGTGTTTATTTGAGAAAGGAATGAATTCACTTTTCCCTTGATCGATGATTACGATGACTTAAAGTTTTATCCGAAAAACAACCGTAGCAGTTAAAAGGTTATTATTAAAGGAAATATTGTGCTTTATTTATCTAAGTACTGTCATACATGGCCTAGAGACCATTTTAATCTCATAATAATTTTCGGTGTTAGAAAAAAATTCGATGCTCAGCAGGATATATGAAAAACACCTAGTCCGAATGACAAATATAAGAATTTCCTCAGTACCCTCTTAGAAGCGGCCAATGAATGCATACCAACTAAACAAAGAGCTAAAACTAGAGCCCCATAGGAGACATTAGCGGTTAGAAAAAAGTGGGTTGATGAAAGAACCGCATCATAATCCAATAGGTGGAGCCCAACGAATATCAATGCCCTAAAACATAAGAAGGCACCAAATGAATTAGCTTACGTATACCTAAAAGAACAAAAAACAGAATACGTACAAAACCAGATCAATAAGATTAGAAATTCAGTAGAAGACAGACAATTTAGGATAGTATGGCAAATTGTAAACGATATGAGCAGAAGGGAGAACTAATGTAAAAGCAGAAGGAAGAGCTAATGTAAAAGCTACCTGCCAAGAAGAACAAATACACCAGTGGAAACAACATTTCGAGTATTTACTCAGATAACCTTGGAAAGTTACACATGAACCAATCAAGAAAATTATTAGTACCTAATTAGATATCAAACTAGGAGTGTTCATGCAAGAAGAACACGACTCAGTACAAATAAAAATAGAAATAGGAAAGCAACAGGACTTGATGAAATACCACCAGAAGTAGGTAAGACCAGTGAATTTAACAACATACTGCTCCGACACTGTAATGTTGTATATAATTAAAACACAATAGACGGATAGACAAAGGGATGCATCCTCCCCTTCCCTAAGTTGGGTGACCTTGGATTAGCCAGGAGCTACCGAGGTAATGCTTAGAACGTCTATTGAAGAAATGAAAGAAAACGACTTCAAACTGGCAAAGTAAAGAAGCAGATGATACTCCGCACAAACACTTTCAGACGCGGACTACGCCGATGACATAGCGCTTCTTGCAAATACACCCGCCCAAGCCAAAACTCTGCTACATAGTTTGGAATAAGAAGCAGCTGTCACAAGCCTCCGTGTCAATGCAGACAAAACAGAATACTTATTTTTTAATAGAAGAGGCGATATCTCCACACTAAATGGTAGTTCTCAGAAACTAGTGGACAAGTTGACCTATCTAGGAAGCAGTGTCTCCGCAACCAAGACAGACATCAACACGCGACTAGCAAAGGCATTGACAGCTACCAATAGGCTATTGGTCATATGGAAGTCAGACTTGACCGATAAAATAAAACGCATTTTTTTTTCAAGTATCGGTCATGTTGATACTGCTATATGGATGCACTACATGGACGCTAACTAAACGTTTGTAGAAAAAGCTTGCCGCCAATTACACAAGAATACTGCGAGCCATACTGAAAAAGTCCTGGAGGCAACAACCGACAAAGCAGCAGCTGTACGGCTACCAACAACCCATCTTGAAAACTATCCAAGTTAGACGAACCATATATGCTCGCCACTGCTGGAGAAGTGAGGACCAATTCATAAGCAACCTACTCCAGTGGACCCATTCACATGGAAGATCAAAGGCAGGACGACTAGCTAGAACTATATATAACAGCTCTGTGGTGATACATGATGTAGCCTTGAATACATTACGGGGGCAATGGACGATAGAGACGGGTGACTAGAGAGGGCCAGGGAAATCCGAGCAGGCAGCGCGAAATGATGAGGATGATGATGATGACAGTATACTCAGCGAAAGCAATATTTTCACATTTTCGCTCCTCTTTAGACTAAGTCCTTCTTACACTTTTCCTTTACAATCGCTTATTTCATCATTATTTCCCAAAAGTCATGATAAAGTCACTAGCGTTTATATAATTAATTTTGTTTAGTAATTTCTTGATTAGTCATCTCGAGTTGTTAACGTAGATGCTAATCTAATGCAACAGACATTATATAGTATGTTGGTGTTCATTACTCATTGCAGGTCAATGAAATTCAACACCTCCAGGAAAACCAGTGGGATCTTCGATTGACTATAGGAGTAACAGATCAATAATATTATCAATAATAATAATAATATAGAGCAACAGAAATCTGAGCTCTATTTGATTGCGATATGTCGCAGGGAGTAAGATAAGTAGACATTTAAATATTTTCTTCGGTTTTGAGTATTTTTTTTTTTTTAGTTTGAGAATGAAGCAGTAGCGTAAAAAGAGTCTGAGAATTTTATCACCAAACATCATTGAAACGATAATAAATGATATTCAATGAGCATTTCACCTCCTCGCTAAAATGATGTTTTTCTTTAATACCATCAACAACAAAACGCCGGTCACAAAGAAAAAGAAAGAAAAAAGAAACAAGAAAACTTAGCAGAAATTTGAGTTGATAAATCTATTACTTCACATCCTTTTGTTATCAGTGTCGAAAAAAAAAAACCTCACGGTTTTCGAAATAAATACGGGTACAAGAAACAAAAGGAAGCTAGGAAACTGCGCAGACAGATGATGAAATAGAAATTAACCCATGTTTTAAACTTTGCTTATTCGATCTCGGCCCCAAAATGCAAAAATCTCAGCTGACCATAGGAACAAGCCTCAAGTGGTTGAAAGGTTGTTTAGAATAGGTTCTCTTGCCATTTATGTATGCATTGCGTTTCCAAATCTTTCGCCTGGAATTGAGGAACAAAAGTGTTTGCTCCCTCTAAAGTCTTTAAGCGCGGCATTACCTTCATAAGAAAACGATGTATTTATTGAAAAAAACGTGACATTTTTAACTGTTTCATTTAACATTTAGAAATAAGTCTAGACGACGTTATCACCAAATTTAGGTCATGCAAGACAAATAAGACATTCGTAAATGATTGGACTTTTTTTGTTTCCTCTTGGTTTAGATTAAAGACTTGAAATAGTACGAACAAAAATTAAGATGATATAATATATAATAAATGATAGTAAAATAATAGCTAAAGACTATTGACTGAACATCTATTTATTTAATTTTTAAAAATTTAAAACATCATCAGCAAGCCTAAGTGGCTGGGGCTGTAGACCCCTGCACCGCTGTACACCCCTACAACCACTGCCCTGGATATGACAAACCAATCTTATAGTGGTGTGCTAGTCCTAGAGCTCAGAGGAGTACCCCTTAATTATAATTGCTCCCAGGTCCGCCTTTATCTGGAGTGTTACCACCTGATTGAGAATATTTATAGATAAAAATGAACTATTTCTTATTTAAGCAATATGCTAACAAATGACTTATGTTTAAATAAATAGTTGGAAATTGAACTCTTTGACGAGTTAACTGTGCGTAAACAAATGACTGTCAAATTAGATTGTCAGTGATACATAGCAATATATAGCAATATTTGGAACAAATTAACTCTGTGCAACTAAAGGAAAAATGTTGAATAGAAGTATTAGTGTTAAGTAGCAATACCATAAACTCTTTAACTGTACGCTTAAAGTGAATAATTTGTATGATATCGTCATCATCATCATCATATCGTACTACTAGTACGGATATCCCTGACCCTCTCTCGCCACTTTTCCCTATCGTTCATTGCCTCTGGCAGGTCTTCAGGGTTACCTCCCGTATCCTCACATAGCTGCTGTATATTTGTTCTACCTGGTCGTCCTGCTTTTGCTCGGCCATATGTGGGGGTCCATAGGAGTACATCACTTGTGAGCTCGTTTCTGCTTCTCCAGCAGTGTCCTGCGTGCCTGGTTCGTCTAACTTGGATAGATTTCGTGATGGGAGGCAGGTGGTCGTATAGTTGGTGCCTTGTGGGGTGTTACCGCCAGGACTTATATTCAATATTGCTCTCAGCATTCTTGTGTAATTGCCGTCTAGCTTCTTATCCAGCCGTTTTGTTAGCGTCCTAGTGGTGCATCCATACAACAGTTTTGACACGACCGCTGCCTGGTAGAAACTGCGTTTCATTTTATTGGTCAGGTCTGATTTCCATATGATCTATAGCTTATCGATAGCCGCCCATACCTTCGTTAGCCGTGTGTTGATGTCTTTTTCGGTTGATGAGACACCGCTTCCAAGGTAAGTGAATTTTTCCACCAGTTTCAGGTAGGCCAAATGCTAGTAGGATTTATTCCATCTCCCCTCTGTGTATGGAACCGAAGGCCTTTGTAAAGTCGACAAATAGTAATGTCACCTGTAGTTTTTTGCCCGTACGCCTTCAAGGATTGTACGGATGGTCAATATTTGTGAGGTCGTGGATCTCTTTCTTCGGAAGCCATTTTGGTTTTTCCTAAGGATGTCGATTTTGGGTTCTTTTGTATGATATACTAACTAATATTAGAAACCATCTGACTAAAAATGAATCTATAGTACTGAATAGAACAATTACTGTTAAATAGAAATAATTGTTATCTTTTCACTCCCTGCAAATATATTATTGATATTGAATAGAATTATTGTTTGATAGCAAAATATTAACCATTTATCTGCCTCAAAGTAATATCACTGCTAGTGTAAAATAGTTCTAACTCATTTCAAAAAGAAATTATCAAACAAAAGTACACTTATAAATGATTTATTTAATTGTGATTCCAAATTGTTGCCATTACATAGAAATGACTTAAATGAGTTATGTGTACGTAATCAAATGATGAATAGTAAGTAGAATTATTCGTGTTTGATAGAAATACTTGAAATCATTTAAGTGTGTACAAAACAAAAATGAACTCAGGCTTGTTTAAAAATGCCATCAAAAAATGAATTCACAAATCATATATATTTGATGTATATGTATGAACAGGTTTGGCATTAAATAAACTACAGGTGTTGTATACGCCATAAAACCCAACCAAACAAACAGACAAACAAGTATCAGTAGCCGATTCCATTTAACCCACACAATTCATGAATTCTCTAATCGTCTCAATCTTCGTTCTCATTTCAAGATAGGAATGATTATCATAATTTCAATATCCTGCAGAAATTGTTATGCATTTCATATCTCCTATCACCAAGTTTAGAGCAATCATGATTATTTCCTTAATCTTTGGCGTAGTTAATATTTATAATTATGATCTTACTAATATGCATATTAATAATATAAGTGCTATTTGTACCAGAGTTCCTTGGCTGTCTGCTTGATAAAGATGTTCAGCATATTCATTTCTGTTTAAGAAGGTTCTCTATTGTCGTTGCTCGTTTGAGCACAGAAAAATTAAAAAATTCTTCTAAGTTCTGTTTTATCGTTAGGCGCCTGAATCAATAGTAATTCCATTTTCAGTCAAATCAACTCTGCATTCAGGTCAGCTAACAACGCACCATTTAACATTTTTCTCTTCTCTGTTGTTTGTAATCATTTTAGACACACTGCCAATTCCCAACAACTAAAAAAAAGATACAAACATTTTCGCATTGCTGGACTCTATGGTAACCAGAATCAGTTCATGTTAAGATGATTTAGACTTTAGCTAAATACCAAAATATAGTTCGATTAATATTTTCCTAATGTTTCTAAGGTGTAGAAAATTATTCTGTGATGATTGTAGATGTCATATATACTTTTACATGACTCTAATAATTATAGTTACATGGATTCATTTTCATTTTGATAAAAAAAGAAACAGTTGTAATTAGAAAATATTACTTAATATTATCGATACATTAATATAACAATATAAAATATCACCCCAAGAGGTCAAAGCAATAGATTTAATTCCGAGAATTTGCTTAACCCCTTCTTATAATGATATTGAAATTATCGAGAGTTGAACAAATAAAATAAATTCCTAACACCTTAAGTCCGCTTAAATAACCATAAAAACAAACCTTGTATAATTCAGAAAACATTACCTATAGAGACAGTATCTCCAATCTCAAAAAGATGTGTTGGATTATAACTATGGTATCAGGAATTTTTCCAGATAAAAAAAAACAATTCCAATAATAATAAAAATAATAATAACAATAATAATAATAATAGAACAAAATCCTCTAGGATTTTGAGATACAAGCGGATCACCTAATCTCAACCAGACGACCAGTCTTAGTGTTAGTCAACAAAAAAAAGAGAATTTGCCAAATTGTGGACTTTGCTGTCCGGAATGTCAACCGAGATCAAAGAAGGTGAAAAGAAAGAAAAGTACCTGGAACCTGTTCGTGAAGTATAAAAACTGTGGAACATAAAAGTGACGGTAATACCAATTGCAATCGATGCTCTTGGTACAGTCACCAATTGATAGGTAAAGGGACTGGAAGACTTGGAAATGAGAGGGTGAATAGAGCCCGTTCAAACAAAGGCATTGCTGAGATCGGCCAAAATACTGAGAAGAATCTGGGAGACTTGAGAAGACTTGCTGTCACTCAAACTCCAGTGATAAACAATCAGTTAGTGTGAAAAAACTCTCCAAGATAGTGATTATAACGCAGATATAAATAGACTAATATTGAACAGGTTTATCCCTGATCTACTCCGTATACATTCTCCTTGGCTGACTCCAATGAGGGAACAAGAGAAATTCAGGATATTTCCGTGGCAAAACACAACACTGTTTCCCTACATTCCTAACCACAAATGGTTCCAAGAGTTCTCCTTTGAAGCTGAAGATTGTCTTCGTTCCTGCATTTAAGTGAGATTCAAGCCTAAAACGTGGTCATGGCACTCTAGGTTCAGTAGGATAGCCCTTTACGCTTCCCTGTTCACAGTGTCGAAGGATTTTGTGAGGTCGACAAATATTGTCGCAAGAACTTCATATTCGTAGTCCCCGTGTTTTTTGCGAAACTTAATTTGTTCCTTATGTAGGGAATTTTCCACAAGTGTAGATTATCCGTTAAGGAGTCTGCCGGTGACTATTTAACTGGTAATGAAAGAAGTGAGCTACCCAAGAGTTGCCGCATTTTCAGATGTCTCGGTTCTGGAAGATAGTGACTTGTTGGGCATCCTTCCAGTCAGCATGGACTTCCAAAATTTCCCAAGCATCTTTTTTATGTCGGTATAAACCTTTTGCCGTATCTCTTAAATTCATAGATGAAGTACTTCTACTCAAAAACACTTTTTAATCATGAAGCTAAGAGATAACCTTACTCACTTCATCCAATTTGACGCAATGACACATCAAGTGTTGGCTTTGCTTCAATGCTGTCAACTGTGAGCTGTTCTACTGTCATTGTTGGTTCACTGAGCCGCGCGACTAAGTAGTACTTTCAACTGGCACGAATGTCATGCTTCTCTGAGATTACTGTTTTCCTGTCGAGGGCTAGTAGTGATGGTGAGTGGTTCTCTCTTTGGCCACCTCACGTCTCTTATCTTTTTGTTAAAACCTTTGGGGTCATTATAGTCTGTAAGTTTCTAGAATTCAGCTGCTTTAGACATTTTTTAAATATTTTTAAGTTTTTCGAAGAAATATCTAACAGGACTTCATCATCGGATATAATGGACAGCTAGCTATAGTAGTTATAGTTGAAGTTTCACTACTTATTAATAGCGTGAAAACCTGAAGATAGTAAAATATTGAAAATAAACAAATGCAGCAAACTCATATTGATAGAGGACAAGGGCAGACAAGATAATCAGACGGAAAATTATCTGTCATTTTGAGATACAAACGGATCAGAAAATATTGGCAATAATGCAAACTCTAGTAAAAAAGAAAGAAAATAACAGGGCACCAAAAAACCTTGTCGTTCTCGCTGTAAAGTAAAAGCAAATGAAAGACAGAAAATGAAATAACATCTGAAAATTGACTACGAAAAAATAATAGAATGGTAGGATGTCAGTAACGACAGTCAGGATCGGAGCACTTGGAAATATTCCAAAGGATCAGCAAAATAAACGGGCAAATTGGAGAACGGAAGAGTAAATGAAAGAAACAAGAAAACGTGATTATGATGATGGGATCGAATAATAAGAAGTCATGGAAAATTGAGGACATTAAATGTTAATGCAACTTAAGTAAAGACAAATAATTACAACCAGAATCAAAATGTCTTTACCAAGTATATATATATATATATATATATATATATATATATATATATATATATATATTCAAACATAATATCGAGATCTTAAATCCAAGATTTTTAAGATGAGAGCATAACTTATCGTGTGAGATGTTAGTTAACATTGCGTGATGCTGTGAAAACAGTGTCAATTTGAAAAGACCAATAAACAATATATATATATATATATATATATATATATATATATATATATATATATATATATATATATATATATATATAAAACCAGTTTCAAAATTATTTGAGTGATTACCTCTTGTACAAGGAGAAATGTTTCAGTATAGCCAACTGATGTAGGTTTCAGAGGTAGCTCTGGATTTGATATTACGGGAATGCTAAAATTATATAAAATAATTCCTAATTTAGTCCAAGT
Organism: Sepioteuthis lessoniana; assembly: GCA_963585895.1. Taxonomy (NCBI): domain Eukaryota; kingdom Metazoa; phylum Mollusca; class Cephalopoda; order Myopsida; family Loliginidae; genus Sepioteuthis; species Sepioteuthis lessoniana. The sequence continues at coordinate 68,553,119 of OY757928.1, forward strand.
AAACGATATAATATCGTTAATTTACATCACGCTTTCTTGCCAAAGTACTGAAAATATCTTAATTTGAACAAATAAAAAATGAATTTTAATATCTCAAGTAAACTTAAAATCTATGAAATCGTCACATGTCTACTTTGAAACACGTTATCTGTTGAAATATCATCACACATCTCATAAAGTCATTTTTGGTGATTACCATAGAATCAGTGATTTTTTTCTAATTTTCTGAAATAAAAATACATTTCAATGCTAAAAATAAAGGATGCAATCGTGCAGCTTAACATGTTACCAATTGATGTGTAAGGAATTACTTAAACCAATGTTAATTTTGCTGGAGCCATAAATGTTAAATGTTAAATCTTGCGGAGGATTCATGTTTGATATATTGTTTACTTCGTCTTCCAGACAATGTCACTGACCAAAATAAAATCTTCCTGTGTGTCTCTCCCAAGAAAATGCATCATACGCAGCAGGTGTCAATTTTATAATGCAGTTTGTCAATACCATTTCTTCTATTAGGAATCATTCTGTTATAGTTTCTTTCAGTCATTATCCTTTTGTTTTTCTTCTTATTCAGGCAATTTATATACACACCGTATATACACAACCTATATGGCCATCTGATATAGACTTCTTATTTTTGAGTCATGTAAATGCACATGTCAATAAAACTGAAGTCAATTTATAGCTCAAAGATTAAAGAAAACAAACTCAGAACATCGAACTAAACCATTCATTTGAACAAGAGGGAGGAAGTTGGCTCTAGTTCTATAAACCATGACTGAGTAAAAGAGTTAAGTATTCGTTCCTATTTTAACCTGTAATTAAAACTGAACCAGCAACCTCTACAAGTAGTTTCCAGACAAATACCTTATCTAGTGTGCCCTATGTGCTTGTTGGACAATTAATAGTGCATTTTGAGGACATATAAAACTGATGTTTCTATTAACTCATGAGATGCTTCTCTCCTATATCATCTCAGATATTTTTCTACCCTACCTAATATCGTTGTAAGTATAGCAATAAAGATGAGCTCAATTGTCTAAATATTCTAAGTAAAAACAATTATCAAGCGTCATCTAAGAATTTTAGATTAGTACTAAAATCATAATTTAATTATATTAAATAGATTAATTTTCGTCTCATAATATATTGCGGGAATTTAGTTATATGTCTATAAATTGTTGTTGCTCATAATCGGGATTTTGCATGTCTCATAGAATTCTGATCGATCATTCTGCAGACAGGTATGCATACATAATTTTTTTATGTGTATAATATATTATTTTTAAACGAGGAATTTGCAGTAAATTTATAAAATTTTTAATTTTCTATGTAACTAAATATTTGTTTTAATACCTTCCATTATTATTTCTTCTGTTTTATAAGAATCCTTTTAATATTTAGAGACAAATGTAATTTACACAATAACATGTTACTCTGCGTGATGTAAACTATCGATTTCTGCATTAGTTTCAAGTCACAATGTGAATGTTATTCAAGGCGTGCTTAGTATAAGTTTAAACATCCATCCATGTTCAAATGGTAAGTATGACTGTTTGCGCTTTATTTCCAGCGAATAACCAGGAAAAAGGCATTAATCCATTATTTCTCCCCAATTGTAGGTCATACTGGGTTTTTTAACTTTAAGATCAGGGATAACGTGGAATGCAAACTAGCTTTAATTCTTTAAAAATGTACTTGTTCATGGCAAAAGGTTTACGTAAATACGTTAGTAATGTTACAATCGAAACCTATTAAACTTAATAAGAGATATTGATATGAATATAATTATTTCCAAAACGTAGGTAAGTTTGACAGAATTCCAGATATGTGGAACGTATTATGAGAAACGATCTTTCTAACCCCAATCACCTTGCTAACACACTGATCATATGAGACACTCAGATAGAAATATAGATGAACAGTTTATTTTCATTGAAAGAACAAATCGCTTAAAAGAATTTAATTCATTTGGTTTAATAACAGATCGAATAAGGTTTATTGAAGGCTCGCGAAATTAACAATGTTCAGCTTTCAGAAAATAATTATTCTATTTTCATCATATACAAAATGTAACATTCACAAAATATCCAGCATTGATCCAAAAGAATTCCAATGGGAGTATCTGGATTTTAATGTCTGAAGCTCTGTTCCTTAAAATTGAAACAGCTTTTACTTTATTACACCATGTAGGATTCACAGGTGTAAAACAAATGAAAACCAGTAAGTAAATAAAATCTTTATGTGTATATATACAATCTTTCCGTATTTAGCAGGATTCGACACAAGGTCTATTTTAAAATAGAGTTCAGCAGTTTTTTTTTTATCAAGAATTTTACTTTTCTTAGACTGGTTGACGCATCAATGCTAAAGAGCCCAATCTACCCAACTATTTACACGTAGCAAGAAAGGGGATGAATCCATGCTTTTTTTCTCAAGAGAATGAGCTTGGATAAAATGCCAACACCTTAGTCCTTGATTTCAACAGAATTCACCATGACCAATGACCATTTGCTACGACAATAAACATTATGCCATGAGCCAAGAAATTCCTTGCATACATACATTTTCGGTTTCTCGGGGACATTGTTAAATCAATGAGTACAGATAGGTCTCATCCCTGCGTAGCATCCACCATAAAACGGCCTTGTGCCATATTCTAACACAGTGGAATGTCAGATAAATACCAACTCCAGATAGGTATAGATAGGTTATTTCATTCAAAACTCTGACCACATTTTCTAATAACTCTGGTAGACATTATTTTACTACACATAAATCTCATGTTTATTTTATTATACACGTTAAATGAAATAATGTATTGCCAAATTGCTAAAACACATTTTGTTTTTAATATATTGATTTATTTCTGTTAACCTGGTCTTGAAAGCTAATGACCCGTTTCTAACAACGTGCTTCTAATGACATTTATGAAACTTAATTCTAACAATAATAAACACAACCATAGTGAATCTAACACTGTTACAATATTTTTAACTATGTATTGATTGCATGATCATTTTTATCTTCTTTGCTTAGAAATTCGTCACTGTACTTCCTGATATTATGAAAGTTTCTCAATTTTCCTGATGCACTGTTGACCGAACCTTTTTTTTATTACATGTTTTTTTTTGTTCTGCTCTGATGAACGCAAGAAACCTGACTCACGTGATTCCATGCTTCCCGGTGCGATTAATTAGTTTTTGACTTGTTTTTTGTTGACATGGTTCTCTAAATAATTATCTTTGATGTAGATTCCCAATTGATATCAAATCATTTCACATATACACGTACAGCTACAAAAACGAAAGTATAAACAGGGAAAAATCTCACTTACACACACACATATGTATATATAAACATGCAAAAAATAAAATTGTGTTGGAAATTTTTGGCATCGAATCTATCTGCCATTTAATCCCCTGCCTGTATTAACATTCACTTACATGTATTAGTTCCTTATGCTTATTTCTCCTACTTTAGTGCAAATAATCATATTTGAATACAAATTTCTTATGATGATTTTACTCCTAGTTTTCCTTGCCATCACGAAAGAGTCGTTTTCACTCTGGTTAGAATGACAACAAGTATCTTCTAATTTCCAAAACTTGTCTTTCTAATTGTGCTGTGATATCCATAACAAAATCTATCTTAGTCGATTTTTTTTCTCTTTCTTTTAATTCTACTCTGTGATCTGTCGGGAGAGCAAAGTTTCTTTTAATTTTTTTGCTTTTATTTTTTGCTTTTTTAGGTCGGCTATCACTAGGACTGGTCGCCTGGCTACGATTAGGTGATCAATTTGTATCTTAAAACTCAGAAAGAGTTTACTTTATGTTAGTATGGTCTAATTAAAATTCCTTACACAATTTCCACTGGATTACCTTTGCCACCCACTCATCTATAATCTTAGATTCACTTTGCATTATTTCTATTAATATTATTATTATTATTATACGTTGCATTTTACTGTCTCTTAACAATCCTTCCACAGTCTAATAGAGAAGAATGCATATTTTATGTATTCATATTTTTTTCACTTTTGATGGGATTTTTTCCTAATCCCATTGCTAGTTCTCATCTAAAGAGCCGAGTAATTCCGCGTATACTTGTTCCTTTCTTGAGTATACCCAGTGATAAAACTGTTAAGGATATATTGATAGTTGTTAGATTCTACATTTTTTCCAGTTACAATTTATAGATCCTTGTATTTATTAAATTTATAATCATTTTTATTGACATGTTATTATCTGTTGGCCTATTAATTAGAGAGCGTGTTTTTTTTTCTTTTATAGTCCTCAACCCTTGTATATGGTATTGTCCTTTTATTGTCCTTAACCAGTGTATATGGTATTTAGTTCTTTATTATTCCTTAAGTTTAGACAGCAGGATCTTTGAAAATATTTGGCCCTTTGACGTCAGTTTTTGTTTTTTGTTAATACTCGAATTGCTTATCAGATTTTTTTCTTTCTTAGTATTTTACTATTTTCAAGTGTTTAGCTCATCTATTTTTTTATTATTCTGGTTCCTTTTGACCATAAAATATATATTTTGACCATTAATATATATATTCTTATCATTAAATACTTATATTTGATCATAAAATATATATTTTGACCATTAAAATATATACTTCTAAAACGCAGAGTTAATTTTTATTTCGATAAATTTTAACATTTCATTTATCTTTTTTTATTTTCTGGATTATTTTTACTCAAAATCCACAACGGTTTGTATAGTACATATCAGAAAAAAAGATTATACTATCGCTGAGATTCAAGCGAATGAATTCTTTGCTTAAGCGAAGACTGGATAAATGTGCTGAATATTTACTTGAAGACCCCTTTGACACTTGTCGATACTGTGGCGGATCTGGTGAACTGGTTGAACTCAAATAACACGAAAAACACCCAGTACCTAAAGTAAACAGGATGCAGCAGCTCTCGGTGGAAATTTTAGTTGAATTTTGAGGTGATAAGATAAAAAGAAGCTTTTCCACGTACATTGTGTAACTGGCGGGCTGGAGTAAATGTTGTCGGGAGTTATGCCAAAGAGAGGTTTGGCCTCATTAATAGCGTGGGTAACCGGAATATTGTATAACAACGAAGATTTTGATCTAAAGGAGAAGATTTCACACCAAAGATCCAAAACCCCGGCCCTTACGTGAAGTTCAAACATCTTCAACCTTCTCTTTTGCTCTACCCTCGGTACATATTGATTTATAAAAAATGCCAGTGGGGAAATGCTTATCGTCACCGGAATTGGACACGGCGACACAAGTTCAAATCCTGGACTGATTGCATTTCACATAGCACTAATACCCTTGGGAAAGGTATGAATCCAATTATTCTCCCTCCAGCTATGGGTAAATAGTAGGACAAGCTAGGTTCTTCAGCCTTGGTGAGGCAACTAGTCTAGGAGAAGGAAAACTCTGAATTCAAACCTTTTAAACTCCGATTAAAAAATTGACCTTGTGTCATATCCTGCCAGAGCGGAGGGGTTTGGTAAATATGATAAAAAATACAGATTTTATTTAATACATTAGCGTTATCGTTTTCTCTCTTATACAACAAATGCATCAGCGGGTCTATGAAAATCCATTAGCTGGCAGTAGGCCAAATCAAACCTTTTGATCTCATCTTTTTTTTCTCTTGACAGTCACTCTGAGTGACTTTATTATTTTTCCTTTCCACTTTTCCTTCCTTATTTTCTCTATTCCTATCAATCTGTTTGTTCTTTCTCATTTTTACTGGTGATTGACTGTTTGATTTGAACCTATTGTAAACTCTCTCAGGAACTGACGTTGAGAATCAACAGTTTCCTCAATGGTAGCCATGTTTTCTTCTCTAAATTTTTCACAAATTTTATTTCATCTGTTAGGTTTTATTGTTTGCTTGTTTTTTTAAATTTTTTTTATCCCAACCAACCTTAACCGTCATTTTAAAATATAAATTTAAAATAAGATAAGCACAGGTTTATAATAATTTGGGAATATTTTTGTATAAATAAACTTTTAGTGTAGTGATTTAAACAAGTTTATTCTTTAATTCGGGCTATTGTTTGGAACACAAAAGTAACTGAAATGCGTACTTTTGAGTTATTTCAGAGAATTTCGCTTTAATACATCAATCACTTTTCAAATACGATTTTTAAAAACCATAATTTCTGCACATTTTCGTCACACACACACACACACATACACACACACACACACGTATATATATATATATATATATATATATATATATATATATATATATATATATATATATATATATATATATATGCAAAATAATTATTGAAATTAACATGATTGTATCGAGCAATCAGAAACATTTCCATTTCATTTTCAAACTGTATTTTTATAAATCATATCATCCGATTTAATTCAAAACTTTACTGTCTCACATACATGCAAGTGCTTTTGCACACACACACACACACACACACACACACACACACACACACACACATATATATATATATATATATATATATATATATATTCATATATATATATGTTTTTTTAATGTGAATACGAGTTCTCGATATATAGGCAGTACACAATAAAAATTTTACCACATAATAATTCCACTCTTTTGCTCACACCATTTTGAATAATAACGTATATTCCGGGAATGCTGAACACAAAAGCAGGTAATATCAATGGAAGTATACTTCTCTGATCTTTTGTCATTTAAATACGATTTGTTTACATGATCCAAGGTAAGCAGGTGGGATGTTTGGCCGTCTCCCTAATACATTGGACTCTGATTGCACAGCTGTCTTTTAAATGAGGTTCACTTAATGGGTTTTGTAAGCCCTTAGACTTCATCCTTTACTTTAACTTTGGGGTAGTTTATTATGCTGTCGTTTTTTTCTTAACCGCCATTGCCACAGTTTTAGCCAAATATGTTTGTATATCAACTTGGGGTAATTCAAGTGGGCATTTTCCAGAGACACGGAATATGACAAGTTGATTACAATGGCACCCTATTTCAACCTCAGGGATGCAGTCATGTAATATTACTCTGTAGGTTATTGTTTGTGTTCTTCTCCACTGGAAGCGGATCCTCATTTAATGAAAGATTCTAAAGCCTTTACACACCCTCATCCATATAAAACCAAAAGGAAAGTAGCATTTCATATGTCTTTCTCATGATTTGTTTGACAATCGTTGTCTCTTTTTAATACAGACATATTAATCTTTGTTTTGTGTAAGCGAACAATGCAAAAATGCATTAAACACAAGTTGATAGAAACAAGTCACCTTTGAGCAAAGCAATAAATATCTATCTTAATTAATCATCTTTCACAGTTTAAAGATTTTCCAGTTGCTACTAGCTGTCATGATAAATCTCAAAATCTGTCTCATTTAGAAAATGTTTTATATTGGTACTGGTTTCTTTACATCCGTAGCAAACAAACAAAAATATACTCCCTAAAAATACTGTTACTGCCGTTAGATTTGTTAGGACATCAAACAACTTTCGGCAGTTTGGTGGGAGCTGATTGAGGACTATTAGCAATTTCTGTCCGCCTAATTTTTCATTCCAGGAGTTAAGTGACACATGAACATGAATGACTTCTCATAGTTGAAACCACGGTTTAATAGTATTCTATCCCGTCCCGTTTTCTCAAAATAAATCACAATCATTTCAGTTTTCACATTTTAACAAGTTCTCCGCATTCACTCATGTACTGGTGTCATACAATTTGGCTAAGTTCTTCTCGTGAATGGAAAGTCATAATTTTGATCTTTTATTAACTTGTTCTAGATTTCTCGAAGTTTCTGATTAAATAGGTTATTCACAATCACGTTGAAATGCTACAGTTACTTGTCAGTCCCCAGCTCATCTACAGTTTTAATAGCTTCAAGTCAATGTGCTTTAAATTAATCCTATACCAGAAAAGAAAGTTTACTTAGTAGTCTAGTAGGAACGCATATTTATAGATTTTATGACCAAGTTTGCTCTCCTTCTTCGCGGACCCAGCCTTTTGAGTAAGCATGAAGAAAGTATTATCGTCGTCTTTTTTTACATGGAATTTTACATTTTGATATAAAAAGTGATGGTAATGTTTGGCTTTCAAAATTACAATTAAGAAACACTGTACAGTATAGTATGTCCCATGATTTCATGGTTTCTTAATTATTTTTATTTGTATTTTTTTACAAGACTCATATAGTTCCTCCGATAGTGCTAGTATTGTTAAATGGAGCACAAATATTACTGGAAGTTCCACCATGTTGACTATTCAGACCCATTTATACAAGTTCTATCCGTGAATTTTTACATTAACTGACATGCTCATATTTTTTTCTTCATAAAACAGATTTGTTGCAGAAACGCTATTTTATTTGATTTTTCAAATTTTAAAGTCTTTACAATTAAAGCCGACTATTGTTAGAAGGTAAGTTCTTGGTCTTTTTTAGTCACGGTAAACAAATGTAAATTTATTGTTCCTCAAAATAATTAATTTTAAGAAAATAAACTTTGTGCTCCAGAACACTTTTTAAAAAAATTCTAAAAAACTTCAACATTTTACTTATGAAAAAAAAAGTCATTTCAGAAATGTGTATTAACACACGAATGTCGATATGTTTTGAATTAATTTTTTTCGCCCAAGTACTAATTAGTTTTACTGACGTAAGTTATAAACTTTAAAATACATTTTGAAAAATCTTATATTCGAATTGTATGAGTATCATTTAATCCTTTCGAAAAAAAAAAATCAAGTACGTCATTAGTATAAATCCGAAAAAAAACCCAAAGCAGTCATAAAAACATTTTAAGTAGATCCACCTTCCATCTCATCCAAATGGTACATCAAATTATTTCTGGCTTGAAGATCAGCCGTTATGCCAGCTGAAATGCCATAAGGTAATTACACTTTAAAATGTTTTTTCAATTTTACATTTTTTCGTATTCAAGATAATTTTTCATGACATTTGAAAAAACTGAAATGTCTTGGAGGAAAGATAAAATAACTCTATGTGGCTTGTGGACCTCCTCTTTGTGAGCTTTAACATCAGTGCATGTGAAATCGAAAAATCTCCAAGTACTTCTATATATTTCGCCTGCGAAATATTTTCATGGGCGTAATTTGTCTTTTGATTGAGGATTGAATGTCCTGTCGGCAGTTCTTGGAATATGCTGACTGTAACCCTTGCAGAAAGGGTATATCCCAATAAGAAAGAAGTAGTGTTCTGGGTATGACACTATATTCCATCAGATGTTATAGCATCAGTTTTGGACCTGCGTGCTCTAATGGTATTCCATTATTGCCATAATTTTCTGTATCTTTCTGACTGAGAGTAGTAGTACCTGTTAAAAGAAAACGTTCTTAAGAAACAACTAAACAACTTTAAACAACAGTAAATAATAACATACGATGCAAGGTAATCTGTAACTTCCCGATATAAAATAACCTTAGATGAGCTGAGATGCCGTAAAAAACAATCACTCACTCAAATGTCATGAAAATTAAACCTTACAAGATATTAGATTTATACAGGACCTTCAGTTTCAACAATCTTCATATACAATATACTGATGAACTAGTGTTCTACTGATTGCTAAATAGAACCTATTAGAACATAACTTTCTAAATTGTTTCATATAAGTTAATAGAAACCGTGTTTTTCGTACAGTTGGACTTGTTTGTATAGCATTATTTTAGTTAAATAACTGGATCATACTTCGGTATAAAGATTATCAATCATGAAGAAGAAATCGCTAGCAAACTGTTTGCTCCTAAATGATTGAAGACATTTATTGTTTAAAAAACGCCTGTTTCTTGCTTTTCCTTCATTAAATTTTTAAAAATCTCCTTTTAAACACTGTATAAAGAAATCGAATAAATGGCGATTAATCAATTTAAAAGTGGATCTCAAATTAGTGGATGGCTGCCTAATATTAACATTTACATGATTTATTACATGTAATAATAAGCAATAGCCAATTGTATTTCCAGATGATCCATCGATGGTAATCACTGAATTACATTTTTGGACACATTGCAAATCAACGAACGCACATTTATTACAAGTCAGGCATGTTACATTATGATTTGTGTGTCTAATTTATAGGTTTTTTAAAACCTTATTAATCAAAAATATTTTGCACGCATACAAATACATTTGAATCATTATTTCTAGAATTCATATTTGGAGTACCTTAAAAGTGATAATGCCATTTTAAGTTTCCATAATTTAACATCGGATTTTATTGATAATGATTTAACACACACACACTCACACACACACACATGCACACACACACACACACACACACACACACACACACACACACACATATATATATATATATATATATATATATATATATATATATATATATATGTACAAAGAGATATTGACTAATTAAACGATTTCAATGGCATGTCAACTAATTTAATGTCATTTCATGCCTCTAGGTTTCGGTAATCCCGTTCACATGCCTTTTTTATACATCGAATACAAATAATTTTCATGTAGAACAATTTGACCAAGAGATAAGACCCAAAAAGTACTCTTTTTCAGAATGGACCAGGGAGTAAGGGCAATCAAAGAGTATTCCACACTTCCCAGACATCCCGGACAGGATCCTCACAATCAGACGCAGTTTAGTGTCATACCAAGGACACTTCTTTTGGAGTGGTTTCTTAATCTTCTGCGGAGCATAAACTAAGCATGTGATTTGTCCCACTAATAGGGCACAGTGAGAAAGAGAGAAAAGCAGAGAGATAGAGAGAGAGAGAGAGACAGAGAGAGAGAGGGAGGGAGAGAGATAGAGAAAGAGGAAGGAGAGTGATGATTCATTTTATCAGGAAAGTGAAGAATTTCTGGTGAATACTTAATTTGCATAAACCCTTTATCAAACAACCTTTGACTGTCGTAAAAATATTACTGTATTTCACGTAGCATAGACTAACATTAAACTCAAGAAACAAGTTTTGTTTGTTTGCTTTTTGCTCAGTTAAATATAAACATAGTCTATCGATAGGTGTCTATGCATTTGCTAGTCAAAGAGATATCAGAATAAATAAAGCGCATTTTCCCAGCAGCAGTCGTGTCAATACTGTTGTATGGAAGCACTACATGGACTCTGATTAAGCGTATAGAGATAAAGCTTGACGGCTATTGCACAAGAATTTAGCGAGCTATGTTGAACAAATCCCGAAGAAAGCATCGCACAAAGTAGCAGTTGTACGGATACATACCACCCATCTCGAAAACCATAAAAATTAGACGAGCAAGATATTTTTCACACAACCGGAGAAGTAAGAGTGAGTTCATAAGCAATGTACTTATGTGGACCCCTTCACATGGACAAACTAAGGTTGGGCGACAAGTTAGAACCTATCTACAACAGCTTTGTAGTGATATAGGATGTAGTATAGAAGACCTGCGTAGCGATAGGCGATAGGGGCGAGTAGAAGGCGAGATTCAGAGAAATCTATGCGAGTTGCACGCCATGAAGATGATGATATATAAACATGAGACGCTTTTAGTAACGATGTCAACAACAGGTCGCAGTAAGGTAAAAAGTCGAAATATTGTATATTTAACACATCATTCAACATAAAACTGTAAAATCCTGTTGGATTTGATAAATAAACACTTTTGTTACGACCGGTGAAAGTAAAAATTAGATAAAGCAAATATTAGTTTAAACTCTAAGGGTAATATGCACTGAATTATTATGTATTGAACCACTGTTAATTTTTTCTGTAACCGTCGGTGTGGAAACAATCCCCCCTTAGAAGGCAAATGCTTAACTAAAAATGTCTACCTGGCAAAGTAAAATTATAATTGAGCCAGACATGGAAAGTATTGGTGCTAAAATGTCAGCGAAAAAATAGAGATATTTGCATAATAGCAAATATTGCGTTTAAGGCGACGCAAACATCTATGACTTTTTGTGTCTTTTTACGTTAAAACAAAATATGACAAAAACTCTCTTAGATTTTCATGCTGGGTATACGATCAGTAATTTGCATCCAAACAAGCCTGTTAAACCAAAAAGTTGTCTTTACGTTTGAATGTTTTTATTTGTCCATAGTTTTTGCTGTATCGGCTCATAAAATCATGTCTCTGGATGAAGCTCCCGCCATATATTTATATATATATATATATATATATATATATGACTGTGTGTGTGTGTGTGTGTGTGTGTGTTGGTTATAGTTGTGTATCATTGTGTGTATATGTGTAAGTGATGTTTAGAGTATGTGTATGTGAAGATACATGCACGACATGATAAACTTGAGGTTATTTACCGGACAGGAGAAAACATAATTGTAGCGAACTTTGCTATACTCTGTGTGTGTGTGTGTGTGTGTGTGTGTGTGTGTGTGTGTGTGTGTGTGTGTGTGTGTGAAGATAAAGATAGAAAGCATTGTATTTGAGGGTTAATAGAAGAAAACAGTCGCAACTTTCTTTTTAATGTGGATTTATTTATTACATCTGGTAGTACAGGGAAAAGTTGATTTTTTGAGTTACTAATGAATGCCATAGACAATCTTATTTTTCTGTGAGAACTCAAAACATATATTATTATTAAACCGCTGATCAAGTTTGATTTACTGGAGAGTAAACACCAAGTAGTCGTCTAATTAATTTATTTTTTAATCGTCTTCCAAATATTCTACCTAACGCCTCCTTGAGATAATTCCATTGAAAATTTCCGCTGTTATATGCCAATTTTTCTATTGTTCAGGCTCTTTCTGAACATTGATAATCGGAGTTAACGATGAGGTTGGACGGACTGTCAAATGAAGAGATGCAACATGTGTCTCTGAGCTCTTTATATGCTCTTCTCGTGTGCTTACCATACGTTTTAGCTCAGGGAAAAATTCTGGACATAGAATGAAGTCAATTTCCAAGATATGCCCTTTTTATATCATGTCAGGGATTTTATGCAGTTCATGTCAACCTTATTCTGATATAGAGATGATACTGCCATAGATATATGCCAAAGAGTAAATACAAGAGATATGTTTTATTGTGCAAACGAAGTAACGTGCACTTCGGATTTAATATTCTAATTTTATTGTGTAATACAGAGTTTGAGGTGTACGCACTGTGTAATTTTACACTGGCTAAGTTTACAGAATTGAACTTGAGTACTTGAACTGTCATTTTTTTCTAATCTTGTTCTATTGATACTTTAATAGAAGAAGAAGAAGAAGAAGAAGAAGAAGAAGAAGAAGAAGAAGAAGAAGAAGAACCACCTCATGTTTCATATGTCGATTTTCTTCATTATAAAACCATGTTTTTAATAAAGTTATTATACTCTTTTAAATAGGAAAATAATTGGCGTGTACAGTTAATACTAAACTTATTACATTTGAGAATAGTTTTGTTTGACTAACAGTATATCAATTCATCTTAGAATATGTTGATTGTATTTGCTAAAGGGAAGTAAGTCTTTTTCAGGAAAGAAAGCCAGGATAAAACACCACACATCATCTGATGTTCAAACTCTTTTTTCTAATTGTGAAGAATGTTGAATACTTTTTCATTTCCATTGCAACCATGTTCCCCATGGTCATTGTGGAAATCCCTCTGAGGGTCCCATAAATGGATCAACGCATCCATTAAACACAAAATTGATTGTACACTGTGAAAAAAGACGCTACAGAAAAACTATTCAAAATATGTTGATATGAACATATAAGAGAAGTTATTCCCAAACTACTATACTTACAAAATTACTCAAAATATGTTAATTTGAACATATAAGGGAAGTTATTCCCTTATTACTAAGCATAAAAAATTACTCAACATATGTTAATATAAACATATTTTGGAAAGTGATTGCCAAAAAAGACATAATCATTGACAAACGTGTTAGCCAGCCATTGAATTAATCAATTAATGCATTATTTATATATGTATTCTATGAAATTTCTTGTTTTATAAATCCCATAAGTGAGTCTTAGCATGTAGACTGTTACATAAATTTACATTTCCTTCAATGTTTTTTTTTTTTAATTATGATAATGCTTCCGTTAGGACGTAATTAAAAAAATAACCAGTGTTTTTTTTTATGTATATAAATTTTAAAAAAGGAATTAAAATAAATTCAGAAGGTGATCAGTTTCCAGTATTTTTCAGTTCTCAAATAAACAAATGCAAAAATAGATTTAACCCCGAAAAGATATTTAAATCAATTCATATTTTACTGATCGATAATCAAGAGGACATTTCTTTGATCATTGAAATACTTGTGCATTGATAATTATTTCTATAGCTGTAGAATCTTAATGTTTCACACGCAATACTTGCTGAGATTTCGCATAAGCAAATATTTTTCTGATTAAAAAAATATGAATCTAATTTCTCACATATGAAGCCATGCATATATGGCTAATAATTATTGAATGTTTTGCGCACTTAAAAAACGTTCTATTGCAAATCAATTTTTTCGTTATTACATTAAAAAATATGAGAAATGGATGTATCACAAATTAAAGATCACTTACTTTTATGTTGATTTTACTTATTGAAGAAAAATGAACGAATTATAATTAAGATATCCGATAGACGGTGTTTGGTTCAAAAAGTTCTAAGCCATCGTAAGTAAGACGAGACATGGCTGAATATTCTTTGGTGTAGAAACACACTATCACTTCTTATTAAACAAACAAAAAGTATTAAGCTCTCTATTTTAATTTATGTGCAAGCGAGTCCTATACAAATGTAACAGATGTATTGCAAATCTAAAATTTGTGTGAAGCCTGATACTTTTTAATGGAAACTTCAATATCTAACACGCAGTGAATTATTTCAAAAACAAATTTATCATACTTACATTTTAATCATACTTGATGCATTTAATATACCCTATCATACATTACCTGTATCCTCTGCAAAAGGGTTAAAACAAATCCTCCAAATTATGGGTGGGTGTCTGGGTAACATACTAAACTGAATTTGATGTTGAAGTTTCTGTTCTAAATATCTGGGGATTATGAAGTATCTTATCGTTTTCACTAACTACTCAGATCAGGAATCTTGTTTTTGAGAAACATAACGTCACCAATGTCATCAGTGAACGGAATTTCCTTCGTAAACAGGAAACAAATCAAGTATCAACACATCACAAATCTGTTCCAGAGATAACTAATCCTGTGAGTAATCTCAGCAGTAATTCCAACTGTTGAATATAGCAATTAATATTTGCAAACTTCTCTTGGTCGCATTTAGACCTGTTTCATCATACACGAAAATTAAAGAAGTGCTTTCAGCTCATAATCTGACGTATACTGAATCGATAGGCAAGCGACCAGCATTTGAATAAAATCAGCACTCTCTGACGATATAATCTATGTTGGTGAGCGGTCACTACTTGTAGCGAAAAATTGCCTGTTCCTTCCACTAGTATGACCTTCAGGCAACTAGGCCCACATTACATCATTTTCCCATATGCAAGCAGTGAATAAAAGTGCCTTACCCTTTTTAATTGCCCTTTTAAATACAAAAGTTATTTTCTTCAGACAGCAGTTCTTATAAAGACATAAGTATTTTATTCATACTACTGACTTTTTAAGGACAGATATCTTTTCTTCAAATAGCAGTCCTTAAAAATACATGACTTTTATTAATGCGACTTTCCTATTAAGGAGACTTGTCTTACTTCCACAATACTTAACTTTCAGGGAGGCCAATTACATCCAGATTAACGACAAAAGGACGATGCCATATTAGCAGAAAGACAGATTAAACGAACACAGAGAGATGGATCTCTCAGTCCACACTACTCGGTCTACCATCAAGTTCACTAGCACAGCAATTAGGCCAAACAACTCCGACCATACTAACCAGCCAGCTAGCCTCTAAGAACAAGACCCCGAGCGAATTACTTCGCTCATACCAATGATACTTAAGCAACTTCTTAAAAAACATATTTTGTATTAATTGTCAAAATAAAAGTTGGCTTAAACTTTACTCAATAACGTGGTGCAGTCCATATAAAGGCAGACGTTTTTGGATAGGTATTTAAACTTGCCATACACTCTTGAAAATTCAGTATGTTATTGCTATACATACTATAAGATGACTGACATATTTTTATGATTTCATCTTCAAATGACCAGCTACAGCAGCAATTGGAATACACCCTACTAAAGTGTGATTGTCACAGCTGGTCAATTTCAAAAATGCAATCTGGACGTGAGGACACTTTCGAAGAACGATATGCAATAACATTCTGTTTTAAACTTAGAAAAATGCCACGGAAACGCATTGAATGCTTCAGACTGCTTTTCGACTATCTTCCATGAATCGAGCATCAGTTTTTGAGTGGCATAAGAGATTCAAGGAAGGCAGAGAGTCTGTGAGGGATGATGAGAGGTGTGGGAGGACTAAGGATGTCACTACACCAGAGTTGATTGGCCAAAGTCTTACGGTTACGGTTACTATGATGAGGTTTTATGGGATTCGAGGAAGGGATTTCGTCAGAAGAGGCCAGCACTCTTCAAATCGGGTCAGTGGCATTTCCACCAGGACAATGCACCAGTCCACAATTCCATCCTTATCACAGACTATTTAACCAAGATGGGCATCAAGACAGTTCCTCACCCTCCCTATAGCCCAGACCTTGCTCCCTGTGACGTTTGCTTATTCCCTAAGCTCAGAGGCTGTCATTATGTGACAATTGAGGAGATGAAAGAGGCTGTGAGGAAGGTCATTGACACGCTCACACAAGACGGCTTCCATGGGGCCTTCTAGAAGATGTTGAAAAGATACAAGAAGTGCATTGCAGCCGAAGGATATTACTTCGAAGGGGACTAGAGTTTCATGTGTGTACTATCAATAAAAGTACCCATACGAACAAAGTCTGGAAACTTATTTTGCGGGACCGACATATTCATCAGCCCCGCAAAACCTTCTATGTGATTAATCATAGATTGAATAAATTCCTTTATCAGAGTGCCGGCTAGTGTTCTTTCTATGGGTCAAATAGACCTATTGGAAACCGTTTGCCTTAAAGACAAATATATTTTATAAAATATCAATGCCCCGAAATTGCAGAAATTACACTCAAAATATGAATGTACATAGAACACAGTTCCCTAAACTCTTGGTATAGAATAACCACAAACGGGTTGATGAACAGTTCAAATCAATCAAACTACGACAACAATTAAATTTCTTTCTAAACTTCATAACAGTCAAATTTTCCAAAGAAAAATTAAATAGTAGGTTTTCTTTTTGATATGCTCCTGTGCTGGACAAACATTTCGAGAAATATCACAATACAACAATAATTCTTATTATGTTTGTGTCTGGGTATAAATATATATTACCAGTGATCTAATGGAACTAGATATTTTAACATCAGCAGCCAAGTCATTTAGTCACTATCTTTGAGTGCATTCTTTCAGGACGCCTTATCTCTCCGAGTGTTGACAGCCTGTGGCTAGTTCACACAGCACATCTATTATCTTGTGATTACATTGTGTGGGTATACCAGAAGGCCCACGTTTTCAACTGTAGGCTGCAGAAAATTAATGGATTGAATGATTTTATTTGTCATGAAATCGCCGCAGTATGACTGGGCGAATTCTGCAGAACATCAAGATGAAGCTTTAAAGGAGCTTAGAATAATTATGCTTGATTATTTTAATTTTAAAATGATGTGATGCAAAATTGGTCCCATTCATAACTTCATCGCCATGACACAATTTCGACGAACCTCAAAATATGATTGTAGTTAATTAACTCTAGAGTTTTCGTAGATATTTTGCTTTACCTACTTTTTAAAAAATTGAAACGATGATACCACTCATAGATTTGCCGATCCAGATGTAAAATTCAACAATTTTCAGTGAAATTTCTTCATAATTTTAGACAAAATTCCGCATTAAAAAAATGTGTTCCCAAAGTGTTAACCTCATGAAAATTGACGACTTTACTACATGCACTTTCACTTTAACACATAGAGTTCATTACTCATTAATGTATACGATGAAGTTCATTTGATTTCATTTTATCTTATCTTTAACCATAAGGTCAAATCATAGATTCACTACTTTTGATTCTTGAACACGTTAAATGTTTCATTAGCATAGAAGTCTTAATTTTCTGTTTCCCTTCTTTTCTATTCTTCATAAATGCGTTAATAATGTTTTATAAAAATCTTCATTTTTGTTAATTTTTTTTTCTGCTATCATTTTTTAAAAAATTGTATCATTTTAAAATCCGATGTAGTTTTCTCTTTTAACGTAACCCATTGCTTATTCAAGGAGTCAATTAATGTTGCACAAGCGTTGATCACCGTCCAGAGTTTCTCTAACCATCTCATTCGGATTTCAGTTCGGCGAAGCTTCCAATTGCTTCAGCCAAAATCTGATCCACAAATTATATTTCTTGAACAGCTTAAAATCTTGTCTGGGAGATAAATTATTATTATTATTATTATTATTATTATTATTATTATTATTATTATTATTATTATTATTATTATTATTATTATTATTATCAGAGTTTTTCACATCAGTATTACCTGATGGTTTGTCACTGGAATTTGAGTGACAGCAAGTCTCCTCAAGTCTCCAGGACTCGTTTCAGGATTCTGGCAGTCGTCAGCAATGCTGTCGTTTGGATAGTCTCCACCCGTCCGCCAACTTCCAAGTCTTCCAGGCCCTTTAATAATCTTTTAGTTAATGTGCCTATCGCAATTGGCACAATCGTTACTTTCACGTTCCACTGGATTTTTTTAATTCTCTAGCAAGGTCGAGGTACTTATCCTTCTTTTCACTTTCATTCAGATTCATTCTGTGGTCCGCCGGGACAGCAATTCAATAATTTTGCAGATTCTCTTTCTTTTGTTGATTATTTTGAGGTCTGGTCTTCTGGCCAGGATTAGGTTATCCGTTTGTATGTAAAAGTCCCATAGGAGTTTATGCGAGTCATTTTCTAGGACAGGCACCGGTTTGTGCATATCCTATTTGTTTGTATGGTCGAATTAAAATTTCCTGCACATTTCCCAGTGATTCACTTTGCCGACCCAGTCGTGTCTCGCCTTGTACTTATTATTATTATTATCATTATTATTATTGTTATTATTATTGTTGTTATTCTCCATCTTTTTAAACGCTGGTGCTGAAAATTTGGACAATTCTGAATTATATCACCTCGGGTTGACAGACTCCACTTTGTTAAATTATGAACTGCAACGAATTTTATAGAGACCTCATATAAGGAAACCCTATAATCAACTCCTCCCCTCCAAAAAGAGGTTGAGCTAAGCAAGTGACACGTGACTTGCTTATGCCAATATATCACTTTTTTTATTTTTCTTCCGTTCTCTCTCTTTTTGACTAATCAATAATATTTTAATAAATAATACTATTGTAATACCATTTTTTCAAGAAAAGTTTTGCTTATTCTTTTCTCATATCCTCAAGAAACAGACACCTGCACTCCAATTTTTACCAAAAAAACACCTTTAGCCTAAACAATCGTTATCTCCAGTCAATTTAATTATTTTTTTCTGATTTCCAGTTCCCCAGATTTTATTTTTTACAATGCCTTGTCTTTCCCTTTTCATATTGACACTTTAAAACCTGTGTACCTATTAAAATACTCATCCACGCGAAATTTGTATGGTTCCCTAATGTACCTATTATTTAATATTGTTACAATGCTAAAGGTCTAATGATTATAGAAATGATTTTTAAAAAACTGAATTCATTTCTATTAGAAGAACTGATGCGATATTTCAGTTGGAAAATGTTAGTGCCAAGTAAAGATAATTTAAATATTAAATTATTTTACATTCATCGTTAAAGAACATTGTATTCTATTGAAAAAATATATGTATATATGGTGATTTTTACATTTCATATATAAATGCAAAAAGGAGGAAGAATTCCGATAAAGTTAAGGGTAGAAGTATTTATCTCATTGGATTTTGGTTCGTTTTCCTGACGGAAAAATTGGAATGAAACAGTTAAATTATATTTTGTGACTATGGGATTAGACTCAACAACACATGAGATTATGACAAGATATTCATTTAAGAAGATTTTCTGAGCTAACATTATAATCATTTTTACAATATAATTCAATACCTTGCAATAACCTTTATCAGAATTTTATTTAATAAATTTACAGTTTTGAATTGCAAAATGACTGTTTTGTATCGATCACAAGGATCTTAAGACTGCATTCAAAATGGCGAAATGACATACAAATGAATATGACATTGGTATTTATTATTAATTTTTTTACTGGCAACTAATCAAAATGAGTTAGTGTAAAGATTAAAACAAATCAAAGAGACACATAATCTGTAGCAGACTTGTTGGCACGTAAATAATCAGAAATAGCGTGGATAGGAATGAAATTGTGTAATGAAACAAAAGACCTTGACTGAAGATGGAAAGATAGAAGGAAGAAAAGGCAGTTAAATACAATCTGTGAGAAGAAGAAGAAGAAGAAGAAGAAGAAGAAGAAGAAGAAGAAGAAGAAGAAGAAGAAGAAGAAGAAGATAACACTAGACGAAGAAAAAAATTAACGGAAGAATAATTTACAGGAAAAGTAGAAGATGGAAGAAAAGCCAAAAGACAAGAAGGCGACAAATATAAGGTCAAAAAAATATTAGAAAAGGAAAGAGAAGAAAGAAACGTTTTTTATTTAATTTTTCTTTTACAAAGCGTCAATGATTAACAAGGCATCGATCAGATGTATTTGTCTTTTCAGATATTTTCTTTATTTTTCTTTTATTTTCCACTAGAAAGATGAATTGTTTCCACTGATTTATACGATTGGACTTGCCATCAAGTCTTGATGTCGATGAATTATACACAATGTGCATTCTTTGATAATGACTTTTGCTTCTAGTTTATTTTCCCTATTGATCCTTTGAAAATAACACTGTTAATGTTGATAATATCTCCAGTGTTAATGCCATGCAGGACTAATCTGTAACCATAATCTTTTGTCTGTAATATTCAAACATGCAATGCTTTGTAAAAGAAACGAATAGCATACTAGATGTTATAAAACGGAAAACAATATCGTGAATATGATACATAAAAAAAGAAAAGACAATCCTCTAAAGTAGAACAAAACGAAAGGACATTTTATTTTTCACATAAAATCATTTAAAGAAAAGAGTTATTTATATACGAGTGATACAATCAAGATTTTTCGAAAATCACCTTTGTTCTGTTTGTCATCATCATCATCATGTCGCGCCGCCTGCGCGGATATCCCTGACCGTCTCTCGCCATTTCTCCCTATCATTCATCGCCTCCGGCAGGTCTTCAGGGTTACATCCCGAGTCCTCACATAGCTGCTGTATGTAGGTTCGTGCTGGTCGTCCCACTCTTGCATATCCATGTGTGGGGGTCCACAGGAGTACATCGCTTATGAGCTCGTCCTTGCTTCTCCAGCAGTGTCCTGCGTGTCTGGTTCGTCGAACTTGTATAGTTTTTGTGATGGGGGGCAAGTGTCCGTATAGTTGGAGTCTCGTGGGGTGTTGTCGCCAGGACTTGTTTAATACTGCTCTCAACATTCTTGTGTAATTTCCGTCCAGCCTCCTCTCCAGCCGCTTCGTAAGCGTCCATGTGGTGCATCCATATAGCAGTATCGACACAACCGCCGCCTGGAAGAAACTGCGTTTCATTTTATCAGTTAGGTCCGACTTCCGTACTTTATTTTAAATATAACTGCTGTTCATTTCGAAGTAGTCATTTGTTCATTGTTCCCATCAATTCTGGTAGAAGTGAAACTCTCACAGAAAGAATCTTTCTTTCAGCATCTCAAGCAACACGTGATTTATGATTGTTGATTATTTAATTTTAATAGTATATCAAACCGACTAGGTTTACTTTATGCGAAAATGTTGGGCAATAGTGTTCACTCGTGGTTTTCCTGCGTTAGAGATCCTTGGCACACGCTCCAATTGAAAATGAATAATTTTCAAATTGAATTATATGATCATAGATGAAGCCCAAACAGGTACTACAACTCCTGTCAAAGTGGTCATGCGATTAATGAGAATAAAAGTCAGATTTATTACATAACATAAACTGGATGCTCACCACCAACTGAAGTTTAGTGTTAGGCCAGGGGCACACTCCCCCTTTTTTTTGGTTGGGGAAGGTGAATACGCTCGGATTTGTTTGGATTAGTTTTGCTTGGCTTGGTTTGAGTTTATGGCATATTCGCCATTGTAGGTTAAGTAATGCCAAATTATTATATATATATATATATATATATATACTCCCCTACCCCCGAAGGGTTGTGTTCTATGGCGAAGAAGTAATCGTGTTGCCATTAGCATCTATTGCAATCCTCTTCGTATATAAATTAAGGTCTCGGCAGCCGTTTGAACGGATGTATGTAAACAATTGGAATTGTGATTCATAACCGTTTAAAATTTACGTCACAGCTTATGGCTCCTCGTGGCTGAATGGTTACAGGCTTTGGCTTGGCGTTTGAGTCAACCGGGTTTCGATCCCAGCTACGGGAAGCTACTGTCTAGCCACACTGATGAGTTCTGATGGAACGAAACAGATCTGCCTGTGGATCTATATATATATATATAGAGAGAGAGAGACAGACAGACACACACACACACACATATATATATGCAAATTTCATTAAACATAATAGACATTTTATGACTACATACTTTCTTCTGGATCCGTTCGAATTCCCGTATTACTTTTATCGTATTCGGGGGGGGAATTGATTTATGTATTGTCCATAGTTGTATGTATCCCTAGCACTTTCTGCCCGACTTTTGGGCATCATCAGGGGAGGGTCTATTACAAAAGTGATGTAACTTTTTGTTTTAGTATATTACTACTGTGTAAGGGCGTTTTTGCCGTTGAAGATTATGGCGTTTGCTTTTAAATGGAATTCTATAATTATTGCCAGTTGCTAAAGACATTTCGGTACATTAGCACTGGTTTGAAAATGAATTCTCTTAAGTCTTGGTTGCATGTTTCAGTAATAATATACTAAAACAAATGTTACATCACTTTTCTAATGGACAATCCTCAATTTTCTAATAGATCCTCCCCTGATGATGGCCCAAAGTCGGGCAGAATGTACAAGGGATACATACAACTATGGTCAATACATAAATCAATTCCCCCCGAATACGATAATAGTAATACGGGAATTCGAACGGATCCAGAAGAAAATATGTAGACCTAAAATGTCTATTATATTTAATGAAATTATCATTAACGAAGAAATGCTGCCTAAATACACACACACACACACACACACACACACACATATATATATATATATATATATATATATATATATATATATATATATAATATGGTTTATAAAAATATTTTGTAGTTAAAATTTTTAATTGAGCTTGAGCACATATTTTGGCATACGGTTAAATGGTTGCACCTATTTTATCTAAAAAGAATAATTTTATTTATTATTACTAATTTGCTTTCACACAATTAAATATTTTCAAGTATTGCTATGCATCACTAACAATTAAACATCAGGCTTTTCTTTACACACAGTTAAATGATCAAATTTACACGGAACTATTTGATTACACCATCTAGAATACGCTGCCCTAGGAGAATTTTGTATAGGATTTATAATGAATAAGCAGTATTTAGAAAACTTTTTCCGAAAAATGATTTTATAGTTTTGTTTTTCAAAGCCAACACGAAAACAGATTTTCCAGTCTCATTTTGTCCCATTCATATAACAACTAAATTATCCCTATCAAAGGTAATTGATATAATTTTCATCAGCCAATCTACTTAGCCGAGAAGCCTTTCTTCTTGTATTTTGAAATGAATGAGTGGCACATGGGCCGATGACACTGTTTTATTTTTTACAGCGACTAGAGCTCCCGTCTATCCTGTTGGACTAACGCGCATAATACACCAGATTGTTATTGATGGGTCCACAGATGACGTGACAAGACTTCCACTACATATCATATCACTACAAGTTGATTTTATCCCCGTGAAAACCTGCGGCGTCATTGTTGGCAAATAGTACTGCAACACGAATACAAGTTATAAAAAATCCTGTTGCTTGGAAAAAGAGAAAATTTCAACATTTCTTCCAGCTGTCTAGTTGAAACGTAATATGCTCGATTTAGGACCTCTAAACTAAAAGTTGTCGAGATCATCAGCGATGGCCATCTTAGTGGGGACAGTGCTGGCTACACTATGTCATTCATTTGAGGTTAAATGGAAGGTGCATTGTTCTGTGAACCCTGATATATGAAGACTGATTTCTTAATTTTGCATCTTTCTCTTTTGGTGACTGTGTGTATAAGGAAATTCATATCTGTCTTAATGGATAATCAAAGATACAAGAAGAGTTCTTATTCAAGAATTACAAAGAAGCTAGCCTGCATATTGTAACATCATTTATATCGTCCTACGACCACAGTTTCAAAAACTGAACAGAAAAAATAAAATAATGAGGTCTTAATGATTTAAACAAATTGTAAGTTTTGGGCTTTCTTGCATTCCATATTCGACGATTGACAATGAATGAGATAGCTATCATCAGTGACTACACTACACTAACCTTTAATTAGGAATAAGTTTTCTTCTCTAAAACCATGTCATTTCTACAGCTGTTACCAATGATGTTATCATACGATATCATTTAGTGGCTCGTGTCGGGAGATATTATTTTGGTTTGAGAGAGAAGTATTAAATTGAATAAAACTGTATTAATAAAAAAAAAATTCTTATTTGATGATAGAATTTTGAATTTATATATCTATTAGTGATATACATATGTATAATTCGAATGGAGTGCAAGTGTAAAAGAGACGAATAGATATTAAGAAACGTACTATTTATCAATATTGTGAATATGCTTGGATATGTTTCAATATTTAAAATTATTTCCCTTGAAATACATTGAAAAGAAATGTGAATAAAATTTATTAAGAAGTGACAATGCTTCAAAAGCTCTGTACATCCAAAGTTTGATTGATTAATATATTCCTATTCATTTCCCAAAATAAAGACAGTCGCATTTTTTGCAAAAATACTTTCTATCTGAAATCTATCTCGGTGGTTTAAGAAAGGACAGATAAAAATAACTCCTTTCTAAGACAAAATATAGTTTTTTAAGTTTCGTAAATAGGCAAAGCAGATATTCCAGTGAGTAATTAAAAAAAAAAATAGAACGAAAAATATGTACCTATCAAAACAAGGGGTCATCGCAAAGTACCATTCTAATATATTTTCAAAAGTAAATTTTTAAATTAAGACCTACTCAGATTGAAAAATATTAAAGTCATTATATCTAAACGTCGAGACAAGTCATTGCCAATATTGGTTATTTTCAATAAATTATTTCGGTGAAACTCAGGGTCCTGCAATTGGATCACCTTTATATACACCTGTGATCAACGTTTCCTTGACTGAAACTAATTCTTTGGGGTAATATCTGAGAATTGAGCAAACATTAAAGTTGCACAGCATCTCAAAATATCAAAGGAAATGTTTTGGATTGTTTTGATCTATGAAAGACTCAATATAATGAATTTCGAAGGAACACTTATTGTTGCATTCATCACTCATTTTTATCTCTGTAAATACAGCTTCAGGTTCAGTACTTTTTGAAAAGGTCTTGTACCATCATTCCAAGTCAGTACAGAGAAAATTAACTTTAATTCCATGTGATGGATTCACAGTTTTCCTTAAACATGGATTAGGAAAGCAGACCTTTGTAGTGAGAAATTAAATTAATGAGCAATTATCATAGTTAAATCCCATTGTACAAAGTATAGAATATAACAGAAAATCAAAGTGTTGCTGATTTTTCCTGCCGTTTGCACCAATCAAATCGCCCGTATTTATACTACTTATTTGCGTCACACTTGCTCACTTTACTTTCCTGGAGGTTGTTATTAACTCACTGCTAGGTGGCATTTTAATTCAATAATTATACGGCTAACAGTTACGTATTTCACCGCCAGAAACTTTGTACATGAGACGTGAGTAGCCGAAGACAAATTAAGTGTGATTATATATTGTCAAATTAACTGCTCGGTGAAATTAAACTATTCAAGATGCGGGACAAATAGCTGCTATTAAACTGGCGTGCCAAGGACTGTGAGAATTAATCACCACTTTGGATGATGTCACAAGACTAAGACACGATTAATTGGTTGAAAAACTACCCGAGAAATAGTTAAAATAATGATATTAAACCGAGAGAAATCTTTTGTGTTAAATTTAAATTTGGTGTCATAAAAGTTATTTAAAAGACTCGTTAGATGAAACGTGTATGTCGGTTGCTCTTTCTGTCCCAAAAAGTCAGAAAATCTCCGGAAACTATACGGATATTATGTTTTAAATTACTGTAGACAAAGAGTTCGAAAGCCATTTCAAAATAAATCACAATTCCAATTCAAGCATAATTTTTCTTGGATTTCTTCCGCAAAAATGATAGGAAAGGAACAAGAAAATACATTTTTTACCCAAATTCAACATTATGAATATGCTTGTTAAAGTAAAAAAAAAAAAAAATTAAAAGTTATCAAAGTGAGCTAGCGGCTTTTAATGATTCTTAGTTTAACAGTAAATTATGCATATTGTTGAGCCTTAACTTAGGTAAGTATTATATTTACTATTTGTAAAAAGTAACGATATGTACTATAACCAGCACTTGTGATCTGGAGATTGCTGAGTATCTCATCATTGTCATTACTTACAAATCCATTCTGGTTTCGAGATGTAGCACCTGTTAAGGACTATTTTTTTAAATAGTTAAATTACTTTGGTTTAACGACATACTGTAAGATATGTATGATCACACCCTATATATATATATATATATATATATATATATATATATATATATATATATATATATATATATATATATATATATATATATATATATATATATATTATAAACAAAATGTTTGTTTATATTTGCGCATAGTTAAATGGTTTCAAGTTTTACTTAGTAAGGATAATAATTATTTAACATGAACCATTCGTTCACACTCATTGAAATTGCTAAGCATTTTAATTTGACTCATATAGGGGACTCAAGCAGGAAATATCACTCCGGCCAAAGTGAATCTGGGAGTACGCGCATCGATGGAGTTCTCCACTCTTATCAATCTGAAGACTAAATCTTCACCATCAGATGCTTTTAAATGCCATATTCCGGATGCTCAGAGGTGGGAGTCTTAGCCTTCTGCAGAGATGCAGTCAGCGTATTTTACACGCAGTGTAGCCAAGTAGAGGGCTCATATTTGGTTTTTATATCATTAGATGGTTATTCGCATTCGATACGACCATAAGCAATGCCTATCTAATCTTAAAAAAACCACCAAAAACAACCATATAAAAATGTAATTATGGACGCATTTTCCAAATATCAAGGCGTAGAATATTTTTGATTGGTTGAAATGTCGTTAGAATTGATTAATAATAAATTGATCAATTCGTCGATGATATTTTCAAGACTTATATTGCATGTGCTTATACTGCATGTGCATACATTGAGAATAGAAATGCTGTATGTTAATAATTTGATATTGCCATGCAAAATTGTTTCAAATATTTCTATTTTATCAAAATCTAAACGAATAATCAATTTTATTGATTTTTTAAAAAGTATCGATTCAAATATATTCTTATCTGAACGTTCTAATTACTGGGAAAATGAGTTATAACTAATTAGTATTGTTTTATCAAACATAAATAATTATTTTGGTATGGAAAATACCTATGTTTCATTTGATGTAGTGAAAAATTGAATTATGTCAGGCAGCTGCATGTTTTTATTTTATTGCGTGGTTTTTACGGATAAAGATCAAATCTTAAGAATCAACTTCTGTTTCTGTATAAGGAATTACTATTCTACATTAAAAGTCGTTGTGTCCAATAAATATGCATTCTATATTTAATCGATCTTCTTTAAAAAGTTTGGGTGTCTATACAGGACAAACTAGAAACTCTTCACAGTTATTAATATAAAAATACAAAGCACGCAAAAAAATGTATCTCTTTATTGGTCAAACAATTATCTTTTGATTTGATTAGCAATTGTAAATACGACAATTTCTAAAAACCTCTGAGAAGCCGGGTGGTCTAGACATAAAATCAACGTCCTATTGTACATATTCACCTTTTATAGCATTTAATTTCTCAATTTTATCAAACTTCTCAAATGCACTCGAGAGGTAAACAAATGTTTCTTTTTAGACTCAAGATAATTTTGATAAAATTTTGGGGGAAAGTTTTGAATGTTATAATCTATAAAGCTTTTTTTCACTTATGCGGGGAGGCCGGTGTTCAATCGCAGGGTGAGTCATACCAAAGACTCAAAAAGCGGTACTTGATACCTCCTTGCTTAACACTCAGCATTGTAAGTTAAAGTGGAGCAATCCAGAGAAAAGAGTTGCGCCCTCCCCTACACCTCAGTTTAGTAGCTATTGAAAAGGGAGCTTTCGATTAGCCCTCGACTACAGTTACCAACTTTACTAACTTTACTTATGCATAAAACCGATTGCATAGTATTTCTTTGAAAAATTGAATGATAATGTTCTTTTTCTGCGAAAAAGTTCATATATAGACCTAACAGTCCATAATCATTTGCCACTCTATTGAGGCTATTCTTTTATGCTTTTTTGCTTAAATTCTTTTAACCTCTTTTTTTTACCATCAGTAACATGGTTTTCTGATGGCTATGCTCATGCCGAGCACTACAGATCTAATTAGATGTTTCACAGTTTCGAGTGACATTGGTGGCTCTCCACAGGAGAGTGTATGTAAGAAGAAAGCCCCGAGAAATACTGTATAATGAATGTGCTGTTCCAATAGTTATGCATGGTTGTGAGGCCGTTATTGCATGGGCGTGAATTGAGAGAGAAAGAGCTCGGTATTTTATTCATATCAGGAGAACCGGGAAAAAAAGAACAATATAATTCGATTTTGCAAGGACTACTCTATATCATCTGCTTTACACATACCTGGAAAGCATCATATTTCAACAAGACATCAATTGAAAACATTGTCCGAGATTATGTAAAAAATTCGGAAATCATGACTTGGCTACCTCAAACGCCTGATCTCTCTCCCATTGAATGGTAAATTAGGTTTTCAGGTTCGAAAAGATTATTAAACGTGTGATAGCGTATTTTTCAGTGCTTGAAGAACGCTTTCAGAAAATAAACACACTTCCTTTTTTTAAAAAAAAAAACTTCTTTAAAATAATTTTTAAACCTATAATCAAATCAGATGGTGTTTTTATTGATGAAAAAATATGATAGTGTTGTGGGATATTTTTCTTTTAGGTGAATAATCATTTCATGTCAAAACCAAAACAAAGTTATTCTAATCACAGGAATGGTACGTTTAACTTGAAAAGAATAAAAACCCACCTCATTTATGGTATGTTTTTAAGAAATGCATGATTGCCCCCAACTTTTTCATTGTATATATATATATATATATATATATATATATATATATATATATATATATATATATATATACACAAGCACAAACACGTAAACCCGGTATCTGGTGACTTTAAGGTATTAGGTCGCAGCCCTATCCCTTTCGTGAGGATGCTGAAGATTATTTAGGAAGAAGGGTATTATGCTCTGGAGGTACACACAAGACACACCTTCATTTTGAAATTTTTGTTTATTTTCCTTCTCCTAGACCGCTTGTCTTGCCAGTTATTAGCCTAGTTATTTACTCATAGGTATGGAAAGAAGTTATAGGTTCATGCCTTTCTGAAGACCATTAGAACGAGAATCAAAAGCAGACAGCTTCGATCAAGATTTGATTTTTGCGTCCATTTCGCAGCGCCAAATACCACCAACACACATAATGTACTCAGTACTATTTATATATTGTGTAAGTAGTAACGTTACATGATTAATACCCTTTGAAAATGCATTCATCTATTAAGCAAATTGAGTTCACTAGTCTTGATGGACATTGATTTTTCTAAACTAGTATTTCAGAATTAATAAGTAGAAATTATTATCAGTAAAGTGTAAAGTCTGCAGGATGAAAGAAAGCTTTTTGGTCATCGGAGATTGATGGAATCATGCTAGAAGAAAAAGACCAATTCAAACATAACAGAATTACATTTTTTCAGAGAAATGAAGCTTTTATATCCCCTACAGATTCTGGCCAATGGAGTGGATGTTGAAGATAATTTATATAAATTACTATTCTTGCCGATATATATATATATATATATATATATATATATATATATATATAGAGAGAGAGAGAGAGAGAGAGAGGGAGAGAGAAGAAGAAGAAGAAGAAGAAGAAGAAGAAGAAGAAGAAGAAGAAGAAGAAGAAATATATATATAGAGAGAGAGAAAGAGAAAGAGAGAAAGCGAATTAAACCAATATTAGAAAATTGCAGCATTTTCAGCTGTGAAAAATGGATGGGTGATTGATCAAATCAGAATTTTGCCAAACAAGGGTTTGATGCCAGAAAACTGAAGCACAATACACTTGGAACGGTATCAAATCGTTCAGATTATTCTATACATAAAATATTGTTGAACTAATGGTTATATCCGTCTATAGTGGCCAAGTCACCATATTTACATATCAAATATTTAATATCTTAACCCTATAGAAATATCTCAAGGAAATATAATAGCTTTCACCTTCTATGAGACCATCTCATAAAAAATCTCTTCAGCGTGCTTTCATCATTATGCATTCTTAGCATTACTTAAATATGGACGAGTTACATTTTCTTAGTTCCCATGACCTTTTCACATTGAACGTATTGTTTTTATATATTATTGCAGGCAAAGAAATCATATTCTCAAATATTTCAGGTGTTATTAAAGATTTTAAGAAAGCGGGTTTCCTAATTACCTCACTAAATACTTACACTTCCAAATAGCAACGTGAATTTATATTTTCAGTCTTTATCAAAAAATAGATGTTTGCACTTTCTTTATCATATTTTTGTTGGCATGGTCAGGAGTAATCCCGCTTGAAACACTCGATTAAATGAAGGATATATAGAATGCTATGGTCAGGATACACTACTTATCAATTAAAGAAGTTCACGGGTCCTTTCAACACTGAAAATCAAGCTGGGATATATGTGTGGAGTGCAAAGGCGTGATAATAAAGAAAAAAGAAAATACTGTTTCTTTCATTGTTAATACCCGTATTGCTATCAAGGTAAATACACTTAGAGGATTGATGCTATTTTAACAATCCTCACACACACACACACACCCACACACACACACACAACAAACAGAAATATATATATATATATATATATATATATATATATATATATATATATATATATATACTTTGGTGTTGATAGCAGATTTGAGAATGTGTTGCGGGAGATTTAGAAAAAGGTATACCTTTCCTATTTTTGAATATTAATATCTAGCTCTCATCAAATCAAGAACACCTCAATCAATTTACCTTTTGATGACAATTCTGCTATGAACTCGTCAGTCTCAATTTAGTTTCGAATCTCTTGTTACTTCAATCATAATAGCAGTCTCTTGGTACATTGGAATAACACTAACAAGACTGGCAAGATCTAACAGTCCAAAACGATAGTTTCTTTTAAAATTGAAACAATTATATATAAATGCCATAAAATTATAAATACTATCGAAGCAGCCTTCACACCATAGACACTTTCATGTCGCAACTGGAATACTTCACAATAACAATATATTTTGTGATTTTTAATCCGAAGAAAAGAGGGATATTTTACCGCATTTTATTAGCGAAAAATAAAAATTAACTAAAAAATAGGCAAAAGCAAATACGCACCATCTGACTGGCGCATACAGGAACACACACACACACACACACACACACACACACACACACACACACACACACACACACACACACACACACATATATATATATATATATATATATGTATATATATATATGTATATATATATATATATATATATATATATATATATATATATACATGTATATATATATAATGATCCTTGTTGCATTTAGATTTCCAAAAATTGAATTTCGCGTTTATTTTATTCGATTTGGTTACCATGGAAAGGATCAAAACTGTATGATAATTATAAAAATTGCCTGTAGAATATCGCTTGATTCTAGTGCAGTATATATAAGGTATTAATAACCTATCTTGAATAGATTTCTCAAAATTTTACTTGAAATTTTTGATAAGATAAATATGATACAGATTAAAAATAAATTAATCTGGGAAAACCTTTAAGCAATGCAAACATATATATGATTAATTTTCTTTTCGAGCCCAGAATGCACTGTCGATATTAATACATATTTTTGGAAAGTTGGTGATAAAGATAGCTGCAAACTCAAAGCGTTTGGAGATAAAATAGATAATTCTAATATAATACCTATCATATTAGAAAGTACGGAGATATAGTGTGGTCTGTAAATATGTAAAACCCTTTTATTTGATTTTTTTTCTAAAAAGATACCAATCTTTTTTATTATTTCTGATGGAACATTATGAAATAAATACTGATATTGCTACTATTCTTTTCAGCATTTACTTTTTTCATGGAAAAAAAAAGTCTTTAAGTTAAAAAAAAACGAATATCCTGAGATATACTGATGCAATTAAAATGAACTCCTAGATAGTGTGTAGCTTAAGAGGAAAATTCAATTTCCATAAACACATTCAGGAAATTATCTAATAATGGATGATAAATTTCATTCTACAAATTAAATATAAATTTAGATATTTATTTTAAAGTTGGTGAATAAATTAATTCAAATAAGAAAAAGTACAATTTCATGTTTCCAGAATTTTCTATGAGTCGATAGAGATCGAAATCATTCTACACTTTTTCATATTGTCCATTTGCACAAAATAAAGTTTAAGATTTGAATTTAACGCTTTTGATTGTAAACGGCAAATAAAACCAATCACCTTTGATTGAGTAGTTTGATATGTATGGATTTCACTTTCCTCAAATATAAGTAAATATTTATTGTTTAAAAAGCCATATTAGTTCTTATTTTTCCTGATCTGATCCTAAATAAACAGTTACTGCTGTTTTACTATTTGGTATTACCTCTGTTAATGATTTCTTTTTGAGATAATATTTTTCATTTTCTTATTATATGATTTACAGTTTCATTTCTTCTTCACAAAGGACGATATACCTCTTTATACCTGGAAACTTTCTTTACCACTAAAACATATCTGAAAAATCATGTACTGTCTTTAATGCTAATTGTACTTTTAATGTAGACTTAAACACGGAAAAATACTCAATATTATTGAAATGAATCAGAAATGTTTAATGCATGAACAAGTCATAAGTGGTAATAGGAGAAATTGAGTTTCTCTTACATTAACAAGTTGTCATATTTGGAATTTAAATAAAACCTGATTTTCAAAAGATGATCTTTTTAATACAGTGAGGTCTTCCCCAATTAGGAGATTTATACAGTACATTTTACTTACCTCCATTTCATTCGGTTCTTTCTGATTTTGAATTTTCTCAATAACAATAGGTTCATGAACTTTTTGTCCCAGACAAAACCTCAGGCTAAATGAATAATGCGAAATATTTTAATGATTTGTAAGTGTAGAAAAAAATTGTTTTCGTAAAGTAACTAACGTCATTGTCTACAAAAAATGTGCAAAACATACATTGTTCTTTTTTTATTAAACAATATATCAACTAAGTTATATCATTTGCGTAAACATAGAAATGTAGAAAAAATAACAATAATTTCTAGATAAATGGATTTAAATCGAGTTCACAGTTGGAGATGATAATTTATTTTAAAATTTTTTTGTCATAATTTCAGGTGTTTAACATCCCTGAACGATATGAAATTATTCACTTTATCGAAGATTACACAGAATACTAGTCCTAAGTTCTACAGAAACCTTAATTTTAGCTACAGTATTTTAACCGAGCTAGAATAGTATATATATATATATATATATATATATATATATATATATATATATATATATATTTTAAATACAAATTTCAATAAACATAATAGACATTTTATGTCTACATATTTTCTTCTGGATCCGTTCGAATTCCCGTATTACTTTTATCGTATTCGGGGGGATTTTGATTTATGTATTGTCCATAGTTATATGTATCCATAGTACTTTCTTCCCGACTTTGGGCCATCATCAGGGGAGGATCTATTACAAAAGTGATGTAACTTTTTGTTTTAGCATATTACTACTATGTAAGAACGTATTTACCGTTAAGATTATGGCGTTTGCTTTTAAATGGGTTTCTATTATTAATGTCAGTAGCTAAAGACATTTTAGTACATTAGCACTGGTTTGAAAATTAATTCTATTAAGTGTTGGTTGCATGTTTCTAATATGTAGTGCTTCAAGAATCTGTAGTTTTTGTTTATTATTTTGATGTTCTAATATTGTTGTGTTGTCGATGAGAATTTTCCGTAATTGTGTTGTTAGGCATGAATGTTTTTTATATGCAGAGCAATTGAACTTGTGTCAGAAAGGTGCATTGTAAGTCTCCTTGACATGGTAGTTGAAGTTAAACCAACATATATATTATTATTATCAAAGATACTATCTCCTAAAGGACATTTAAATTGATATATAACGTTGTTTTTTTGCAAAACTCCAATCGAGGGAGACGAATTATTTCTAATGACTAAATTCGAGAAAGCTTAACTAAAATAAGAACTAAAACAAACAAAAGAACAACCATAAAGATACTCATTTGTAGGGGCACATGATAAGGGGCTCTTCATGAACTTTATACACACTGATGTTACAAAACAAATAAAAAGCTGAAGAGGTGTTGGATAAAAAAAACAACTGAGAAACTGTATGGAGATGAAATAAATAAATACTCTGATGAGAAGACCGATTTAGAAAAAAAAAACTTAAAAAGGAAGGTGTAGAGTGTGTAAAACGTTGAGATAATCGGGTTGGATAATTATTTTTTTTTAAGGAGAAGAAACCACTGTCTTCTTGATATATGGTTTAAAATATTAGGATGAGAGATTATCGACGAAGTAAAAAAAGGCAAGAAGAAAAAAAAAAACATGCGAATGTCTCATTTCTATCTATGAGCAAAACGTCTAAAATTTCGATTATGGGAATTTAAAAAGTAATGATACTCTTCTCGTCATCCCTAATGTAAAGGAATATTGAACTTTAAGAAGTCATTATAATTTTTTACGTAGGGTATAAAACCTTTTAAGACAAACAAAATGGGCGACATTAGAATTTTAAGATGTACATTCAGAGTTAAGGTATTAATGTCGATTTAATATGTCTTCGCTTAATAGTTTTCTTTGCTTTCTTTGCCTTGACTTTTGATATTAAACAATTATTTTGATCGTTTAGAATCAGTCACAGACGAATTATCGTTAGAGGACCGAAACACCTACAACAAAGTAGGTAGTTGCGATGTTAAAGACGAGTTTTGTTCTCTGCACTCATATACGAAGCGAGGCTACGAAACTGATACCCTAAAAAACAATGAATAAATAGATAAATAGTGATTATTTGTCCTTTGAATTCACTGTAATTCCTATGAGCCCCTACTGGGAAAAGTCATTAGTTACTTCATCCTCTCTCAACAAGTTAATTCGGTAGCCCACCGTTCCAAGGCCCATAAATTAATCAAAGCATGATTAAAGATACAAGACACTTAAATAAATACAAGTATCATTATCAGTCAAGCCATGAATATATATATATATATATATATATATATATATATATATATATATATATATATATATATATATATATATTGGGTCATCTATCTTTGTGGATGTCTTAAAATTAGGATTGAATCATACAAGTAATTGCACCAAACGTTACATTTTAAGAGTAGTATTGAATATTTCTTTCTGGCAACAATTTGTTATTTTTTATTTGTTGCCGCCTTGTAATACAAATATTTTCCCTATATATTTAGCACGAAAGCACGAGGTCAGAGCTCACTGTTCTTATGTTTTTAGCTCTGCATACTTTTTCAGACAGTTTTCAGATTGTTCTTAGTACCATCTCTTTTTTGCTATTTTGTCCCCCACTCAAAACTAAACCGAATTATAGCTGTTTAACTTCGGTGTGCTGAAGGTAAACGTTTGTTTCTGAGACATTCATGGCGAGGTATAACAGGTCAAGTTAAAGTCGCGTTTACTTGTAATATGCACATAACTATATAGACGCGTATATATATGCATAAGTATACACGTGAGTGTGTGTATGTGTGTGTGTGTGTGTGTGTGTGTGTGTGTGTGTGTGTGTGTGTGTGCTATAGTTATAGATTTGTGCGTAAGCTTGTATTTGTTTCTGCTTATGTCTGTGTGTTCCTAACCATGCATTTGTATGTATGTTTGTAAGTGTTTTTGTGTAATTCTGTATGTTTGTGTGTGAGAATATCTGTGTGCATATTTCTTTATATGTGAGGGTAGCTAAAAGGTTCCAAGACGAAGAAGCTCATATGATGACGTCATATCAGACCAAAGAGATTCAAGCTCTGTAAGACCGTTGGAAGAAGTGTATGGAAGGACTAAGCTAAAAGAAAAACTCTCCCGGTCATATTCTATGAGTGTATCTTGATCAGTCTGTGAGAATTTTAACTGACACTAGTAAGACTGTTTCTGTTCGAGTTTGAATAAATGTGTGTAAAATTTTTGTAAAAGTAAATCCGTATACGCATAGGAGTGCGTGATATATATGTGCGTATGTTTTTGAATGTACACGTGTGTTGATGGGCTGGTTTGTGTGAGCTTTATCGTTTTTGTGAGAGATTGTTTGGCTGATTTATCTTTCAATTTTCTTGTGTTATGTTTATTTTTCCAGTAGACAATAATTTAATTCAATGTTATATGTCTTACTGTTATGATCAAGTTACGTTACGCAGACACTTTATTTAAAAGGGGGATAGACACTTAATGGCCAAACATTTTAATGTCAAAGATGGTCTGGCGCCTTCAACATTTATGACTGAACCAAAACCAGTCTTATCTGATATTATAACATAACACTGATTTCTTTTTCTTTCTGATAACGGCAGCTCTCTCAACACACTCCGTATTAAATAATGAAATACACCGACGAAAAATGCCTCTTCTGATTCTTTGAAGTTTCCGAGGTAAATATCCATTTCTCACGTATTGGAGATAAACTTGTGACAGGAACATGATTAGTTCCAGCAATACAATACGCTTGCTGATCATTATATCTTTTGGAGTGGTTAAATAATTGATGAGATCGGCGCCTAAAAGTAGACTAGAGTTAAAATTAATACTCTTGATTAAAAGATTAAAAAAAAACAAAAAAAAAAACAGTTTCTGTAGTAATAATCATCGTTTGTAGTTGAAAGACAGTTGAAATTTGATATTTGTAAATGAGTCAGAACGGTGTCGACATAGAATTGTGAAAAAGATATGCCTTCAGAAGAAAGTGGTTTCGTCCGTTTGAGAGAAAGATGATTCACAGTATATAGTAAAAATTAATTGCGCATTTTGCCTAGGCGCATGCGTTATATCTATCTATCTATCTATCTCTCTCTCTATATATATATATATGAATGTGTGTTTGTATGTATGTGTGTGCGTGTGTGTGTGTGTGTGTGTGTTATTTTAGTTCGTGTTTAAACGTTCACATAAATGAGGGAACTTATGAAAAATAAAAATAAAAGAATTGCAGGAGTTAAATTAACGCTTTAGTTAAGTAAAAACGACATCCATAGAAACCAGATTGACGTTCATACACAGTAGGTTATTTTATTGAATATAATAATTACTCTATAATTAGCAATCACTGATACCTAAACATAAATCTAGCTAATTATTTTAATAAGAGAATAAATCTTATATATTCGTTTGATGGTGGACGTATGACTTTCAGAAACATGACTGATTATTTTGTTATTAGAGATCTTTTTTTTCAATAAAGACTGTTAATTCCCTATGAGGAACAATATATATATATATATATATATATATATATATATATATATATATATATATATATATGTGTGTGTGTGTGTGTGTGCGTGTGTGTGTGTGTGTGTGTGGACATGTTGCTTCGAGGCCTGCTGCTTCAATGATACCAAATTTTAATTTCCATTCGGTAAAACAAAAACTTATTTAATTATTTTAATTACCTAAATAGTTATTTAAAATTAATTACAAGTTTTTAATTACCTTCATCATAATGTGTTTAACCGTATTTGATAGTTATCTTTGAGCAGCGGAGTAAGCGTGATGTCAAACATATACTATTATTATTCTCTTGCTTTTTGGATATAAGATCATTTATTCCGTAAGTTTACGTTGTCTATTCGAACAAAATTATCCAACATTACTTTTTGTTAATCAGCCATGACATTGTACAAAAATCGGATGATTATAATTATTATTATTATTAAGTAATTTCTTACTCCTCTGGTTATGTTCGTTTACTTTAACAACCAACATAGTTCAACTGTTTTTACAGAAGTACACAACAACACTCACAATGAACAGATGAAACCACGTGGTTAATATAGTTCAAATATTGCACGCTTTAATTTAAGGCAGGGGCTCCCTTCAAATTTTGAGCCAGGCTCAAATTTGCTATTTCTAAAATTCGGATGCACCCTCCTGTGATATATAATTCTTACATATTTAAAATTCTATTGCCATTTACGTGAAGGAAGGATAAAAGGTCATTTACTTGGTCTCCTAACAAGCCCCTCCAAAATATTACCTTGTCCCATCAATGGGGTTGTGCCTCACGTTTGGAATTAAGGTATGCATTATCTGGAGCGTTAAGAAGAAAGCTCATTAAAATAATCGTCAAAAAAAGTGAAACTTATAAAATTGTGGACTTTGCTGTCCCGGCTGAGTACAGATTAAAATTAAAACAAAGTGAAAAGAAGGATAAATACCTCGACCTAAATAGTGAATTGAAAAAAAAACTGTGGAACATTAAAAAGACGTTTTTGACAATTACAATTAGGGCTCTTGGTAAAGTCACCGGAAGATTATTAAAGAGACCGGAGGACTTGGAAGTAAGAGAACGAGTGGAGACCATCCAAACTACTACACTATTGAGATCGAAGCCTAGAAACTTGAGGAGGCTTGCTCTCATTCAAACTTCGGTGAAAGACCATCAGCTAAAACTGCCGTAAATAAAAGTTTCAAGGAGTAAAACTATAATATTGATTTTTTAAAATAGACAAAGTCGTAAAATCCGTCCTAGAAAGCATGAAAAACTGGAAAATAGATTTAGCTGCAGACAGCAAAAGCATTAGCGGAAGTGAAAATCCAGAGATTCATTTACTAGGGTAATCCATTTTCAATTTGCAACAGGAATGATGTTACTCAAGAACTAGTTTAAGAAACGCATTGGAAGCTAAAAATGACCAAATTACAAGCAAAGTTTAATTACCTCATGACCATAGACGACATCAAGCTGTTTGCAAAAATTTAAAAATGGAGCTTCCGATAAAAGCAAAAAGAATGCGCAAACTGAATAAAGGAAAGAAATTTGGCAGGGGAAAATATACCATGGTTATAATGAAAAATGGAGAAAAACAAACAAATAATGGAGGAAAAAGAACGGTCAAATCAAGAAAGAATCAGAACGCGTAGAGAAAAGAAAAATTGCAAGTACGTAAGAACACAGGAGATTGGCACCAAACAAGCAGAGATGAAAGGAAAAAAAGAAACAAGTACCTCAGAAGAGTGAGAAATATTCTCGAAACCACACTATGCAGCGGAGATCTCCTCTTAGGGATAATCACTACGGCAGTTTCCTTTGTAAGATACTCAGGATTTTTTTTAAAAAGGACATAAGAAAAATGGAGAAAAAGACTAGTAAGTGGATGAGTATAGACAAGGTCTTAAATCCGATAGATGACATTGAGGGACCATTACAAGTCAAGAAAAGAAAGGAAATGATTCTGTGATGGCTTGAATATAAGGACTCGGGGATCACATTAAAGAGAGCAAAGAAAGAATAATTACAGCAGCCCATAAAAGCATTGATAACATAAGAACAAATAGAACAATAACAAAAAATGAATCATCGGAAACAGGAAGAAAACAACTGTCTGGATATTTCAAGAGACAAACTGTCGAAATCTCAGTCGATTAAACCTGAACATGGTAACAAAAGAGTAACCTCGACAGAGAATCTTAATTTCTTCAATGAGCAGCACAAACAACTTCATTAGGACCAATAAGAGAAGCCTGTGTAGGTTATGTAATGATTGAAACGAAACAATTAATTACATAATAAGCGAATATTGTAAACTAAATCAAAAGAGTGCAAGACTAGACACGACTGGGTGGGGAAGGTGATCCTATTTGAATTGTGCAAGAGATTTAAATTTGACCCAAATATCAAATGGTACAAATATGCAAAACCAGAAGCTGTCCTTTACAATGAGACATATAAAATTAACTCTGATTTTGCGATACAAAGAGATCAACTAACCCAGACAAAATGAAAATTGAAAAAGAAAAAAAAAAAAGGAAGAGATCGCCGAATAGTGGACCTTGCCACTGTGGTAGATAACAGTGAAAAAAAAAAAATCAAAAACAAACCCAAAAGTACTTTGACTGTTGGGTATCACCCACTTTTTTCCACACAATGAACTAGTCCATCTGCCATATATAGCAGTGGCTACTAATACCAGGCAGACTAGAAGGTGAAGAGCAGCTTCTTATAGGAATAGTATTAGACCGTTGGAGACTAGAGATCGCACTAGATTACCTTACTTGCTACCATAATAACGGAAGCCAATACTATCGTTGGACTATATCTTTATTCTGTATTGACTAAGCCTATGTTCTTGTCTACAAATAGCCTCTCTATTGTATATACGTTTTTTCTGAGAATATATCTCTATTTTCCTCTCATATCGTGGTTTGTCCTTTATTTAATATTTCAAGCGTTCACTAACCAGAACGCAACAGTGACATAAAGAGAGAACTAAAACAGTTATTGAACATGAAAGTACCGGTGACACCAATTATAATCGGTGGTCTCGGAATGATCTCCAAATTGTGATTATGGGCAAGACGATTTAGATGTCGGAGGAAACGACGCGACCAACCAATCAATTGCATACTAACAAATGGTATTTGAACAAATCAGTCAGTCGTAAAGAACGTGACGCAAGTTTTTCGTGGGATTTTAAGATTCAAACAATTATCTAATCCTGTTCAGAAGGGCAGATCTGAAGTTAATTAACAAGTAACGAAGACTTTGTCTTTAAGAGGATTTTTGCCATTCCGGTAGAGCAGAGAGCGAAAATAAAAGAAAGCGAAAAGAGAGGTAAATACTTACGCTTGCCAGAGAAATAAGAAAGGTGCGAAAGATGAAGGTGCGATGATTCCAACTGTAGTTATTTTGCTTGGAACGGTCTCTAAAGGGTTGGAAAGGGTAATGAAATATTTCGAAATCAGAGGAAGTGTCCAGACCATCCAGATTAAGATATTGTTTAGATAAGCCAGAATGCGGAGGAAACCCTGGGGATCTACGTTGACTTGCTTCCCTCAGACGTCACTTAAAGACCTCCAGTTGACTCTGTTATCAAAAGCTCGTTAAGAATAAAGTCACATGAAATGATATATCACATTATGTTAGTGGACAATATCAAAATATTTGCCAAAATAAAAATAACAAAAAAAACTCACCTGCAAAATATTAAATCAAACAAGTAATATATAGCATTGGAATTGGCTTACCGAAAGTATGACATGCTGATAATGAAAAAAGGATAAGAAAAAACCCCAAAAAACAAAGACAGAAGGAAATTATAAATACCAAGTAATATTGGAAGTGGACACCATCAAACAAATAAACATGAAAGAAAAAAATGAAAAAATAATGCCTTAGAAGAACAAAGACACTTCTAGAAAACACACGAACCGTCAGAAATCTCACCAAAGAAATAAACGCCTCTGCAGTTACCCAAGTAAGATTCCCCACATCATTTTTTATGTCAAGTGAGGAAATCAGACAAATGGAGAAGAATATTAATGACTATGAACAAAGCCTTTACTC
This sequence comes from Sepioteuthis lessoniana, assembly GCA_963585895.1. Lineage (NCBI taxonomy): Eukaryota > Metazoa > Mollusca > Cephalopoda > Myopsida > Loliginidae > Sepioteuthis > Sepioteuthis lessoniana. The sequence continues at coordinate 68,595,144 of OY757928.1, forward strand.
ACATGAGACTACATTGACTGATTTTATCATTCATAAAAAGGAGACTTGCTAACATTGAGAATTTCGTAGACATAACAATTTAGAGACTCGAAAAATACGTTAAATAGAGCTAAGAAGAACAAATTACAGAAGACTGTAACATCAATGAGAACATCAGGACACAGTAAAAACAACAAAAATTAGAAAACAAAAACAGAAAGAAAACAACTTTACAGATATCTCAAGCAAAAAACTGAGGAGGTTGCTAAGAAGATGATGTGGACATAGTGAAGGCCACACCTCAGCAGAAAAACTGTATCTCTATCAACAGAAGTATAGATTATTGCTATTAGGACCAATTATGTCAAGGCATAAGTTCAAAATACGCTCTAACATTATTTGTGTAATCTATGTGAACAAAATAATGAAACATTTAACCTCAAAATTTGTTAAAGCTGAAAACACACCAAAATACAAGAATAAGAAAAACTAGGTGTGAAATTGATCCTTGGGGAATAATGAGGGCGATATAAAACTAACCAAGATAAAGGGTATCGACACCAAATAAAATCCGTTTAAAAATATGAGACGAGTAAAATCTCTGGGATTTTGGGTTATTAATGTATCAACAAATCCAAACCAGAAGACCTGACATTAAGCTATTTAACTTGAAAAAAAAATGATGTCAAGAGGACGGTGCTGTTTCAAAGGTCTCGATGGTATAATTTAAAGAAAGCGATGAAATAAACGATTTTTTGGATTTTTTGTGAGAGTTGAAAAGGGAATGGAACATGACGCTGATGGTGATACCAATTGTAGTTCGTACACTTAGAACAATCTCCAGGGGCTGAGAAAAGAAAGAGAAGGAATTCGAAATCAGTGAAAACGTAGAAATCATTCAGACTTCCCAATTGATGAGATAGGATGAGAATATCCAGAAGATTTTAAAAGACCTTACATGACGTTAGGTAAACCTGACTCCAATGAGCTGCAATTAACTTACACCTGTAGGAAAGCTCTCAAAGATTGAAATAATATTAATACTAATACTTTTACTAATAAAAATGATAGCACATGTAGTTAAAACTTTATTGAGAAAACCAATGAAACCTGGAAAGTGCAATTGACAGCAGAAGGAAGAAGCTTAGGTGAAGCAATGATCCACAGTGGTATATTTCAAGGAGATGGACGGTCAACGTTACTGTTCATAATTGCTATAATGCCACTTAAGCACATACTCAGAGGATGCACAGCTGGTTAAAGACATAGTAGATCGCAGGAAAAGATCAATAATCTCATGAACAAAGATGACATCAAACTATTGGTTAAATATGAAAAAGAACTGGAAACTTTAATATACGCAGTTAGAATATACAGTCAAGACATAGGAATGGAATTTGGCATTGAAAAATGTGCCATGCTAGTAATGAAAAATGGCAAACGACATCTGGATGACGCAATTACACTACCAAATCAAGACAAGATTAGAACACTCGGAGCAAACGGAACCTACAAATACTTGGAGGTTGACACCATCAAACAAGTGGCGATGAAAGACAACATCTAGAAAGAATATCTCAGAACTCGAAAGCTATTCGAAACAAAATTATTTAGCAGAAATTTTATCAAAAGAATAATACCTGGGTTGTATCCCTCGTAACATTATATGGACCCCTTGTGTAGTGGAGCAGAGATAAACTTAATCAAATGGACCAAAGAACAAGGAAGCTAATGACCATGCATAATGCATTACATCCCAGAGACGACGTTGTCTGATAATATGTATCAAGAAAGGAAGAGTGCTTGCCAGAAATGAAGACAGCGTTGATGAGTCCATACAACGACTTGAGGACTACATAGAAAAACACGAAGAAGGAATGATTACAGCCATCAAAAACGATACAGACAGCCCGATGACCAATAGAATGACAATGACTAGGAAACAAATATGTGAAGAAAAGCAAATGTATGGGCGCTTTAAACGACCAATAAACAACATTTCACTCGAGAAAAACTGGAGGTGGCTAAGAAAAGAAAACTTTATAAGGAATCATTATCTTTCCTAATAGCAGCACAAAACAACGACATAAGAATCAATCAAATCAAAGCGAACATAGATAAGACGCAACAAAACAGCAAATATAGATTATGCGGTGATAGAGACGAAACCATCAATCACATAATTAGCGAATGTAGCGAATTACCACAGAAGTAGTATAAGACTAGACACGACAGGGTCGGCAAGTTGATTCACTGGAAGATGAGCAAGAAATTTAAATCTGACCCTACAAACAAATGGTATAAGCACAACCCAGCAGCTGTCCTGGAGAATGACACACACAAACTTCTATTGGACTTTGGCATACAAACGGATCACCTAATCACAGCCAGAAGATAAGACATTATAGTAATCAACAACAACAACAAAAGAGAACATACAAAATTGTGGACATTGCTGTACCAGCTGATCACAGAATATTACACAAAGAAATGGAAAAGAAGGATAAATATCTCGACCTTCCTTGGGAATTGAAAAAACTATGGAAGATCAAGGTGCTTGGTGCTTTTGGGACAGTAACTAAATGATTTTTAAAGGGACTTGAAGACTTGGAATATGGAGGAAGAGTGTAGACCATCTTAACTACAGTATTTTTGAGAACGGCCAGAATACTGAGAAGAGTTCTGCTTGCGTGAGAGGACACGATGTCACTCAAACTCCAGTAAAAAACCATCAGCTAACGCTGATATGAAAAACTCTCAATAGTAGCAAAGATGAAACATTACAACGACTCGGCGATTACATAAAATGTCGCAGAAGAAGACTGATTACAACTATAAGAAACAATACAGTCAACTCGAGGATCAACAGAGCCAAAAAACAAACTAGAAAACAAAACTGGGAAGAAAAACTGCAGTATGGATACTTCAAATGAACAACAAGCGAATGTCTACGCGTGAAAACTTGGAAGTGGCTGAGCAATGAAAACCTTAAGAGAAACTGAGTTTCTTCCAATATCAGCACGAAAAAATGCAATAACAGTGGGTAGAGTGTTCGCCGATGATCTGGCAGACTTGGGTTCAATCCCAGGTCGCGTCATAGCAAAGACTTTAAAAATGGTACTTGATACCTCCTTACATAACACTGAGCAATATTAGGTAAGTATCGAGAGTAAAGTGGAGTAATCCAGGGTAAAGGAGCGGCGCCCTACCCTGCAGCTTGGTGTAGTAATATTGAAAAGGGAACCTAAACGTCGCCCTCGACTACGGTCGCCAAATTTACTTTTATAACAAAACAAGAAAACATAAAACTCAAGAAAGCAAATGGTATATGCACAACACAGAATTTGTCCTGGAAAATACTATGCAAATACTAATTTTGGATTTTGAGAAACAAATATTCAGAATGCTGAGAAGTGTCTTGGAGACTTGAAACTCACTGCCATTCAAGCTCATGCTGGTGCGAAAAACTCTGAATAGAGTGAAAATAATAATAATAATAATAATAATAATAATAATAATAATAATAATAAATGAATTGGGCAAGTTAATTCAAAAGGAATACAAGCACAGTTATGCTTTGTTTGGAATTCTGATCCTCGGAAAACTGAACAAAAAATTGAAATTGATTTAATGACACATGTTTTAAGCCGAAATCAATGCATTCGAGAAAATGATCGCAGAAAATTCTCTGGAACAAAAATGGATTGCTCAATTCAACCCAAAAAGAGTAGAAAACAAGAAAAAAACCTACTTGTCATTTAAAGTATCTTCCCGTTCCAGGACACCACAGAGATAAAACGAAAAGAAAAAAGAAAAAAATCGACAAAAACTTGGATGTTGACTGAGCAAAAGACCTTGTGGAATATAGCGGTGACTGTGATTCCCATTTTTATTTTAGAAACATTTTTTTGTAAAGGTAAGAGTTTTATTCAAATATTTAAGTGGTGAGTACTAATACTAAATAACCGGCGTATTGCTCTAGTGGGTTGAGTGTTCGCCAATCCAGGGAAAGGAGAAGCTCCCTCCCCTACACATAGGTGTTTTAGCTATCGAAAAGGGAACCTTCTGGTCGCCCTCGACTACGATCACAAACTTTACTCATACTAAATGCACATACATATTCATTATTTTCTCTTTGACCATATTAGTTGATATATTACAAATCATTTTCATTTTTACACTCGTTAAATCAAGTTTAACGAAATGAAAGTGCTGCATATTATCTTACTTTTTTATTTGATTAATTGACATAAATTAATCGATGGTGTCTACTTTGTATTTATTCAGCCTTGTGCGTTCTTTGCATTCTAGTGTGAATATTAAATAAAACTTTCATGAAGATATGTCTATGTCATCTTTCGTTCAGAAGACGTAATTTATTGCATTGATTTTACACCATCAAAGAATCTAAATAACATGATTGTGTTGTCAATAACCAGGTTACATAGAAAGAAGACTACAGAACACCTACTACTAACATCCATCACTGCAGAAAAAAAACTGCTTCAATTTTTGTGCATTATGGAGACATTGTATTCTGTCTGAATATAGATCTCCTGCTGGTTTATTTAATGTAGTCCTAGCGTGGATACCTTTCTTCCTTAGATTATCCAGACATATTATTGTATGTGAAACGTACATAGCCAAGGACAAGTGAAAGACATGACAGGGGACAAATACAAACAAATCCTTCCTCATATTTACGATGCACTGTGTGTGTGTGTGTTTGTATGTGTGTGTGTGTGTTTGTGTATGTGTATGTGTGTGTGTGTGTGTGTGTGTGTGTTTCTCTGCATGGGTAAGAGCTCGAATGTATGTTTCTATGTGATTTCCATCTGTTAACTATCAGGAAAGCAATGTAGTTTATGTTATTGCTCAAAGATTCTTTGGAAAGTAGCATAAATAATATAGAAGTATATGCAGAGCGTTCTAAATTGTTTTCTTGTCATATGTAGTAAATATTCTGCAAAATTAGATTTGAATAAGCCAACCCATAGTTCTAGCTACTCAGGAGTTTCAAGATAGAACACGTTTTTTTTCCGTCTCTATCTAGCAGTATCTGATCTTTCCGAAGCTTCCTTCGCACCAAGGGCATGTTCTATTCCAGCACTTATTCCTGAGCATTTACATGATATAATTATTCACCTGTAACTACAACTTGTTTCAAAACCAAGAGTTAATAAGTGACTTGCCATTTGTTAGTTTGGATTTTTCTTTGTTGTTCATTGTAATACTCTTTTATTTCAGTTTTTCTCTTTATTTATCGTTCTGTAACCTTTTTTATTGTTTATGTCATCACCTTGATTTGATTGGCAATAACTATTTAAAATGAGTTAAAACTGTAAAAATAAAGTTTTAGCCGTTGCAATATTTCCATCCTATAAGTATAAGACGATCATATCCCCAAAATGATGGGTTTAGAGTCACTAAAAATCAAATAATGAATTCTGAACATGAATATTTGGCTAGATTTTGAGATAAGGTCACTCCTATGCAGAGAAATGCATGATTCCTTTTACATTTTTAACCAAAATTTCTATACATGAATATTTTGCTGTTTGATGATTTTCGACATATGATTCAAGTTTGATAATCGACATTACATTTCTTTATATTTTACATTTGAAACAAATATTTCCAAAACGTGCACCGCCATATGCAGCTTGACGTTTATGCATTTGGTCATACAAAGTGTCATCTTTAAAATTCAAAATGCACGTAGCTTTTTTTATCAGCAAAATTAATTCACTTATATATAATTTGTGCACATATATAATTTGCATTTTACGGAGATCATGAAGCTCGTGTTCTTTTCATTCAGTTTTGGACACTTACTATTCATTTTATGTATTTTTTCATCTTAGTTTTGTACCCTGTTTGCTTGCAGCAACTATTTAACTCCAAATTTACGATATGCTGAATGATCAAAACATTACTATACTGTTTTAAATAAACAGACATACAGGACATCGCTGGAGAAATAAGGACGAACTTATAAGTGATGTACTTCTGTTCATCCCTTCATATAGACATTCAAAGGCAGGACGACCAGCTAGAACCTACATACAGCAGCTCTGTGTCGATACGGGATGTAACCCTGAAGACCTGCCGGAAGCAATGGACGATAGAGAAGGGTGGCTAGAGAGTATCAGGGATATACGTGCTGATGGTGCAAAATGATGACGACTAGTAAACACCAAAAATATTAGATTGTGCTTGATTACTTTTCATTTTCTTAGAAACACTTGTTTCACGCATAAGAACTTGGGGAACGTCTAATACCAATTTGTGACAAAGGTACACCATTTTGTTGTTAATCCTTCGAGTTTTTTCTCGTTTGTAAATAAGTGAGTGTCTAAGAAAGAGATTTGCAAACAAAACATCTCTTATTTCTTATGAATTGTAAACACCTTTTACTGATTTTGTGTGTGGTATACCACCATAAAATCAATTCAAGTATACATACTCATAGGTGCACTTTTCAATGTTTAAGAATATAATATGTAGTCAAAAAGAAATTCAATTAATACAGAAAAATAGAGATTGTGCTTGTAACTTGCCTCTATAATCAAAGTTAATACTAAAATGACTTTATTGAACCTCAGTTGAATTGCTAAATTAAAATTAAAATTTACATTTCTTCTTTTAGGGACCTGTGAAACGTAAACATCTTCAAATAAAAACTAATGAGAAAATACCGTTGTTCGGAAAATCTTCGGAGTTCAATAATCCTCAGGCGTAAAAGATCTGAACGACAGATTTATTGAATTTTCGGCATGTCAATATGTCCAGTTTTACTTTTTTCCAAGATCTTCGAAAATCTACTTCATTATACGTTGAGACTCTTTTGGCCGGAACTTAACTGTCTGCAGGGGAATATCCAACAACAAGGCGAAAAAGAAACCAATGTAGCATGAATTGAAATATTCATAGGTAACGAAAAATGAATTCATGCCGTGGTATTTACATCAGTGTAGGACTCAAAACAACTTTCAATTCTTATACGAATAAAGGAGGTTTGTTACATCTTGTTTTGTATTAGTTTCAGCAAAATAAATTTTCAGCGACATATGCGTTGGTCTATCAAACAACCTGTCTAACTTTTATTATTAAGGTTAACATATATGTCGTCTAGGAAATTTAATAGCATTAATAAAACTGTTGCAGCACTGTTTAACAATTGAGTACAGTTTTTTTTATTCCGTTGGCGAATATAGAAGTGGAAGTAAACAAACCATATGCTGTAGGACTAAAAGAAAGTATTCCTTGGTTTACTGGTTGATTGATTTTAACGGCATGTCAGTTCATAAAGTTATATTTCATGCCTACAGGTTAAGGAATTGCGTTCATTTAACATTCATGTTTATAGTTCATGTGTAATTGTTTCTTAAGAGTTGTTCTTTTTTTATAACTGATTTACATGATATCAAGTAATCACTTTCCATACAAATAATTTACACACAAGTATATTGCTCACATGTATTCCTCTCAATACTAATCATTACATAGATTCAAATAATTATCTATTTCTAATAATATTTATTTATTTACACATAATTACATGGTTTCGAGTAACTAATAATAATCCTTAGTAAACAACAATAGATTCAAGTGACCTCGCTTATCAAAAAATAATAATTAAAACAAATCTACTTGACTAGTATATGGGACCCTAACAGATACTACTACTACGAGTCAGAGGGAAATCTTAAATCATTATTAATGAACGAGTACTCCATACTCCCCAGGTCTCTAGAATTCTATCCTCATCAGTGTAACACCTCTCTTTCAGGGAGGTCTTATCTCTTTGCATCGGATACCATCAGAGTATTCTAAGTTCTAACAACAGAGCAAAAGATAAAATATTTGATTTGAAAGAAAGAAAGAAAAAGTAAAGAAATAGAAAACACTGGCCATATGAGTTTGAAAACGTGTTTTTTTTTTAATATAAACTAACACAACGTTTTCCTAAAGTGGATATGAAGATTCGAAACTATTTCTCTTCCTTTGGTTAATAAAAACAGTTCTACTAATCCTACCTATGTTACAGTGTTTGTCTTAAATCCTGAAACAATGTGTGTGCAACATGTGTCTTGCAGTGTACACCAGTTGTGTCGAGATTTTGCAAAATAACATCAGCTCAGCTACTTAATTAGGTTTTGTATGAGAGCATTCGGGCAAATAACGTGTCACGTTAGTTGACATCCGGACGTGATGGCAGGGCGTGATTGCAACGCGAGACTTGGTCACGACACACTTCCAGAATTTGAATGGCATATTCGCTGTGTCTTTGTGAGCGAGACGAGCACTCGGATGGAGAAAGCATGGATTCCTCTCAGCGCTTTTTACTGATGCGATAAAAAAACAAAAAAATTATTTCCTCATGGACACGACCATATTTAGGCCTTCCTCAATTCCTCAGACAGCACGTCCGTTTGGCAATCTAAGTTAAGATACAAAAATACTGTGCTAGCTAACTTATAAACATGATGCACCAGACCAACATTTTTCTTCCTAAAAAGATAATTCAAAGGTGTATATAATTTACAAATGACGTTTTCTCTATAAGATAAAAGAAAACAAAAGACACTTTTCTAGTGTGCAATAACTGTTTATCATGTAGGAGCTGATAAAATTGAATGTTTCTCTCTTCGAGGAAACTGTTCCATTAAATGAAGAACATGACTTCTGTATATTTTACATCATAATTCTGATGGGAATCAATCGATAGAACTGAACCTTAGATGAAAAGAAAAAAAATGTTAAACCATAAAAGCACATAATAGTCTTATTAACCACGATCAAGTTTCTATATGTCAATTTCAAACTTTCTTAGAAATTGTCGGTAGACAAGTAGTTCATAAATATGAATATATCCATTACATGTTTAACTATAATTGTTAAAGAGTTCAAAGAAAAAAAAATATATATATAGAGAGAGAGAGAAAGACAGAGAGACAGACAGGCAGAGAGAGAGAGAGAGAGAGAGAGAGAGAGAGGCGGACATGCAGACCGACAAAGAGATATACATAGATACGTACATACCAAAGAGGGGGTAGAGAAAGTGAGTGAGATCAAAGACGAGGCAAAAAGTTTCTGAAATTGAAAATGGAATACTTAATTCCTAATATTAGCATAAAATTCACAATTTAATTCTTTGTATTTACTGACACAACAATGTGGTGGTGAATATGGGTGGCATTAGATCATATCATTAATATATTTTATAAAACGTTCAGATAATATTTATGATAATTCTAAGCAGACATTAACAAATATAATATAGATGTGTGTTATATATTTTGTCAGAGATTATGTCGTATGTGTCATATATTATGCCTTATTATTTTCATCTATGAGAGCGCGGTCTATAAGGATACACACATGATTTTGCTAACACACACAGAGAGGATTTGGTTTGGTTTGGTTTTCTGGCACATCAACCATGGTAGGTTATTATGGCCAAATCCTTTATACCAATAAACCGTTCTATTTCAAACAATTTATTTTGGTATAAAAATAGTTTTATTTTTACACACAGTTAAATGTCATAAAAATACAATTTCAAACAAATCAGTATAGCAGAGGTAGAGATTTAATGTAAAAGCAATTCTGTTTCTACAAATTAAATTTAGTGAACAAAAAACAATTTCATTTCAAACAATTCAGTTTATATAAATACAGAGTTTAGATTTTAAAACAGTTCTTTTTCAAGCAATTCAGTTTAACATAAGTACAGAGTCCAGTTATATTTGACACATAGGCAGGACCCTATAAGACTCTACCACTCCCGCCTAGACTGAACCTTGGAGCGATGGTAATGAAGGGGTACTTTGCATTCCCCAAAGCCCCTGCATCACTGGAACCTGACCATCAGATTATTTAATCCCATATCAAGGACACTCGGTGTGGGGTGTCTTAACCCTCTGCAGAGAAGCAATCGGTGTATTCTGCAGCCTCAGCTGACGAGGCAAACACATAGTGGAACACACACACACACACACACACACACACACACATATATATATATATATATATATATATATATATATATATATATATATATATATATATATATAAGTATGTATTTTTGGATGTGTATATGTATATGTAATGTAAAATAATTAGATATTGATAAACTGTATATCAAGTTCTTTTAGTAAGGCTGGCTGCAGAAATGTGAAATCATCTAAAATTGTTTCCCACATATGATATTAAAATTTGATGATGTTCCTGTTTGGGACCACTGAGAAGTAGGGATTATATCTTTGCTATTACGAAGACCCGGATATGAAGAATCTATCGAAGCCCCGTGTGCGGGTAAAATAGTTATGTTTGAAAATTATTTATATCAGAAATGATCGATTGAAACCGTGCAGTAAGTAAAGTTGGCGTACTTAATCGAGGATAACTCCAAGGATCCCTTTTCAATAGCTACTACACCGAGGTATGGAGGAGGGTGCTACTGAGTTCCCTAGATTGCTCCATTTTACCCTTGATCCTTACCGTATAATGATGAGTGTTAAGTAAGGCGGGATCAAGTACCATTTTTTAGTCTTTGCTATGACACGAATGGGATTGAACTGCTGTCTCCTGAACCATTGGCAAATACTCTACTCATCAGGCCAATGAACCGATCACACCATAGAACTATGTGCTAATTATGTGTATCAGATTTGGGCATGAAATATCCAATAAGAGGATTATATGCCTTGTAAACAAATAAACCAAAGCAAGCCAACCCCCCCACCAAAAAAAAAAATTAAAAAATAAAAATAATATATCCACTATCTGAGACATTTCAAAACCATGGTTAAAATGTTTCTAAAATCTTTGAAAAGCTTTTAACTCAACTGGTATATACACGGATTATCTATTGATCGGCAGCAGCTTCTGTAGATGGTGATTATTTTTTCATATTAATAAATACCAATTATGATCACTCCCTCACCCTTAATTTTGACTAAAAGTCATAGTCGTTGTTTACAAAAACATAAACATTCATTTATATAATTTATTTAAACACACGCTGTTTATTCCCTTTTAGTCGGGTGCTAATTGACGCAGCGATAGCTTATTTTCCTGTCTGTACATGAGTGTCATTAATATTAAAAGGTTACGGTGACTGGCCAGATTTGCTATTTTATTAGAAACAGTTTTAAAAAAATGATTTTGACCTCAGCCCAGGTATAGCTACATATACTCATAAATGTCCTCTACAGGTCGTGCTGGTTGCACGGATTTCGTTGACGCTCTCTTGCCATCTATCCTTATCATCCATCGCTCCTTGCAGGTCTTCTAAGCTGTATTTTGCGTCCAAATAGAGCTTATGCATTTCTTTGATGTTCGACCCAGACTTGTACTTCAATGTGCAAGAGTCCATGAGAGGATGTTGTTTATGAATTTGCAATTACTTCTCCAGCAGTACCCTGCGTGTCTTTTTTGTTTTTCTTGAATTGTTTGTGAGATGGGAGGCAAGTGACGGTAAAACTGCGGTTTTGTTGGGTGTTGCTTCCAGTATTTATTTCAGAGAGTGCATAGCATTCTTGTGTGCTTTATAAGCGTTCATGTGATGCATCCATGTTGTGGTGTAGATACAGCTACTGTTGGGAAGAAATCTCTTTTTTATATCGGATATGATCAATAACCTGTTAATAGCATTTTACCTTTGCTAGATGTATGTTGGAATCACTTTTAGTGGATGAAATATTGCTTACGATGTAGGACAGGTTCAGTAATATTTTAGGCTTGCAATGTAGTGTGGAAATCACTTCTTTTTTGTTTAAAACATCGGTATTTTGTTTTATTTGCATTCATGTAGAGGTAAATGTCTTCCGCTGCTTGTTCTACACAATGCAGTAGCGATGTTTTTTTCGGCTGTGCATCTGCGAGAAACGCTTTGTGCGTGATATATATTTTCTGATTCTTACTTGCCAGTCTGTCAATATACCTGCCTGACATTCTCCCTCAAATGAATTAATTTTCTTTTATCAAATCAATGAACGTTTGAAATACGGGGTATTTTGAGAACAGAACGGGTCATTAATCTCGCCCTGACAACGAGATTTAGAAGTATTCAGCCAAAAAAAAGAGAACCTGCCGAATAGTGGACTTTGTCATTCCGGCTAACAACAGCAAAAAAATGAAATAAAGGGAATATAGAGATAAGGGCCTAGACCTTGCTAGATAACGGAAAAAAGCTACGAAGCATAAAAGATACGGTGATACCAATTGTAAATGGTGCCCTCGGTACAGTCACAAATGGTTTAGAACAGAGACAGGGGGTCTTGGAAAAAAAGAGGACGAGTTGAGACAATCTAACCTACAGTATTTTTTAGATCAGCCAGAATACCAAGAAGAGTTCTAGAGACTTGAGGAGACTTACTGTTTCTCAAACTTCTTTCAGAGACCATCGACTAACGCTGGTGTGAAAAAACTTGCAAAGGAGGAAAAAACAACTCTATGGGTGTTTTAAATCACTAATAAACAACATTTCACTCGACAAAACCTGGACATGGCTAAGAAAAGGAAACATTAAGAGAAAAACAGAATCTCTCCTGATTGCAGCACAAAACAGCACCATAAGAACCAATCATATCCAAACGAGTATAGAGAAGACGCAAAAAACCCAGCAATTGTAGCCTATGTGGTGACAGAGATGAAACCATCAATCACATAATAAGCGGATGCAGCAAATTGGCACAGAAGGAGTACAATGCTAGATACGACTGATTTGCCAAGGTGATCGACTGGGAAATGTACAAGACATTTAAATTTGACCATGCCAACAAGTGGTATATGCACAACCCAGCATCTGTCATAGAAAATGACACACAAAAACTCCTATGGGACTATGATATACAAACGGATCACCTAATCTCGGCCAGATCACCAGACCTAATAATAATCAACAAAAAAAAAGGAACGTCTGAAAAATTATCGACTTTGCTGTCCTGAAAGACCACAGAAAAAAATTAAAGAATGTGAAAAGAGAGATAGGTACCTTGATCTTGTACAGAATTGAAAAAAACTATGAAACATGAAGGTGACAATTATACCAATTGCGATTGGTGCTTTTTGCACGGTTACTAAAGGATTATTAAAGGGCCTGGAGGATTTAGAAGTTGGCGGCAGAGTGCAGACCACCCAAACAACAGCATTATTGAAAATGGCCAGAATACTGAGAAGAGTCCTGGAGACCTGAGGAGACTTGCTGTTACTCAACCTCTATCGAGAGACCATCAGCTCACGCTATGTGAAAAATCTAAAGAGTAAATAATATTAATAACAATAATAACTTGGAAACAAAAATAGGAAGAAAACAAATGTATGGATATATTCAAGCGGTAAACTGACAAATCCCACATGATAAGAACTGGACATGGTTAAGAACAGGAAACGTTTAGAAAGAAACTGAATTACTCCTAAGATGGGCTCCAAACCATGCTATGAAAACGAATTATATTAAAGCAAAAACTCATTATACGCAACAGAATAGCATGTATAGATTATGTGGAGCTTGGGACGAATTTATAAATCACCTTATAAGCCATTGCTGTAAACTAGCCCAAATAATTTATAAGACTAGAAATGACCGGTTTGGGAAGGTGATCCACTTGGAATTTAACTATAAATTGAAATCTAACAATATACTGATTGATATGTGCACAAACCAGAATCTGTCACGTTGAATGAGACGTAAAAATTTATGTTGGATTTTCAAGTACAAAGCAATTATCTAATCCCAGCCAGAAAACCATACCAACGTATTAAAAACCAAAAACCTACCAACCATTTAGAAGAAATTGATGCCCCGGCAGACTACCTAATCAAAATCAAAGGTAAAAAAAGAGAGACAATTACGTATACCACGTCAAAGAACTAAAAAAAAAAAATCTGTGGAACATGAAGGGGTGCTAATGCAAATTGTAAATGGTGAGCTTAGAACGATTCTCAAATAATAATAAATACTCAAATTAAGATCTCACCTTAATACTACCGTTTCATAATTATTAATTACATATATATCCAATAAGATAGGATACACAGTCCTCAGATTCAAATGACTTTGAAAATATTTTGGAAATCCAACACAGTCTGTGATATATTAACATACACTCGAGGAATTCTGCAGTGTTGGGTTGACATGTCATCAACAAACCGATGCATAATGGGGTTAGGTATCAATCACCTGATTGAAACTTTTTTATGACTTCTTTTTTATTTGTTTAATTCATTATTATACTTTTTGTTTAAGTATGCTTATTTTTTCATTATCTGGACGAGCTGATAGAATGCAAGATATTGGTTTCAACTTGAACTTTATAGAACTTTATCTCGACATGCCATCTGGATTCAAAGCCACGCTCATGTACGGAGACTTGTGTTTGTTGTCACGTAAGCTAATTTGAATCTCATGTAAATTTAAAAAAAAGACTGATTTCTGATAGACAAGAAATGTTCGAAGAAAAAAAAAATACTGGATTAAGCTGCAATTTCATCTGTAACAGAAAAACAAGTCATTTTCATTGAGATTACTTAGTTAACACACACACACACACACACACACACACACACACACACACATATATATATATATATATATATATATATATATATATATATATATATATATGTGTGTGTGTGTGTGTGTGTGTGTGTTAACTAAGTCATCTCAATGAAAATGACTTGGTTTTCCGTTACAGATGAAATTGCAGCTTAATCCAGTATTTTTTTTTCTTAATATATATATATATTTATATATATATATGTGTGTGTGTGTGTGTGTGTGTGTGTGTGTGTGTGTGTGTGTGTGTGTGTGCGTGCGTGTGTGTATTTCTATAAGTATATGCGTTTCATTGTGTATGATCGTGTTGACGTGTCGGATATTTACTCTCATGAGGCTCACCCTCAGATAGACCAGTCTTGAGTTTTTATCAATTTTTATTTTATTTTATACTAAAAAATACTGCCCTGCATTTCTGTGCTACGAGAACTGTATACATGCTTTTGAATACGAATTCCTTTTAGCGTTTTATTGTACTCGGAATGATATTTATCTACTTAATGGAACTCAAGTCACCTTATAACTTTCCTACAACGGCAAACATGACTCCAAGAAATTCCAGAACTCATATATACATGCTTATTTATTTACCTATATATATATATATATATATATATATATAATTACACTACCTCCGTATATATATATATATATATGTGTGTGTGTGTGTGTGTGTGTGTGTGTGCATTCGTTTGTTTTTTTAGTGTGTAGGTATGTGTGTATGTGTTTGTATATATATGTGTGTGTATGTGTATGTGTGTCTGTGTGTGCGCGCGCACGCGCATTTTTATAAAAGATTACCAGGGATTGAGTTTTATTTACCAGAACATAAAGGAAAAATTAATCAAACGTTACTTTTATTCAAAATTGCCCATTTACCAAGCGTCCTACGACAACCAAATGCACTATTTATGCAAGACAAAGCGCCTTGCCACAACGCTAAATCTGCATTAAGAATCCTTGAAGAGGAAGGAATAGCTGTTATGAAGCAGCCACCAAAACGCCCAGATATGAATATTCAGGAGGAAGTATGGAAAACTATATGAGCGGAAGTTCAGGACAGAAATCCTCAAAATATTGATGATTTATGGGGTTTTCTGAAAAAAAAAAAAACGATGGGAAAGTATCATTTGCACGTTCTGTAAAAAGTTAATAGATTCATGATTTCGAAGATACAAAGAGGTAACACAATATAAAGGAAAATTCACTAAATACTGAATGTTTCTTTAGTTTATATATTGATCTAAGAAAAAAAAATAAGATTAAAAAATCAGAAAATAAAGGTAATTTGATTTCTATCTCATGTTTTTTAATCTTTATTTTCTGATTTTTTAATTTTATTTTTGAATTACCTTGTTTTATCTTCTGAATACGAACTGTAACTCCTCATTCGCATCTCTGGGACGATACAGATCATGTATTTGTGTCATCTGACGAGACGGAGAATATACCAACAATATTCTCCGCCGAAATAAATTTATTATGACGGCTTAACCGAGTTTGGGTCTCCATTTAATTGTACTATATACGCTCTCATGGATTTATAGGATTACCCTCATATATTCCATGCAAAGTTTAATCCACAGCTACTGTCCTTGGAGACTGACTGGATAATTTAGGTATATATATATATATTTATACAGGTGACAATTAATTTACTGAAAAAAGAAAATTCAGAAAAATGCATATGTAATAGATGCATATATGTTCCAGGTATACAGAAAGAGAGAGACAGACAGACACACAGATAGACAGAGAGAGAGAGAGAGAGAGAGAGAGAGAGAGAGTATGTATGTGTGTGTGTGTGTGTGAGAGAGAGAGAGAGAGAGAGAGAGAGAGTGTGAGAGTGTTTTACTTGTCCATTATTAAGGAATTGTTATTAAAAACCACAGTAGGTAATATATGTGCATCATTGACGAGTTAATATATGTTGTTCTAGCATGTAGGGAATCTATTCTATTCGATAATCACGAAAAGCCACGTGGAAAACTTCAGCGTACTAATGGGCTCTTACAACTTGTCCCTCGTAACTGATTTAATAGGGATTTATATTTTGGACACGTTGAGTCGTATTGTCAACTTAGAGCAGGTGGGGATTTACCGAAATTACGGTATTAACTTCATCCTGCAACAGTAATGGTCCAAAGACCCTTAAAATACAGAAGGAGATTATTAGGGTATTTAAATTACTAGGTCTACAAATTGAAATAGCCTCAAATTTAAGGTTAGTTGACCTTCTTGGTGTCACTCTCAGTTTAAATAACGACACCTACAAACCTTTTAGTAAGAGAAATTACATCTTCACCTCCATAAATATTGACTTTATTTACCGCGTTATTGAATGGGATTCCTAATACTGTGAACAGGAAGAAAACTTATCTATCCTCATGTATAAGAAATTTTGAGGAGAGAAAAGTATATCTGACGAAGCCCTCAAAAACAGCAGATTCTAAGGTATACCGAAGTATGTGAACCCAGTGAACTCCGGCTCTAATTGTAGAAGTAACAGTAGTGAGGCTCGCGCACTCGTCAAGGTAGGTGACACCAATAATAATCACTCAACCAGACGAGGAAAAATAGAAATAGAAGAGTAATCTGGTTTAACCTGCTATTTTGTAAACTTACCAACATTAACATCGGTAAATACTTCCTAAACATTCTGGATAGGCTCTTTAATAGGGATAATCCTTTAAGAAAAGTTTATATAGGAACGCAGTAAAAATGAGTTACTCTTGTACAATATGATATAGTATCTTAAATAACCACAACATAAGGTTACTAGACGAATTAAATTGAAACAGTGGGGAACCAGATGCAATGTATTGTTACTGTTGAATTAAAAGGAAATGCCCCTCGGGCCGACGATGCAACTCGACGAACTTCGTATACCGAGAGTTAATTTCCCCCATGAAACATAATAATGATGGGGAGAGAGTTTATATAGCTATTTCTGCTGGGAATTGAAAAGAACGACTGTATAACTATTGAACTTCTTTCTCCATCCTGTGACTTAGTAACCAAACTGCTCTATCTAAATATATTTTAACTTTAAGGATTAGGGGCTAACCCTTCAAACAAAGTCGAAAATTGTCTGGTAGTCTTCAACCGCGAATGGCTTCAATGGTAGATGTAACTTGTGTATCGATGAGAAAATTAGTAAAATTAATTTAAAAGATTGTAGACTACACTAGTATTAAATAAACGTAACGAGCTTGTGTTTAAATGTACATTTAAATAAATCTAAATTTTCTTGACTGGGGGCCACCGAGGCTCCTACTCTAGACAATAGCAGCGGTATTGATGTTGTCGGATTTTTATTCTATATTTTACTGTAGTTACTAGTATTATATAACGGGGGGATTTATATAGAGAAGGTGATTCTTGGAAATGTAGATATTAATTAAAAATTAGCATTTTAAATTTATGCAGTAGTTAATTCCCTATGACAATATTTGGCACCTGGTGGATGATGAAATGATTTTTTTTCTTTTTCTTAGGACGAAGTCTAAGACCCCATTAGCTGAGGGAATTAACATATGAATAAGAAAACGAAAACAACATAAAGATAAACATTTAGTTTACAAGCTTACATTGTTCATAAAAAAAACACCTGCAATAAGAAAATCTAGCTTATGTCCACATTAGGATGGGTTAATTTACAAGAATACCTTTTTCTGGGTTCTTAATTTTTCTAATACTTAATTGTTTTAACTCCTTTAACTATTTGCCTTAAAATTGAAATTTATATAGTTTTTCTCTCTCTTTTCCATACACATATATAAACTGTAATCTATATTTGCTGTTTCTCACACTAAAATTAAACGTGTTGAGTCATCTGATGAGACGAAGATTATAATGATATTTTCAGCGAAATAAATTTATAATGTCAATTTAACCAGGTTTGAGTTTACATATATTTGAAACCAAACAGTAAATCATGGCTCTAATTTTTAACAGGTTAGCATGTGTATGAATATATAGAGGGTATTCTTTGCAGATGGAACTAATTTTACACTGGTTTCTACAAAAATAATCAGTTGGCACGGCTCGAATTCCTTTTACTAAACATCTCTATTGTCTGACCTTCTATTCTTTACTTACACGATTCAAGTGAAAAAAAAATCATGTGAGGAGAATTCTTTTCTAATCTTTGTAGAACAGACTGAACTCTCTCAGACTCACGGAATTCATATCCTGGACATAAATATATCTAAATTAAAGATTCCTTACCGCTCATAAATAAATCATAAATCCACCCTTCATTGTTGCTAAATCAGGAATCGAAAGATTTGAATACACTACCCCATAGAAAATTTTGAAAATAGTCAAATGAGATTGTCGTGGTGTTTTCTTTAAATAAGCACTTCAGCTATTAGATTATTTACGATTTCAACATTGTAAGAGCTAAGGTAAACCTACTTCAAAATGGCTTGTAAAACATAGATGGATTATTTATATAAAATTCACATTTCAACCAACAGAAAATATTTAATTATAATTATGCATCTAAGTATAATTTTTGACCATAAGCACACATTCAGAATGGACAATTATCAGGTTTGAATAAGTTTATATTATTCCAGCCATTTCGACACGAGCAGGTTGTTACATGAGGTCGATGTTTTGGCAAAGCACAGTTGGTTTTGATTCTGAGATTTTCTTTCTGAACCGATTGTTTTACCTAAGCCAAAGAAATAAGTTACCGCTTTTATTTATACGAAGATATGGGGAAAAGTGATGGATTTATATCTTTTCCGAGAGCATTAAATCGAAGTTAACCTGAAACAACCTTGTCCACGATTTGAACTGAAAACGCGAAGACAAGTGTTGATGTTTCACGAAGGTCGAACCCCGTAATGCACATCTTAATTTCTGCGTCTTATATATCCACAGATGCTGTGATTATTAAAATTTTCAAAGTGTGTGCTCTCTTGTATCAAGTATTTATGCTCTAATGCAATAAAATATTACATTAAATAAAAGAGATTGTTCTTTTAGTTTGCTTTAGCTTAGTTTTAAGGTGTATCAACCATTGTAGGTTATTTAATGCCTAATCCAGTTTATCTATTTATATTAGGAATACATGACTTGTAAACATGATTCAAAGTTAAATGGTTCACCGTACTGCTTCATAGCACTAATAATCAGTTATTGTTTTACACACAGTTAAATGTTCAAATAATTTGAGTTCAAGGAATTCAATTTAGTATAATCCATTTATTTGCACTCAGTTTAAATGTCAAACAGTTCTGTTTGATCCATAGATAGGCCCCTTCTAGGTTCTACCAAAGTTGACTAGAGTGAACCTGGGAACAATGGCAATGAAATGAGTGGACTGCAAGGGGAATATGTATGAAAAATCGTGTACTTAGATTAAGTGAGATTATCTTGGTCAGTCTATGAACTTTTGAACTGACCCTCGTCTGATGCAATAATAAGTGTTCATCGATTATAGAAGTTCTACTTTAGGTTTGAATGTCTCATACTTCGAGTTGACAGAGTTAATGTTGATCCTCATTATTTGGTCGTGTAGATTTGTCTATCGTCGCTAAAATTTGCTAAATTCATTCCATAGAATCAGCTATGGATGTTCGGTTAGATTTAAAAGTTACTCAATGACTATGGGCCGATGCTTGTTTTACGGCTGGTGGATTCAGCTTTCTCAGTGTTGAGAATATAGACTTCCACTGATAACATGAATGTTGAAACGCACAGAGTCCTAAATGTCTCCACAATATAGCGGGTATTAGCTTCGCATATATATATTAATTGGAAACAACAACACCTCAGTATACTCTAATTTATTCGTTTTGTTTTTAATGACACAGACAGTCTTATAAATACAACATGAATAGGACAAATCCTTGTATGTACATCCTTCGCAGAGGTGGATTTCTTTTTGAATAAATTCCTTATGTAGAGAAAAATATCAATTTTATAGGAGCATTAGAAATGGTAAGATTAATATCTCGAAAGGTTTTCTTCAGAGCAGATTATGCAAGCATTTTGGTTTTGATCATGTTGAGATTCACATCAAATATGCGTCCTTGTCGCTTAAAAGGTTTTTCACTGCCACGTTTTTCACCTCAGTAAAAGACGACTGTAACAATAACTAATTTAGAAACATAAATCATCATAAAACGTTATGATAATAAATGTGTATTTTATCAACTGTTGCAAGAAAAAGTTCATGAATAAAATCAGTGGAATATCTAATTTATCATCTTTTGCCTACGTTATATGTAGCAACATGTGCATCTGAATAATCAATATCAAAGCGACTTTGGATTCACTAACATCACTCATTTCAAATGGCCAAAAAAGTGGTATTTTGAAACAGAATAACGAGATGCATCTCTTCAAAAATTCCAGGTCTATAAAGTCAGCATACCACATTTTGGTGATATGGATGATGTTCGACTCTTTCGGTAACGTCTGGACAGATTTTAAAGTATTTTAGCAAAGGCACTCAATCTGTTTGTACAGGATATACTTGAACACATTCAAAGAACATCTGAACAAAAATATTTAAAATCCGAAGGATGAAGAATGAATTAAACTCTATAACATACTTATTGAATCCCGAGTCAATATCATTAGTCGTCCAAAAGAAAAGATTTGTGATTGATCTAACCATGATATCGAATTAATTATATTCTGAAATTTCATCCATCCGAGAATAAAATATAACAATTGATGCGAAAGATAATTAATTCGCAGTGATCAAATGAAAATGCCCGTTTTTAATTAAAGAGAAAGAAAACATTTGTGATTCTTATTTTTGTAAATCCCAGAACATCAAATTTATGCACAGTCTTAAACTTCCGATATATTCATGCGGTTAGTAAAACACATTTCTGACTAAAAGAATCTTAAAATGGGTAAATAAAGATAGCCGGAAATCAAAATATTCCCAACGGCATATTTTGGAAAGATAAAATATGAACTCACTAGTTTCCTAAGCAGAAATTCCAACTCTGAGGAAATCTTTCTTGAAAATGTACCCATCATCATTTTTGTCAAAATGTAAATGATAATTCCATTCTAGCATCATAATTGATAGCAGATCTTTAACTTGTAGATCATCATCAAGAAGGAAATTGCAGGATGTCAGCCAATAATACCGCCATGAATTTGTCCTCAAACACCGTAAAAATTTTTGCATAGTGTATTTACCTAACCCAACTCCCACGGGTACGTTATCTCACGAGGTCATTTTTTAGCGGAGAATCGCTGGTTTGAATTAAATATTTTCTTTTTTCTAAATCTGTTGCTCTACCATGACTAAATATCATATTCTGCCATACTGTTTAACCATAGGTGAGGAGGCAAAATACTGATTCATGTCTTTCTCAAGGGCATTAACGCAAATGTCTACGCAAAAAGTCTCTTCCTGGGTCCTGAATTTCTTTTCTAAAGATGATAAACGTTACACCATGTACTATTCAGGTCTTTGCAGCCACCTATTCGATATGATATTGTGAAAAAGATTTACAAGCAGAAAATAGAAAAAAAGAAATATACTTTTTTCTGTCATCAGCTTTATGGAAAATATCTTCGTCACCGTACGAATATCAACAATCAAACTGGTTCAAAAGTGCTTTGTGTTTCCTAACACTTTTATAATTCTTGCGATCTGAGGTTTTTTTTTGTTTTTTTTTTTTTGTAAAATATCTCACAGTCAATGTAAAAATGTAAACAAATGTTCTTGGATTACGAATAGATAAATGATTTTTTTTTAAAAAGTGTATGGTGAAAGAGAGAGAAGTTGATAACTCATTTTTTTATTCTGGTTAAGTGTGACAATTTACATTTCTTATCGTAAAATTGTCGATATTATTAGGGTAGATAAGCAAGGATTGGGAGAACGAATTAGGAATGCCACACACATAAACATGAGTGGATATACAGTGAACTGAAAACACCAATAACAGGCTGACATTTTTTTATCCCGCGTATTCTTATTTAATATATATATATATATATATATATATATATATATATATATATATATACGAGGATCATTTAATAAGTTTCCAGACGTTTTTCGTATGGGCACTTTTATTGATAGCGCATACATGAAACTCTAGTCCTCTTCGAAGTAAACTCCTCCGGCTGCAATGCACTTGTTGTACCGTTCCAACAAATTCTGGAAGGCCCCATGGAAATCATCTTGTGTTAGCCTGTCAATGACCTCAGCCTCTTTCATCTCTTCAATTGTCTCATAACAATAACTTCTGAGCTTAGGGAAAAACCAAAAGTCGCAGAGAGCAAAGTCTGGGCTATAGGGAGGGTGAGTAACTGTCTTGATGCCAATCTTGGTCAAATAGTCTGTGACAAGGTTGGAGTTGTGGACTGGTGCATTATCCTGGTAGAAATGCCACTTACCCGATTTGAAGAATGCTAGTCACTTCCGAAGGAATCTCTACCGGAACTCCTTTAAAACCTCAACATAGTAAACTTAATCCTAAACCTTTGGCCAATCAACTCTGGTGTACTGACTTTCTTACTCCTCCCACACCTCTCATCATCCCTCACAGACTCCCTGACTTCCTTGAATCCCTTATGCTGCTCAAAAAACTGATTATCGATTCATGCAAGATGCTCCAAAAGCAGTCTGAAGCGTTCCATACATTTCTGTGGCATTTTTCCATGTTTGAAACACAATTTTATTGCATATCGTTCTTCTAAAGTGTCCTCACATCCAGATTGCATATTTGAAATTCACCAGCTATGACAATCAGGTTTAGTAGAGTGTATTCCAATTCCTGCTGTAGCTGTTCATTTGAACCTTAAATTATAAAAATTGGTCAGTCATCTCAAAAGATGTATAGCAATAACTTACTGTATTTTGAAGTGTCAAAATTTCAGATGCCTGTACAAAAAAGTATGCAAACTTATTGAATACACCTTATATATATATATATATATATATATATATATATATATATATATATATATATCATCATCTTGTGTCGCTAGCATGAATATCCTTCTCTCACCAAGTCTCCCTATCGTTCAACGCCTCCGGCCGGTCTTCAAAGCAACATCCCGTATCCTCACATAGCTGCTGTATGTATGTCCGATTTAATTGTCCTGCTTTTGCTCGGCCATTTGTGGGGGTCCATAGGAATACAAACCCTTTTTCTCCAGCAGTGTCCTGCATGTCTCGTTCGCCTAACTTGGATAGTTTTCGAGATGGGGGGTAGTGGGTCGTATAGTTGATGCTTTGTTGGGTGTTGCCGCCAGGACTTGTTCAAGATTGCTCGCAGCATTCTTGTGTAATTCCCGTCTAGCTTCTTCTCCAGCCGTTTAGTCAGCGTCCAAGCAGTATCGATACGACCGCTGCCTGGAAGAAACTGCGTTTCATTTTATCGGTCAGGTCAGATCTCCATATGCTCAATAGCCTATTGATAGCTGCCCATGCCTTCGTTAGCCGCGTGTCGATGTCTTTATATATATATATATATATATATATATATATATATATATATATATATATATATAAGGATAGAAGCTAGACAAGCCATAGGGGGAACTGAGTAAGAACAACTTAAGGATACTAAAAGAAAAGGTTTTTATATGAAAAAAGACAAAACAAGACTCTATCCAGTGCATTGTGTCCATTATCCGACTACCTAAATAATCATGGTCTCTGTAACAAAAATAATAGACTGCAGATTATCCCAATTCTTCTCTGTTCTTTTGTTTGGTAGTGATTGCAAGAATTTTAGTAATATATAGATATATACTTTTTTTTATTTCTAAATCACATTTTTCTTATCTGTTTTTGAAACGAATTTCCCCTGGGAATTTACATGACAACCGAATTATCAGCAGTTTACGGTGAACCAAGAAAATTGAATATTTTGATCCAGCCGACCATGAAGACCACAGAAAGAGCTGCCGTGTTTTAGTGACGTAAAATGGCCGACCAAACGTGTTAAAATCACAGGCAATTCGAGAGCAAACTCTATATCAAAGCTGATGACCTTTAAAAATGTCATGACAAATAATCAGTTTTATATACATCCGAATTGAACTATGCATATATTTAATACACAATGATTCGCTTCTAATATCAGCAACTTCTAGCTAGTATCCTGCTTCTTGCTTTATTAATAATTATGTCTGTATTAGGCATGCCACTGCTAATATCGAACAGAAAGTAAATATTTCCTTTGTATTAAACATATAATGTGAAACAATATTACTTTTAAACATTGTACACTGATTTGAATCCAGTTTTCATTGTCCATAATCAAGCCTCAAGAACTCTGTCTACTCTACTATCTACCCTTAGCAAGAGAAAAAAATAGCTGAATTCATACGTATCCCTTTAACGCTAAGTGAAATGAAAACAGCTTTTCTTCGGGGTTTGGGCTCAGTAAGCGTATCTATTATTCAAAGATGAGTAGTTGCAGTAATATTTTTCTCTATGATTGGCGCCAATTCTTCTTTCCTTAGCTACAGAAGCCTATGATTGAAGATCAGGCAATCCTCAGCATATGTGTAGTACAATGCTAGTCGACGTGCAAACACTAGCAATGATGTATTGGTGAAAGCTATATCTTTGAACAGCAACTGCCATTCTATTTTAGTTGTCATCATGTGGTTAAAAAGAGAACATTTTGCATTCTGACAGAATAGTCTACTTACAATTTATTGAAATCTGGTTTAATGCGCACAAACAAGAACTTTTCTTTTTATGACTTAATTTATGGATAACAGCAGGTTTAAGGTTTACGCCGAAGATAGTTGATTTGACATAATTTATTCATATTGAAATGGCATCAATACCATAGACATTGAACAGGCGAATGCTTTCGAGCCTCGTAGTAAGGTATCTATAACATTCGTAAGCAAATATTGAGACGATATCTTGTTGAAGTTTTTATTTGCGTCCTAAACCTAATAGACATTTCTACCGATCACTGTATATTAGCCGTATGAAGAAAATGATGATTCATCTGCCGATATATGTTTTTATTCAGGAAAAAATTTCACTGAAATTTACGAACATGCATATCCATACTGTTTCTTAGTAAGTGGATATTCTTTGAGCATTTTTATACAGAAATACATATTGGCATTATACATATTTTCCGTAGATGTATAAGCACCCTTTCACTGGAAATTAGTAATTCAGAAGTCGCATCATATGGTATCACATATAAGTAATCTCAAATATTAGTTTAGTGCGTCACTAAATCATATAATAAAAGGTAGATATTACGTAATTCAAAACGTCCACAATGTATTTAAATTTTAATTATATACTTGAATTTCAACGATAATTATCTATGTTATAAGGAGGTACTATTTACCAACCCCTCCGCTCGGGCAGGATATGACACAAGGTCAATTTTTAAGCGGAGTTTAACAGGTTTTGAATTCAGAGTTTTCCTTCTCCTAGACTAGTTGCCTCACCAAGGCTGAAGAACCTAGTCCGTCCTACTATTTATCCATAGCTGGAGGGAGAATAAGGGGGTTCATACCTTTCCCAAGGGTATTTGCCCGAAAGTGAACGTAATAGCGCGACTGGAGTACGAACTCGCGTACTACGATTCCGCAGTTCATCGCTTTAACCATTACACCACGAGGACACCCCCTATGTTATAAGGAGGTGCCCGTGGTGTAATGGTTATCGTCGCAGAAATTGGACACGGCAACACGAGTTCAAATCCTGGACTGATTACATTTAATATAGTACTAATACCCTTGGGAAAGGTATGAATCCAATTATTCTCCCTCCAGCTATGGGTAAATAGTAGTGCAGACTAGGTTCGTCAGCCTTGGTGAGGCAACTAGTCTAGGAGAAGGAAAACTCTGAATTCAAACCTGTTAAACTCCGCTTAAAAAATTGACCTTGTGTCATATCCTGCCCGGTACTATTACAGAATTACTTTTAAAAGCAAACGCCATAATCTTCAATGGCAAAGACGTCCTTACACAGTAGTAATTTGCCAAAACAAAAGTTACATCACTTTTGTAATAGATTCTCCCTTGATGATGGCCCAAAGTCGGGCAGAAAGTACTAGGGATACATACAACTATGGACAATATCTAAATCAATTCCCCCGAATACGATAAAAGTAATACGGGAATTCGAACGGATCCAGAAGAAAATATGTAGGCATAAAATGTCTATTATGTTTAATGAAATTTATATATATATATATATATATATATATATATATATATATATATATATATATATTGTATGTGAGAAAAATATCGAGATAATAGAGAGAAATACAGAAATTGTTCGTTGCATAAAACTAAGACGTCAGAAATTAATTCTCATCTACATCGTTTTCCCTGTTTAATGATAACCAGGTTTCATTAATTGACAAGCCATTCGAATTTGATTTTGTTTAAGATTATTTCATCTAAGATATCTATAGTATTATCGTTGAATAATTCAATACATTTACTAATTATGTAACTGATATCCAGCAATCTTGATATCCTGTTACTGAAAACACATCTCCAACGACTATTTTGCCTGAATAAACAAAGCAAACCGTCAAAACAGTATTTCATTGTATAGTGTTAAAATATTGTGTGCCGTTACAATGAGAACATAACGTACAAAAGTTTCTAAAGAACAGACTCTGAGTCGAACGTTTATATGACAACAGATGATAGATATCCATTTTTGTTCCTACTTTCTTTCTTTGTTAGCCTATTAATCGTTACATTGTTTCCTATTTCGTCTCAACATCGTTGTTTTCTAGCTTCTCTCGCTGTTTCCTTTATTTCTATGCTTATATCTTTTATACTTCAGACTTTTGTAATTCTATATTTTCGCTTCAATTACATTTATTTTTTCCTATTTCGCCTTCTTTCTCTCACTTACACACAAGCTCTCTCTCTCTCTCTCTCTCTCTCTCTCTCTCTCTCTCAGAGCCAATTTGTTTTGTTTAGTTCTTCATTTTTCTTTTATTAGCTTTTTTTGTCGTTCATACTGGATTGCTATTCTTTGCCTCAGCCTTTCTATCAGTGTTTCTCAAGATTATACCACCTTCCGTTTTTACCTAACACAAAAGCGTTTTTTCTTGCCACATTGACTCACAATAGAGTTCGTGTAAAATACCTTTTTCTGGCAGCCATGCACACAATGACCTTCTTTGTTCGATTATTCTCTGGATATAAGAAAAGTATTTCAATAATAGCCTTTGCCTTACGAAAAAAGAAAGACAATTCAGTCAGTCTCAAAGACAGGGGTAGACATTTGCAACTTTGTACGCTCACGCGCCGGAACAATCAGTCCTACAAGTATACATATAATACACATACACACATACTATATATATATATATATATATATATATATATATATATATATATATATATATAAAGTATGTGTGTGAGCAGTTTAATTATTTACTTTTTTCACAGACAAACAAATTGAGAACATTTAGTCTAACAGCGGTAGTCAGAAGTAAAAAATGGTATACATAATATTTTTGTGATCCGTATTTCTAAACTTCAGAATATGTTTAAAAATAACCATTCATAATAGATCTAATGGTGGGAGGATTACATAATTTTAAATTTCGATAGAGGAAAGCCAAAATGGATGCTATCATAGCATACTAGATGACCAGTCATTGATTTAGATTTTCTTTCTAGGCTCTGAATATTTGAGCAGATGCTAAGATAATCTTATGGATAAGGACTGTTTTTCTAGGAAAGTTATTCAATTCAATGTACCGTGTTCAAAGCCAATATTCAATTTGCAAATAGGAAATTACGAAATCTCCTCAATTTGCAATGTATTTAACAATTGATAAAACATCATATAACCACCGAATTCATTTACCGAATCTCCTTCACCCCTGACAGGTTGACACGCAAGGTTATTTTGAAGTGGAGTTTTCTTTCTTTTAAACCGATCACTGTCTTTCTTACAATACTTTTACCAAAGGATTATGGAAAACAGATTGATTTCTACCCCTCTCAAAGAAAATAACGTTGGGTTAAATGCAGTCTCGTCCAATATTTACCTCTGGTAAGCATATTCATTTTCTAAGACGATAACTGTTTAGCCACATGACTTACACTACTGTAGCCGTTAGCATAGTTTAAGGAATTGCTCCAAATATTTGCTACGATGTAAAACTTAATCACTTTGAATTTATAATTCTTTGTATGTGTACATAATGTGGCCACCAGATTAATATTGACGTCAAACCGTTATTTAATATGCTATTAATATTCAGTGTCAAACTTTCACAGTTAATTGTTTAGGTTTTATGTGATATAAACGAAAATATGTCATTTGTTATTACGAGATACATAATCAAATTTAAGAATACTGGAAAATATCCAAGAATGGATGATATGATTTTTCGTTTACCTACTAACGTTTCACTTTCACTGATATGAATAATACTAAAAATATGCTAATGCATTCGAATGACCGAATGTAACCCTGATTTAGTCTCCTACGCCTGTAGATTGATCCTGATTTATCTTTAGGAAAGCATTATGAAATTAACTTTGGAAGCTGAGAATTGTCCATATTCCTAGCCATCATGATTAAATTTCATCGTTGCCAAATTATTGCTCACTAAAAGATGGACGCCGATTTTAGCCGAAAAATAAGTGTCCAAAATTCCACCAATACTCGAAACTATATCGAATATTAATTTGTTTATACACCACTGAAGTCACCATGTTAACTTGACTGAATTTTGATGCAAACCTTTCAATTTCTTTTTTAGATTTTGTTTTCTATGCATTCAATAAAGACAAAATTAAATTATCAATGCATAAAAATGCACCTAAAGACAGAAGAACTTTTAATGAAACAGCATTTAATTTAGCATTTAATATATATATTCCATCAAATTTCCTAGTGTTTGAAGAACATTTCCTATCATGTAAAGCTGAGACCAAATATTCTCTACAGTTGTCCACGTCATCATATCTATGCTTTGGGGTGACCTTTCAGTTTAAAATACAATAGAAAGTTTCAATAAGCTAAGTCTGAGGAGTGTGGTAGTTGCTCTTCTTGCACAATTCTGTTTCTATAAAAATGTCTTATCGAAATGTATTGTGATTACTCATTCAAAAGTATTGAAAAATAGTAATTCTTCGTCTTAGTTTAAGACCGAACTCTAGAGAGTAATCTAAACACCATCACTTCGGTGTAAGATTTGCCTAGCTTTATAGATGTATCTATTTAAATTTTAAATTGTAATTATTTTAAAGAAAAAATATATCAGTCCAGGGAGATTGTGATAATACAGTGTGTACTATTAATTTAAATAAATGTAAGAATTTATAGTTTAAATTAAGGTCTATAATTATTTCAAAATAAATAAACGATAAAAGCTTAATATGTTATTATATATACACGCTATACTTATCCGTTTAAGGATATTTTATTCTTCATGAATTCTAAAGGATCAACTTTTATCTATCAATTAAGACATATTTACGGCTTTTTAATCAAGACATTTCTCTAAACCACCTTACAAAAAGATAGTTAAAGCTAAAAGATGGAAACCAGCTTTGAGGTCCTATTGATTGATTCTGGATGCTGTGATAAATTCATTTTTTTTTGCTGAGTGACAATCTTCAGGGATCTTTCATCGAATATTAAACATATGAACGCTTATTAAATGGATGATATAACTTCTTGGAACACATAAAAAGCAGAAAAAAATATCATGTATAGATATGTTTATATTACAATTATATTATTTGAAATTAATGACATAAAACTAGCATAGGGCATTTTTGATTTAAAAAATCATGATAATATCCGCCTAACAAAAAAATGATCAAAATTGTTGTTCTTCTTTTAAGTCATGGGTTGTAACAGTAAACAGATGTTTCCAATTAGCACAGGCAACTATAAATGGTGTCAATATTTCTTGGTTGCATTCTAAAAGAGCATCTTATTCATGTGAAGGGTAAAACAAAATCACTTGGAGAGACACAGACTTAGCTCATCCCTATCACCAGAACAATATGACTGGACAAATGACATATAATGAAAGAGAGAGAGAGAGAGAGAGAGAGAGAGAGAGAGAGACAGAGACAGAGAGAGTAGAGAGAGTAATCTCTTGGTCTTTAGGCCGTAAAGCCACCGCGGTTGACGCAACAGGTCGTTTTGACTAACTGCCCTGATAATCCAAACAAGTGAGTTGGAAGTTTACTTCTTTTTTTTTTTTAATAGTAGATTTTGAGTTAGCTATTTTCTGAAAACAATTCCTCCTCCAGCTAAAATAACAGCTGGAAAAATCCCACATATAATCAGTGCCTCTGTAAACAAGTTCAATAAATTTAACGACGTTTTTATCGATTGTTTTCCGCATGCTTGCTTATAGTCAAGGTCTCAGTGAAATATATATTGAAAAAGAGGGAGAGAAAGAGAGAGATACAAGATATGGTTTACAGAGTATGGCACGGTCAATCTTGGAGTCATGTTTACCTGGTTAGCTTTAGTTAGGCAAATGTTCCCAGGGGATTAAAATCTCTCAATTCAAAACATATCTTTAGGACTTTTTCTAAGACACTGATACACCCTTTTTCTATTATCAGCTCATTCTTAAACGGGTGGCTGGTTCTAAACATATCTTAATCACAATAAACAAATCGGTTGCATAAACAGTATCGTGCTTCATGATATGTTTTATAGACTCTTTATCGTTCTCGACCTATGAATGCCATATACTTCTGTTACGATGAGTACGGTTAAACTACCTACAGCGGTGATTTGTTTGTCGTAGTTAATGCCTGCTTAGATCAAAACTCACTTTTTGCATAAAGTGAAGCAGAGAAATGCAGCGATAATGTCCTACGGACTTCACCGAAAAATTCCTGTCTGATTTTGAATTCAAACTGTTGAGAAGGAGAGCACTATCACGGCTAGATAACCTTATCCACTCTATTATTTTCCTCAATGACTGGGAAAAAATAAATCCACGATTTTCTGAAGGTCATCAAAGTGAAATGAAATGAGAAATGTGTTTTTGTGAGGGTGTATTTACTCAAATTCTCTACAAAGAACTGAAGGTGACTCACGGTCAATCTTGGAGTCATGTTTACCTGGTTTGAATTGGGAGTTTTCCCACTTCTTAACTGGTTATCATTCTAAGGTAAAAGAATCCAATATGTTTTAATTTTCGGTCATAGTTGGAGGGAAAATATTTCTATTCATACATTTTCGAAGGGTATAATGTTATGTGAAAGTGTGTATGTGAGTTTTTATGCGTTTGTGTATGTGTTTACTTTTTTGTGTCTGCATTAGTATGAGTCTCCGTTTGTGTGTGTACGTAGATCTTCCGTTTTTATTTTGCTGATAAAATCCAATGAATTTTGCAGAAAAAAAACCCTGATATCGCATTTTTGTCATACATTTTAGTTCTAACTTTTAAAATTATTAATTTATATTCGATTGTTAAATAAGAATGTATATGTCTAGATTATGTCATAAATCTAAGATTGTGATTATTTTTTTTTCCATTCTAAATGTTTTTTGACACACAATATTTGTGATATCCCTACATGGTTATGTCTACAAACACTTCATTACATACATTTGTATAAACAAGTTATAAACTGTTTATTTCATCAGATTGTACGAATGATCCGCTTATCAACCGACGTTGTGTTTTTGCTCCAAACAACAGATCAATCGCTAATCGGAGTCGCCAGTCGATGAGTAGACAAATGAGATCACACAATTAAGAAAATAAAAAGTCGGCGCCAACAAACAGAAAACAGAACAAAGCTTTGTAACTATTATAATATCTAGTTTGAAAAAAAATCCCTTTAAAAATGCTTCATATATTCGCCCATCCCAGACACTCGGAGATTATAGTCACAGAACCAGTTCAAGAATTTACAGTCAGTTCCTTGGCATTCAAAATCAAGCAAAAGTCCTCTCAATTTATTGTATTAGTTTTAGTTTTTCTATTCAAGATTTCTACAGTCTACCACAAGGCTATCTAAAATGGTGGCTATGTTGCCTTTCTCAATCTGTAGCTCTCAGATTCTCTCAATGGTACAAGGTGATTTCAAGTAGGATGTTTTGTTACTTTGATTTAACGTGTCTGGTACAAGTGTGTCTAAAAATAAAAAGTTGTTTTGGTTTTTCCTCTGCCTACCTCAAAGTGTTTAATTATATTCCTTCTCTTCGCTGTTCTATACACAGTCAAATCTTGTAAGACCTCAGAACTCAGAGTCTGTTAGCCGGTTCGCGCTGCTCTCTAAAATATTCTATTATTTTGATTTCTCTTCTCTATTTTTTTACCTCTACGAGTTTGGTGTTTTTTATCAAAACATAGTATTATCACAGGATTTGTTTAGCTCTTTATGTTTCATATTATCTTATCACTGCCTCACCACCCTGGGGAGTCTGGCGCAAGGACTGAGCCTAGAGTGACAAATTCTAGCAGCTGCTTTCCGATGTTCTCCCTCTAGTCTCTTCTACGGGACGAAAACATTTGTTTTTATGTGTTCCCCTGATCTAAGGGGAAGTTGTTGACGAAGCTGTTGACTATATCCCTTTTCTGTTAATTTGGATTTCTATAATTAATTTCGCATCCTCGATTTTTTGCGTCTTCAATATTTGATTTACTTTCATTTTTACCCTAAGTGGCGTCTTCCCTAATTTTGATTTCAACTAATTTTCTGCTCGCATGATATGACGTCACAAAAATAGTTTTTTTTTTTTAGATTCCACACTTGAATTAAAAAATGTTATGAGGCACCTGCTCATCAATTTTTACAGGTATTGGCTACTAAGTTTAACTTGGTAGCAGATTTCAACTTTTACACTGTGGACAGCTGAAATAATAATATTCCTCTCAATATTTCACTGTAGTAAAACTTTCGCGCATATGTATTTCTTCTTTCAGTGAAATAAAAACAATATATTTTTACCGTTTTTTTTTTCTCATCAATAATATGTTATTGACTGTTTCTTTTAAAATTCATGTCTGTTAATTTGTTATGAATTGACTTTATTCGTCTAATATGCATTCGCTCAAATCTCATATCTCTAGTAAATAGTTTTATTCGACTAAGTGGCCGATTCACCACCTCTATCTGTTGTGCCGTGTGTTCTATTGGCGTAGCACAACAGATATATGATTTTGGTGGAAAAATTCTTCTAAGGGAAATGATCTAGAGGTTGAAGGTTCAATCTCCACCACAGATCGATCACAAGGAATACTCAGTGGAGCTTAAAACTAGTAACCGCTCATAGTTAACGGAAGTAGATCAGTCTACCAGTTAATTTATAAAAGGTCTAGGTAGAAGTCCTGCGCAGACTTCAGAGTTCATCATTATCACCTAAAGAAGGCTGAAAGACATCTCGACCGAATTGCTATGAGTATAACAATGTATATAAAGAAAATAGTTCGATTATTCTAAGTAAAAAAGATAATGAAGCTTCTTCTCAAAAAGTTTGACATATAGTTGTACAAACATATTTCTCAAAAAAGTAAAAAAAACAATTATATTCAATCAGTTGGTGTAGAGTTGGTGACCTTTGTCGAGGGTGACCCGAAGGCTCCCTTTTCAATATCTACTCAACTGAGGATTGCTCAAATTTACCCATGATCCTTAGAAGGCTGAATGTTAAGCAAAGCGGCATTGAGCACTATTTTATATACATATATCAACGAACATTATGCTACACAAAGTCAAATCCAATAGGAGTTTAACAGGTTTGAATCCAGAAATTTATTTCTTCACGATCGGTTTGCATTCTCTGGTTAAAGAGCCCAATCTACCCAACTATTGATCCATAGCAGAAGACGGCATCTTTGGATGTATCAGGTATCAGGTTTTTGTAAAAAGTAAAATGCTTACCGTAGGATTTGAACACGAGCCATCACGTCCATTTCCTGCGAGAGCAAATACTATACCAGAAACTCCCCCCCATATATATATATATATATATATATATATATATATATATATCAAATATCCAGTCAGTGTCCAAGGACGCTAGGAGGGGCCAGATAAACGTAGATTATTAATTCAAAAATTAGGGCCTGTGATTCTGGAGTGGTTAATTCCCATTGAACATTTTTAGGGTAAATTAAAAAAAAAAAACACTTGACGACTATATAAAATGTCTCCACCTTATCTGGTTTAACAATCTCGATCCTAATTGAAACAAGAGGAATGTCTAGGATGGCAACAGCTGGGTTAATTAACAGACATATTAGGAATAAATGTAAATCATGTATGAGATAGCCATTAGGTAAACGACCTTAGTCTGTTTAGAAAATCACACATGCCAAGTAAGAGGAACTCCTCCAAGAACGCAAAATTAGAAGGGACTGACCAGCAGATTAATTCCACTCCTGTTTCCTAATCGTTCTAGCATATAACATGTTAACCCCCTCTGCTCACGCCTATGTATGGAATAATTTGTAATTGATTTCATTCTTATTTTTATTCCTACTTTTATTTTTTTTTATTTTTTATTTTTATTTTATTTCTTTACTTTTTATTTTCTGATTTTTGTTTTTATTTTATTTTTTATTTTATTCTATTTATTTCTTTTTTTTAAAATTTACCTTATCTTATCTTCTGAAGACGAACTGTAACTCCACATTCGCTACTTTGCGACAGTAGTGAAGCATGTAAAGAGTCATCTGACGAGACGGAGAGTATAGCAATAATATTCTCCGCCGAAAAAAATTTATTATGACGACTTAACCAAGTTTGAGTCGCCATTAAATTGTACTATATATATATATATATATATATATATATATATATATATATATATATAAGCGTGTGTGTGCGAGTGTGCGTGAGCGTTTGTGTGTGTGAGCTGAAAAGTGATTACTTATAATATTATCGCTATTACAATAAGAAATATGTGGTAAAAATAATAATACAGAAATCACCAGACAGAATATCATGTTTCACAGACCTGTATAAAGTTCACGTGTAATAAATATCCATGTCAATTTGAGTTCAGGCGTTGGATCGGATGCTGAAAGGAAAGTGAGAGTAGGAATAAAGTAAAGGTCATATCGAAAAGAAAAAAAAGCATGTGCTTTTGTAGAAATCAGATTAGAGCCAAAAAGAAGAAAAAGGAAATGGATCAGGTGCAGAGGGAAAAAGGCACATTATATATATGCAGTATGATAGAACGTTTTTCAGACAGTATACCTAAATAACAATGAACATCCGCAAAAAACAGCTCCAACCACAGAACAAAGCCTTACCCCTAGGTAGATGCACAACACATGGACGTACAAACCTTCAACAAAACTGCTGACGTCAATGTCTTTTAAAAACAAGACCCAGATAACTATACTGAATATTTAATTACCCATAGACGTAGTCCTTGAAATAATAAAACTGAAAACTTCTAAAGTAATGACATAAAAACGTCTTTGGCATAAAATAAAAAAAATACCTTGACACGACATAAAATCGTACCACCCAACAAACCAACCAACAATGTAAATGTCGAAACCCATGTACACTACGTAATGTTTTTTTTACAAAGAATAAATAGGCAGAATGAACATAGTATCTCCAAATGAGAAGTCATTTGTGCAACCATAATTTTGATTGAGGCTTACATTAATCTCATCATTCAATTCTTTTATTTGCTAATATATGCTTTTACTCCAATATAATGATTTTTTTCCTCAAAAAACAGAGCACGTATGCTTCCATTTCTGATATACTTACATATGTGCGTGCGTTTGTGTGTGTGTATATGTGTGTGTGTGTGTGTGTGAGAGAGAGAGATGCACTGTTAATGTACCATATTTTGTACACTGAAGTATGTCGTCTGATGTAACTATCTTTGCTTTGCGGTATACTTGGAGCCTTCAATAAGTTTTCAGACTTTTTGTACAGGCTTTTAAAATTGTCGTAGACTCTTGAAAATTCATTATGTTATTGCTATATAACTTATGAGATGACTGACCAATTTTTATCATTTCAGATACAAATGAACAGCTACAACAGGAATTGGAATACACCCTATTAAAGCCTGATTGTAACAGCTGGTGAATTTCAAAAATGCAATCTCGACGTGAGGACACTTAAGAAGAACGATATGTAATAAAATTCTGTTTTAAACTTGGAAAAAATGCCACAGAAACGTATGGAATGCTTCAGACTGCTTTTGGAGTATCTTGCATGAATCAAGCATCATTTTTTTAAGATTCAAAGAAGGCAGGGGGGTGAAGGGTTATGAGAGGTGTGGGAGGGGTAAGGAAGTCAATACCCCAGAGTTGATTGGACAAAGGTTTACTATGTTGAGGTTTTAAGGGAGTTCAGAAAGAGGTTCCGTCGGAAGAGGCGAGCACTCTTCAAATCGGGTCAGTGGCATTTCCACTAGGACAATGCACCAGTCCATAATTCCATCCTTGTCACAGACTATTTGAGCAAGATGTGCATCAAGACAGTTCCTCACTCTGTCTATAGTCTAGACATTGTTCCCTGTGACTTTTGGTTATTCCCTAAGCTCACAGGCTATCGTTCTGAGACAACTGAGGAGATGAAAGAGGTTGTGACAAAAGACATTGACACGCTCGCACAGGACGACTCCAATGGGACCTTCCAGAATTTGTTGGAACGGTACAACAGATGCAATGCAGCCGGAGGAGATTACATCGAAGGGAACTAGAGATTCGTGTGTATACTATCAATAAAAGTGGCCATACGAAAAAAGTATGGAAACTTACTGAAATATCTCCGTATATATATATATATATATATATATATGTATATATATATATATATATATATATATATATATATATATATATATATATATATATAATTCTGACGGTATGTAAAAAGATGAGACGATATAATTCGTAAATAAAAACAAACACCACAAGTTGATATATGGTAAAGTATTTTATAAAAAATAAAGATTAAATACATTCGAACTGCTTGAAAATAACCAATCCTTACCGGAAAGCGTAGTCAAAAATTAAACTAGAAAGCACTGACATAATACCTTAAGTTAAATCGTTTGAGTGCTCAATACGTTAAGTACAGTGAATATTATATATATATATATATATATATATATATATATATATATATATATATATATATATATATATATAGTGTTAACACTTTTTTAATGTTTTATTAAACATATTTTGTTTCTAGTCTATATCAAAGTAGTTGTGATTTGATCGGTTAGTTTGTTTTTACAAAATGTCTGCAGTGTTTTTTTGTTTTTTTTACAATGGTACCTTTCAAATCAGCTCTGATTTCTTGTCGACTTCATCAGTTTGCAATGATGTAAATAGTTTTCATATCTTTCTTATTTCCATGTCTGGTGATTAAGTAATATTCAACCAAAATGCCTAATTTGCTTTCCGAATATTTTTGCATCTGCTTTCTATTTCTTGTTTTTTTAATTAATCATTTCATACTAGTATCATTTTTAATTCTTTCTCTTGTTGTTGAATTATCATCTCTGTTAAATTCGTTTGTACGAAAGTGTTCTTCAAATAATGTAAGATTGTTTGGGTCAAGGTATTTGATTCTTTGTCCATAGTTAATCTAAAACTCTGGATTTCTAATAAATAGTTTTTTGCTGTGTGTGCGTTTCATTAAAGAATTTACAGGTTTGTCCCGAAAATTCTATTCGTGCTAAATTTCGAAAGTATTTTTAGTTCTGAAACTTGTAAATGAATTGGTTTATCTTGAATGTTTTATTTACAGCAGTTATGATTATATGAAGTCACGGCATGGATCTTCCCGGCACTGTAAATAGAGACTGGTTCAATGAATAAGGGAAGAAAGTCTAGTCATTTACCAGCAATCGTTACTGTCTGTATTTCCGTAAGTATATACTTCTGTAAACATTACATCTCTTGGTGTAATTTTTTGCTGGCCCTTCAAGACCACAGCAACAGCATAATTTATTCTTGATATTGTATGGGTGGCATAATTTAGTGGATTTTATGCTTGGCTTCCGTTGGGTTTCTTTTAATATGACATATGAACATCCTATAAAAATGTCCCTAAAAAAATTAAGAAACACTTACAAAAATCTTCCTTTTTTTCTATAAAAACTATTCCCGCTAGCGATGCTATAAGGTCTAAACATGTTGAGAACCACCAAAACGTATCTTTGTTCAAATAATATACCTGTTTGCAAAATGACATCTCTCTCTCTCTCTCTCTCTCTCCATATATATATATATATATATTTATGAAGAAAAAAGAAAGAAAAATAAACAGAAATGGATGGGAAAATATCTATTAATTACTTAGTTCCACCTTAATTAGTTTCACCGACGTGTTTCGACGGGTTTGTTTAAGATTTGAAATTACGAAAAATTGATGTAGAAATTATTTTCCTCATTTCCAAGGTGGGAATAACGAATTTAAACTTTCGTAATTTCAAATATTTTCTCATCCATTCATATGTACTTTTCTTTCCGTTTTCTATATAAAACTTATCCGTCGGATAAAATCTCAAAAGCAGTTTGTCTATCTTCTGAACAATAACATTTTACCCCACTTTGAAAGTTATAGATAAATATGTATACATACATATGCTGGGAGTGTGTGTGTGTGTGTGTGTGTGTGTGTGTGTGTGTGTGTGTGTGTGTGTGTGTGTGTGTGTGTTTACAGTTCACCGTATACATTCTACATTCTTCTGTAATAAAAAATGGTTTGCGCATCTCAACCACAAAAAAAAAAAAAATGATGACATTCCATTTTTCTATTTGGGTTAATGTGTTTGATTAGCCATTTGATCAAAATCATTTTGCCATATTAAAAGTGGTTTTGCCAAAATCCATTTCCAAACAATGCAGATATAAATGAATTTTAAAACTTAAACGAATTTTTTTTTTATTTAAAGAATCGCAACATCTATGGAGTGACCCAGTGTTACATATATATATATAGTTCCACTAATTTGTTCATTTGCCGTCCATGTTGGTAAAAAGATTTCTGTAATTTTAGATTTTAAAAGTGTTGTTTATCACGAAACTGAAGCTAAACTGGTATACATTAAAACTTAAAAATACAAAATGATTTAAATCTGCTGCTTCAGGTCTCCTGTTTTATTTAACATCGAGTGACAATCCAAATTATAGTAAGCCTGGGAAACGACTATGAATCGTAAATCATAAATCTTGGAAAATGCCAAAAAAACATTATCATTTTGTCTGTACTTTATGCTACTAATAATGCATAACTCCAATAACATTGAGAATTACAATCATATATCCTTGTCAAAATACATTTTTAAGTATTTCTTTAAAAAATATGACTTAAAAAAAATCAGCTTCTTTGTTCATGTCAATACATCAGCAAATTTCATTTTAATCTTTGTTATCCAAAAGATAATTTTTCTCAAATATGTTTGTCCCATCTAAGGAATTTTATATCATCATTCCCTTCCCATATCATTTTGATTGATGTGATTAGTCAGACGATATCAATCTTATTACCCAAGATATGACAGTTTCTAACATAATATTTAAACTTAAATGTCTTTCTTCTAAATTCAAACATATGGGAAAAGTTCTACTTTGTCATGTGGATTTATTTCAGCGATTTCTATATAAACATATTATATTGCTTCATATCAGTCAGCTATCTATTTGCAATTGTAATCATATGGATTTTGCCGGTGGTTACACTGTATGTTACAAAGAGCACGTCCAATGTAGAACAGTGCAGGTTCATTAATGAACTTTTTTTCAATGTGACTTTACCATAAATCTACATTATATTTTTCGTGACTGAGTTCTATCAAATAAGTTTGTTACTGAGTATATCGAATAAGTTCAGTAAATCTAGTAAAGAAGTAGAAATTCCTAAAATAACAAATCTGACCTTTATTAGATATAGATTATTTTGTGCTAATCGAAGTTGTAAACTATCCAAACTTTGGAAATCATTAATTATGTATTTAGGCTTTTATTTTTAACTCGATAACGGACTATACTTACAGGTGGCAAATATTCAACTTTGTAACCTCTATTCTTATTTTCGTTTATTTGCAGTTATGGTTATTGTTGGCTACACAGAAAATTTACTCCTATCAAATTTTTGAAAACTGTGATTGGCAACCTTATAAGACATCGATATCTCCTGAAATTGAATTAAAATATGCATACGCTCTTTAAGTGCAGAAGAGTAAGACACTTATCCACCAATAAAGTTAACGTCCTTATTATGACAAACTTAGTATGATAAACTTCATATGATAGCGAGGCTTTAGTTCTAGTAGAGTACCTCTACATTTCCCAGTATGACTCTATCAGGTACTACCAGTTAAGGTCCTATATATGTGTAAAAAAGAAGGGTCTAAACGTTACTTCAATTTGAATGGCCTACATAAAAAAAAAGAAAAGAAATGTAAATATGAATGTACAGTGAACACAGGGATTTCATTTAAAAGCCACGCCTATTTGTTTTTTTTTACTTAACCATTATATATGAATCAATTATCTATCATTTTTCATATATTCCTGGGAGATCACTTTTTCATATCACACCTAATATATTCTCTTTTTTATCTAAATTTTGAATTGCGCATTGAAAAGCCAAAAATGTTTAGTTC
The DNA here is from genome assembly GCA_963585895.1 of Sepioteuthis lessoniana. Taxonomy (NCBI): domain Eukaryota; kingdom Metazoa; phylum Mollusca; class Cephalopoda; order Myopsida; family Loliginidae; genus Sepioteuthis; species Sepioteuthis lessoniana. Next base: position 68,636,246 of record OY757928.1, read on the forward strand.
ATGCCTTTTTGTGTTCAGTTTTGAAACATAACACCATGAATTTCCATCAGATATTGAGATGTTTTTTGTATGGAATTTTCTGGGTAGCCTAGAGGCTTGATTGGTTAACAATATATGATCACCTCCAGTATGGACAGAATGTCTATTCCCTAACTGAGATTTGTAGTGTTCACTATTTAGAGTAGCTAGGAACTCATTAGATATTAGTCCCTCTTAAAGCGGTTTCTATTCTTTTCCTTTCTTTATGAGTAATATTCTGTGCCGCTCTAACAGGCAATTTTAGTAGCTTCCCCATTTGTAATTAGGTGTCATGATGTCACTGTCTTAATATCTGAATAACTGAAAGAAATCATTTAATGTAAATGAAGAGGATTCATTGAATATAAATGGATTCAATGGTCAGACGATAGCTTTATAAATTCTATTATTATAGGATTCAAATTATTCCATTACTTCCTCAACATGTTCAAAAATATTATAATCATTTCAATACCGCTACTAATCATATATAATAATGAAATCGTTTTTCCCTCAGACCAGATGCAATAAACAATTCCTTTTTAAAAATAATTCAAACGTGCATCGTGACTTTCGATTGTGAAAACATTTTTCTTGCAGTGATTCCCATTTACCAATCCAACATTTTCACTTCAGATTTAATACTACTATTTTAAATTAGTTTAGTAGTTAAAGGTTGAAAAATCGTGAATGCAGGATTTAGTTTGTTTTTAAACTCCTTTCCCTCCGGAAAAGATAGGAAAAATGAAGACATTTGAATGTTTAGATTTTATATTCAGACCTGATTCAAAATTCATAAAAATACTTTATTTTAAAATTAAAAACGTATGATTTGACGTTCAATTTTCCAAAGTAATTCGCTGTTTATTTTTCTTGTTATGGTTATGATTCCCCCAGTCCAGTCACCGACTGCATCTAAGCTGATGTTTAAGACTCTACCACGTAATGAAACTATACTGCATTCGATGTTGAGACTGCTGTCCTGGACCTTTGGGGAGTGTGGAAGTATACCTTCATTGGTCCACTCCGACCGGTAATGTTAGTGTTCGTTTGGGTCTCATCTATGGCTGAAATTGAACGAGTGTCCTGGGTATGACACTAAACTGCATCTGATGGTGAGAATGCCGTCCTTGAGATTTAGGAATTTTCTCTTTCATTGCCATTACTCCGAGATCCCCTTTGAAACGGAGATTTAGCAACCTATCTCTAAGTCAAATAGAATTATTTAATTATTCAATCATACTAGAAAACTTTTAACAATGTGAAAACAAATGACTAATATTAAACTCAATTATTATGTAGCATTACTTGAAACACTTTAACTTTGAGCAAATTAATGAATAATGGTTACAAGAATTATCAGTGATTGACAACAATACTTGAAACCGTTTAGTGGCCTGGGTATGATATTAAAATGTGTCAGATAGTGAGTTTAGGGAATATGGAGATCATTTTAATCACCAATACTTGACACAAATTCGCACTGCCCAACAGAGGTTGTACTTTTTTCGCTACCATATATGCGTTAGATAAAACATATCAATATTTAACTGGTAATCATAATTGATATTAAATAGAATAATCAGTGTTGAGTATCTCAATACATGAAACCATTTAACTGTGTGCCAACAATTAATAGCAATACATATAAACCTTTTAACGTGTGCTAACAAATGATTGAATTTATATTGAAATAATAATTTTAAATATTAATAGTTGAATCCATTAAACCGTGTTCAAACAATAAGTAGCGATACTTGCAGTAATTTAAATGTGCGCAAAAAGAATCTTTAGTTTTTGTTATCAATAGTTGAAATCATTTACAATTATTGGTGTTAGCAGTAACTGACATTTCACGGGTGTGCAAGCAAAAATTTAATGAAAAATTGAATTATTATTTTAGACCGGAAAACTTGGACACATTTAAGAGTGTACTAACAAGTTTTTAATATTAAATATAATTATTTGTAACCATTGAACTATGTGTAAACCAAATTTACTCTGTCTTGTTTAAAAATAATGTTACCGATAATCGATTCGCTGACAAATCGTACACACACACACACACACACACACACACACATACACACACACACACACACACACATATATATATATATATATATATATATATATATATATATATATATATATATATATATGATTTGGCATTGAATAACCCCTAAGAGTAGACATGTCATTAAAAACTGCTATATCAAACCAAATCAAACCGATTTACCAATTTAAGTTTTTGAAATATTATTTCTTAATTATATACTTAAAATGTGCAGTATATATTACCACTGAAAATGCTAGAAAAAAAAGAATAAGTTCTATATACAAGTTCCGGATTGTAAAATAAGTTTGTTGAAATTTGATTCAATTTAATTATTATCTAGTCTTATAGTCTATTTTTTTGTTTTGTGTAAGTGTATTTGTTCATGTGTGTTGATGTGTATGTGTGTGTTTCAGTATGTTGGCTAAGTAATAGATTATTTTTTCACCTTTTAAATCATACCATATTACCCATGTGACAGACGCACAGGTGATAAACGACATATTACCAATGATAAATGTTTTAAATCAATACAAATAAAAGCGGGACTTAAATGCAATACATCAGCATTATGATCGGCATATACTCCCTTGATAGCAATCATGGAAAATTCAGTCGTTAGCTGTGTAATGTTGGATGTTTTGATTTCATATTCACAGAGAAAGTTCACTGTTATATTGATACTTCAAGAGACAAGAAGAAAATATAGACTTATTTGTTGTTTGTAGTTTCACGATATATCACCTTTTTGTGGGTTATTTAATGGTAAATTACCGCTCGCAGAAAAATAGGAGTGGTTTTATTCAACTGATAATTTGGGATTAAAGGAGGTGCGTACCTTTCCCAAGAGTATTAATCCGAAACGTAAAAGCGGAACTCCTTTACTACGATATTGCAGTCCATCATTTTATCCATTATTCTCGGGGGACTTCCTTAAAAAAAGAAAAAAATAAGCATGTAAACCACTGGCATTTCAAAAGTAAGATCATGCCGATTTTATTGAAAATAAATAACACTTTCCGAGAAATCTGCTAATCTTAGTACAAGTGAAAAAGCCTGCCGACAAAGGAAGAATAAATAAACTGTTGGTTTTCTTGTTTTTTCCTATTAACTTCTCTGGATTTTCTTTATGAAAATTGTTTTGGTTAAAAAAAAAAAAAAGAAAAGAAAAGATAAAGCATATAATCACTGTATCATGTAGGATGAAATACCTGTGTTTTCATTTCTTTCAATGAAAACAAATAATGAAGATTTCTACCATGATAAAATAACAGCGACAAGAAAAGCTTAAAAATACCTAATAACAATAATAAAAAGACAAATCCTTGGTCAACAAAATAAATATACGAATATTTTAATAGTATATTTTAATTTTACTGTAAAAGCAGACAATGACCATTGTAAACTGTTTTTAAACAGCGACAAGAAAAGCTTAAAAATACCTAATAACAATAATAAAAAGACAAATCCTTGGTCAACAAAATAAATATACGAATATTTTAATTGTATATTTTAATTTTACTGTAAAAGCTGACAATGACCCTTGTAAACTGTTTTTCTTCTCCATTTCCTTTAAATATATATTTTTCTTTCTTTCTTTCTTTCTTTCTTTCTTGTATTATCATCACTAACTTATGTTTCCATCTTTTTTGCCATAAAATTTTAGCATTGAGTCTTTCTTAAATTCTTTCAATCCATTTTTTTCTTTCCACCCGTTTTCATTCTTTATTTTCATAATTCATGAAAAATCATTCAAGAAATGGTACCCAATGTAGATTTTTTTTTTAAAATCACACATTAAAAACCACACAATAGCAGAAACCAGTATTTCTACTGCATCAACAATTTTAACACAAGAATGTAGACTGTAATTATGATTAAAAAATATCACCAAAGCAAAGTAGGTATTATGATCACTATGGAATCAAAACTGGAAAATTCAAGTTAGAAAAAGAATAACTGAATAAACTATAAATGATTATCCATTCGAACTACATGCATAAACTGAATGACCTAATTTATTCTGGAACAAAGGAAATCAGTGACAAAATTGGTATTCCACCAAGGAACAGAAAATTGGTATCTCACCAAGAAACACAAGCAACTCTTTCTAGTACAAATAAGTGTACATGGTTATATCGATTCAAGTGTTCCTTTAAAAAACTAATAATTTATACCTAATTCTATGATCTCAATAATAATAATAATAATAATAATAATAATAATAAGTTAGAGGACGAGTGGAGACCATCCAAACGACAACATTATTGAGAACGGCCCAAAAGTATAAAACCGGGTCAGCAAGGTAATCAATTGGGAATTGTACAAGAAGTTTAAATTTAACCATATGATCAAATGGTTTATGCACAACCCGGAACCCTTACTAGAAAATGAGACATGCAAAATTCCCTGGGATTTTGAGATACAAACTAAACTCAACCAGATGACAAGTCCTAATGATTATCAAAAAAAAAAAGTGAACTTGTCGGAAAGTGAACTTAGTTGTTCCTGCTAAACACTGGGTAAAATTGACAAAAGCTTGGAGAATTGACAGAAAGAATAGGAATATAGTGGGAGAATCGAAACTATCAAGATTACAGCGTCGCTGATATCTATTAGAAAACTTAGAAGAGTCTTGGAGACACGAGGAGACTTGCTGCCACCCAGTCTCCAATTAAAACTACCAGCTAATGTTAGTATTAAAAACTCGCAAAGAATGAAATAGGAAGAGTAAGAACCTGTCAAAGAATATAATAGGTAAATATAAAAGCCAGGAAATAGAAATTGAGAAAATATGACACCTTAAAGCAAACCCCGATCCAGAGAAAGTAGGATTTCAGAGAATGAGACAGATAAGCACGTTTAAAATATATCTTCTGGCTAAGACTTCATGAAATACAAAAGATTTGTGCTTTGTGAAATTGCTCATCTCTTTTAAAGAGTACTATCAACGAGAGTGAAAAATATGCACCCGAAAATGCAGCAAAATATATATGCATAGTCAATATAAAGACAACTTTTCTTCATCCTAAGTTATGGGTAAAAACCAGGAAAAAGATTGTACGGAATTAAAAATATAAACGAAAATAAATGAATGAATAAATATGATAATTAGTGAAAAAGAAAATTGCAATTACTTAGATATTAGAAGTGGCCATAATCAATTAAGCTGAGATGAAGGAAAAAAATCAGAAAAGTTTACTCAGAAAAACAAGAAAACTGGTCGAGACCAAATTCTGCAACAGAAATCTAATCAAAGGATAAAAAACCTGGACAGTCCTCGTTGTAAGATAGTCAGAAGCTTTCTTTAAATAGACAAGTGTGTAACTACGACTAATAGACAAGAGGACTAGAAAGTTGATGACTATGCAGAAAGTCTTATTTTGGTGAAATGATAGACATATTGTATGTGTCTTGAAAAAGTAAGACAAATCATCAACATTAAGTTTTGCATAGACTCATCGACACAAAAGGACACGTAAACTAATTTTAAGAGTGCAAAGAAAAAGTAATTACAGCTATATGAAAAGAAATAGACAAAGACCACAAAAAAAACAGAAAGCAGAAATGGGAAAAACAACTGTGTGGATATTCTAAGAATGAAACCGCTGAGATTGCACATGAATATGACTTAGGAATGGAAATCTCAATTAAGCAACCGAATCCCCTTTAATTGCAATTGAAAATAACACCATGTGGACCAATTCTCGAACACAAACATTGATAATACGTAGCAGAATATCAATCATACGTTCAGAAGGGAAAGGAGTGAAATTATTAATCATACGAAGAGCAAATAAAGCAAACTAACAGTACCGGGGTTAGATACTAGGCCTGACTTAGTGTGACGGGGATCAATTTGAAATTTCGTAAGAGATTAAAATGTTTTTCATACTACCAAATGCTATATGGACAAATCAGAATCTCTCTTAAAGAATGAGACGCAAAAAATTCAAGTATTTTGAAATACAAACCGACTACCCTAATCCCACCCAGAAGACCAGATTAGATATTGATTACTGAGAAAAAATTGTTGCTGTCCCGGAGGTCTACCATAGAAAACGAGAGAAATAGACAAATACTTGGACCTTGCAAGAGAATTTAAAAAAAAAGGGTAACATTAGGGTAACGATAACACCAATCCCAGTTGGTCCTCATGGAACGGTAGACTTGTTTAGGTCTGCTGGGATACTGAAAAGGGAACGACAGCCATGAAGAAATTCTTTGTCGCTTAGAACACTGTGATAAAACACCATCTAACAATAATTTGAAAATTCTACGAAAGAGCAACAGACCCCACATTCCATTCCCAAGTAACCTGACAACAATTCTTTTGACAAATACATAAGAAATTTTCAGTCTCCCAGCAGCGGAATGAATCAGTTGAAGAAAAAGTAAAACTCGCCGAAATTTAAATATATCTTCGTTGATATACTAAAAATAGCTTGTAAATATCTCTAAAATATCTGCTGTACTTCCTTTTCGATTTCATATGTAATTCACACAGATGTGTATGTACGTTTCAAGCATAGGGGAATGAAAGTAGAAAAACGGTGGCAAATACATTATACGTTTTAGGCGTATTAGAATATTCGTCCCATTCTTAAGTCAGGACCAGAACTTTTTGACAAAAGGCCAATAAATAAAAAGGATTTAGCATACATGAAACACTGAGCAAAGATTGACGCATATCACACAACTTCTCGGGTTTAAACAACTGAAAACTAAAGGTTAAACGCAAATCTAAACTCGTTGTGGCGGGTTAAGTTATAAAGAAACAAAGTAAACAGAGTAAAAGAAAGGTATCCAACGAGTTTTAACTAAGCAAGTATATTTAAAACCTAAGTGCCACCTATTTAAAACCTAAGTACCACAGTAAACCACCCAGGATAATGACAACTCACACTTAATTAACATGGCACCCGGACAGTATTCTGGGTGTCATTGCCGGGCAGTGATCCCTTGTTCACCAACATAGATCAGTATCCTTGTTTCGCGTACGGAAAAAAACGCCCAAATCAGACACGCCAATAGAAAAAATGGACCAGGGAAGACAAAAAAGAAGAATTTCACAGATATTTAAAATCGATCCAACACAAAGAACGTATGGAAAAAGAATAATATAAATTTAGGAAATATCCGCTAGATTTAATACTGCAAGTAAAAATATTGCTGGCCAAGCTAGAATGATATTCAAGAAAGGTTCATTTTATGACCTTAAAATTCTAGAAATATTGGAACAAATAAATAGAGAGAAATAGGAATATAATACAGAAAAACAAAACTTTTCTAACGGAACAGAACTACCCAATAACAAAACAGGGATCATAACATATTCCACCCCCACAAAAAAAAAAAACAGATAATGAAGATAAAATAAAGGAGTAAACAGAATACTATATTACCATCCTTCAACAACCAAGAATGGAAAAATCAACTGAAAATGTTAGTAAATAGTATCTATGATAAAATCGGTATTTCCTTAAGGAATCTGAACAAAAATTTACATTTTAGATAGGAGATTAAGCTAGAAAGACAGGTAAGGAATTATATATGGACAACATAAATTATCTAGAAAAAATCAATAAGAATTGGAGACTTTGATAGAAACAATAAGAATATACAGTCAAGATAAAGAAATGGAATATGGGGTAGAAAATTCACCACGTAGAAAAATGTACCACAGAAGAAACAGAACAGCCAAATCAAGAAGAACTCAGAACAAGTTGAAAAAAGAAAATTAAAGATACTTGAGAATATTTGAAACGGCCACCATCAAAGATGGAAAAAAACTCACATGCCAACAGAGGAAAAATGTTTCAATATTGGTCAGTATGTCTTCAAGTCCTATTAATTTAAAATGCTGAATTTTACAAAATGTTATGTTGTATTTTTGTTTGTAAAATATTGCTTAAACTGTGCGTTTTAAATGTAAAGACACGCTTAATATAAACCCAAATTGAATATATGACTCTGTCCAAATGTCAGCGAACACGGCAAAACGGTTTTGAATCTTTAGAAAAGTTTAAAATTCTTAGAGGCCTTACAGTAGTTTAGAAGAAAAAGTAAAAGCCTAAAGTTGTCCATGCTACCACACAAAAAAATAAAAAATAAAAACAAAAATAAAAACAAAAATAAAAACAAAAATTGTCATTTGTAAAAACTGTATAATCCCTAAAGCCTCCCCAAATCCCAACGGTAGTATAGAAGAAAATCTAAAAAGCCTTGGAAAATGTCCCAATACCGCCCAAAAAAAAAAAATTCAGTACCAGTGAAAGTCAGACAAAAGTACCTTAATCTTAAGTTAAAACTTAAGAAAACTTAAATCAAAATTACCCCGCTTTTTTTTACGTACACATGGGAAGCAGTATGATGTACGTAAAGGTATTTGACTAAACCCATGAACGACCAAACTCAATACTTAAACAGGTCCTGGACGTGAGTTTGACGACTTTACGCTCCGGATCGTTAGTTCGACTGGGGAACTACTGCTGCTCCTCTATGAGAGTGACTTCTATAGAAGAGAATAAAACAGCCATCGATAGATAACCATGACCCACACTCAAACCTCATACACAAACCGCATCGCTCTTTGCGCGGGTAAAAAGTGGGACGCGTCCTGCTGAGGTTGGAGCCCTGGCCTCAGTCTTCGAAAAATCAGCTACAGAGCTCAAACGACAAAAACTACTAAAATGCAAGTAAACACTACAAATAGCGACATTTAACGTAAGAACCTTAATAGAATAGGACAACTACCAGAGCTAATCGCATCGGCCGTAGAACATAAGATTTACATAATATGCATACAAGAACACAGATGAACGCACACCAAAGATATCAAATATCACGAAACTGGCAATGGATGGTCGCTCGTCAATGTATAGGCATAGAAAAACTCTGTCAACGCCGCAGTAGGTTTAGGACCTAGAGCATTAAAAACGCTATATAGCATTGAGAAAATACAACCTAAAATGATGGCAGCTACTTTTAACGGCACCCCCAGAGCAACAATCATCTCCTGCTACAGCCCTATCAATGTTGGTGAAGAAACTGAACTAGTCACTTTCTACGATGAGTTATCCTCATTAGTTTGTAGCATCCCAAAACACAACATGTTAGTCATTGGCATAGACATGAATGCCCAAATCGGGAAAAACGGAAACAACAAATACAGCCTCCACAACACGTCAAATAGAAATGGGCAACATCTAACAGATTTCATGATAGAAAATAGATTAACATGCCTCTATACAAACTACCAAAAATGGGAGGGCAAACTATGGACATACACGTACGCGAACAGTACTAAAGCTCAGATAGACTACGTCCTTATGAACAAGAAATGGAAAAATAGTACTATTAATTGCGAGGCATACTCCTCTTTCGAGGGTGTGTCCACCGATCACTGAATAGTCACGGCGAAAATACGGCTAAGCCTACGAAAAAACGCCAAACGAACAGTAACCAGCAAACACTCTGACTGGGCCCTTTTGAACAACTGAGATATAAGAGATAAATACATATTAGAATTAAGAAACAGATACGAAACACTACAGAAAGGACGGAAAAAAGTACACCAAACGACGAATATGAAAATTTCGTCAATGCGCACCTAGAGGCAGCAGCGAAATGCATTCCAACAAAACTCAAAACTAAATATAGAGTCCCATAGGAAACTTTAGCAGTGAGAGAAAAACGTGCACTAGTGAAAACAGCCTCCGAAAACTATCGAAAAAACCCAACAAACACAAATGCCTTAAAACTAAAAACGGCACAATATCAATTAGCAGGCATATATATAAAGGAACAGACAGAATACATTCAAAATCAGATAGATAAGATTAGAGACTCGGTGGAAGATAGACAATCTAGGATAGCCTGGCAAACAATAAACGAAGTGAGTAGAAGAAAGAACACAGCCAAAGCAAAACTGAAAGCAGCAAACCAACAAGAAAGAATAAAACTGTGGAAACAGCACTTCGAAAACCTACTAGGAAACCCATCGAAAATAACACATGAACCAATCACCAGATTATTTAGTAAACAATTAGACATTAAACTAGGACTGTTCACACAAGAAGAACTCGACTCGGTTCTCAGAAAAAATAAACATAGGAAAGCTGCAGGGCTGGACGAGATACCCCCAGAAGTATGGAAGACCAGACAATTCGACGACATACTGCTCCGTCACTGCAACGTAGTATACAATCAAAATCCGATCGAGAGATGGATGAAGGGATGCATATTCCCCTTCCCTAAAAAGAGGGACCTCGGATTAGCCAAAAACTACCGAGGCATAATACTTACATCCATAGCAGCCAAAATCTACTATGCCCTACTACGAAACCGCATAGAACCCAAAATCGACAACATACTTAGGAAAAACCAAAATGGCATCCGAAGAAATAGATCCACGACCTCACAAATATCAACCATCCGTAGAATTCTTGAAGGTGTACGGGCAAAAAACCTACAAGCGACATTAATATTTGTCGACTTTACCAAGGCTTTCGATTCCATTCACAGAGGAAAGATGGAACAAATCCTACTAGCGTACGGCATACCTAAAGAAACCGTAGCAGCAATAACGATTCTCAAAAGAAACACCAAAGTAAAAGTACGATCACCAGATGGAGACACAGAAGACGTCGACATTGTAGCAGGAGTACTACAAGGGGACACGCTGGCACCGTACCTCTTCATCATTTGTCTAGACTATGTACTTAGAACATCGATTGACAAAATCAGAGAGAATGGCTTCGAGCTGACGAAGAAAAGAAGCAGAAGGTACCCCTCAAAAACAATTACCGACTCCGACTACGCCGATGACATAGCGTTACTGGCAAATACACCCGACCAAGCCGAAACACAACTGCATAGTTTGGAACGAGCAACCGCAGGCATAGGCCTCTATGTTAATGCACACAAAACGGAATATATGTGCTATAATCAAACGGGGGACATCTCCACTCTAAAAGGAACCCCTCTTAAACTAGTAGACAAATTCACGTACCTAGGAAGCAGCGTCGAATCAACCGAAAAGGACATCGACACGAGGTTAACGAAAGCATGGACAACTATCAATAGGCTATCGATTATATTGAAATCAGACCTAACCGATAAAATGAAACGCAGTTTCTTCCAGGCAGCGGTCACATCGATACTGCTATATTGGTGCACTACACGGATGCTAACAAAACGGCTGTAGAAGAGGCTAGACGGCAATTACACAAGAATGCTTCATGCAATCCTGAACAATTCCTGGCGGCAACACCCCAAAAAACATCAACTGTACGGTCACCTGCTTCTCATCACGAAAACTTTTCAAGTTAGACGAACCAGACATGCAGGACACTGCTGGAGAAGCAAGGACAAACTCATAAGTGATGTACTCTTATGGACCCCGTGCAAAAGCAGGACGACCAGCACGAACATACATTCAGCAGGTATGTGAGGATACGGGATATTGTCCTGAAGACCTGTCTAGGGCGATGAACGATAGAGAGGAGTGGCAAGAGAGGGTCAGGGATATCCGCGCTACCAGCGCGACATGATGATGATGATGATGATGATGATGATTGTAGACGAAAGATAAAACTTTTCGAATCAAAACACTGCCGTAGAAATCTCATCAAAGGAATAAATACCAGGCCAATAACCTTTATAAGATACTTAGGACGTTTCTTGAAATAGGATGAGGAATAACTCAAACAGATCTACCGGAATGCAAGAAAGTAGATGTCGATGTACAAGACTTTACGTCCGAGAGATAACAGACAGACCATATGTCAATAAAAGAAGGTAGAAAACGACTCGCTATCATGGAAAAAATTATGGAAGCATCAATACGACGCTTCGAAGTCTACATTAAAAAACTCTCAGAAAGACTGATTATCATGGCCAGTAAAAGCACCGACAATATAAAGGCAAACAGAACAAGAATTACTAGGAAATGGGGAAAAATAAACGTATGGGCATTGCAAGTGACAAACAGGCGAAATCCCACAGGAGAAGACTTGGAGATGGTGACGAAAGCGAAGCCTTAAGCAAAATCTGATTCGCTTCTTACAACAGCACAAAACAGCGCAATTAGGACATATTATGTTGCAGCGAAAATCGACAATACACAAAAGAATAGCAAGTGTAGATAATGTACGGATAGAGACAAAACGATTCATCATATAATTTGTGAATGTTGTGAACTAGTGCAAACGGAATATACGACTGGACCTGAATCACTGGAAGTTGAAATTTCACCATACTACCAAATGGTACAGGCACAACACAGAATCCTTTTTACAGAATGAGACATAAAAAATTATTTGGAATTTGAAAATATTAACAGATCACCAAATACCGACCAGAAGATCAAGTCAAATTTTGATTAGCAAGAAAAAAATTGCCGTCTTGTTGTTTTGCTCCGTCTTAGAGACATCAGCCGACTTTCTTTCATTCCGAAAAGAGTAAGAAATCATCAGGTGTGAAAAAATCCTCCTGTGGAAGAAAACACATAAAACGAATAATAATAATAATAATAATAATAATAATAATAATAATAATAATAATAAGAAGAAGAAGAAGAAGAAGAAGAAGAAATAAACCAAAAATGTTGGCAAAGGTAAGAATTCTCGGAAGATACGGAACACGACTAACTACCCCAAGTTAAACAGAATATTGCATAATAATAGAAAGCAATTGCGCCAGGTAGTCAATAAATGAACATAAAGCAAATTGATAACCCAGATGCAAATGACATGAATCATCTCTGGAGCAAACTATGAAAACGGTGAAAACGGTGAAAACAAAGTAGAAAACCCGAAAGGCTAAATAACGTGAAAGATTAACGACAAAGAATTAAAGACGACCGAGGTTTTAAAATCCATGTGGATTTATCAAAATTTACACTGAAGAAAGTAGTAAATCGGAAGGTACCCAAGTGACAATTTGGTTTTGGTTGAAAAGTCTTACATCTGTTCGCAAGAGATGAAATAAAAAAAGGATTTCCAAATGGATGAGACCGGGAAAAACTTACCTCATCCAGAATGACTACAAAAAAGAATCATTCCAAGCAGGTAAAGTCCAATAATGTTAATCATGTGGAAGTTCCTAAACGCAATAATAAGAAAAGAAATATGTTACCTGAAAGCAGTGGACTATATCTTTTAGAACAAAAGGCTTGCCCCAATGGAACTAGAATCATGAACTATTATATGAAATCAAATAGAGAAAAAAGGTACATCATCTCATGTACATGGATTATATTAGAATATTTGCCAATAATTAAGAAAATAATTAGAATTCTTGGTGAAAATTATTAGTATATTCTGAATTTCGAATTGAAAAATGGGAAAAACTGATTAGAAAAAAAGAAGAAAAATCAGGAAAGAGAACTGTCTCTCCAGGAAAACATCACAAAACATCAAAAAGAGACAAGCACAAATGCCTTGAAGGCATATCCTATGAAATAAACGGAAATGTAAAAAGTAAGAAATGATGACTTGGAAAAACAAGAAAAATTCTTGAAATCAAACAGCGCTGGAAAAACCTAATCAAAGGAATAAATACTTGAAAAGTAACCTCACTAAGATTGTGTGGACTTTTCTTGAACTAATCAAGGAATTAACTCAGACACGTGCTCTAGATAACAAGGGGAATTCATGTCGATGCACAAGGTCTAATACCCTTAAGGGGACAGGCAGATTCTCTGAGACAAGGAAATAAGGGAAAAGATTAATCGCTCGACTCAAGGATTGTGTGGATTCAAATAATATATTAATAAAGGAAAAAAGAGATTGACTGAAACAATGACAGTAGCAATATTACAATTGTAAAATCAAAAAATACCAATGTAAAGAAAAAAAACAACTATATGGACCCTTGAAAGGACAAAACAATGAAAATTTCCCATGAAATTATCAGTACATCGTTACAAAAAAGAAACACTGAATGTCTATTAATAGCAACACAAACTATGCTATAAGGATTGGTTACAATAAAATAATTGTTAATGATATACAAGTCGATGCCTGGTGCAGAACCAGAGGTCATAGAGATGAAACGGTGAAACACATATTCAGGGTTAGCAGGAAAGTAGCGAAAAGGGAAAAGCTGAACAGACACGAGTTGCTTGGGATCCACTGGAAATTGTGCATGACACTGACATTTTAACTTATTGACCGATGGCATAAGCACTAACTTGGATACATAGAATCCTAAGGATTTTTTTATACAAACGTATAATGCTATTCCAACCAGAACTCTCAATCTAGTATTAATAAGGAAGAAAAAAAGAACTTGTTATTTAGTGGATCTTGCTGTTGCGCAGAACACTGATTAAAATAAATGGAATACAAAAAAATGTACCAATAACTGGAACTTGCCAGAAATTTGAACAACTATGAAGCATAATGGCAACGTCAGTATCAACGAGTTGGAACATACCTGAAGAACCTTGAAAATAGATTGACTGAAATAAAGGAAGAACTAGGTACATTCAGACCACAGCAGTGCCATATTCGGTGATAATTACTTTAGGGGATGAAAGAAAAATTTTATCACTCATATTCCAGTGAAATCCACCAGTTACTCGTGGTGATAAAAAAATGATCTTAATCTCATTAACGGAAGCAATATATAGATCTTGACATAAAGTGTATTGTTCGTCATCTACGAGGTAAGAATCATGTTTTTGAATTCCGTTTGTTGATGTACTATAGTAAAGGTTGTACTCATGTATGGGAAAGGGCATTTTACTAATATCTGCGTATCGTATATGTATATATGACCATGTACATATACGTGTATGTATAGTATGTGTATACACACAGATCTATGTACATACATACACAGGATATATTAAGATAGTTTTCCTGTAGGGACAATGGTGATGGTCAAGCGGAATCTTTTAATATATATCCATATTTTAAGTCAAATACTCGCTTATAAATAAATCTTGTAAACTCACCACGTACTCTCGATCGATCATATGTTCAATCATTATATGATGAAGCTAAACTGATGAATATACTAAATTAAACATAGTTAAGCTAAATGAAAAAAAAACAATATTGGAAATCAAAATTGTCAAAATAATAATATTGCACAATCGATTAAAAATCTCTGGGTAGTTAATCAGTTTTTATCGAATGACTAACTTTTTGAACAAATGATTCTGTCATTGTCATTATGACCTATGAAGTTATCCAAATATATGTGAATTTGCATCTCTTATATGTTGCAGATTTGCCCAACAAGAGTTTAGAAATGTGAGTTCTTTAATAGATGTATCCCTTGCAACTGTGAAAATAAGGTAGCTGGGAGAAGGAGGTGTAATTAATCATTTTCCTTACAGCAATTGTCTAACTTACAGACTTTGCTCGGCAAGGTCATCCGTTTTGGTGACTATCTCCCTACGGGTTATTCTTCATAACTTCTTAAATGCTCTTATTTGCCCAATGCAACGAAGTTTCTGCAGCCCTAGGAATGAAATCGATGATTTCTGCATGTTACAAACGATTAACACAATATAAAGCTATATATGATATAAGAATACGCTACTACCCAGAGAAATGTTTACCGTTTGGTAAAATTATAAGTATATCATTGGTATAAATGAAAGTAAACATAATTTCTCTCTCAATTATTATTATAATGGGTTGAATGCCCATAAAACTACAGGGACTTTGATTATGCTATGGCAAGAATTATAGTTCAAAGTATCCCAGAAATGACAAGATTTCGAATTATTTTCATTACGTCTAGGTGAGTATCAAAAAGGAATTTTCTGAAGAGGGTAACATCACAAACTTCTAACAAGGTATTGAATGGCCAGTGTTTATCGTTGCTATATTTAAATGAATGTTTTACTTCACGGAACTAACCATTAAAAAAATCTAGTGAGAACATGCAGATAAAGGTAATAAAAAATATGCCCATCGCTGAAAGGTCTTTAACCGATACATAAGCAAATGTTCAAACCCAGGAACATTGAACCCATCACGCATATACACACTTGCTACCTTCTGACAGAAAAGTAAGTGAAAAATCAGAATGTAATTTATTTAACAGCCAATTTTTTTGAATTTTAGCCTGGCAAAATTATGGATAAGTGGGGTTTCCTCGACTGGAATTAAGACTGCCAGGTTACATATACTTATATGTAATGGTACAAATATCGACCACTAATTGTAGAAAGTCGGTTTGGTCGATGACTATTTCTTCTAAATTGGCTGACCAATGCCGATTATATTAACTGAAGATTTTTTGTAAATTTGCTGAATGGCTGGGGGAGGCTATGACATAATCATTGCAGACATTTTGACGAACTCTGCGCGTAAGGCGACAGAGGCAGTATAAAACATATGGGAACATACTACAGGAAAACACTAATTAACTAATAATGTCATTCACCAGGAAGAGTTTTTACGTGCCACTTTAATACTGTTTAATATAAATTAGGTACCTCTATGAACACTGTCTTCAATAATGGCAATATCACTTTTTTCTAAAAGCAATTTGCATATTTGCTGAAATGGTTTTTAGAAATATGAACAGTTACCCTGATCGCAAAGTTGAATCATGAAGTTTATCATTAGAAAATATTTACTTTGCTGAACCACGCTATAAAAATCCTTTTGTAAATCTATAAACTTCATTTAAAGATGAGACTCATCGCATTTTTAAAGATTTTTACTAGCCAGCGTTCATCTCCTTAATGTTGCTGGAATCGATCTGAACACACACAATTACTACTATACTGTCTATAGTCTGAAAAACTGAATTGTTTAGAACTATGATTTTCGACGGAATAGTTTTCTTATGAAAGCAGGTCAAGGAAAATTGTTGTTGCCAAGAAAACAATGAATTTCGTTTAAGGGAAACATCTTAAAATTATAGACAATAAATAATATCATATCATTAAAAAAAGTCAATTCTCTAGTCAGAAAAAGCTACAGAGTATATTCAATATTTGATCAATTTGTACCTCCTCACAAAATGCTAATATAAGGACAATGCATTCAAGAACAGAGAAAGAGTACAATATCTGACTTGTACTGGAATTTAACTGATGTATAAATATTTATTACGGCCAACCTTTTATTAAACATTACTTATACGCATTGTATTAGTATCATAACATTTCGTTAATATGTCTTGCTTGAAAAAAGTAATACCTCATTTAACACCAATTTATGAATCTTTCTTTTAATTCCTATTCTTCTTGTTTCTATTCACTAATCGTATGATTGTCATTAGAATATAACTCGATGTTCAACAAACATTTCAATCATGTTTTTTGAGTATTAAAGCACCTAAAGTTTTCAACTACTACGATCGCATTCTAGGGCACCTCTGGTGGTGTAATGGTTAGCAAGTTAGACAAGCGAACCTACACGAGTGAGTTCGAGTCTCATTGGGTGCCCCATTCATTTGGCCTTGTGCTAAATCGAAGTAAAAGACCTTCGTAAATTACTACTACGATCGCATTCTAAATGAATTTTAGCTTATTCTTGTTATTACCAGCCTGTTAACTTGCTTGCTAAAACTTGCTAAAATAACATTATACCATGATATCATAATTAAAAGCAATGAGATATTTCGATACTTGTAATTCTAGCTACAAAGTAGTGATTTTGATAAATCCTCTATTTGCAAAGATTAATGGATTGATTGACTATAATGGCTAGTAAAATTGTCTGGAGTAAGGATATTTCTTCAGGTTAGGTAATTTCATAACTTCTTCATTCATATTTACATTTTTGGGTCATTCCTTACTACTATTTAGCACGTGGTTATGGGATATCAAATACTTTAATATAACACTGATATTTTTAAACAGATTTAATAAACCCATTGATTGGAACCTAGCACGTACAAACCATCCGAATCATAGTGGACCTTGGAGTAATGGCAATATTGGTGTTCATCACACTCTTCCAAATCTGCAAACACGGAGCTTCACCATCAGATACTGTTTATTATCATATTAAGAATATCCCTTTTTAGGGAGGAGGCTGACTCATCTGTATGGCCAGGACACTGTTTTTTTCGTAAGCTCTGTAGGGAGTATTGATAGAAGGAGTGGAGAAATATTTTGTAACACATCCATGAAACTACAGTTACTTATAAAATTGGAGGGATTTAAAAAATAAAACGGACAGCAAAATGTAGCACTAGAGATTTACAGTCATTATTTTATACTTTCATTATTTTATATACAGTCAGTATACTTTATATTTTATACTTTCATTTTTTTATATACAGACATTATACTTTATATTTTATACTTTCATTATCTTATATACAGTCATTATACTTTATATTTTATATGTTTATTATTTTATATACAGTCATTATACTTTATATTTTATACTTTCATTATTTTATATACAGTCATTATACTTTATGTTTTATACTTTCATTATTTTATATACAGACATTATACTTTATATTTTATACTTTCATTATTTTAGATACAGTCATTATACTTTATATTTTATACTTTCATTATTTTATATACATTCATTATACTTTATATTTTATACTTTCATTATTTTATATACAGACATTATACTTTATATTTCATACTTTCATTATTTTATATACAGTCATTATTTTATAAAATGTACTAATTCCTTACCCAAGAATAATAGCTTCTGTTTGATATCTTGACTGATATATAAGGCATTATGAGAATTTATCTAAATCCAGAGAATACCTTATTCTGTCGATAACTGAATTGTGTATGTTGGCTAAAATGAAACGTTATTTCCAGAGGCGTTTAAAATATATTAATTTCTATAGTTTACATCTAATAATACGATGCTTAATTCAATACTTGGGAATGTACGTTTGTTGATTTGGTGAGTCAATTTGTTTAACAATATATCAACGCTTTATGAGTTGATTAATGCCAACGTCTCATTTTATGTAAAAGTGGGAATATAAGCGTGGCTATGTATTCAATGATAATTTTTTTCAACTGATTTTTAATTTATCTATGATTATTTCTCTGATAAATTTATGTAATATCAAGTATTATTATCTGATTAAAAAAAACAACAACAACATATACACAGATCTATGGTATCAAGGGATCCAATATAGTATAAATAGCTGGAATTGAACCAGGGTAGACGAACGAATATTTGATGTGTGGTTTTCGAAAAAAGTTAGGTCAACACAATCTATCTCTAATTTAAAAACATTGATTTTTCGTTACTCGTAACATCTTTTAGTGAACAGTTGTATTTTAAATAAAGACCTTATAATACCCAAAATTATTTTCAGCTAAACTATTTGCGAAATCACGAAATAGATTTGTTTAAATTTACCGCGCTAAATTCTATATAGCTTAAGTGTTATTTGTATGGAGGTGTGGGTGTGATAGAATCAAGATAGGATGGGAAAAATGAAAATAAATAAATAACCCCCCACAGAAAAAGAGAAATGACTTTATAATTGAACATTCTAGAATGTCACGTGGCTTCTATATCTTAGAATATATATATATATATATATATATATATATATATATATATATATATATATATATATATATATATATATATATAACCCAAAACAGAAAGAAGGAATCAAACCAGGGTAGATGAACGATTATTTGCAGTGTAGTTTTCAAAGAAAGTTGTGTCAGTTCAATCTGTCTTTAATTTAGAAACATTGATTTTTCGTTACTCGTAAAATCTTTTGGTGAACAGTTGTATTTTGAATGGAAACCTTTTAATTCCTAAAATTACTTTCAGCTAAACTTTTTCAAAATCACGAAATAGAGCTGTTTAAATTTACAGTGATAAAGCCTATATGGCTCATCTATGACTACTCTTAATCTAAGAAAATACGTACCTGATGTAGTATAAAAGCGTTAATTAAAAATGCAAGTGTCCTCAAGACAACCGGAAAAGATCAGGAGCCTAGTCTTTATTAAGATATCATCAGCCTTAGTGGAAATGAAGTTTCAAAATAGGGCAGTAAACATAAACCATAAAAGTGATACAGGAACATATGAAGTTAGTTTAGGTATTGAGACGATAAATAAGGCATAAATAGAGCAGGATAACGAACATTAACTGAGTTAAAACTTTTTTTTTGTGACCTGCTGTTCCATGAACAGTCACCGGGAATGTTCGCGTTCACATCTGTGTCAGGTGCACTGATAATAAGCAACCCCTGGGTCTGGTATAGCCACAATATAGCACCTATGAAAAAAATGTTGAATCAAAATATGACACAACGTGTCGGTGTCATGATCGGCAGGTGCTCTCCAGATAGCCAACATGGCGAATGATGGCTGTTCTTTTTCCAGGTACACGAATGGCGATTTAATGAACGACCCCCAACCAAAGACGCAAACGCAAAACATGGACTAGGGAATGCAAACAACATACATTTAACTGCTATGTTACGAGCAACCCTACAAAAACAGGATATAGGAAAAGAATGATAAAGAAGTGGTAAGGAAGCACTAATTTTTAGACAAGCCAAAGAACCACTGATAAGTCAGGACAATAGTAAAGAAACGTTGGTTTTCTTATTATGAAATACTAGAAATACACCAGAAAATAAATAATGAACAAGATAGTAATACATTATCAGATAGACGAAGTATTAACAAACAAAACAGCCAAACCGAAATGAACCGCTAATTTCAGAAAAAAGAAACGCCACACAACGAAACAACACCGAGCAAACACTAACACTTGAAAAAACGTAAATCTAGAAAACTTAAATAGTATTATGAACGGAGAAAAGACTACCTTATCATCACTAAATAACATAATATATAGAACGTTTAAGACGGAAACGGAAAAAATAAATCAACTAGTAACTTATATACCAACGAATAATTTAAGCAAAATAAATGAACTAATCTATGCAGGAGCAAAATTAGTTTGAGAAATTTTGGATCACCTCAAAAAGCACGAAGAAAAACGCAAAACCAGCATTGGAAATACGACTGGAAACACCTTAAAATTATAAAACATAGAAAATACGCAAGAACATGATAGACAAAAAAGAAAAATCAACACAAGAAAAAATAACAATAATACAAGTTGAGGAAATAAACCGGAAACTAGAGGTTAAAGAAGGAAGAATAAAGAGATATCGACAAAGGGCCAAACAAAACAGACAAAATAGAACATTCCAAAACTGGGAGGAGATGACACTAAAACATACCAACGACTGGATGCAATAGAAAGCGAACGATGTTGAACTAGATTATTGCAACTAAAAAAGAAAATGAAACGGCCGAATGGGTAAGAAATATGACCAAATAGTTAGGAGGGTTTGAAGAAGGCCCAAAAGTGGAAATACACATCGATTTACTCAAAACGACATTCAAATAATATCAAACTGGAAAACGCTAGACCATGATGGAATACACAGTTTCTGGTTCAAGAATTCCAAGTCCGTTAACGACGGACTAGCACTAGAAATGTACAGATGCCTACAAGGAGCAGATGTACCCGAATCGATGAACAAAGGAAAGACTGCATTGATCCATTAGGACCGAAGCACAAGAACAACCCCAAGCAACTACAGACCTATAACCAGCCTATCGATTATGTGGAAAATATTAACACCAAAAATAAGGGAAGAGATTTACTACCCGCGTACAAGCCGTGGATTGTTCCCTAGGGAGCAGAAAGGACGCCACAAGAGATCCAGGGATACAGCAGACTTACGTTACATAGGTCAGCAGATCCTGAACGAGAGCAAGACGAGATGGAAAAAAATTACCTATGGCCTGGATTGACTAGAAAAAGGCCTATAATATGCTTCCGCAAAGCTGGATAATAAACGGTCTCAGAATATACAAAATATCAGATAAAATCATAAACTTTACCGAAAAAAATTATGGAAACCAAGAGAGTGGATTTGGAGACAGAAGGAAGAAGATTAACTGAAGCAAAGATCCAAAGAGCTATTTTCAAGAAAACGCACCGTTACTGTTCATAATTGCCATGATGCCACTTAACCACATACTCAGAAAATGCATAGCCGAATACAAACTTTATAGATAGCAAAATAAGTTCAACCACCTAATGTACGTGGACGATATCAAACTATTTGCAAAAAATGAAAAATAACTGGAAACTCTAATACACGCAAAATATATAGTCAGGACTTAGGAATGGAATTTGGCAAAGGAAAATGTGCCATGCTAGTAATGAAAAGTTGTAAACAACACGTGACTGACAGAATGGAACTACCAAATGAAGACAACATTAGACGCTCGGTGAAAAGGAGACATACGAATATTTGGATATCTTAGAGGCTGACGCCATCAAACAAGCGGAGATGAAAGAAAAAATTAGGAAATAATATCTGTGGGGAACCATAATGTAACATAAACCTTTTCAAAGAAATAAATTCCTGGGCTGTATTCCTCGTTAGATATTCGGGACCCTTTTTGAAGTGGACCAGAGAAGAACTTAATCGAATTGACCAAAGAACAAGAAGACTAATGCTCATGCATAAGGTAGTATATCCCAGAGTTCACGTTGACACCAGGGAAGAATGGAACTTGCAAGAATTGAGGGCAACGTTGATGCATCGATACAACTCGACTACATGGAAAAGCAGGAGGACTAATTACAGCCATCTGAAACGATACTGATTAAATGATGGCCAAGAGAATTGCCAGATTACTGAGAAGAGTCCTGGAGACTTGTAGAAATTTGCTGTCACTCAAACTCCCGTGAAAAACCATTAGTTAAAACTGATGTGAAAAACTCTCAAGCAGTAATAAATGATAATTATAGTAGTACGACTACTTACGATCAAGCAATATTGATTTTAAAAAAGGCTTGTTTTCTGACCTTGAGATCCTATTTACCCAACCCCTCCGCTTGGGCAGGATATGACACAAGGTCAATTTTTTAAGCGGAGTTTAGCAGGTTTGAATTCAGAGTTTTCCTTCTCCTAGACTAGTTGCCTCACCAAGGCTGAAGAACCTACTCTGCCCTACTATTTACCCATAGCTAGAGGGAGAATTATTGGATTCATACCTTTCCCAGGGGTATTAGTGCTATGTGAAATGCAAACAGACTTGTCCAGGAATTGAACTCAGATCGCCGTGTCCATATCCGGTGACGATAAACATTACACCACGGGCACCTCCTAATACTAGATACTAGAAATATTTGTACATGTAAATCGTTGAGAATATACTTAAAGAGATGCCCGCTATGAATTGAAAGAGAAAATATTGAAAATAATTCTACACAGAACCCAACATTTCGACATGGATGTTAACACTTGGTTAGGCGACAAGTCTAGGAGAAGGAAAACTCTGAATTCAAACTTGTTAAACTCCGCTTAAAAATTGACCTTGTATCATATCCTGCCCGAGCGGAGGGGTTGGTAAATAGGATGTTAACACTAAAAAACAAAGAAAATATACAATTAATGATAAAAAGATGATGAGTTAACTGAAGGTGACATTTCCACCCCTAAATAATAAAGATAGGAAAAACGTCCATAAAGAGGTTATGTTATATTTTGACCTTCGATCCGGCCCAAAAATGCTATTTCAAGGTGATACACCGGAAGGAAGGGACACATTCCAATGGCCAGTAATCGAAAGAGATCGCGTGGGCGGATTAAGGCTTATGATATGGGACAAGGTGAAGGTCACTTTGTGCCACTACAGTGATGCACCGGAAGAGAGTAACCTCCTAACTGCATGACAGTTATTTCTGCTTGATGACGATTAAACATCCGATTTCAAAGATCCAGTAGGTGATCATGTGGGCGTTGAATTATTTTTTGACTCAGTTGAGTTTGGGATGCCAAAGCAGTTACCAGTAGAATTCCAGACACCTAGAGACCAGATGTGGTAGGGAAAGCCTCACCCGACCGAGAGGGCCCTCGGAAAAACCCCGATGCTGTGGACCCCAAAATCAGGAGAACAAGAAAGACACAACGTGACGGTCATAACAGTGGGGTCAAAATATAAAGTTTATGTTCGGTCTTTAGCACCCTCTCACATGCAAACCTTGAACAACCCTTTCGAACCCTTGCAATAAAGTGAGATGTAAATAAAATATTGTTATGAAGTCTACCTGCTTCCTTAATTCACGCGTCTGCCTTTGATGTTGTGTCGCTGTGAATTATTCTAAATATATATGTGCATGTATGTAGATGTGAATCTACATATGTGACTATATAACATAACTCCGATTTGGTGCTTGTGCCAGCAGAGTTCTTCAAGGATTCAAAACGAACCTGGTTACCGTAAACGACAGTTTTAAGCATCACAACACGACATCAACGAAGAGGGACAAGGAAAAATGCTGGAATTGAAAGAAGTAAAAAGAAATAAAAACAAGAATAAACCATCAACAATAAAAGGAACGGACCGGCGCGGAAAGGACAGAAAGAAAAGAAGAAAACAATGCAACGTGCTGGAAGAAAAGAAGAAGAAAAAAAAAGAAAACAAGAACAAACCAGCAACAGAAAAGAGAAAAGAAAGAAAAAAAAAACAGGAAATGTAAGTAGATTGCTCATTCATGTAACTTCTATCTCTCTCTGTTATTTAAATTGGGTATAATAGTGAAAGATTTGTTTTAATGACAAGGGCCTTTCTACAAGCATATAATTGGAAATAATTTTTAAAAAAATGTGTGGTCCCTAAAAAAAAATTGAAATTACTGCTATGTGTAATATTGTATCGAAGTGAGGGAGGAAAAAAGAAGGGAACAAAAATGGCTATGGGACAGTTATTTTCCGTTTTTTTGATAGACAGCTTATCGTGAACAATAAACTTTATGAATGGGGATTTTTTTTTTATCGCAAATAGGTCTTTGTGAGTAAAAAAATTCGTTGTAGCTTTTCATTGGTCCAGACAGGTGATGATTGAAAATTATAATTTCAGTCCAAGATCTGAAATCCCACATATCTGTAGTTAAGACTTTTTGGCTCAGGTTTCCATGTTTGGAACTTGTGGATTGGAAATGAGAATTTTAATCCGAGAGATGGAATCTTGGGAGCATTAATGGTATTGTCCATGAATTTCCCAGATTGGTGTTTGTCTGAAGAATGCGCATATACTTTTTCGATATTTATGAAGTTGGGAAAATCGATATTTTCGGCGCTGGTAGAATCAGGCCGGTTGTTTTGCGGTGGAAATTGTTGATATTAATTATTGAAGACATAGGTATTGTCTTGAAAACGGTCTTGCCGTGGAGGCAGAGTAACTAAGAGACAGATGCTTTTGTGTCTGACGAGGCAGACAGGTATTTTGTGAGTTCCCCCTGGAGTGAAGCTTTGAGACTGTTATTGGGGAGGATATTTTGAAACAGGATTTTGGATGTAATTAAGAGATGCGCAGAATTTTGACAGAACCAAGTGTGGCGAAGATTCGCAGATTCGGATATATTTTGAATTAGAAAATGTTGGCAGAATTTATTAAAGTTTGGGTTGTTTAGAAAAAAAAAACCGGGATATTTTGTGAAAAGAAAAAAAAAGAAGAAGAATGCTCGTAAGCTATTGAAAAAGTTGTATTATAAATCAGGCTTAATTTATGGTACTATAGACTGAAATTGAATAAGCTGGGAAGCAAACCTATAGTTATCGTGTTAAGGTAAAGACAGAGAGGTAGATATAAGGTTGAAAAAAAAGGGACATTGAATGAGCAATTTATTATAAAAAAAAAGAAGAAAAAGAAAAAAGAAATGAAAACCAAAATAAAAACGTACAGGACAATAGAAAAAAAAGACGGAAAAGAAAAAGAGAAGAAGCTTGAACATTGTTGAACACAGCATATGAAAAAGAAAAAAGAAAGAAAGAACAGACATTTTTAGTAAAATAGACAGTACATCACTACATAGATTGAAAAAAGAAGAAAAGAAAACTGAACATTTTTGAACTGTGATTGTAACATTGTTTTGACTTGTTGTAAAGTGAAAATTTTTGAGTTTGTTTGAGTTTAAAGGCGACATTAGAAGTTTTTTCCCTGTTCATATTATGAAATTTGACGAATACCATTAACAGAGGATTTGATCCTAGGTTTACTAATATTTGTAATTATATTGATTCTAACAATTTTTTTTTTTTTTTAGAATTTGGGGTTTTCGTGGAATAGGAAATATTCTTTTTGGGGTTTCTGTTTTTGAGGAAATCGTGGGCTGACGTGAGAGTAGAACAGACATTTATTCAAGGGATTTACAGATTGTTGTTGAAAGCAATTCTATCGAAGAATTCGCCGACCCATGAAGCTGTTGAGGGCCTATTTGGCTTCTATTTTTTTAGTTTGGAGTTCCGAGGATGGAATAAAAGAAAAAAGGCGTGGCCTACTCCAAAATTTTGTGGATGATGTCTGAGTCTTTCAGTCACGATGGTGTTTTGGATTCGTGTGTGATTTGGCAAAGTGAAACGAATCTGGGAAAGGCGAGGTGCCTATATATTGGTAGCTACGAAGGTTCCTGATTAAACTGAAAAGAAACCCGGCGTGGGTTTGATCAGGTAAAGCATGTTTCCTCAAGGGCTTGCAAACCAATGGGCATGGAAACAGAAACTTTAAAAAAAAAAAAAAAAGGGTAACACATTTCAAATTAGTATTTTGCGTGGACTATTTTAGGTGGTTTACAGCATGCGTGCCAGATTGTGATATATACGGATGTATTGTGATACTTTGTTTTGGCCATGAATTTTGTGGATTTTTGTGGAATGCTTTGGGCCTTTCATATTATGTTTTAGTTTATGAAATTCTCCGATTACTCCAGGAAGTAACCTGTTGAGCAAAGAACTAGAGTGTGGTCATGAGGAATCCAGGCAAAATGTATTGCAGGAATGACCAGGGTCACTAAGTTTGTGACCAGGATATGGGACCAGGGTATGGTCCTTTTAGGGTTTAGAAATTTCTTCAAGGAATTACGGAGGGCCCGCTGTGTTGAGAGGATAAAAAAATGCATCCGTATAGTACCTTGATGCACGCATGTCAAGATGGCCAACCACGCAAAGATAGTAAGAGAAATTTAGATAATAATTAGCCGGGCAAGTGTTACATAGAGAGAAAGACGCCCTCTAAGTAAGATTTTATTTGCTGTGTTTCAAGTTTGTTTGTTTTTGTGTGTGTTTTCAGCCATTAGTGTCCATTGAAAATTATTCTGTAAAATATGTGTGAGGTTGATGGAGACGAACGTGAAGAAAATTCCACATGTTGAATTTTGAAAAATAATTAACGGATGAATGTTATATTTTGACCTTCGACCCGGCCCAAAAATGCTATTCCAAGGGGGTACACCGGAAGGAAGGGACACCTTCCAATGGCCAGTAATCGAAAGAGATCGCGTGGGCGGATTAAGGCTTATGATATGGGAAAAGGTGAAGGTCCCATTGTGCCACTACAGTGATGCATCAGAAGAGAGTAACCTCTGAACTGCATGACAGTTATTTCCGCTTGATGACGATTAAACATCCGATTTCAAAGATCCAGTAGGCGATCGTGTGGGCGTTGAATTATTATTTAACTCAGTTGAGTTTGGGGTGCCAAAGCAGTTGCCAGTAGAATTCCAGACATCTAGAGACCAGATGTGGTAGGGAAAGCCACACCCGACCGAGGGGGCCCTCGGAAAAACCCCGACTGTTTATGTTCGGTCTCCAGCACCCTCTCACATGCAAACCTTGAGTAACCCTTTTCAAACCTTACAAATAAACTGAGAGGTAAAATGTTGTTAAAGAAGTCTTCCTGCCTCTTTCTGCGTGCGTCTTTCTCTATTATTGAGTCGTTATGATACGGCAAATGAGTATATATATGTGTATTTCAGCATGAATCAGCAGATGAGTATATAACAGTTAAAAAAGTAAACAAATCATTAAAACACATTCCAACGGACCGTGTCACCGAACAGAAGGAGTTAAAATAGGCGGGAGCAAAGAGTGTGAGTGATAAAATAAGTATCTCACAAAGAAATCCGAGCAGAAATGCAAAACCTGGAAAGAAACTTAGGATAGAAAAACGAATGAAGAAAACAAAAAAGCGAAATTATTAAGGAAGGTAAAAAGTACAAGAGCCCAACGGAACAAAAAAAAAAGCCAAAATGACAACTGCTAGCAAGTTTGACCACAAAACAGGAAGAAATATTTTAAAGGATAGTGATGAACCAAGGGAGACTCAAAAGGTACTTGGACTAGGCCAAGAAATCTAAATAAAACAGAATATTCCGTAAAAACGAAAGGAAATTCTACCAACAAGTTGGTGGAGAGTTCACAATGAAAATTTAAAAAAAATTGGATGCAAAAGAAACAAAACAATTGTGGAGTAAGATATAGAAGCTGTGGGAAGATAATAAAATGCTGAACGGATAAATAACATGATAAATATTTCAAAGAAATTGAAGAAGGCCTTGAGGTAAATATACAACAATAATCTGGAACCGGAAGACTTATTTAGATGCTAAACTGGAATACCTCATATCATGAGTGCATACCTGGTTTCTGGTTATTAGAAATCACGTCTGTCCACGATTAATTGTCTATGCTACAACGTAAATCCCAACAATTAACAAGCATAGGAAAATGGATGATGAAAGTTTGAACTACTCTCATTCAGAAAAAGCCTAAAAAGAGGGCCATATGCAGCAACTGGTGAATGATTTCGTGTTTACCTATGATACAAAAATTTCTTACCGCACTTATTAAAGAAGAAATCTAAGATTTGCAAGTATGCAATGGATTATTCCTGAAAGAAAAAATAATGCAGCAGGGAAACGAAATGTACATAGGACATTAGATATATCGCCCAACTCATCCTCAATGAAGTAGAAAAAAAAGCATTGGCAAAGAGCCAATATATTTGTCACCCAAGAACTTTGAGTACTTTGCACTATCTTTCGAGAACAAACCATGTTTGGAGTCAGGCCGAGTTGTACCAGCGAACATTTCGGATAGAATTTAATCGAATATTCTTTTTAGAACCTTGGCTAATACACTTGTAAGTTTCCTGCGGTTTAGTTCTGTCATCAACAATGGAAACCAAGTCTTTTGTGGTGCTGTTCGATATTTAGGTGTGTCTACACAGTTCTTGCTATTCTGACCAAGAAAACTCTGAGATAGTGTTGGTTACTTATCAAAACCGAACGTTCCTTCCGAAGTTAAAATCTGTTAGACCATGTCCTCTTCCTCAATTTCTGAGAATTTACACTGCCAAAGGCGCAAAATTACGTGAAATAGCATCAATCAACTGAGACGCTTTCTACTGAGGCTGCATTATTGTGCTGCTTAATGCTTTCTTTTTATAACACACTCCCAGACACATACACATAAACACACCAGCACACACACACAAACACACACGCACACACACACACACACACACACACACACACACACACATATATATATATATATATATAAATTTCAGAGTGCATATCGTAAACACACAGTCAAAGATATTTTGTGATTTATGCTACACTTTTTGGCCCTACGGTCATCTTCGTGAGTAAATTATAGTCACCAATACCGTTGAGCCTCTGTCTATTCTATCCCAATATATATATATATATATATATATATATATAAATTTTATTATTATTAGTTTTATCAGTTACGAAAGGAAACAAAGCGAAGTTGATTTAGCAAAGATCACTTATGTTCACTTGTTATACAAGACAAGTTCAAATTTACATTGAAAATCATCTTACAAAATTGTTGCACTTTATCCAGCTTTGAAGATTTACCATTTACTCAAGTGCGAAAACTGCAATATGTTTTGCTGACAAGCTGATTAAATTATATCGATATTGAAAATTCTGAAAATCCATAAAGAAGATCACCCACAGGTGACTGGTTTGCTTTAATGGCATATCAACCTTTGTTGGCCATTCAAATGGTAAAGCCATCCTTATAAAAGAAGAGTAATGATACTACTTATCTCTAGCTCGATGTATCAGATGATTCTTACTTTTACCAATGATGTTAGTTCGCAAGTGAACGTAATATGTCTGGATTTCGAACGCTCTATGATCTCACAGTTCGGCATTTTATCCTCTACGTCATCGGCAATTCCATTTGAAACTGTTTTTGAATCATTTGCATGAATTTGATAATTATCAAAAAAATCTATAATTGATCTCGTATCCGAGTACATTCTGTTCATCTCGCTATTTTAATGATATGCTTAGTCATAGACTCCGCCTAAAACCTAATTAAAATGAGAAGTGTTTAAAAAAATATTAGTTTGCAGTTTCGTCTTGTAGCCTTAAGGCAAAATATAATGAAAGGAAAGATACATTTTAAAAACTTTGTTAATCGAAATAGCAATTAACATTGGAATGTTTAAACAGGTGGGATGTTTTAGGTAGAAAAGCTGAAGAAAAAAAGATAAAAGAAATTAAAGAAATGTGAAAAAAAATGTAGAAAATGTGCAAATGAAGTTGTTTTCACTCGATTAATATTTATTTTTATATTATTGATTTTAACCTGAATAATTTCATAAAAGAATTTAGATGTGTTTAAAAATCGTGATAAAAATGTTGCGATGTAAAAGGATTACATCAAAGGGAATACCTCACATTCGTTTGAGTTATGCTTAAAGCAATTACATATTTCTTTTCCCTCAGCAATAAAAATAAGCATATATATATATCAGCTATGTGTGGAATCAGATTAATGCGTTAAAGCACCCTGTGCTGAAAGAAATCACTGCAGAGTAATAATATCAAGTTAACCTATTTTTTCATATTTCGTATGCTCGAGTAATGGCTTCTGTGAGACATGATATCCATTCAGCTAGGCTATATCAATCCATAGGCTTACAAGATCTGTCCATAATTGTTCTGTTATTTCTGTACGTGGGATTTTTTTTCTCTTGTGGCCTATATCCTATGAATGCTTGTACAAATGCGTATAAAATCCTCCACCATTTTTCTGGTAGCTATCTCTCCGCAAAACAGAGAATTTCTTCATACATGCCTTTTTTATTTTACAATGACAAGCGACCAATTATATTATTTACACTTCACACAAACCTTCCAAAATGAAAGTCATATTTTCGTCTTGAAGACATCTATTCTTATTGCTTTAACTGATTAAACCCGTTCGTTGTTCTTCAGAATATCAGGAATTGTTTGGTTTAGTTTCTTATTTAATTGCATCAATTTTCTTGGTTAATTTAATGGCAAAGCCATCTTTGTAGAAGATCAGTGATTGAACGATTTTGCCTATTGCTCTGGAAATATGGTGACAATAGCATTCCATAAGATATCTGCTTCGAACTGACCGTAACACAGAGACTCTAGTTTGAACTCACTATGATAGTACAATTCAGTGAGTTGACTAAGCAACGGACACTTCTTTCAGTGTCTGGAATGTTGTTCTCTTCCATCTTTTGTTGGATTTACATTGATCCCAGCATCAAAACCCTGGCTTTTAACTTCAAATCGAAGTTTTCACAGATATTTTGATTTTTTTAAATAATTTGACGGATTTGTTTACGTCTGAATATTAATTTATCTGAAAATAGATGGAATTTTCAAGTAGGGTTTTAAAACACTTAAGCCTAGTTAGAAGAATTATTATTGTAATATTTCTGGGCAATAACTTTTTAGCCATGTATTCCAATAGATTATATTGGGCAGACATTTACATTAACATCGCAATCTCAAGAAAAATGTTCTTTTATTTTCTTTAGTAGACACCAAAAATTTTTTTCAGTTGAATTATTTCCTGCAGCAAAAACATAATTTAAAACAAGTAAAATATCTCATTATAATTGCTGATTTTTCAAACGTTATGAACTATTCAAGAAATTAAGTCGTTATCAGTGGAAAAAAATTGTGAAGAAACTATTTTTTTAGAAAACATTGAAGTATAACAATGTGGGTTATTCACAGGTGCTAAAAAAACTTATGAAGAGTGTGATGCATTCAGTAAAAAATAGTTTTCATTTAAATAAAAGTATGAAACAGATTAACTGACAGCCAAAGAAATTCAAAAGTCATCTCAAAAGATCAGTTATCTATTAAAACAACTCGAACATTGAACGTGTCAAAAAAAAAGGAGACTTGATATTTTGTCAGTGCATTATCATTTTTACATCATGACTTTTCTTTCTCACCTGTTGGGGTTAAAAGGACAAATCTTAAGATAGATTAATCAGATCTTTGACTTTTGTTTTAGGTTGTGGGAAAAGAAATACTCCACCACAACGTGTGGGGAGGGACCCTTAATTACCCAAGCTCTTACATAGATGTTTGATGGGGTGACCTATTTAAATTTGAGGAAGAATGATTCCAAAACACAGTTTTTAAAACCAGCACTGACTTTTTGCCATATTTGTTTGTTTGCATATTGTATTTTTTTAGATATTTATTTCAAGTCCTGATGATTACGTTTCATATTAAATCTAAATGACTAATGTTATCACATTTTTTTATCGATGTTCCTTCTTTTTCAGTAATTGATTTTTATGTTTATATCTTCTTCAATGATTTCTATTATGGTGAATTTCGAAGTATTGATCGTTTGTACAGGGTTGCTGCTAAATTAATATTAAATATTAATATTAGTTTTTGCTTATCTATAGATTTGATCCTGAATCTGTAGATAATTAATCTAAAATAAGATGGCCATTTTGACTTACCCCAGTTTTTCGAAAGCGTCTACAAACAGTTCTATTTGAGACAATTCAGTTCAGCATAAGTAGAGTTTTTGTTGACACATAGTTCAATGTAAAAACAAGACTATTTCAAATTATTTACATTAGCATAAGTTCTATTTGACTGATAGATAGGACCTATCAGGTGCTACAAATCCAAGCCTGTGTGGGCCTGGGAGTGATAAAAATGAAGGTGTACTCCGCATTCGCCAAAGTTCCAGCATAATCGGAGCCTCGCCATCAGATTGTTTAGTGCCATAAACAGGACACTCGTTGGGGTATCTTACCCTCTGCAGAGATAGAGTCCGTGTATTCTACTGCCTCAGTCAACCGGTTCATTTATGTATGTTATTAGGTTTTGAATTTAATGAAGTTTGTAGATGTTTATTCTGGTCAGTATATTCTAGGTTGTCTAAAATGCGATTGAATGAGCTCATTTTTGATCGGATCATGCATTGTATATAAGTTGGCTGGAAAATTATGCATTTTTGATTCTCCTATTGTGTATATGATGGATAATTCATTAATGTATCTTGTGTGAAAGACCCAATCACTCGTAATTTCTGGATATATGTATGTGTGTTTTAAATTTATCCATTTAGATGGGTATGAATGATAGCGCTGCAATAATGTCCATAGAACATCATTTCATGCATATAACATATATAGTATTTCTCTTTTTGAAGTATTTCCTTAACCTGAAAGTCCCAAATTGTGTTTGCTATTTGAGAAGGGGGATCTAACATCCATTGATCAAGTTTTGAGGTAGGGTTTTAATGTCAAGTATTTTTGATGCAATGTTCCGTGCCACGTAAATAGTATGTTACTTCCATGGCAAGTGGTTGTGTGTTAATATCTGCGTATTTACATAGTTTGGTTGTGGGACAGTTAATTGAGAAAATTACTGGACGTTCAGAGTAAGTGACCCTATGCATCTTATGTTGCAGATAAAATCGGGTGGGTTTTGCAACTCAGAACTATAATATCTCTGATATTTCTTTTTCAATTATCTTTTTCCGATCATATCATTTTATGAATTCATAATTGTGTCTTGATGATCTTTAAAAAGGTCGGTTAAAGGTCCCGTTTTTTAATTGGTTGTTGCCTTTATTAGATAATTACCAATGCCACAAATTACTATTGGTCCATTTTTATCATCTTGTGATATGGCAGAGCTCCATTGTTTTATTATTAAGTTTTCATGTGGTGAGTATCGTGTTTTTGTGAATCTCGATGTCTTCTTTTATTGCATGTTTACGTTTTTATTTGTTTGTCGAAATTGAATGAGATTTTTTTTTCTTTGAATAAGAGCAAAATGGTATGTTCATTATTGGATAATTCAGAATGGGCTCGAAGTCAAAATATTCTAAACGATCATTTCCCATTACTTTCTCGTGAGTGGTATTTAAAATATTATGTCAGAAGGAAAAAACGAGTCCAGCGTTCAGAAGCTGAAATATATGGATGCAGAATTTGTGCCTACTTAGATTACTCGTCTATGTGGGTCATTTTTTTAAATCTACGAGTCCATGGATGTCGCTTTGCAGAATTCCGAAAGCTACCAGCGTTATTGTTAAAATGTTTTTGTCCGCCTTCCCAAGTGCATTGGTTGGACACTTCCTGATTTTTCGAGTGGCTGCATTTATTTATTAAGTTCTGAGTAAGCTTGCCAAAGTTTGTTCGTTTAAGTAGCAGTTTTCTTTTTTGAGCAAGTTCAGTGTTAATATTACTATTTGGCTTGATTCTTATTGTAGATCCAGATCTCTTATGAGTAGTTTTATTTGAGCTTGTTTCTCTCTGGGTACCCTTGTATGGATTATCGAATTTTTTGTATGTAGTTGCCTAGGTTTTATTAGAGTTGTTTTTTTTTCTTTTTTGTTTTGTTTAGCAATCTTTAGAGATACGTTTTGTTTTGGGGGTAAAATTCTACGTTGTTTTCTGCCTTCTGCCGTTTTGACTCGATGGAATCATTTTCTTTTAGTATTTTCATTCTAAGCTTCGTTATTTCTTCCATTGTATTCGTATGTATATGTTTTTCATTGTCTCATCCAGGACTAGTTGAGAACAATAAAAATCAATAAAAATCATGAATGTTATAATTGTCTTATGATTTTGTTAATTATATATATATATATATATATATATATATATGTGTGTGCGGAGAGAGACAGACAGACAGATAGAGAGAGAGAGAGAGAAAGGAAGAAAGACAGAAAGAAATATAGAAAGGGAGGTACATTATTGTGATCAAAAGTACCGATACTTAAATTCGATTTTTTTTTATTTAAATCTGAAGAGCATATGAATTAAATGTTGTTCAGAGGCAAAGACAAAATCTAACGTAATCAGTTACAATTTAAGAGACTCTTTAAACAGCAGTCACCATAGGTTTTCATTGATATTACTGTAAAATGCAGGATTAGAAAAGTACTCTACCACCATATCCGTCATGTCTGGCTCCATGCTACTTGTTCTCGTTGTCTAAAATGTAAATTCGTTTGGTATATAAAAAAGCAAACCGCCATAATGAACGTTAACAAACACACACACACACACACACACACACACACACCTGCGCTTGTGTGTGTGTGTGTGTTTACGAGGTTCCGATGAAAAGTGCATTGG
The DNA here is from genome assembly GCA_963585895.1 of Sepioteuthis lessoniana. Taxonomy (NCBI): domain Eukaryota; kingdom Metazoa; phylum Mollusca; class Cephalopoda; order Myopsida; family Loliginidae; genus Sepioteuthis; species Sepioteuthis lessoniana. The sequence goes on from OY757928.1 coordinate 68,671,564, forward strand.
TTGAACAATATACTTTCATAGAATATGACGAAATGAACTTTATTTTTCGACATTGCACTCCACATATTTCTTCAATGCTGTTTCCAGTGTTTGGTTCCTATTGGTCCAAATAATCCACAGTGAATATTGTGTCAACATATGAACTTTTAAACTTATGAACTTGTAAGCCCCTGTACTCATTTTATATTTGCAATTTCAAACATTTTTTTTTTCTTTTTACTTCTACACGGTGATCAGGAGTAGAGTCACTATATAATAAATTTCTGATCGATGATTACACTCGGTCTTAAAATCTTAAAAACATACGTAAAAATACACAAGTTAAAATTGTTACTAGATCTTCAGCATATCAATTCGTTTCCTAACATAAATCAATCCCCTGTGACTTGTGTATATATTCATCTGTATTTGTTAATTTTATGCCACCAACAGTGGCCTTCTAATCACTGAAGGCAGAAATTGTAACAGTCATTTCTAACAAAAATGTAAATATTGCCTCATTCTTAAGCGATTACAGTAAATTTATTATTGATAACAATAAAAATATGTATAATTTGATATAAATAAAGTCAACTTTTATTACTGAAAAACTATTCGATAGACCATTTAACCTTGCTAGTCACTACACTGCCTGGTTAGATTTTTTTTTTAGATCAATCTTGATCCACCAATTGTTTAATCATGAATTTCCGTCCATACTTGATCATGAATGTTTTTATTTTATAATTATGTCGATTTCATTTGGTATTAGCATTAACGATTTAGAATTAATATTAACAATTTAATCTTTGTCAATATTTCTCGAAAATATGATACTTCCTATTATTAGATACTTGAGTACGTCATATTTGCATTGGGTTACTGCACCTCTTCTTTTTAGAGTTATCACCTCTTATTTTTATACAATATTTGCGCTAAACGTTCCGTTAAAAATATACTATGCTGAATCTCTTTATATATAAACGTTGACTTTGCTACCCATATTTTTATCCTATAATGAACTCTCTTGTGATAATTTTTGCCGTACAAGAAAAACATTAGTCACAGAATAAGTAAGTACACTTAGGAGGATATATATATATATATATATATATATATATATATATATATATATATATATATATATATTGGCCCAGTCGGACAGTTTTTGCCAATGGCCCGGCAGACTTGGATTAAATCACAGATCAGGTCATATAAAAGAATGTAAAAAATGGCCCTTGATACCTCCTGGCTTTACTCTCAGCATTACAAAGTACGTATCAAGGGTAAAGTGGAGCAATCTAGTGAATGGAGTAGCGCCCATCCCTAAACTTCGGTGTAGTACCTTATTTAAAAAGGAGCCTTGGGTCAACCTCAACTACGGTGACTAACTTTACTTAATGTGATTTATATAGCTGGTTATATGAATATTCATGTGTTTCTAACCGTCTTAATGTTTCTCTATTGGATGAACACTGCGGGAACTTAAAATAAAATGTGTTCCTCATATATTTTCTAAATACTGATGTTGCTTGTGATTTATATCTCGTAATGCCCGCTCTTCGTTCTTCATGAACAACGTTGTGTATTTATTTAAAAAGAAAAGGCAAAGATATAAACATTTTATTCTTACAATGAAACAGAAACTATAAAATGTTATAATAATAAAAATAGAATCACTGCTTTCTTTTGTGCAACTTTCCTCTCTTGATTTATATTGAAAGTAGAGCAATTTTTTGTAAGATATACAAATGAAATATGGTCTTCTTTTAAAAACAAAAGCGCAAAAAAATGGCATTAATGAAACTTACACATGATACAATAACATCAAATACTATTTTTTTTTCTTCGAGTAGAGTTTTAATATTACAAAATAAATATATGTGAGAAAATTCTACCTTTTTAACAATTTATTTTCCAAAACGATCCTTTACATGACTGGCTCATTGATTAACTTAAATGACCTATCTCTATTTTATATCACTTATGAACAATGATTATTTACACACCTTGACATACATAGTGAAGATAGATATCCAACTTAACGAATTTATTTAATTACGAAGCTTTGCTTCGTCTAGCAAATAGACTAATGGCTACTTATAGCGCATTTTGTTAATAAGACATCAAAGGAGTTCTCATCACTTAGGCGACCTCATGAGAATAGTGTAGGGTGATCTGACCGTAAGTTTGATTCTAATATATTTGTACAAATAATATTACCGACCATTTGCCCCAGCAAGTAATACTTATTATAAAAGAGAAGCCAATGGTTTCATTCAATTTGGTATATTTGACTACATTTCAAATTCAATATCGAAATTATATTCACTTGCAACTGTTTAATTATTTTCATTCCTATTGATATTTTCAACGTAATTTTTGCTCGAAACATGTTTTAATCGTCTATAATAATGGCTATTTGTTTGCAAATAGATAAATGGTATCAAGATAGTATATCTACGGAAAATAATTTGCTCACAATTGTTTTTTTTTTAAACAATTCTAAATCGAAACAAATAAATTTCAAACAGACCTATCGGGCCCATTCGTACAGGTTCCCTTATTTAACACGGGGTGATAAGGTACCAGTAAATACTGGCAACGAAGAGGATCACTACACTAGTTAGAGCTCAAGAACTGCAGTATTTTCCCCGAATACAGTCTAATGTCATACTCAGGAAAGTATTTTAACTAGGGTTTTACGCTTCTTCAAAGGATGCACTCAGGGTATTTTAAACGCCACTGGATTGCAGGCCAAAGGAACGTATCGCGATACATTAGTCGATAAGTGTTTTAAATTTCGATTGAAATACAACTACTTTATTCAAAAATACTATATTCACCATCTATCAAGAATGTAATGAGACAGAGTTCGTTAATTTGTAAATGATTAACTTTATTGCCAATAAAGTGTTTTCCTTTGAATTAGTTAACTTTAGAAAGCTGACACTAACGAAGACATGTTACCCCTCCCAGAAATAATGCTGGAAGTCTTCAAATTACGCAACCTTGATGTTTTTCAACTGATCGGATTCGCAAGAATTCACAAATAGCAACACAGGTGCTTCCATTGGATTTTTCTCGGAAGAAAATCGTCCCAAAAATACAGATAAATGGGGTAATGAAACTGCTGAACTACACGCTAAATATTCGATCCCAAAGCCGTTTCCAGAGAGTTGTTCAGAAAGTAATGTTACTGATATTTTGTGTCTAAGATATAAAGTGATTGTTTTTTGGATTTGTTTTGCTTAGTTGGATCAGACGTACTTGAAAATTGACTTTTTAAGAATATTTTTCATTGACAAATTCAGAGTGACATTGGGTGAATCTGATAGGTTGGCCAAATAATGCATTCTTTTTAATTTAGATATGCTCTGAGACAACAAAGAGGAGGTAGTGAGATGACATTGACAGGAATTTTCGACTAAATTATCACTGAGCCATAGAGAATTGATTAAGTGTTTAATCTGAAGTGTTATCTATTGCACTTTTATGGACAAGATTTTCTTTGCCTGGTACAAGTTCAAGTTTCACAGATTTAAAGATAAGTGTTTATTTATACTGGACAATGCTCCTCTTTTTGTATCTAATTATTTGAGCATAAATGATTTAAAGGCGAAAGTAAAATGGAATAACCATCACCAAGTCTTGATCTTAATCCAATCAAATATATATATATAAATTGTAAAGATGAAATTGTATTAAGGGGGCAATAATTTTAACTATGAATCTAAACTAACAGAATTAAAACTACGATTTCAGAAATTAAAGCTGAGGAAAAAAAAATTAACAACATCGATGGATTGCTTTTATTAAGAAGGGTCACCTTATTAAAATCTAAAGCTTTCGAAGACATCACATATGTTCAATAACTTGAAGGAAATATTTTTATACTACCAACAATTTTAACTCCGTCTTTATGTTGACATCTATTTTTTCAAACCTTCCTTGAATTTCGGATGTTTATGTGATTAAATTAAAAACTTCAAACAGGTTATACGATTTAAGCAAAAAATTCTGAAGCAAGTAATTCTAATGAACTCAGACTAAATTAGGTTTATTTTTCAAATTATTTCCTCTTGTTATTAACGAACCATTTTTTTTATTCGTGCTGTACTGCTTGGATGTCATAAGTTTAAAATTGTTACTAATAGAATATATGGCGTCGTCATATGATCTTTTTAGTCCACTCTTGCATATATAAAGTCACCATAAAAGAATTCCAAGAGACATTTTCGGCTAAGAGTGCCACCGTTCTACGTTCATAAAATAATTATGTATTCATTATAATCTTTAAAATAATGGTTAGCAAAAGTACGGAATATATAAACGGAAATGGATTTATATACGAAAATAACGCAACTGAAAATGCATCTACGAAAGAATAGTCTTAAAAACGTTCTATGTGGATTGTTAATTACAAAACATTTAAAAATATCTTTGATGTAAACCAAAAATCGATATATTGAAGGTTTTCTTTTTTAAATTATTAATGACAGAACAATATAAATAGAAAGCGTCAGTATGGTTTTTAGTCACGACATTTATTTTCCTGTATTCTAACTTTATCCTTTCTGATACTATTTTAAAATCCCCCAAATTCTAAAAGTTCATATAAATCCTAAAACTATGAATAATTAGATTATCAACTTGCATTTAGGGCTACTTAATAATTTATAAACATTACTGTAGTTATGGTGTGGTAAATTGCGTTGTAAAATCTTAAGTTTTTAAAAAAATATTTTTTGCAAATTGATCGTCAATATTTTCGATGATTCATCGCCAAGCAAATGCTACATTGCCTTGAGTTATTTTAGACTGATAGAGAGTTAATAACTTACAGTGTTTTTTTTTTTATTTATATATTTCCCCCATTTCTTTTTAAAGCATCTTGCTGGGATCTATCGGCAATCTACAGGTTTTGGAAATGGTTCATTAAGTTTCTGTGTCTTTCTCTCGCTCTGAATATTTCTGGAACTCCCTTACATCTTACAATGGCTCGTTTCATTCATTGCTGTTTATATCTCCTGCTTTCAATGCAGCAATATTCATTCAACATGTGACACTGCATTCCTTCAGAATGTGGTAATATTGCTTGTTCCGGTTAGCGGTACCAGCGCCGAATGAAATACCGTAGTGAACGACAACATTTGCGGTAGCGAATGAAATACTATAGTTGTCACATGACTTTTACTTTGATCGTATTCTGGTCACAGCACCAAATGTAGTACTACGCTTGTCACGGTAATTAATCATGGCCTGTGACTACCACCCGCGTTTCCAGGTAGTTTGTTTATCAATCCCTTCTGTAACGTAGTTGCATTTGAAATATCCACAGGTGAGGAATGACACTACCCGGAGCTTGTTCTGACTTTTTTTTTTATCTGAGAGTGAGGCTTTTGTCGGAAAAAAATCTTCTTATTCTCTTGTCTTTGGCATGAACAACGGATCTCTTCTCTCCTCTAAACCTCAAAGCATATTTGCATAGAGGATTCCTCCAGGAACAAACATTCTTTATTGGCAAACCAATCACAATTCATTTTATATACCTGGTCAGCCAATCAAATGTGCTGATCTATGATCTACGTCTGTGGAAAGAGTATCGATGCCATATATCAGATTATGATTGGTTATCTAATCAAATCACAGTATATGGGCTTGGTTAAGTAAGGACCCAAGCCCACGACGTGTGGGGAAGGATTTCTTTTCATTTTGACTGAAACTAAAACCAAATACCTGATCTTAAAACCAAAACAGGTGGACAAGAAATTTATTGATTTAAATTTGATCAACACACAGTAAAAGCCCGAAGCCTTTCTACCTTTAATTTTGACAAGCTGGATGTTCGGTTTTATCTAAACGATGAAATTCAATTTTCTTTCAAAGTATATTTTTTCATGTTGTTATAAAAAGATGATTACAATTTCCTAAATAAAAAATAAATGTATCATACTCTCCATAAGTGAATTCATCATATTGTCATAAGAATATACATTTGCCTTTTGTTTCTGAAATTTAGTAATTTATTAAGCTTATCTTAAATGGAGCACGAAGCCTGAAGTTAAAGCAATAATTTGAAATTCTATATAGAATCACATAGTATACTAGTCTTTCTGTCCTTGTAAAAGCAACTGATCTAGGAGAAGGAAAAAGTAAATCTTAATAACAAATACTGCTAATCTATTACTGGGATAAATCTGAAAAACGACTGTATAGAAAAATCCTATTTTGTTCCCAAGGAAAAATGGTTGTGTCAACGGGAGAGTTAATTAGTTCAAGTTAGAAGGGTACCTTTGTGAAAAAGAAAATCATCATATCCTGTTTTTTTATGATTACCACTTATCATGTCTCGACTTGACAGTGGGGTATTATCACCACTAATCAGTGAGTGTTATCCGTGTTGTATAAGCGTTTAAAACTTTAATCTCTCGAGAAACATATCTTTCTTTTTTCACTCTCATGAGAATCAAGAGGCAACAGTCGTCTGTGAAAATACAGTTTTCATCATCATCATCATCATCATCAACATCTCTCTCTCTCTCTATATATATATATATATATATATATATATATATAATCAATGTTCTTTTTAATTAATTATCGATGACAGGTATTCTTATTCAATACTTTTGGCTAAAATGGATATATCTGTCTGATATTTTTATTCAAATGGATATTCCATGTCCAGTTGCGTTATTCAAAATGGTATTTCCTTTTCTTTAACTGGCGTATAGAATTTTTGTGCTATTTTATTGTCTGTGGTAGAGCCATGTTTTTGAGGAGACTATTCCATTATCCATATACTCCTTTTTTGTAATGTGTATATGTATCTAGTTTTTGACATTATATCACCTATTTTCCGAAAAGTGGTTATTCTTCCTTAAATGAGACGATTTTAAATTTTCTTCCCAAAACGTTTGATATATTTTTCATGTTTCTTAGCATGATATTGTTTTCCGAATGTTTTTTTTTTTATTCCTACGATGTACTCTTTCCATTTAGTTTCTTTATCTACTTGCATGTTTGTATAGTTTTGTTTATTTCCTATTCTTACAAAAAATTTTTTTAAATTTTGTCATTTTGTTTCTATATCTCATGTAACAATCTGTTTCTAAAAGAATATGATTTCAATAAGAGAAGAGGTAAAAATGTTTACAAAAATCTATCGATCATGAAACGGTCATTTCTTAAATAGTCTTAATGCTGTATCTGCTGTAAACAACTACTACTATTATTTCTCAGATTATCATACGAATATTAGTTGGAGACCCTACCCAGGAGTCTGAATGACAGCAAGTGACCTCAAGTCTCGGGGACACTTCTGAGAATTCTAACCAATCCTAACTATGCCGTGTTCAGAATAACCCAGATTTTTCTTTGATTTCCAATTCCTCCAGTTATTTTAGCAAAACTTCCGAGAATTATCTAAGTGCACCAACTACAAATGGTATTCCGATTACCACTTAGCTTATTATTATTTTACTAACTGAGAGTTTTTCATAACAATGTTACTTGATGGTATTTTACTGGAGTCAGAATGACAGCAAGTCTCGACAAGTCTTTTGGAGATTTCTTAATATTCTGAAAGATCACAATGATGCTATTGTTTCGATGGTCTTTAAACATTTCATCTTACTTCCAAGTCCTTCAGTCCCTGTACCAATCGTTTGATGAATGTACTAAGCCCGCCAATTACAATTGGTAACACCGTCACTTACATCTTCCATAGTTTTTTTTTTGTTTTGTTTTTTTTTTAAATTTTTCTGACAAGATATCGGTAGTTATCTCTTTTTTTGTCTTTCTTTGAGTTCTACCTTTTGGTCAGCCGGGACAGCAAAGTTCACCATTCGGCAGCTTCTTTTTTTTTTATTGTTGTTGACTATCACTATCGTCGCGCGGATATGGATGATCGGTTTCTATCTCAAAATCTCAAAGAATTTTGCTCTTCTAATTTTGAAGGAAGAATTATGGATTGCGCATATATCATTTATTTGTATGGTTAAATCTAAACTTCTTGCACAATTCCCAGTGGATCACCTTTCCAACCCAGTCGTTTCTACTCTAATACTTTGTTCGCGCTAATTTACTGCATTTGCCTATTATGTAATTGAGCATTTCGTCACATTCACTTATTATGTAGTTGATCGTTCGTTATTATTATCATTTCATACGAGTTTTTCACACCAACCTTAGCTGATGGTCTTTCACGGGCGTCTGATTGACAGCAAGTCTCTTCATCTCTCCATGAATCTTCTCAGTATCTTGATCGATCTCGACAATGCTATAACTTGGATAATCTTGGCTTGTTCTCTGCCATCCAAATCTTACAACTCCCTAATCAATTTATGGGGAGTGTTTCAAGCGCACCCGTTATAATTGCTATCACAATCACCTCCAACTTGATACATCTTTTAGTTATCCGGGAAGGTCTTATCACTTATCTTTCTTTTCGTTTCTTTAATAATAACTCTGTTCCGGCAAAGTCCACTACTTGAAAGGTTCTCTTTACTTTTCTTTTTTTTAATTAACTATCCCGTTGTTCTTCTGGCCAGGATTTTGTGATTTGCTTATGTCCCAAACACTAATAGAATGTTCTGCGTCACATTTGGCACCTTCTCCGTCCAATTGTGTCTAGTCTTGTACTCTTTTAGGCTTATTTGGAGCAATATATCATTATGTGATGAATGGTTTCGTCTCTATTATCACATAACCTACACTTACAGTTCTGTTGCGTCCAAGCTATTTTTGCATTAACATATTTAGTTCTCAAGGCATTGTTTTTACGTGCGATTAAAAGAGATACAGTTTCTCTCTTAACGTTTCCCTTTCTTTGCCATGGTCAGTTCTTTTCCGTCAATTTGTCGCTTGAAATATCCACAAAGCTCTTTTTCTTCTCATTTCTGTTTACTTGTTACCGTTGTTCAGTTGATTTTTATCTTGTATATGTTATGTTTCTCCTCACTGTAATTAGTCATTTTTGCTCTTTGTTAAATAATTGTTCAGCACCATTTGCTTTCTTGTCCTTTTGTTCATTTGTGGAAATTTATCCGTCGACCATTTCAAGAATAATCTTGAGCATCGTACAAGGGGGACATCCAAATTATTTTTCCATGTGATGAGATTTCTGCTGCAGAGCTTTATTATTATTATTATTATTATTATTATTATTCATTCATTCATTCATTGTGAGTTTTAGCTGTTTTTTCACTGGAGTCTGAGCGGCAGGAAATCTCTTCAAGTCTCCATGTCTCTTCTCAGTATTCAATGCATTCTCATTAATGCTGTAGTTTGGATGGTCTCCACTCGTTCACTAACGTCCATGTCCTCCAGTCGCATTATCAATGCTTTAGTTACTTTACCAAAAGCATCAATCACTATTGGTAAAAGTGTCACCTTCATATTCCATAGTTCTTTTAAATTTCCTAGCAAGGTAGTTATACTTCTATTCACTTTCTTTCAGTTTTATTCTGTGTTCAGCCGGGACAGCAATGTCCACTATTTTGCACATTCACTTTTTTTTGTTAATATATGATCAGGTCTTCTGGCCGAGATTAGTTGATGCATTTTAATATCCAAGTCCTATGTATGTCATTCTCCAGGACAGGTGCTGGGTCGGGCATTTACCACATTTTCGTATGTTCAAATTTCAATTTCTTGCACATTTACCTTGCCTGCCTTGTTTTGTCAAGTCTTATATACTCATTCTGTCGTAATTTGTTGCAATCGCTTATTATGTGATTAATGGTTTCGTCTTTATCACCACATAATCTATATTAACTATTTTATTGCGTATTATATATTCTCGCATTGATTTGATTGGTTCTTCTGGCCTTGTTTTGTGCTGCTCTCTGAAGAGATTCTGATTTTCTCTCAAAGTTTATTTTCTTAGCCTCGTCCAAGTTTTCTCGTGTGAGATATTGTTTATTATTCATGTCCATCGCGTTTTCTATCTCGTTTTTAGTGGCTGTAATCAGTTATCGTAAATGTTTTTCTATGCAGTCCTCGAGTTGTTGTATCGATGCGTCAACACTGTCTTCAATGCTGGTAAGTCTTCTGCCCACCTCCTCTCTTGATACATATAATCTGTCAATAATGTCTCTCGGATGCAATGCCTTATGCATAGTCATTAGTTTTCTTGTATTTAAGTCCATTTTCTAAAATTCTTCTCTGGTCCACTTCAGAAATGGTCCCGAATATCTTACGAGTGATAAAGCCACGGTATTTATTCCTTTGAAAACGTTTCTGCTTGATAGTTTTGTCTCGAGTAACTTTGTAGTTCTCCTGATATATTCTTTCCTAATGTTTTCTTTCATCTCCACTAATTTGATGGAGTCAGCCTCCAAGATGTCCAAGTGTTTGAATGTTTCTTTCTCTTCGAGCTTTCTAATCTTGTCTTGATATGGTAGTTCCATTCCGTCAGTTAAATGTCATTTACCACTTTTTATTACAAACATGGCACATTTTTCTATGCCAAATTCCTTACCTGTGTCCTGGGTGTATATTCTAACTGTGTGTTTTAAATTTTCTAGTTCTTTTTCATTTTTTGCACATAGTCTGATATCATCCCCGTACATTTTGAAATAGATCTTTTCCTGCTATCTACGATTTTTATCCGGCTCTAAATTTTCTTAATATGTGGTTAAGTGGCATATTGGTATTTATGAATTGTAACGTTGATAGTACAAATATACGTTTTTGATCTTTGCTTCAGCTAAGCTTCTTTCTCCTACTTTCAATTCCACTTTCCAGTTTTTCATGGTTTTCTCCCTGAAGTTTATGCCTTCATGTGACTTTTGTACATCTTGATGCAGTTTATTATCCTGCTTTGCGGGATAGGTTCATATGCTTTTTGCAGTTAATCCAGAACATAGCTAGATTTTTCTGTCTGGTTTTGATCTTGTTAAGAATGTGCTGATCTACGTAAATGCGACTCTGCTGTTATTCTGGATCATTTGCATCATCTTTTCTGTTCCTCAGGGAATAATCCGTGCCTTGTCAGTGAGTAGTAAATATCTTCCCTTATTTTTGCTGTTAATATTTTCACATCATTGATAGGCAGGTTATGAGTCTGTAGTTGTTTGGTGTGGCTCCTTTATTTGAGTCATTAGGGAACAATGTGTTCTTTCCTTTGTTCATCCATTCGGGTACATCTGCTCCTTGTAGGTATCTGTTCATTTCTAGGGCTAGTATAGCGATTTTTTTTACTTGCTTGCAATATCCATATATTTTCTTTTTCTTCCCATTACTGTTTTCTATGTTTCTTTGTGTTTCGTGTTGTTTAGCTTATCCTAGTTTGTAATTGATGTAGCTGACTGCAGTAATTGCTCCGTCTTCGCTCTTTTTTATGTTGTCTTCGAGTCCTTTTACTGATGCATTCACACTATAGTCAATGCTGGAGGATCTATTCCTTCATGTTCCTTTGGCACTTCTTGACTAGCAATGTAATCTCTCGGATGTAACACCTTGTCCTATGTTATCAAATTTTCTCGTCATATGGTCCATGTTTCTGAGTTTCTCCCATGTCTATTTTTAGGATAGTTTAGGGTATTTCTGCTGGTTCCTGCTGCAGAGTTTAATGTTGAAAGTTTTCTTATTCGTCTGAAATACTCTTTTTTCATATATTTTACAATATTCTCAAATACTTGTAATTTTCCATGACTCAAAACATTCTGACTATTTCTTTATTTGGGACATCTGTTCGTTCAGTTATTTTTCTTTTCCCACTTTTCATCATTTGCGTAGCAAAATTTTATTCCTATATCCTGGCTCTACATTCTTATTGCTTCTATCAGGAACTAATTTTTTTTACAAATAGCTTGATATCATTGGATATGATTATTACTATTATTATCATCCGCTTTTCTATTTGTTTCAAATAATCACAAATAGGGTCCGGACCCAAGATCTTGGGTGAAACAAGACGCTGATTATATGTATTCTATGCTGCATCCATATTATCGTGTACCAGTTCCGCAAAGTGGTTTCATTCCTACCTCTTATCTCTAGTTCATCAAGCGCTTTTTTCAGGTTCTTTGAAAATTTTCCCTGATCCAAGCTTTAGATTGTTATCGTAACCATGTTCATGAACCATCGTTTTTTTTCAGCTGACTGCCAAAGTTCATGTATTCATCCATCTATTCATGTTCTTTTATTTTCATTTTGTGTTCTGCTGGCTCAAAAACACACACAAAAAAGTAATTTTATTCGTGTTGATTATAACTAGACTTGGTCTTTTTGACATGAATGAATGATTCGTCAGTATCTCAGAATTTTTCATTATTATTATTATTATTATTATTATTATTATTATTATTATTATTATTATCATATATACATTGACATGAGGGAGAGAGAGAGACCATTCGGTGCGAAATAAAAGAATGGGCAAAATAGGCGTATATATAATTTTATAGGATAACAAGACACATTTTTATCGCGGCACAAAATCTCAATTACTTTTGCTGTTTAGAACATTATATCCTAATGCTATAACAAACGTCATTTTCTTAATTACTTCAGTCGATTTTGATGCCATCGTGTAGATATCTCGGCAACTTCATTTTAACCAAATAATAAAAATGTCACAATAAATATGTCTGATATAAAATCTTTTTTACGCATATTTTTTTCATCAGCAAGGCAAACTGTTTAGGAAGCAACTCAGTTTTTGCGCTACTTGTAGGTACGTTTTCCATTGCATTTCGTTAGATTTTAGAAAAAATACTCCAATTATGACTTTTTGTTGTGCTTTTCATTTTAGAAAAGAATGTTCTCTGTTTCACGAACAACATTTTCAGTGATACATGAATCTCTCTCAGAGGAAGACATGAAATTTAAACTACCATATATTGTTGATTACTGTATCAGCTGTTTATGATTACTAATGCATAATGCATTTGTATGATCTGCCTAATGCATAATGCATTTATATATTCGGTATATTTTGCACCTAATATTCCGCCCTTTTTATCTATAAACACTGTTGGTTTCAGAAATGTGATTCAATATTTTCATTCCTACAGTGCTATTCAATGTGATTTTATTTTCCATTAGATTAACTATAAAAGCACTAATAATTGAAAAATTGTTTGCGTTTGGATTGGTTTTATTCGGTTTCATGGCATGTCAACCTTTGTCGGCTATATAATGCCAAATCCATTTTTAGGCGTATAAAAAGTTCTATTTCAAACAATTCAGTTTAGCATTAGAACTGGGTTTGTTTACACACCGAGAAATTAAAAACAGTTCTATTTCAAACATTTCAGTTTAGCTATAATACACTGTTTACTTCTATTTTACACATAGATTGGACCCTATTAGGTGCTACCGCTTGGGGCCAGAGTAAATCACGGAGCGATGGCAATGAAAGTGTATTTCGTATTCCCAAAGCTCCAGCATTACTGAACACTCAGCGGCAGATTGTTTAGTGTTATACCCTGGACACTTTTGGGGGGAGTCTTATCCCGCTGCGGAGATGCAGTCGGTGTATTTTACATCCTCAGCGAACTTGGCTAGAATAATTGTTAGTGCTATCCAGTATAGAGATATCTGGTAGTCAAAAGCAAACAGGGAAAATGGAGATGATATGATGAATGTATCCCTATTTGACAAAAAAAAAAAAAGAAACAATGCGTGGAAACTTAAGAATACCCATAGAGAATTTACTAAGAGATACCAAAAGGAATACCTAGAAAACATCAAAAGCAAAATCAATAAAATCTGAAATTTTATAGAAAATCATCATCATCATCATCATCATCATGTCGTGCCGCCAGCACGGATATCCCTGACCCTCTCTCGCCACTTCTCCCTATCATTCATCGCCTCCGGCAGGTCTTCAAGGTTACATCCTGTGTCCTCACATAGTTGCTGTATGTAAGTTCGTGCTGGTCGTCCTGCTTTTGCACATCCATATGTGGGTGTCCACAGGAGTACATCGCTTATGAGCTCGTCCTTGCTTCTCCAGCAGTGTCCCGCGTGTCTGGTTCGTCTAACTTGTATAGTTTTCGTGATGGGGGGGGCAAGTGTCCGTATAGTTGGTGTCTTGTGGGGTGCTGTCGCCAGGACTTGTTCAATACTGCTCTCAACATTCTTGTGAAATTTCCGTCTAGTTAGCGTCCATGTAGTGCATCCATATAGCAGTATCGACACAACAACTGCCTGGAAGAAACTGCGTTTCATTTTATCGGTTAGGTCTGATTTCCATATGATCGAGAGCCTATCGATAGCCGTCCATGCCTTCATCAGTCGTGTGTCGATGTCTTTTTCGGTTGATGAGACGCTACTTCCTAGGTAGGTGAATTTGTCTACTAGTTTCAGAGAGGCTCCGTCTAGTGTGGCAATGTTGCCTGTTTGGTTGTAACACATATATTCACTTTTGTGTGCATTGAAATGGAGGCCAATGCCAGCTGCGGCTCGTTCCAGACCATGCAGTAGTGTCTCTGCTTGATTAGGCGTATTCGCCAGTAACGCCATGTCATCAGCGCAGTCGGCGTCCGTGATTGTTTTTGCGGGGTATCTTTTTCTTCTTCTCTTAGTCAGCTCGAAGCCATTTTCTCTGATTTTGTCGATCGAAGTCCTAAGCACGTAGTCTAGACAGATAATGAAGAGGTACGGGGCTAGTGTGTCTCCTTGTAGTACTCCTGCAACAATGTCGAAGTGTTCCGTGTCTCCATCTGGTGAACGTACTTTTACTTTGGTGTTTCTGCAGAGAATCATTATCGCTGCTACGGTTTCTTTTGGTAGGTCGTATGCTAGTAGGATTTGCTCCATCTTCCCTCGGTGTATGTAATCGAAGGCCTTGGTAAAGTCGACAAATAGTAATGTCGCCTGGTTTTTTTTTTTGCCCGAACGCCTTAGCGTAAGGAAAAACTCCAAGAGAACCAAAAAAAAGTTGTCAGGAAAGGAAAAAGACTTCAAAAATGGAAATGGCACTGAAAGAAATTACTCGAAAGCTTCTATAAATAACGGATGAACTAACATAAGAAATTATTAATTGCTAAGAAAACATCAAACTTGGATAATTCATGAAGGAAAAACGTGAAGCCGTTCTGAAAAGATTTAAAAGCTTCATACCGGGAAGAAATACCTTCTTAAGTCTGGAAGTAAAAAAAAAAATAGACTTAGTTCTTCGATTATGTAAGACTGGGTATAAAGTTACAACCAGAGAGAAGTGGACAGAAACCAAAATTAGTATCTTCCTGAAGAAAGGCTTACTCTACAGTGGCATACTCTACGAACCCTGCTTCTCAATCCCACCCTAAATTTAGATATACAGTTTTCTGAAAAAATGAGAACGGTTTTCGGGGAAATTGATTCACAACCCAGATTTTGACTAATAGTCGATTCGCCAAGGTATCTGATTTCGAGACATAAAGAAAATTTGGGGCAAATACTTCTTGTATATAGTCTCCCAAGGAACGTCTTAACGTCATAAAAATGGATTAAAAAGCCCTTTTTGCGTACCCATTGGTGAGACTGACTTATTTGACATTGTCACAGGAGTTTTGCAAAGATATAAATAATCACCATTTCTGTTAATAATCTGACCTGATTACGTACTAGGAATGTCAACAGATCAAAATAAGGAAAATACGTTCACTATAAAAACGGCCAGAAGCAGACAATTTCCAAAAGAAACTATTACGAATGCAGATTTCAAAGATGAAGGCACGCTCCTCGCAAATACACCTGTTCAAGTCAAATCTTTGATGACAGCGTGGAACTGTCCGAAAGAAAAATTGGCTCCAACATGATTTAACACAAGTGATCTGTTTTAACAAGATGGTACCATCTTCCCATTAAATGACAAGCGTCTTAAATTTGTAACCGGAATAAAAGCGATGTCAACATACGCAGATAAAATAGAGAGACAGCTACCGATAGCACTTCGACCAATTAGAAATATAATTCATTTGATATAATGAAACATAATTTTTTTAAAGATGTAACTGTATCAGTACTATTGTATGACACCAGCACACGGGCTTTAACAAAGTGCTGGGTGGAAAAGCCACAGAAGAATTACTCAATAATTCTTCATGCATTTTTGAAGAGATCCTGGGAGCAGCACATCTCAAAACAGCAGCTCTACGGTCACAACACTCTAATCTTCTAAACCATCCTCGGTAATCGGCCAATACACGAACGGCATTACTTGGGAAGCAGGGACAAGTTTACAAACGAAGTTCTCCAGTGCGCTTCCACACATGTCTGCTGACAAGCATGTCTGCTGACGAGCAAAAATTTATATTCACCGACTCTCTGTGCAGACAATGTATGTATTCTAGAGGGCTTGCTAAGATGGATATACGATGTGGATGGATGGAAAGAGAGAGAGAGAGAGAGAAAGAGAGAGAGCGAGAGAGAGTCATCGAAACCGAAGGCTAATATTCTCAGAGAATTTCTAATTTATATTTATATTAAGCTAATAATTTTCGGCATTTATTCAACAGCTTATGACTGCGCTTATACTTTGGGCTTTTGAATTTTTCTCTTGTCAAAAATTAGATTTGCTTCCTTTATTACTCTAAGATCTTGCTCTTTGCATGATTTACCATTTTATTTAGAGACGAATGTTCTCTCTGCATGCCAAAAATATTTTGGCCAGTGCAGTAAATGTGTGTGTGTGTGTGTGTGTGTGTGTGTGTGTGTGTGTGTGTGTGTGTGTGCTTGCACGCGCGCATTATTTATAGGGCTCATTTTATGAGGGATTCCTTATATTTTCCGGCTATTTTGAATGTAACGGAAATGTATATTTTCTCTTCCGCTTTGGTGTATACGGATGATTTCTAAATTACGTCATAAGTAAGGCATGCCCTTTGAATTATGTATGTCTCCCTGTTACAGTAGTTGCATCTGATATCCTAAGTGTTTTTGTGCCTTAAGGATCATTGTATTGTGCAATGTAATTATTCTGTTGATATTTGTGGCACAAGAATAGCTTACACTAATGGAGTTTTTGTTAAAATTTGTCTCTTTTACGCTAGATATATTGATAATCTATTCTTCGTATACATATATTAGAAACTAAAGGTATTCTTAACCGACGTGAAAATGTCAAAACACTCGATAAAATTTGACCATGAAAAATCAACACAATATATATATATATATATATATATATATGTTTGTATACCTTTGAATAAAATGATAAAAATATATGGTTACAAATAACACTAAATTCAAAACCCACAAACACGTAGAAAAAATCTACCTTACACGAGGCATTTCAGAGAAATTCTACTTTATTCTTAAGCAATAAGAAAACATGAATCAGCATAGAGTATAACACATTGGATTGGCATAAGCATAGACTAAAACAGCAATGTCTTAAGTTCGAAAGAAAATGAAAACATTTAAAAGTAGTTAATTGCTAGGAAAATTTCCAGTTCCCAATTCTTTTTTGTATCTAAATAAATTCACCCAGCAGAAGATATTATTTCAAGAAAAAAAACAATATTCGGTCACACTAGGATAATACATTTATTTCCTTCCTTCTAAGAGCATTGATATGAATCAAAGACACCAAAATAATTTTAACAGGACTTCATCAGACCTAACAAGAAAAAAAATTCAACAAGAATAATATATATATATATATATATATATATATATATATATATATATATATTTATATATATATATATAAAGATATATATATATATATATATATATATATATATATATATATATATATGTATATATATATATATGTATATGCTGTGAAGGAAATGTCGTTTTGACTATCTATCTATCTATCTATCTATCTATCTATATATATATATATATATATATATATATATATATCCTGTGAAGGAAATGTTGTTTTTCACTATTTTGTATAATTTCCTGATCATCTCAGTACACTGAATTTTTGGAATTTATCACAATTTACTCACAATTGTTTTAATCACATCCTTACAGTTTCAGTTAGTTACTTCAAATGTATTTGAGTTGTACTTTTATTTCCCTGGAATTCAATAATTATAATATCAAGTGGCATTGTTTTAACCTCACAAAATCTCACTGTTAATCTGGTTTATGAGATGATACTCTCGATACAAAGATAAAACTAATTCGATAGACTAATCAGTTACAAAAGAAAAAATGAAGACAATAATACAAAAGTTCACATAAATTTCTAGAAATGTGGGTAACATTGTAGGCGTTAACGCCCGGAAAAGCTTTAAAAGACATCAATGGCCAATCACGTGTGTCTTATAACCATCAATACATTGTTAACCCCGTTTAGTAGTTGATGTTTATTTTGATCGGGCAGACATTTTCAGTTTGATTTCAGAAGTCATTTTATAATATCATTGCCCGAATAAAACTCTTTACATCTTCTAGCTTTTAGTTAACCCCACTTAAAATAAGTGTCCATGTTAGACTGTCAAAACACTGATGGGTTGTTTATAAAAATTCACTCAAAATAAATAGAACAAAACTAAACAAAACAATCAAGCTGAAACTGATTTATTTCTGCTCTTCTTTCTTCCCTTATTCCATCAATCAGTGTGCATGTATAATTCCAGATCGCTATTTTTTCCTTTTTCATTTAGTTCACCCACTGGCTCAAAGATGTTGATCTCTCAGACGTCACTCACCTACTCCGGTATTTGGTCTTGTATTTAAAACTTATTACCATAACTGTAAATTAACTCAAACTTAGCTGATCATATTCCCTCACCGCGAAGAGCAACTTTGTCCAATTTGGCATAACAAATAATCTATGCGCTCGAGATGGCTCGAATCTGAACATCATTTAAACCCTGACAGCATGATTGACAATGAAGTTCAAAAAAGGTGGGAGGCAATTTAATACGGGTCAGCAATTCAATTTGGAATTTTAAATTCTTGCAAAGAAGAGTCAAATTAATTGCTGCATATTTTATCACAAGTTTTGTGTGGATTACATTGTTGTGATAAAATATTATCAATAAATCAATAAAACACGTACAAGAAAAATAAGAAATCCATAAGAAAATAAAAGCAACTATGAGTTAAAAGTTTAGCAGAAACTGTTACTACTTAATTGATATCTTGAATCCAAGTAATGATTTTTTTTTTTTTTTTTTACTTTTCAAGAGTATTTTGCTATTTCTGTAAATTTTGAAGAGGCCTAAAGCATGATTCGTTAAAAGAAACAACAGTGAATTAAATTACAATTTCCATCAACTTGCGGTTCACTACATTCCTCAGATAAGATTTTCAAAAAAATCAGCCATATTGAAATTTGATTTTGAGGTCCACCAGACAATTCTCTGATATTTGGTTTGTGTTCGTTATATTGTCTTTATTTGTTGGTGATTATTTTTTCTTACGTTGTAAGTAATAACCTATTTGTATTTTGATATTTTTTTTTTATTTTCACTGTAACATCATTTTGGTCATCAGAGGTAAAATCACGAAAAAGTAAGATTATCATGAAAACCAATCATCACTATTATCATTATCATCGTAATAATACTGATCATTATCGTCATCATCATCATTACCATTATTATCAACAACATCGTACCCATTATTATCGCCATCAATAACTTTAATCAGCATCATCAGCATCGTCTCCTGCATCAACTTCATCTTCGAACATTTTATTTTATCTTTAATTTCCCTTCAAATCTTCCCCATTTACTCTACTCATTAATCAATAGCTAATTAATCATTTCCGTTTTGATAAATTGCAGTGAGACTTTTTTTTTCTTTATAAGTGAAAAAACTCTTTGTCGTTGTTCTTATTCAATTGCCTCTTTTACCATCATCAATTGATTATTAATTAGACGCTTCTTTAAATGTTTCCTTCATTTTTATAAACATACTTTTGTATCTCTTGATTAGTTCCACCTCAATCTGCCCTTTTTTCTCTACTTGTATTTTATTCTGCCGACAGATCTCTTAAATAATAGCAACGTCTTGTCGAATTTGCTGTTATTTATTTTATGGGTCATAACTTTTCTTCGAATTGTCGATAACTATTTAAACCTTGAACCAGAATAAAACATAGTATGATACAGAAGTTTTCGATTCTTCATATTTTGTCTATTTAATGGTAATTATGCTGATGCTACAGCGTTCAGAGAAAAAAATGTAATAAAACGTTAAGAAATTCATGTTAATGAACCCTTTGAACGCATAAATTCGATATTCCAGCAAGCGGGATTTTACGATACAATATAACCCAATATACTGGGTGGCATAAAAGAGATATGACAGGTTAAGCACTATTCTACAATATATCAACCACTGATATTTCGAGTTGGGTGCTTATTTTCTAGTACATATCGAGACTGATATTCTGGCCTTTACGGATTCCCGTCATATTAACAGCAATATGAACATTTGGTATATTTTTAAAAAAATATATCTGGCATTCTTCCGAGCTGTGGCCAGTTCAATTGTATTGTTGTCACACTTGGACTTTAGCGAAATTCTTTGAGAAAAAAGATTCCGTGCTCATCACGTTAGCAATACTCTTAAACAGCAGCGGAACAAACCATTTAAGTAATACGAGCATCTTATGCTGGATACTAGTGAAAGTGAAAGGATGAGAATATATATTAAAATGAGTAGCTCCACTAAGAGATTTGTATTTTTTAGAATTTATTTAATTATTTTGTTCTTACATACGTGTATATTTCCAGCTTGTTGATTTCGTCTGAAAACATATATGGCACAAGGCTTAATAGGGTACTCAATGAGACTTGAACTCACTCGTGTTTGCAGTTTGAATGATTTTTAGTTGGTTAGGCGTTTATATAGAAGTCATCCACTCTTTTGTTTACCTAATCAATGAGGGTTAAAACAGACTAAGTTAAACACAATTTTGATAGTTTTCCTTTACTCATCGTTTTAAAGGTGTATTGGTCTCACGGTCTTTGTGTTATAATACGTGCAGACTTGATTAAAAACTAAATTTCATTGAATAGGCTTGAATATTATGATGGTAACGTTCCCTTAAATAAACTGATCTAAAGCAATAAGGGTTCTAACTCTGATTCATAAATTATCCACTCTTACAATTTTTTGAGGGATCATTTATTTTCGATTACTGACATCTGCGTCTAACTATCAAATTAATTTGTCAGTGTAGCGTGTGTTTATATTTACGAAACTCTTATATTCTTTATCATTTGTAAAAGAAAGATGTGTACAATGCAATGTTATCAAAGCTTGAGCCTGGGAATATCAAGAAGACCAAGATTCATGCTTTATGAAATTAATCTTCATCTAGTTTGTTCTATATTGTTAAATGTAGCTGATCCGACTTCCTGAAACACCGAATGCCCTCAAATAGATTGAAAAGACGGAATTCATGTAGCTATTATAATAATTGTTTATCATCGAAATTTATCTGAATTTTTTCTGTTCAAATTTCTTCCAGTTTAAAAACAATTGATATTTTAAGAAATGAACAAAAAACAAGTTAAGGTTGTTTAAATATTCATGATCACTGATTTCTGAAAAGAAACTCTTTTAATGTCTGTGTAAAATGGTATATATAGTTGAATAATTTTGGTCAGTATTCATGAATGGAAACCTCTCAATTTGTCCAACAATTCTGACATTGCAGTGTACAACACAAAGGCTACGACATGATTGATAATCTTGGAAAAGCTCTGCATGAAGGTCTATTTCTAGATGCCCTTCCCAGAACTGTGGAATAAACTGATGAGGAAAGTCTGGCATATGATGTGTGCTTTACTCCAATCTTTAGGACATATCTGTTCTTGATGTGTGCAATGCTAAAAATTCCAAGACATTTCCAATTCCGTAATAGAATATCACGATATGTAAATAATATGTTTACATTACTGACATGCATATATAAGAGTTTGTACCAGTGTGAGTAAGTGCTTTAGTTTTGGTTTGATTTGTTTTTGTTCATGTGTGTATGATTTTGCATCCGCAATAAATTAATGACGTCTGCAGTGATCTGTTTTGCGATTATTTTGTAATCAAGTCCTTTTTAAAACCATACATCTCCGTTGTGCAGCATTTCCTAGAGGTTTAACGAATAACAGAAGTTATTTTCTCATTTCTGTTACCTGTAGAGTTCCTTTTTTTTGTATTCACTAATTAAATATAAAAATAAAGAAATATCTCTTGAAATCATAATGTATTAGTCCAAATTGTGTAATGGCAGTCATTGACATAATTCCCAACGGGACAACCGTATATGCTGTTCTATTGAACACTGAGAGGAACATTTAATGACCTATTTATGTTGAAATAACTGATGTTCTTGGGCTAAAAATCATATATTTTTAAGAAATCTTCCAATCATTTTAGATTTCTTTTATACATTCTTTTTATACATTCACAAACTCCGATGCACACACAAGTACACACATACACACATACACATGCAGGCACACATATACATTCACTGACACAGAGTCAGAGACACAGGGCCCCAGACATACAAACATACATTTACAGACGGACACAGACACATATACGTAAATGTATATGAATATTTATATTACAGCTTGATATATTATCAAATAAAGTGTGTTCATTGTCCATGATAGTGAATTATATATATATATATATATATATATATATATATATATATATATATATATATATATATATAATGCCATGGAATTTTGTCTGCGAACCTTGTTTTTTTTAAACAACTAAAACTTTGAGAAACCCAGGGGTTGCAGATCAGATTCCATGGCATTAAATATTAATATTGTATAAATCTACTATGTATTTAATATTATATATGAGCTCTATCCTGTCTCTCCATTTGCCAATGTCTACGTCTCTCTCTCTCTCTCTCTCTCTCTATATATATATATATATATATATATATATATATATATATATATATATATATATAGGGTATGGAATAGAAATAGATACATGAATAATAACATTCTACTCGTGAATTCGGTCCATCACAGTCTTATGACTTATAAATACCATTGTGATTTTATCTTATCAAGTGATCATAACTTCTATAGAAAAATAAAATTTTAATGCCGGGTCCTACTTTTTTTAACTTATCCCATGACAGATTTCACAATTTTTTTTTCAAAAGAGGCGAAAAATTTTTAAGAATTCAGAATTGTAGAACTGCAAAAATAATCGTGTTTATTTTCTGAGTACATCACTGATTGTAATTAACTAAGAATTGCATTTCCTATTTGATTAAATGAAAAGAGAATATTCATGAAGCACTCCTGGCATTTAATTTTATTAACACCCATATTACATATCATTCTTAGTGATTATTTATTTAATCGAGATCAAGGAAATTCTTTAGGAGCTCATAATATTCAATTTAAAACTAATGAAAAGATGGAATTACCATCCGATTATTTTAAGGTATGGTTTTTTCAAAGGAAAATAGCATAAAATGGTAAATGGAGATAACAGCAGAAAACTAAAAATTACTTATGTTCAAGTCACGATGCAATCGCCGGTTTTTACCTAGTCATTGAAATTAACACGTTACCCTGTTCAGTGCTTAATTGGGTGACTACTGAGTAACAGTAGATACTAAAAGGAACCTTGAAGCCTATGTTTATGATAATTTATTCATTGCTACATAAAATCTAAAGCCATGTCAACCCGTCCAATTTTATTTCGTGCTTAGACGTTAGGGAAGCGTATTAATTGTTCGTTCAGGGTAACATTTTTTGTTTAGATGCTTATAAAGGGATTTTTGGCAAATTGTACTATCGAGTATGAACAAATTTTAAATCAATCTTTTTTATACATAAACTGGACCAACAGGTGCTACCATTTAAACATGGCTGCACAATAATTTCACTGTCTTGCGTTAAATGTTTTTCCCAATTTTTAAAGGTTTTGTCATGTGATATATAATTGCCATTTTATTGCTGAATTCAAAAATAAAATTCATTTTATTTGGTCAGGTCTCGTTTTTAAGATATGCATGAATAGTTCAAAACAAGTTGTACACAATAATAACCCTTATTCCATACTGTGGACTTTAAATGTCACAGGTAATCGTGGGTGTCTGATATCTAATATTGCATATAATATTGTATGTGTACCTGACTACAGTTTTCCATCCTACTCGCTAACACCCACATACCTAGGGGATGCGTGCTATTTTATCAGCTTGAAATGTTTCAATGTACTGTGTCCAGTGTCAACGACGAGCTGTGTGCTGATTTATTTATTTATCTTTTCAGCTTGACATTTGTATTAATATAAGAATAAATTAACAGTGGGAAAATAATCCTGAAAGTGTTCTGTTATATTTGTGGTAATGTCGTTTTTCTTAACTGCCATGCAAAAATCACAGACTTTGGAAAGATGGCGTATATCATACGGGATCCGGATAAGTCATTTACTACCCACACATTCAGTAAAACATGTTTGGTGAACTTGAACGATTGACGAAATAGTAAGAATAAGAGTATGAATTTCGCCATTCCAATGGTCTGAAAGGAAGTGAAAGATCACATTACAGACTGCTATTTTTGCATGATAAATCTAAAAGTTATAAATCGCAGGAACAACCACCAAATCCAATATATCGATGTTGCTTCCGGCATGAGAACAATCACTCGTGACCCAGAACAATCTGTTCCTGAACCAGATGGTCACGTGGAATATATCTGCGATTCTAAACATAGTGACATAGTTGTTGTAACTGGGGATTAAACATACAAGCAAGAAACGAATGATTCGCCAGTACCCTGGAGACAAGCAGAAATCAACGATTTGACACGTGATCTGAAACTTTCAAAGGATTTCTGTTCAGCTGCTGGGTCCATGTCTTAAAGAGAAACGCTTGCTGGCACCAGGAACATCATTCTACAAGTATCGAGGCTGTGAGAGAGATTTAAGACAACCTTTTCACGTTCCAGTGAAGGTCATCATTGATTTTTTGGAATAACATGGCTGGAATTAACAAATCAATGGGCTAAGAGCGTGATTTTACAGAATTGAAACTTTTTATTGGCTCATCCAGCAGAAGTCTCAAAGCAGTGCTTCTACATGATTGGAATAGTTTTTTACCTATCTCTATTGAAAATTAAAGAAACTCGCAAGAGAATGAGTCACTGTAAACTAACAGGTGTACACACGTGGAGATTTTGGGGTGGTTCGACTGGTCCAAGGGTTCCAAGATGGGTACATAAAGTATCAATCTTTTTTGTATCTCTGGAACAGCCGATCTGACGACCAACATTATGTCAGAAATGGGTGGCCGTTATGGCAAGTTTTAAAAACTTACTCGCATAACATTCACTCTCGCCCTCTTATAGAACCGAACAACATACTGCTTCAACCCTACCATATCAAGTTAGGAGTTATGAACATTTTTTTAAGGCAATGGACATGGAAGAGCGCTATTTTGCTTTCCTCCAGAAGTTCCCATTGATAAGCTCAGAGAAACTCAAAGCTGATATATATGACGGCCTACAAATAAGGGAACTCATGAAGGGCTAAAATATTTGAAGAAGCAAGGAGCGAAGCTGAAGAGTCCCCCTGGCAGTCGTAGAAGTCAGTAGTTAAACACCTCCTGGGAACCAACAGAAATGTGGAATATGAGAAGGACATTGAAGATCAACTGAATGTTTTCACTAACTCGGGGCATGAATGTCAGTTAAACTGGACTTTCTGCCAAATTCCCTTGAACTATTTTCCCTAGAAATGCGAATATTTGAGTAAAGAGTACGGTGAGCACTTTCACCAGGACACTCATATTATGGCAGACGACAACCAAGCCCAGTTGGTTATAAACTTTTTTTCCCTAACTACTGCTGATGCTACAAATGAGATTCAGTGGCTTCTGAGCACTGGAGGAAGTCCCTGAATTTAAAATTTATCTATGAATAGTTTGTTTTGTATATTTTTCTGTTTATTATTGAACAATATTAATTTTCTGGGTATATATCCGCTCTAAATTTTGCATTATTTATTAAATTTAACTAGAAAATAGAGTTGTAATACTAATCTATACATTTCAAGCGAGAGCTTTATTCTTAGAATGTGATCTGATGAGAAAAAATTACTATGATTTTAGATTCAACGAATAAATGCCTTAATTGCAGCTATTACATAGTCTACCTTGAAAACAACGTAGACCAATCTTATTCTATTTTGTAATATTCACGTGGCCCCCTTAAAAATTAAGGGTAAATATTCTTAAAAGTTCGCTATTCTTTTAGTTCCTAGATAGAAAACATTAAGCTAGTTGTTTACGTTATATTTTAAGAATATCAATATCGTTTTAGGTAAACCAATGGGCACAAATTAATTGATCGGTTTTATATAATACTTACAGAGTTAGTCTAGGCAAGAACTAAAATGATTGGATATGTTGTAATATACAAACATAATATGCAATGTATGTTCTTTAGTTACCATAAATGTTATACCACCTTGTCAGTGGGGCAAGTATATGTTGCCTGTATTCCCTCCAAAGAAGTTTGACCACCTAAAATCGTGCCCAAGCTATGACACTTAACTGCAGCAAATCATTAAGCTTCACTTCTGGAGACCTGAAAATTGTTGCTCATTCCTTCTTTGTAATTATTACCAGGTTTAGCCTGGTTTAGCACTTGTTAGAGTTCACTGTACGAGTACAATAGGTCTGTTTACAAATTATTCCAATTCGATGGAATTTATTTAGAAAAAGATAAAAGAATATCACGAAATTTAAGAATAAATGAGCAACGAACGGGATTCCCTAACTTCTTGGCTCAAAATAACTCAAAACTGGTTGACATGCTGTTAAAATCGATCAATCAATCAATAGAGAATGTGGTTCCTTGCATACAGACGGACAACGGAAATTTTAGTGAAAAACTTTTTAAAAAATCCAGTCAGAAATTTCTGAAAGAACTTTTAAAGTAGTAGCAAAACCGATATTTGAAGGCGGGAAATATGCAGGTCTCCAAGAATAAATCGCTCTCAATGGTGAAAACATTTCATGCACGAACGCGTGATCTCCTTACAAAAGACTGAGAAAGTCACGCGGAAAAGCAGAAAGATTTTCACCGTGGTAGTAATATGGGATAGACTATTAACAATTAATATTTTCTAATATAAAAAATATATTTAATTTATAAATTTTTGGAAGTTTTAAGAAAATAGAATGAATGAAATGTCAGCCATTGTGCACTTTAACCCAACGGGAATTCTCACGAAAAGAAATTAAATTTGATACATGTAGATACATTAACACGCACAACGTCCACGAAAAATCTATAACAAAAATTCTAATACATCAAAGCACTTCTTCGGATACAAAAATAGTATCTTCTCAGTTGGTACTCGTGAAAATGACCGATGGTATTTATAAGCGCTTGCGTTCAGATTCGTTTAATAATTTTGAGAATCCGTTTTCCTATGTGTAATACTCTATGAAAAAAAAAAAACAGATCATAACTATTTTAAAATAAATATTTACAGTGATCTTAAACAACGCTTGTTTTTTCAGTCATGCCCAGATGAGTCACACACACACACACACACACACACACACACACACACACACACACACGTATATATATATATATATATATATATATATATATATATATATATATATATATATATAATCTCTCTCGTACAGTAGCTTGTGATTCTATATACAAAAAAGTGTGCATGAGTAATACTACGTCTCCAAACAGCCACAACATAGACGTTTGCCCCACCCGAGCTCTTATAGACTTTGCCCCACCCTGGTTCTCATAGACTTTTGCCCCTCCATAGTTCTAAAATATCTATGAGTTTAGCACGATGCCTTAAGTTCCAATCGGACGCCCGTTGTAAGTTCACCGTGAGAAAAAGTGATATATACACAAAACACTTTGTAGTCGCGGAATAGAGAGAAAAAACATATCACGAACTGAGTCAACTGCTTTACATAGAGATAAATAAACCACCGAATAAAATATTTATGGAGCTTGCTTGACAATAGGAAATCTAATGCTTCAACGAAAATACTGCCTCTCTTTGAGCAGATAATTCTTTCTTTCTTTCTTTATATATATATATATATATATATATATATATATGGCCAGAACAATTCTGAAGGGCCGTTTGGTGAAACCTAAGAAGACTCGCTTTTGGCCATGTAGAAATCATTTTCATAATATTAGCTCTATCTCATGCATAGAGAACATAATTGCTTTTATACTTAGGTAATAATTTCGTTTTTTTTCTTTTGACTAGACATACCTGGTAGTGGATTATTTTCAAGTAGCACGGGAGTTTGTGGTCTTTTCTTTCTTTTTTCAGTATTTTTCCCTGGATATCAGTTCGTAGAATTTGCAGATTGTACAATCTGTTATTTTTTCATGCCATTAGAATCATACATTAAGTATAATATATATATATATATATATATATATATATATATATATATATATATATATATATATATATATATATATATATTGTGCTTTCCTGTGTTTTCTTAAATTTCAATAAAATTCACATTCAGGTCGGAAAAATTACTAAATGAGACATAGTTTACATTGCCTTTACATGTTTGTCATCAAAAAAATAAAAAAACACGATTAAATGTATTTATATTGTATACACATATCGTATTTCTTTATTCAGCTCGCTAAAACAACTCTTTGGCCCTGTCGCATGAGGCTGTAGAATACACCAACTGGATCTCTCCAGAGGGGTAAGTCTCCCCAACCGAGTGTCTTTTATATGACACAAAGAAATTTGATGGTGAATCTCCAGTGATACTGGAGCTGTGTGTAATAAGAAGTACCCCTTTCTTGCCTTCACTGCCACGTCCACACTGGATCGGTCCTATCTCTGGGTCAAATACAATTAACATGTGTATTTATGCTAAAATGAATTTTTGAAATAGAAATCTTTTCACATTTAAGCTACATATTTATGCTACACTGAATTGTTTGAAATGGAACTATTTTTATGTATAAAAATATAATCGGAATTAATTAACCTAAAATGGTTTAATCACCATAAAACCAACCAAACCAAAACTACTCGTTTGTACATCTGTTCTCATTGAAGGATAGAAAAAGAAAGACAGACAAATAAACACAACCAATGTGGCAGAAATAAATCTAATATATAAAAAAAGTGTCAATATTAAGCTGGAATTCTATGAAATCATACCTAGAACGATGTTTTATCAATGGTAAAACAACGTTTTATGTATTACTCGAAATTATATACATAGAAGTCATAGCTGAAAATCTCGGAAGTCATTCCTAGAAAGTTGTTTTATCGTTGATAAAACAACGTTTTAGGTATGATTCGAAACTACATCCGGGGTGTAGACTAAGATCTTTTGGAAGTCTGGAGTATTCTTTCATTTTATTTATTCCCTGCCCAACATTCAACCAGAGTAGTAGTTATTTTTGGGTACTGAAGTTGGGTCAAATTTATCTGTTGGAAGATTATTGACATTAAATAGAAATACCTGAATTTATATAATTGTGTACAAGCAAATGATCATGATTCAAGAGATTGGTTACATGAAACCATAAAATTACAGAAAAGATTATTGTCGGCATAAAATAAACCAGCAAATATGGACCTACCGTAAAAGCAAATAGCAAAACCATTTCAATGCAAAACATTTAATAACCTATAAGATTGAAGCAATCGCTCGGTAAAATATATCTATGGCAGTTTTTAAGAATCTCTCTTTCAGTCTTTCGATTAATTTATATATCTATCCACATATAAAAACTCGCACGTAGACACACATATACATAGCGTGTGCTTGCCTGTGTGAATATACACGTATATATATATATATATATATATATATATATATATATATATATATATATATATATATATATATATATATATATATATATCCGTGTATATTCACACACATATATATATATATATATATATATATATATAAATTCCGAAAGCACCAATTATTCATTAAATAAAATGAAAAAGTTCGTTCTTGAAGCTATTTATGGCACAATAATTAACACGTTTGATTTTACTTGATTTCCTATACTTATCTATCTATCTTTAAAGAATATTCAAGCTCAGCATTAAACTTTTTTGTTTACAAGAAAATATTAGTAACTTTTATTTCACAACAAAAAAATTCTCTCAATTTAAATTAACAGAATGATTTAATTTGCAGATCTAAGTTTTATTCAACCGTTTATTCCTTTGTCCGCTACATATATAATAGAAAAGCTCAAATTTTCAGTAATAATATACAAACACAGTCCTTTTTTCGGTTTTGCGGACTTGTGATAATTTAAACAGTCAACCAACAATTTTCACAACGCATCTGCCGTTCCTGGAATCCTCTTTCATCTTTTCTTGACCCCCTTTGAATTTCTGTGCCCCTTCAAAAACCCTTGTTTTCCATTGTTAATTTTAGATTATTAATTTGGAGCATGCCGATTAAATAGATCAATCTGGGATTAGTAAATCTCATTTCCATAATGGAATTAAAGAGTGTTATTATTACTGGAGATATCTGTAAAATACTGAGAAAGTTTTAATCTATTCATGGAAAGCTTCTTGTTGTCAATGTAAGACTTACTTTGTTTGGATCATGATAATCTTGTTCATGAAAAGAAAATCTTTGCAGTCATCTGATTCTTTTTGGCATATATTTTGTTCTGAAGAAACTATTCTCTCCATTACAATAAAAATCATTATTTTAGATAATGTCGAAACGTATGCGATTGGTCATTAGTTTTCTTTTTATGTTTGTCGTTTCTTTTGTGAGCAAGCAAGAGTCTTTAAGGATTTTTAATCATTTCAAAAATAAGTTTTATGCATGAAGGATGAAAGATGAAGACAAACATTATCTATTTTAACTATTGTAGGAGACTTTCATCGATGTGTACGTAGAAGTGTATTTGGAACCCCTAATATTATTTATATATGATCCATTATTTTATAAATGTCTTTTATATTGATAATCCCTTTTGCTTTTCTTTTAAATGGCCTCGTACCATTCCTTATATTACTTTAAAATTATTTCACTTCTTCAATCGTTAGGGTTTACATAACATGTATTGTCTCTTTTCCTATTCACCGATATATATTGTTGAGGTCATCTTGATAAATATTGTTTTGTCTAGAGAAATTTGTTCGTTTATTATATCGTCAAATACGATGGGCCCTCTGTTATATTTTTGCTTTAACTTTTCTTATGCCATCAAGGTCTTATTATTTGATGTTTTCTCATATTGTCTTTGGATTTTTCTTGCTTTGTTAGTTTTTACTTTGTAACCCTTACTTATTTGATTAAAGAAGAATATTAGTTGTATAATGGTTAAAGATCTAGACTGCAGTTTCAAAGTAAGTGACATAGAACTGCTATCCTTTCTAATTCTTCTATTCGTTAAACCAAGCCTTTAAGAACTGTTTCAAGGCCACCAACTACAACGGTTAACCCTGTTAGCTCATGTTCTATAGCATCTTAATTATCTGGCAAAGTCCAAGAATTATTGTCATCATTATCAATTGTAGTCGTAGTAATAGTAGCAGTAATTTTCGTTGTTGTCATAGTAGAGTAAAATCATCGAAAATTCCGCCTATGTTGTTTTATTTCTATGTTGAGCAATAAAAATATTGAGATTTTGATATATGGGTGAGGAAATATTTCAAACAGGGATTTTAGAATGCTGAATCATCTCGATTGTTTCAAAATAAATACTGGTTTTCCACTTGTGGAGAAGCCCGTAGTTTAATTATTACCCTCAAAGAAAATGGAAGCAGTGACCCAATTTCAAACCCTGGACCAAGCTGTTTGCATTTAACAAGGCACTAATACCCTTGGGATTGGTAGCAATCCAACAAATCATCTTCTGATTATCGGTAAATAGTAGGGCAACCAATGCTCTTTAACCTTGATGCGGCAACTAGTCTACGAAAATTTTATGACTGAAATCTGCACAAAAGTTGACCTTGCGTCGCGTCCTGCTCGCCAGGAGAGTTTGAGGAAATATTTGATTATAATGACCTTTCTAATTATGGAAAAAACAGTATTTGATAAGAATCAGTTTTCGGGGTTATCCAAAATGTACTTTTGGTGAGATATCAATTATCAACACAAGAAACATTTCAGAAGAGTAAGGATCATCGACAGATAACACATGTAGAGCCGTGTATACATGTTTAAAAAGACAGACATTTATTACAAAAAATCTACTTTTTAATACACCATAATTTTGGTACCGAAAAAATCTTTAAGACAAAGTTCCACTAAACTGAGTCCTACCCAAAAACCTAATATCATTTCAAAGGTTGTTTAGAGCATCTTCAAGTTTGGAGGTTCTTTTCATTTTTTGCCATTATTTCGGTAGAACATTAAACTGTCATTGCATGTAAAAGAAACTCCCAAAAGTCACACAAATTATATTAATGAAAATAATTAATCAAATCAATAAAGAATGCGTTATGCCAAGTGGCAACCGATCGAAAGCAGCAAAAAATCGTTCAAAACAGATTGAAATGCTTTCTTTTATAATGGTAATGTAATTATTAGGTTTTCAGCTACGAGGCTATAACATGATGGGGGATATCAGAACAATGGAAAATGCAATATTATTGAATTTGTGGCTAACATTCAATAATGTCAGATATGGATATAAATCCTTAACTTAATTAAGTGCCATTGTATTTTGGTTCTTGTATGCCAAGAATTAATTCGAGGCTTTATTGCACAATCTATTTCTAAATGATAATTATGCTCTAGGGATTAAGTTATATTTTAAGAAAATCTCGTTATATCTCCAAACTGATAAGAAGTTTTGTCTTTTTGAACACTTAATTATGAAATGCACAAGCTAAACATAAGAAGAGAATAGTTTACGGCTTACCGAATATGTTTTTATCCCATGTAATTTTGTAGTGAAGAAAATAAAAGAAATAGAGAAAAAACTCCGGCATGAGAAAGTCAAAATAAATTAGTATAATTGAAACTGATAATAACATTAAATGATAAAAGATTAGAAAAGAATCTATTCTTAAAGTAAAAGCGGTTTATTGTGATAAACTTTCAATATTATCGCCTAAAGCTGTGATCAACTAAGAAATCTGCAATCCACTGAAAATGGACACAGAATTTGCAAGGTGCTAAATTGATTTCTGAAAGTTTAGTGAAGAAGCAGACAATAAATGAGGCTTTATTATTAATCACATCTTCTTTAATATCATCAAAAAAAAGTGATGAAAGATTTAATACTTTTCTTGATGAGTTTTTTTAGCTTTAAAAATTTATGGGTACATCACAACACTCTCTAGCCATAACACCACCTTATAAAAAAAAATACAAGAGCAAACATACTTGTTTGATGCAATTGACTTGGGCTGTAAAATAAGCTGACTTCATATCAGTAGAGGTGTAAGACCTCTTCAACGAAAATCCTAGATATGACACAAACTATCTCGAGGTGACCTTCCAGTTCGGCAGTTTTGGGGAATGCGGTGTGCCTTTTCATTGACATTATCCCCAGTCCAACCTGAATCAGAATGGTAGTACCTGTTAGTCTCACATCTATGTGTCAGATGGAACTATTTAACCATTTGACTCTGGTAAAAAAATGGCTGATTTTAAATTAAATTGGTCATGCTAAATAGCAATAATTGACATCATTTAACAATAAGTAAACTAATAAGAAGTTCTAAAAAGAATTATTCGTGCAACAAAACAATTCTTAAACCCATTTAACTTTGTGCAAGAAATGAGCTATGCATAGTCTTACAATGTTACCTACAAACTATGAATACTACAAATGCCCGGGGGATAGAGGTTTAATCCCAGGTCTAGTCATACCAAAGACACAAAAATAGTACTTGATGTCACCTTGCTTAACACTTAGGCACTAATAAAAAGGGAGACATCGGGTCACCTTTGTATTGCCAACTCATATATATATATATATATATATATATATATATATATATTATAAAATAAGAAGGTCCACGAAGAGATTTGTATTTTTTTATTTATTTATATTGTTCTTACATAGGTGTTATATATATGTATGTTCCAGCTTGTTTCTTTCGTCAGAGAACGTGTGTGGCACACGGCTTTTTTAATAGGGTAATCAATCAGACTTGAACTCACTCTTGTTTCCAGTATAAATGATCCTTGGCTGGTCAAACTGGTTAAGGGTCACTGTTCCTCTTTACAGAAGTAAGATTTGGTATCAAATAACCTACATAACTTCGTAAATATATTCATTCACAAAGACGCACATAATTCAACATCACCACAAAACACGTATACAACAAACAAATGTTTTGATATAAATTAATGTTCTAATTCCTACACATTAGGAGGTTTCATTACTTCTACTGGAACATTATAGAATGAAAAACGATTTTTTCCGGGAATAATGAAGTAGAAATGAACTCAAAAATGTTCACCCTAGGCATAAAGTACACACATGAGAGGAGTAATCATATAATTTTCCGTTTCATTGTGAGCGATTAACTACGTCGAGTAGCTCCAACCTTTAAAATCCCCAACAAACTAGTGTTATATAATTACTGAATGATCGGGCTTTGAACTATTCGGCTCTTAGTGCAGGTGCACAAACATTGAGTACAGTTCGCGCTCAGGGGATATGACAATCGAAAGTGTCATAATAAAAAAAACAGATAGGAAATGTCACTGGGGGGTGAATGACGTCATGTCCGAAGCGATGGGCTGAGAATTTGGTGATTTTGAAAAAAGACGTTAGTTAAGATTCGACACTGGGCCGGGCCAGTCCAGCTGGGGTTTGACGATGAAAAATGTGTCTATCTCTCCTCGTGTCGAAAAACTAAAGTCACGAAGTTAATAAACGTTTCGTACCTGAACAACGGAGAGACGCCAGTGTTTCGTATTTACTAGCATCTGTATATTTGCATAGTTGTATTGTGACTATACAACACTAGTAGAACTAAGGCCTCCACTCAAAATAAGACAAAAAAAAGCAGAAAACACTGCTTAACGAGTAATATTTAAAAGTTAAAATATTCCTCATCTGCCGATCTTTGATGCCCTTTCCAACCATCTCTTTTTTGAAGAAAGAAAAACAAAATGTCACAAATTAGATAGAAATGATCAACCCCGGAAAAAAAAGAAAGAAAGATTGACCTTTGGCAAGAAAGCCAGAATGGAACGTAGAAGTATCAATATATTTAATTATTTGCTTCATTATAAGAAATAGTATGACCTGAATTACTATCTTGGAGTACTTGTAACTGCTGAAACCCAACAAAGAAAAAAGAAAAAACTCAGCAAATTAGAAAACTCTGAATCCAATTCACCAAAATTAATTTATGTTTCCGTATTAAAATAAAAACTGATAACACATGCATCTAAGTAAGCTGAAAAAATAACTGAATATTAAGACTTAAGATAAAAGTTTAAGACCCACATTATCCAAGTCGCAAAGCTGAAATTATCAAAACCCTATAAGCGAAGCAGCGGAGATATACCAGGATCATTAAAAAAGTTGCCAGAATTTTTTCGTATGGGCACTTTTATTGATAGTACACACTCGAAATTCTAGTCCCCATCGAAGTAATCTCCTCCGGCTGCAATGCTCTTGTACCGTTCCAACAACTTCTGGAAGGCTCCATGGATGTCCTCTTGTGTAAGCGTGTCAATGAGCTTTGTCACAACCTCTTTCATCTCCTTAATTGTCTCATAACGACAGCTTCTGAGCTTAGGGAATAAGCAAAAGTCACAGGGAGCAATGTCTGCACTATTGGGAGGCTGAGGAGCTGTGTTGATGCCCATCTTGGTCAAATAGTCTGTGACAAGGATGGAGTTGTGTACTGGTTCATTGTCCTGGTGGAATTTCCACTGACCCGATTTGAAGAGTGCTGGTGTCTTCCGACGGAATCTCTACCTGAACTCCCTTAAAACCTCAACATAGTAAACCTAACCCTAACGCTTTGGCCTATCAAATCTGGTGTATTGACTTCCTTACTCCTCCCACACCTCTCATCATCCCTTACAGACTCTCTGCCTTCCTTGAATATCTTATGCCACAATAAAACTGATGCTCGATTCATGCAAGATGCTCCAAAAGCAGTCTGAAGCATTCCATACGTTTCTGTGGCATTTTTCCAAGTGTAAAACCGAATTTTATTGCATATCGTTCGTCTAAAGTATCCTCACGTCTAGATAGTGTTTTTGAAATTCACCAGCTGTTACTATCAGGTTTTAGTAGGGTGTATTGCGATTGCTGCTGTAGCTGTTCATTTGAACCTGACATCATAAAAATTAGTCAGCCATCTCATAAGATGTATAGCAATAACATACTGAATTTTCAAGAGCCCACGACAATATTAAATTCCTGTAGAAGAAAAGTCTGGAAACTTATTAAATTCATCACGTACAACTCTGTGAGAAACTGGAAGAGCCACACTCTGTAGTATTTAAGCATGATTTTTCCATAATCACTTAGATATCCTGCCCACACTTGTCACTTGATAATTATATATGAGCAAGGATTGTATTATAGAAGACACACAAGTGTAAGGCAGTGGAAACAATATCATGCTGCATGTTGGATATGAAGTATGTCAGCTGAAACTAAAGGCAGTTAAACGCAATGTTGTGGAACCAACAGTCAGGATCAAATAGTTCTGTGAGGAAATTACTTCTACTCATGAAAAAAGGTGCCGTCTATTGATAAGACGAAAACAGCAACAACAAAAAGAGCCACCGAAAGATTACTGTGACTCTAATTTTGATCACCCATCCAAATATCCTTCTACTTCACGCGAGAAAACAAGAGGCAAGTTCTGCAGTGTAAGGAGATCTGGAGTCAAACTTCGAATAATCAAATAAAATGCACAAACCCCAACCCAAACTAGACTGATGCAAAATTATTGCCACTACAGAAAAATCTAACGTTTGCATTTTAACAATTGACACCTGAACTTACAACATCTGCAGCCGAACATATATAGGCACAATATGCAAGAAAATGAATATTACAGCAGAATATAACTAGAAAAGAAATACGATGATACAGGTAATGGCTCAGCATCTGCAGGAGCTAAATATAAAATTACTTCTCAATTCTCGTAACTGAAAATCACAAAATGGTATCACGAAAATCAACCCAAGAATGATGT
Organism: Sepioteuthis lessoniana; assembly: GCA_963585895.1. NCBI lineage: Eukaryota > Metazoa > Mollusca > Cephalopoda > Myopsida > Loliginidae > Sepioteuthis > Sepioteuthis lessoniana. The sequence goes on from OY757928.1 coordinate 68,708,614, forward strand.
ATGCTACATTCAAGAGCAACCACTGCACAACTGTTGTCTCCTGCTATAGTTCCCTCAATAGGAGTGATGAAAAAGACATTACCAATTTCTCTAACAAGCTATTTTCCCTTGTATGCCCCATTAGGTTTTATCCCTTTTTATCCTATTTTATAGTTGATTGGCAAAAGCCTGCATCCACTCTTTCTTTACGAAAGGCGACTCCTGAATTGCTAAGAATAACAGAGGCAAAACACTTACTGTTATAGTTGCTCAGCATTATAATGCCCTGCATTATATCCGTCATGAAATTGATATAATTCTTACGAAAATCTAGAACTTTTTTCAGAGTAATTGAGCAACAGCCTCACAGCTTCTGATTTGCCGTCGAATCATCGATTGAGTACGTGCAAAAAATTACGAGGCAGCACAAGCGTTTGTAGATTTCTCCAAGTGAATTGATTCCGTACACATGGGACGATACCACATGACTATGACAGAAGAGGACAATCCAAATGACATAGCACTTCTAGAATTCCTACTGCATCTCCTGAAGCAAGCAGGTGGAAGCATTGGCTTTTACTTGAACACAGTTCATCATTTTTTAAGAAGAATGAGCGATCTTCGCTTCAAGTAAAAACCCTCTGAAATTAGTAGACGAGTTGAAATGATTTTGGAGGCAATATCTGATGAACTAAAAGGAATATAAACATAAAACTACCGGGGGCGTAAACTGACGTTGAGAGGATATCGATCAGAAGGACATCTGATCCTTCTGATTAAATATAATGTGATTTACAAGGTTTTGTGGTGCCAGTACTAATGTATAGATGCCCTAAACGCACCCAAAAGAAATGTGAGGAGAAAATCGTATATGAAAATAATAAACAATACCAGAAGTAGGGACTCATGTGTGACATTCTTTCATTGAATCCGACACGAGGACGCACCAGTGCTGGTTGACATGAAAGACTTTCATACATCAGTTCCCTGCTGACATGGGATGCATTAACAAAAGCCTACCAAAAGTGATGAACGATAGAGACGGACGCTGAGAGTAGGGCAAGCTCGAATTGAATCTACAACATTGAACATCTATAACTAACAATATTAATATGTCTTTTTTCGAAAAAGTAGTGAACTAGTTTCAAATACACACACGTAAATATATATATATATATATATATATATATATATATATA
>OY757928.1:68712291-68719791 GCA_963585895.1 Sepioteuthis lessoniana
GTCTTTGTAAGCAAGAGTTGGTACTGCTTTGAGGCATGGTCACATGAACTAAGTTGTTTACTATAGGGAACCGAAAATTGTTGTTTACATTAGGGAACCGAAAATCAAAAAATTGAAATGATGTTTTAGAATTTTAAAAAAATGTTTCTTTTAGAGTTTTCTAAAATCAACTTTGGATTGAGATCAATTTTATCCAAATAATACGAGTTTATTGACAATTTTTCTCTTGTTGATCAGGTTTAAAATTAAACGTTTATTTTTCACAATAAGGTTCGAAATAATTCTATTTATTTCATTCTTCATATTCAGTCGCTTTAATAGCTAGTGTTCTGTCCTCTTCTTCTATTTTTAAACAACCGATTTCTTTTTTGGTAGGTTTTTTTTATAAATATTATTAACTTTTATAGTTTTGTGTTTTAACACTTACCTTACCAGAATTGGTATTTCTTTTTGAAAATCCAACCACCTGCATTTTGTTTGTTTGTTTATTATTTATTGGAATATCAACCTTATCGGTTTATTTAGTGACAAATCATTCCTTCTAGAAGAACAGTGGTGATACTATTTAGCCCATAGATAAGGGATAAGGGGGTTCATATATTTCGCAAGCGTATTTGTCCGAAAGTGAACGTAATAGGGCAACTAGAGTTCAAACTCGCGTTCTACGATCCATAGTACAGCACTTTAACTATTACTCTACGAGGATACCCCCAAACAACCAGCCTAAATAATAAGAATTTTTATCAGATATTAGCTATGTTTATTTAAGTACACAAGTTTTGTTTCTTTAATAAGAAAATAGAATTTTCCACGTGTTTTTGTATTTGTGCTCTTGCATGGTTATAATTCATTTATCTTTCTAATTAAAAATTGTTAATAATTCCCAAAGTTTGAAAATAGAAACAGTCAACCGTTCATATTAGCTTGCTACATTTGTATCGCAGCTCTTCAGTGTGGCTAGACACGCTAAATTTTCGAAGCTGAATCGAATCTTGGCTAACTCGTACGCCAAGATTCTACCTCTAAGCCATAAGGAAACTAGAGTAAGTGAAGGAATTCTAAACGCTTATGTATCACATTTAATTTGTTTACATATATCCGCTTAGGTTCAAAGAGAGAATAAAGATATTTAAAATGAGTAGGTCATGAAGAGATTTGTATTTGTTATGAGTTATTTAAAAAACAAATTTCTTCATGCACCTACTCATTTATATATATATATATATATATATATATATATATATATATATATATATATATATATATATATATGTGTGTGTGTTGTGTGTGTGTGTGTGTGTGTGTGTGTGTGTGTGTGTGTGTGTGTGTGTGTGTGTGTGTGTGTGTACGTACTACACTTTAATAGAACATTGTCAGGAACAAAAGAATTAATCAAAGAATTAAATAATTGTTCAGATTTTATATTTTATATATTTATTGATGAGGAGGTAGCAAAAAAAAACATTGCCAAATTCGTGTTTAAACAAGTTATATATAACAACAATATATAACTTGTTTAAAATTATAGGTATATTAACGTAGAGGTTATCTTCAGAAATAAATCCACTGCGGCTAATAGATTTTTTTTATCTTTTGATGCATTTCAATCTTATAATTAGATATTAATCGCTTTTTCTATTTAACTTTTTTTTTCTGATTTCATGATAAGTTAACAAACACTATTTTGAAGTAATTCTATTTGTAGTTGTTAATACAATGATGAGAAATTTTCATGATATTTTTACGGCAAACTTATTTCGATGATGATGAATAACGAGAATAGGGAAAGAAAATTTCCGTTGGAAAGTAGAGCTTTCTTTTTAATAGGGGTAATAGGACTAGTAGCGGTCACAACGCACGCACTAGTTACTGTCAATGTATCTATTTGTCAAACTTTATCTTCCATTTATATATATATATATATATATATATATATATATATATATATATATATATATATATATATATATATAAATTAAAATTTTAACAATAGCATTCGACGATTACAACACCAATGGGATGAGAATGTATAACGGCAAGAGAATCAATGTTGAAAAATGAATGTCATTCAGCCACATTCCACACCTATGAAATTTTCAGCCAACCCTTATATATATATATATATATATATAAATTAAAATTTTAACAATAGCATTCGACGATTACAACACGAATGGGATGAGAATGTATAACGGCAAGAGAATCAATGTTGAAAAATGAATGTCATTCCACACCTATGAAATTTTCAGCCAACCCTTATATATATATATATATATATATATATATATATATATATATATATATATATATATATATATGTTCTACCCTGATTATCATGCGGTTATTTGAAGATCATGGGTAACATGATAATAATAATATCTCTGGAGAACTAGAAAACTACTCGAAACAAAATTCTTCTGCAGAAACCTCATCAAAGGAATAAGTACTTGGGCTGGGCCGCTCGTTAGATATTCGGTACCCTTTCACAAGCGGACCAGAGATGAAGGGATCAAAGAACAATAAAACTAATTAATATACATAAGGCATTACACCCAAGAGACGACGTTGACAGAGAAAAGAGGGGGGAAGAAAACTTGCCAGCATAAAAGACAGCATAGACGCATCGATACAACGGCTCGAAGACTACATAGAAAAATACGAACGAGGACTGATTACAGTGATCAGAAACGATACGGACAATACGATAGACGAAAGAATGACCACAACTATGAAATAAAAATAGGAAGAAAAACGACTCTATGGCCGATTTGAATGATTAATAAACAACATGTCACACCAGAAAACCTGGACCTGGCTAAGAAAAGGAAACCTTAAGAGAGAAACGGAATCGCTTCCAAAAGCAGCACAGGACAATGCGATCAGAACCAATCATATCAAAGCAAGGATAGATAAGACACAAAAAAACAGCCTATGTAGGCTATGCGGTGACAGAGATGAAATGATCAATCACATAATAAGCGAATGCAGTAAATTAGTACGGAAGGAGTATAAGGCGAGACACGACTGGGTTGGCTAGGTGATCCACTGGGAAATGTGCAAGAAATTTAAATATAACCATACTCACAAATGGTATATGCACAATCCAGAAACTGTCCTAGAAAAGGAGACATGTAAACTCCTATGGGACTTTAGCATTATTAAAAGGCCGGAAAGACTTGTAAGTTGGCGGACGGGTATAGACTATCCAAATGACAGCATTGCTGAAAACGGCCAGAATCCTGAGACGAGTCCAGAAGACTTTAGGAGACTTGCTGTCCCTCAAACTCCAGTGAACAACCATCAGCTAACACTGATGTGAAAAACTCTAAAGGAGTAAATAATAATAAGTGTCCACTGTTAACCTTTTAGGTTTTAGATCTCTTTTTTGTTTTCAAGACAGAGAGAGCTTTTTTTAATTATTGGTGTTAGTTTTGTTTTAACATTCACTTTTGACGTCCTAAGATATATGTATATATGCCAGGTAACTCGATAGGATATATTTAATATGTTTGGAAAGAATAATAAACACTGATAAGCAATAATACGTCTTTTAAAGCCCGGAAGATATTTTGAATTCAGGAAACGGAAGATTTAGCATTTTCGAAACTTGGGTTACACAGTTTCTATATATTCTAATAAGACTCTTGGCATTTACTTATTTGTTCTCTTCCTAATGGCTTAGTTAAATCTGCATATGTTTGATATATATATATATATATATATATATATATATATATATATATATATATATATATATATATATATATATAAGTTCGCGGAAATACACGATCTTATTCATCGTGTCCATGTGAAAAACGTAAAATCGATGTAAAATGAACTTAAATGGATTTTTAAGTTATGCTTAAGATTATAGTTATCTTTGGGGTAAAAATGATAAAAAAATTTGATGATGCTGCCGACAATATTATCCCTTGTGCTCTGAATTATATGAATAAATTGGTTTGTGCCCCCTCTGGGGGATATGAAACATTTTTACCTTCGTCAATATAAGTTAATTTGTAATATTTTCAACATTTCCAAGAATTCACCAAGGCTATTCATTTAAATTTTTCCCTAGTTGTACATGGTGAATGCATACAATGTATCATACGGTTGATCGATTGGTTCTCAATTAATAATGTATTATAAAGGTTTTTTTCTTAATTGCGTTCTTCAGTTCTAGAATCTGAATGTTAATTTATTATATTTATATATATATATATATATATATATATATATATATATATATATATATATATATGTGTGTGTGTGTGTGTGTGTGTGTGTGTGTGAGTGAGTGTGTGTGTGTGTCTTCCTCCCCATGGGTAAGTACTCTAGCGAAGGAATTAACGCCAACCACCTGAGTAATTCAAAGCTCTGCAAAGGATTTGAGAACTTCGGTATCCGATAGTGCAAAATGTAAACAAACGAAAGATAATACATATGCGTTAATGTGAGTCAAATAAGTGACAAAACAAATACAGTGCTCCTGGTATGATCAAAAGGGTGTCGTCAAATATTTAGTTACAGACAAGTGAAAACCAAGAAAATTGACCATAGAGCGCAGAACTTTGCATCTTTAGGAAAAAGAACCTGATATGAAAAAGCAGTCCTTGGAGTAGAAAAACGTTGATTATATGGTAAAGAAAATAGTCTTTCAGCGGCATTCTTTAAAGAAGTTAATTTTTCCTATTGCCGATTATTTAGGTAACCTTCACCTCTTTTGCGAATGACTCATTCTCCTCATCCCCCCCGTTTTCCTCTGATCTCTTCCTTGTCTATTTATCAATCTATCTATCTATCTACCTATCTATCATGTATACAGACAAGAAAAACACCCCCATAACACAATCCTGTTTTCCAGAAGCTTGCAAATAGTCTGGAGTACATGCATGCATGAATGTCCAACATGAAAATATATGAGTGTTTGAAAAGTACAAATCATTCAAATGAAGTAGATGAGTCCAACAGGAATCATGAAGATTCGGTAGCTCAGATCGTTCTCATAAGAAATTAACTTTCAAAATTGTTGATAAAATCCATGCAATAAATGACGACGATCTCTGCTTGTCAATTAGATGGTTTCTTTGTTTGATGGCATATCAACTCTTTTTAGGTTATTTGATGCCAAATCCAATCTCCTAGAAGAACAGTAGTGGTACTATTTAACCCATAGCTGGGAGGATAAGGGGGTTCATACCTTTCCTAAGGGTATTTGCCCGAAAGAGAGCGTAATAGCGCGTCTGGAGTACGAATTCACGTACTACGATTCCGCAGTCCATCGTTTTAACCATTACACCACGAGGACACCCCCCTTGCTCGTCAATCAGGTTCATAAACAGGAATATAGGAGCATATGAACTATTTATGAGGCAAGTAGTGCATGGAGACACTCGGTATTTATTATACAAGATAAGAAAGAGCCAAATTTATTAAAGTTCATGAACAACAAAGGAAGATACTGCTCTGCAAATCTTAGTAACCATCTCAAGCTTCCCCTTCAGCAAAACATTCTTTGCATTTCTCTGATTTGAAAAAACCTCTATCTGAATCAGATGGTGAACTCACATCCAAGTTTTAGTTTGCTCTGTCTCCACAAGATGTACTGACTGCAATGAAAACCAGGAGCCAGTATACATCATTGTGTTTTCGGTGATTCCCCAGAGATGGTGACGTTATGTCTCAATGCACCCTCTACATAGCCTCACACTCAATTTAGAGGCCTTAAATCAAGTGCCTGTGTGGAGTACTGACACTCGGAATCGAGAGTATTGCTGCCAGAAGACCAAACGTCTGGCAACAGGTCAAACCAAACAGAAATGAGTCAGAGCTGTCAGAAAATGTATGTGATCACATGATTCCTTACATCCGATGTCCTACTTTCCGTGTTTCAATCCCATTGATTATAATGTGTTGGGCACCGGTGAGTAGAAGACCCACAAAAGTTGGTACAACACCAAAGATTAGGAATGGTAAACGGTATCCTCAACCATGTTAAACATGGTGGCCACCGAAAAAACTTGCAGGATATTCTGAAGTCGTCTGGACAGTGTGGTTTTAGCTAATGGTGATTTCGTTAAATAAAGTTATTTCAAGATATTTTAATGCACTTTCGTTATATCTGTCTGATAAAGTAAGAAGTCAGAGTTATTTTCCTTCCCCCCTCACTCTCTCTCTATCTCTCTCTATCTCTCTCTCTCTCTCTGTTTTCAGCAGAAGCAAACGAATTGAACCATCAACTCAATGAAAAGTCAGAAGACGATTCTGATAGGAAAAATACAACCAAGTAGAGAAAAGAGAAATCATTGGAATGCTAACCAATTTTGTCGACGCAAGGATTTTACATAGAAAAGACAATTGATGATATTGAATTGAAAAGAAAGGACCCACGAATGTACCAGTGCTTACAAAAGTCTCGGGGAAACCTATGGAGGAAGGAAAAGGGCAATAAAAGTCAACAACCTAACGACATCATGAACTTTATTCTTTTCTGAACTGGAGGAACTTATGACAACTTTTCTGGTTATAATGGAGAAAATGTAGCCTAATAGAAAGATGACTCCTTCGCCAAGCTTTTTTGACTGCTGAATTTGAAACCAGCAAGAGAATATTTGCTTCATGGACAAGTTGAAAATCCGAGAGAATACGAAGAAAAGAAAAAAGACAATTAAAAGAGATGAAAAAAAAACAGGGAAGAAAAATAAATTCAAAATGTTTATTTGAATTCAACAACACGACAAATTCATCATAGCTAAGTACCCCATATATTTTCCTTTTTATAAAACTCACGCTTATTCTGTTATGTTGCATTATTCAAGCAATTTGCTTCCACGCCTTTTTCCTTCTAGTTTGTTTCTAAGGGCTCTCGTTGGTAATAACGTGATATTAAGTCACTTTATCACGATGTTTGTCTCCTGAATGCCACTCCTTATTATAATAGATATTATATCTATAGATATTATATCTTTCCACGTGGGAATAAAAAGAGAGACCTGCAGAAGTGAGGTGACACTCAAAAAGGGTAATGTTTCGTGAGCTAATCTGGTTAGATACTTAGACCCCTGTTTTTACTAACGATTTTCTCCGTCCCATGAATCTAAGTAACTTTGTTGAATTAAATGTTGAAGATAATATGGAAAAATGACAGGAAATATGACAATACTTAATCTAAAGTATAGAATAAATAAGATATTCCATATATGCATTATTTTCTTATTTATTTTTCGTTAAATTTTCTTAACTCCAGTCATCATTAAAGTAAAACTAAGGGGGACAAATCAAATGCTTATACCATAAGATTATTACTCTTCAAGGCAGTCAACTTGTTTAGTATGATAATTCTACGTCTAATTCCTTGACGCTTTATTGACAGTTAAACATAATTGACGAAATTAACATTTAACAACATAAGAAGAGGAAGCGAAATAGATTTCGAATCTCAAAATGTGTTGGATCCTGTGACGCCGATCCAAACATAACTTATTACTAGTGTTAAGTAAT
>OY757928.1:68724791-68789791 GCA_963585895.1 Sepioteuthis lessoniana
GGATCACCTAATCCCGGCCAGAAGACCAGACCTAATATTAATCAACAAAAGAAAGAGAATCTGCAAAATTGTTGACTTTGCTGTCCCGGCGGACCACAGAATAAATCTGAAGGAAAGTGAAAAGAATGATGAGTACCTCGACCTAGCTAGAAAATTGAAAAAACTGTGGAACATGAAAGTAACGATTGTGCCAATTGTGATTGGTGCGTTAGGCACAGTAACAAAAGGATTATTAAATGGCCTGGAGGACTTGGAAATTAGCGGACGGGTAGAGACTATCCAAACGACAGCATTGCTGAGGACGGCCAGAATACTGAGACGAGTCCTGGAGACTTGAGGAGGCTTGCTGTCACTCAAACTCCAGTGAAAAACCCTCAGCTAATACTGATGTGAAAAACTCTAGAGGAGTAAAATAATAATAATAATAATAATAATAATAATAATAATAATAATAATAATAATAATAATAAGAAGAAGAAGAAGAAGAAGAAGAAGAAGAAGAAGAAGAAGAAGAAGAAACTCTAAAGGAGTAAATAATAATGATAATATTAATAATTGCTAGAGTACAAGAACAAACCATGGGGCATGGAAGTTACGGTGATACTAATTATAACTGATGCGCTCGGTACAGTCACCAGATGATTGGAACAGGATCTGGGTGACTTGTTAATCAGACGTCGAGTGGAGACAAGCCATACTATAGCATTATCAAAATCGGCAAGAATAATGATATGAGTCCAAGAAACTTGAGAAGGCTTGCTGTCACTCAAACTCCCGTGAAAACCATCAGCTAACATTGGTGTGTAAAATTCTCAAAACAGCAAAATATTAAAAAATAATAATGATAATAATAATAATCCTTGTCATATGTCTTAAGTATTTGTATTTTCCGTTTGATGTGTGTGGCCAAATCAGAAATGCAGATTTGTAATAGTGATTTTAAAAACCAATTTACGCGATTCGAGTCCGTCTTCTTTCATTCATTTCCGTTCCTCTAACTTTTCTGATATAATCTAATTAAATGGGAAGCGAATTTTAAAGTTCTATTTATATGTTTATATATTTATACAAATGAATTCAAGTACGCATTGGTGATTACTCTGCTTTGATATCCAATTCTTTAAAAGCGGTGAAAGGAATTTTCAGTGTAAAATACTAGTATTAGCATTGTTGTATAGGTATAACTTAGTTTTGTTTGATCTTTCTGCTCATTTACAAGACTGAAGCATTTGCTTTTCTTTCCACACCTCAAACCCAAATGCACCAAATGAGAAGAATGAATGCTTTCAGCAATTTGTTAAACCATCGGAAGATTTTCCACCAATCAATCAACTGGGGCATTCCTAATGACTTATTAAAGTAATCAAGAATCCATACCTCACAGCCGACTGACACGTTGTATTTCGTCAAGGAAGAGGTGCACTAATCAGGTTGGGCATTTCCTCTTGTATAGAAGAAGCAGAAAAAAGCAGATAAGTGAGGAAGACCTATTCCTAGACAATGAATTTGAGGAAAGAATTTGAAAAGAAAAATTGGTGAAATTCGTAGACGTTGTTACATTGGCGTATGAAATTTGTTGAGAATGTTTGATTGCGTTAGAAAATAAAGCAGAATTAATTCATATAAGAACGTCTCAGAAATAAATGAGACAAGCGAAATGAATTTTCTGTTCGGCAAAATTCCAAGTGAGAAAAACGAAAATGCAATCATTTCATGACATTAGCGAACATTTTACAACAACAACGACGACAACAACAACAAAAAGCAAAGACAAAAAATACTATAATATTCTATAGAACTATTGACCTTAAAGACTTTCTTTAAATTGCTAAAATTTCAAATATATATTTCCTCCCGATACTTGAGTCTGCGTTTTTCTATTCATGCAAGATTTATTTACATATGTTGCCATCAAATAGAGACGTGTGCTCATAGAGTTAAAGTTGCAAGCATGATTGTTAAATTTCGGTTTACTGAAATAAGTTAAGAGACAAAATGAAGTTGACTTTCTTCTAAACAGAAATGTTTTACTTAAAATATGATTGAAAATTCCACAGCTATCAAGGAAATGCCCGCCCCTGATAATGTTACGACATTACCGAGCTTCTTTGGACTTGCAAACTACTAGCAAAGTTTCATAAAAAAAATTTGCACGATCTCTGCGCTCCACTAAACGAACTACTAAAAAGGATAAAATGAGGAGAAGGACACCCGAATGTCAAACAGCATTTGACCAAATTAAAAAGGCATTAACATCTGATCTTTTTCTCGCAGACTATGACCCAAAACTGGAGTTTATTGTCGCAAGGGATGCCAGCTCATATGGGGTTGGTACGTATATCCTACATAAAGTGCCCGATGGAACAAAAAAGCCAATAGCCCACGCATCTAGAACCCTTCTTCCGATCAAAAAGCATTATTCCCAGATTGAAAAATAGGCCTTGGGAATAATATTTGCAGTGACAAATTTCACCGATACTTGCAAAGCAGATTCTTAACTCTACAAACACTCCACAAGCCCCTAATAACCATTTTCGGATTAAAAAAAAGGGTCTACCAATTTATACTGCTAATAGGCTACTAAGATGGGGAACGAATTTACGGAACTACAATTTTAAAATCGAATATCTCCCGTCAAAACGGATTAGCCATGCAGATGGACAATCAAGGTTGGTACCGAAGTATAGTGCACCCATCAAGGACACAGTAATAGCACCCTTACGAACAGACTGTGAAATTAAAAGCATCATAGCCAACACCATCAAAGAACTGCCTGTGACGCTACTCGAGATTAAAAGCGAAGCAATGAACGACGACTTTATTTCCAATATTAAACAGAAAATCACAGCAAAAAACGAAAAAGTACCAGAAGTATTTTCACTACGTGACAACGTTCTCCTAGTGAAAGGGTCATAATACCAAAGAAATTGCAAAACAGAATTTTAAGAGATTACCACATGGGACACCCAGGAACAAATAGAATGAAGAGTGTCATGAGAAGCTATATTTATTGGCCGAAGATGGATAATGACATTACGGATATGATCGAAAAATGTAAAGGCTGTGCCTTAGCGGCAAAAGCACCCCCACTACTTTCAAACCTTGGCCAAAAACAGAACAACCTTGGTCGAGGAGACACGTTGATTTTGCGGGTCCCCTGGAAGATTCTACAACCTAATTGTAGTGGATAGTTACTGTAAATGGCTTGACGTTCTCAGATGCAAAAGAACTACTACGGGAACTACTATTGGGTTTCTATATAAACTGTTTGCGCGGATTGGTGTAGTAGATTGTGTGGTAAGAGACAACAGAAGCCAATTCACATCGGTCGAATTCAATGGGTTCTGCGAAATATTTGAAATAAAGCACATAACCACACCACAATATCACCCAAGATCAAAAGGCAGGCTGAACGTTTTGTTGACACATTTAAGCGAGCACTCAAAAAAGCGTCAGGAACCCCGACGGACAAGGCACTACAGCAATTTCTGCAGGTATACAGAATCACACCCAATCCCAATACACCACTGGCAGTCTCACCAGCCGAAACGATGTTTGCCAGAAAGATAAGATCCGTCTTCGAGAAGCTACTCTAAAAAAAAATAAGCTACGAAAGACAAAATTAGCGCCTAAAAAAAAGGTTCAACCGGGAGAAAAAAAATTATGTTAAGAAATTTCATATAACACTTCCTGTTGAGAACGTGGAATAATTTTAAAAAAGCATTGGTGATAGAGTGTACATTGTGAAGGACCCAAATACACACATAAGATACACCAGAACCAGTTACAGAAACGCTGTTTGAACCTACCAGAAACAGAAGAGCCAACAGACAACATTTTCGACATGTTCGATTAAGATTCTCTCCAATTAACACCTGAAATACGTCGGTCAGGGAGAAAAAGGAAATTCACCGACCCGTTGATGATCGATCCCAAAAGAAAAAAAAATATTTACAACACCGGAGGGGTGTTGTGGGATCCTTACCCATCTCACCATAATGGACTCTTCTCACCGTTATTAGTAGTGAGAGATTTCGCTTCCAGAGAGGCAGATCAAAATCGGTGTTATCCGAACAGTACGTGACTTCTTACCTTTTCTATGTAACTCTATCTTTCTTGTGTAATATAATCTGTTATTTAATATCCGTGTTTGCGTTTTCATTAGTGACCCTTTCCGAGGCCATAACAATAATGCAAACGTACAAATGGGCTTCTAATCATCAAATTTGATTCCACTTATAAATAATTAGCATATACATTTTTCTTCTTTCTGAAAAATAATTTGAAAATTAAATTTTTTTTTTTTTATCGGTATGAATTTGTGCTGATATTTGCTAATACATTCATACAAATAAAAATATACACATGCTAATATATATGTGCGTCTATGAACCCACAGGGACATATACACCAATAGAGACACAAATATGTATATATGTATATATATATTATACACACTAACAATTATATATATATATATATATATATATAGTTGTGTGTGTATGTGTGCGTGTGCTTTAAAACACACATACCCATTTAAAAATGCATATTTATATATGTATATATAGATATATTATTCACAGTTGCATACACACTTACATTGATATATATATATATATATATATATATATATATATATATATATATATATATATATACACGCACAATTGTATATTTTTCAAACAGACAAAAAATAAACGCATAAGAATATATGTATCTATAAATATATGATTAAATATAATAAAGTGGATGTATATCTAGGCAGCATTTTCTATTTTAAACGTGTTCAATTAAATCCCATGGACACTTTGTGTTGCTGATTTATCTTTGATCTGTTCCTATTTTCATATGATTCGTCTGATTTCTGGATGGAATGAATTCAGAAAGACCCTTTATTCTTCCCAAGTACTTCCAGTGCCAACTAAAGCCGTCTTCTGGGGAACGATTATCCACAATGACGAGGTGGACGGCAACGTACAAAAGAAAATAATTTTACGAGAGTTAAGAGGAGAAATTCACAAGAGAAATATTAAAGACATCTTCGAATTTTGTAGCTATATTCGAGGTTGATCTTGTTTATGATGTCTGTTAATCTTTGTAAGTGAGCTTAGAAGATTTTGTCTATTTTGTTTGTTTTTCATTGTGTAATATAGAGATGTTTTTAGTTAGATTCTTTCTTTATTCTGAGGAGTAGCACGAATGTGTTTTGACGTGTTAAGAGATAGTACTAGAGTAGTATCGGTAAACTGTTGTTTCATTTAATTAGACATGTTTAAAAGAGGATATATATGCGCAGTTCCCATGCAAGTATTTCTTTTTTAATATAAAACTAAATAAGAATACCTTTAAAAGATTAAAACTATTTTTATTTTATTTTTAACGGAGAAGGTATAATCAAAGAATGGGAGAGTTTAGACGCCAAATCTTCCCATCACTCTCGGCTTCTAGAGTTTAATTTTCATTATAAAACTAACATAGTGTGGAACTTAATTGCAATTATTTCTATTTTTTACGTGTAATTTTTAATATGTTTGAATAAATATTTAGAAAAAATATCATTGGTAAAGAATAAAAATAATAAAAAAATCAATGTTATTTGAATACAGAGTAGATATAATTGAAGATAATAACAACTTGAACACTAAAATTTCCCAAAACATCTGACTTCCATTGCTTTTTTGGTTTATTTTCTTATTTAAGTATTTAACTAAACTTAATTGTAAAGAACTGAATTACAGTTATTTTGCTTGAAAGCTTTCTTTTAAGATTAATCAACAGTATTTTGTCCATGTTTATTAAGATAAAACCAAAAAATTAAAAACCAATAACAACATGGAAATATTTATTTACTTCCAATTTTCAAAGTCAAAATACAAATTAACCTAGGCATTCCTACCATAAACCATAATATCGTTGTAGATATAAATACGACCGTATATTATTACTAAGTAAACATAACCAACAATACTAATATGATATAATTTGATTGTAATAATGGAAAATCATGGAAAAAGTAAGGTAAATTACTTAGCTCATTGTTATATCTATGCCGATATAGTTTAGGTGACAGACAACCACATGAATAATTTTAATTATATATATATATATATATATATATATATATATATATATATATATATATATATATATATATAGGTGTGTGTGTTTGGGTGTGAGTGTGTGCAACCGTGTGTGTGTGTGTGTGTGTGTCTGGGCGTAAGTATTTGTTTAATTATATGTGTATACATAAATGCCTTTAATTGATAAAGCTATCAAGAGTTTAAACGACTGTTTGACACACACACACACACACACACACACACACACACACACACACATATACATATATATATATATATATATACACCAACTTAACGCTAGTTTTTCAAAATCACTGTTAAATCTTGAAATGAGCATAATATGCTATACATTGAAACCTTTGAAATACCAAGGAAGCGACATTTTAGAAGCACAACATGTATTTCAAGCTGTGATTTGGTTGCTAACCATTACAACGCGAAGGGGAGTCTCATTGGGCGCCCCATTCATTCGGCCTTGTGCCACATCGAAGCAAAAGAGCTTCGTAAATTACCTTATACTAATATAACAATATTAAGTTACATCTGTAAACAGAAAACAAGGACATCTAATTACCCGGAACGAATGGAACTGAATGAAAAAGGTATACGCATGCTGAGTTGACTCGAAAATATATAGATTTTACTTAGAAGAGAAAATACACATAACATGCAGACTCAAACCGCTTATTAAACAGAGCTTGTTTCCATTTGTAGATTCGAGTCGGGGTATATGCCAACTAGCACTTGATAGAAAAAGGTGAGGGAAGTGAACGGTTTAAAAAGAAAAATCTGAACGAAGAAAAAACGAATATTTTTAATAACACATGGGTGTTTTTCAGACGCAAGCATTTTTGTGTTTTATGAAAATATATTCAATAGATTTATGACTATTAACCAATACATTTATTGATGCATTCTTTTTTATTATTTTTACGGATATAAAATATACTTTAGTGTTATACGGAAATTTATAAAAATTTCTTTTGTGACATCGACTTCATTTTTTAACGATGTAACTGATTTGATGTTATTACCGAGGAACAAAATAGAAAGAATGAAGTGACTTAAAAAAATGAATTGCTTTTATTATAGTCGTTCGATCGTGAGAATTTGAAAATGATATTTGCTTTCTCTCTCTGTTTATATATATATATATATATATATATATATATATATATATATATATATATATATATAGAGAGAGAGAGAGAGAGAGAGAGAGAGAGAAAGAGAAAAATAGTAATTATCGTGAGGATATCAATCATAAGGATATCTGAAAAATAAACGTGAATTAAAAATTGTAGGTGTGTCGGTACTACTGGATAGTTTCAACATTTGAAGTCTGAAAAGCTCCTTGGATAAAAATAAAATAGATGGAAAGTATACAATATTTTGAACAAATCCTGCCAGCAACACCCAATATAACAACACTTGCAAAACCACTCAACTCCTATCTCAAAAATCATCCAAATTAATCACGAACTCATAAGAGCCATTTTCCAGTGGACTTCTATACATGGACACATCAGATATTGCAAACTAGCATATACTTAATTCAACAACTTTTTGTGAGGACTGTGCTGTCTAGAGGCCTTACCAAAAGCGATAGCAAATCGGAGCAGATATCCAGAGAGACAAAAGGGTCATATATAATTTTGGCACACCTTTCTTATTACAAATGTGTTATCATTGCAAATATTATTCATCAGGGATTGAAAGGTACCAACAACATTTTAATCTATACATTTCCCTGTCTTCTGTTTGATCTTTGTGAATAATATTCACCAGCAAATTGAGGATACGTAGTTTAAATATCCGTATTTCTTGTGCAAAATGGAAGTTATGTAAAATTAGGATGTAGATCTTTCTTTTACATATATATATATATATATATATATATATATATATATATATATATATATATATATATACGTGTGTGTGTGTGTGTGTGTGTGTGTGTATATATATATATATATATATATGCCTGTGTGTGCGTGTGTGTGTTTTCTTGTTTGTTTGTATTATCACATTCATAATTCAGTTTATATATATGCATCCTAATCACAAGCTTATTACACTATAACGTATATTTTTGTACATATTTTAAAGTTAATTCTTTGTTACACTTTCTATTTATTCAATCCTAAATTGCACACATATAATCGTATTAATTTTGTAACGTAAATTGCCCTACTTAATGTATGCCATCCATTTTATAAGTGCTGATCTGTTTTCTTTATTGTTCCCTGATCGAAGACAGAATACATCTGCTGTTCGTAATTACCGTCCCATTCTACATTCGTGATTATCGCTCATATGTCGCAGAATAAACAGCTGAAACAAATAACATATCTCAGGTAAATAATTATGGCCGGTATTTGATTTTTGAATGCACTTAATAATTTGCATATAAATTCTTGAAGCTAAAAGAAATAAGCTGAATACCATGTTTTTTTTTCCGAAATCCCAATTCCTCTATCTATGAATATATTTGTCTGCCACTGTAGTTATGTATACGTAAATATACGCATTATTTGACGCTACTAAAAGTAATGATACATCTCCACAAGTCTAGGAATGGTTGCTTATTTCATATCAGCGATATGCTGGAGTTTACCGAACTAAGCACCCATGCTTCAAGTTTATTGCAGTACCCACTGCTGTTAAATAGTCACCTATTAACATACTGAACGGGTATATAATGTCTTATTTTTGGGGACTGAAGTAAAACCTTGATTTTTCTAAAAGCACACCAGGAACTAAAGACGATACTATACTACTACACATCGAAGAACAAATTTAAAATCAGTCATGTCAAATCAATAAATATTATCTTCTACTAAAATTTCAACGCTGTATTGGCCTAGCGGTTAGAGTGTTCGCCAATGGCCCGGGAGACCTGGGTTCAATCCCAGGTCGAGTCATACCAAAGACTCAAAAAATGGTACTTGATTCCTCCTTGCTTAACACTCAGCATTATAAGGTATGGATCAAGGGTAAAGTGGAGCAATCCAGGGAAAGGAGTCGCGCCCTCCCCTACACCTTGGTGTAGTAAGCTATCGAAAAGGGAGCCTTCGGGTCACCCTCGACTATGGTCGCCAACTTTACTTACTATATATATATATATTCTATGGAAAAAAGTCTGCAACCCTGGGTATCATGAAGTTTTTTGGCAAAACAGCAATCAAGCAGTTAAGAAGATGGAATGAATTGGAAATCGAAAATACGAAAGAATACAGACAAAACACCGGTGGGATTTCGTTTGTGTGTGGTTGTAAGTGTGTGAGTGTATGTGGGTGTGTGCGTATGCGTGTATGTGTTATATTTACGTATGGATGCGTGTTTTTATGGGGTTAAGTCAGGCTACGAACGTAGCGCGTTGGGTTTAGCGGAAATGAATTCAAGTGTACATTAATAATTCGTTACATTATTTATTTAGGTGCCCATATCTATGAAACATAACATCATCACTGCATGTCGGGGAGAATGAATATTAATTTGATTTGTAAGCGTATTTGAACGGTTGTGTTATGGTAGAGGCTAGAATCACAGAAAGGTTATATTGTATTGTAATATGTTAGTGCAATATTCAGGAGAAGGAATTTTATAATAATAATAATAATAATAATAATAATAATAATAATAATAATAATAATAAATAAATGAAATATTGCGTAAATATCATATACTATAGATCTCATTGGTGTTATGTGCGTAATAAAATAATAAAGGGGTTAAATAATAGTAAGTGTGTTTGTGTACGAAGATGATTATAACTGAGGGGTTGGGTGTTGTCTTTGAAAAATTAAGTAAATTGATTAACGAAATAGATTGCAGGTTTGAGTTTATTATTTAATAGTTATATGTCTTTTGTTGATGCCGTGAGGTAAATACACTATTGTTGAAATGTTTAAAGTGAATTTGGTAGGTAAGATGAATGTAGAGCGTTGTCTTCTCTAGCATAAAAAATGTTCAAATCTATCATAGCAAAGCAAGTATAAAATGTATTTATACAAGGATAAGATTCAGATGGAGCTATGTGAAAATGGTCAGATAAATGTCTATATAAGTGAGGCAGAGTCGAATGATGGGAGTTTAGTTCACTTGAAAATTACACTAAAATATTTTATCTTGCAAATTTAACGTATACTACCCGTTTATGACATTCCTATACCTCAATATATGTAAATGCTTGACTTTCTTCATATGTGTGTGTGCGTGTTTGTGTACTTGTGTGTATGCTTGTATGAGTGTATGTATTACTAGTATTCCAACTAATTGGATGGCGATATTTAGTCAAAATCCTATTGAACAAGGACGCCATTCAATTCACGAATATTGGTGGAGATTCAGAGGCTAATTTATTGAAAACACGCCATCGCCAAATTCACAACAATCATAAAACACTCTCGTTTCAATCTGATAAATACCTACAGTGAATTGTTTTCATATATTTTTTCTCTGTTTATGAATTGTTTTCATATATTTTATTTTCTACGTTTAACGCTCGATTAGGTTATTACTACTTATCGAGTCAATAATCTTTCGTATGTTTTCAAAAATATGATTGGATATAATAATCTGGTTAATGGAATATTAGTGACTATTTCCTAAGTACCTATAAAATAGTGACTTTCAATATAAAATATTTGAAAAAGTATGATCTTTGTTACGCATATCAGGAAAATATTCTAGATAATTTTCTGATCTCAAAGATAATTATCTCGTAATTCAAGACTTCGCATTTATTCCAAATTCATTTTACATGAATACTGACATGTTTTGATGTACCTTTGGGATATGATCAAATATGGAGGGGGGCTTAAACAGACTCCCTATAGTACACATCCAATCCATTAAGATGTTTAGTTAAGTTTTCTCTGAAAATACCCACTTATACAAAAATGACTCATTTATAAATATTTTCAGCGATGGGAAGGTAACTGTGTCTATATATATATATATATATATATATATATATATATATATATATATATATATATATATATATATATGTGTGTGTGTGTGTGTGTGTGTGTGTGTGTGTGTGTGTGTGTGTGTGTGTGTGTGCGCTCGTGTGTTTTTGTGGGTGTGTTTATATATATATATATATATCGGTGTGTGTGTGTGTGTGTATGTGTGTGTATTTGTGTGTGTGTATAAAGGCATATATATATATATATACGTGTGTGTGTCACTGTCGGTGTCTGTGTGGATGTGTGTGTGTGTAAGCGTAAGAGTAAGTGTGTCTGGCTATATATATATATATATATATATATATATATATATATATATATATATATATAACAGCTCCTCGTACTGAGTTAGTTACTCTACGTTGATTATGTTGTGCCTATATCACTCTACTCAAATGGGCATCATACACTTTTATCAAATTACTAAAGAATCAACTATGTTGGCAAGAAAGTTTTCCATATTAAACTGATTCACTGGTATCACATGCTAGTCTACGAAATCAATATATATATATATATATATATATATATATATATATATATATATATATATATATATATATATATACTTACGAGAGTAATTTATTTAGTTTCCAGGGTTTTTTCGTATGGGCACTTTTATTGATAGTACACATTCGAAACTCCCCATTCGTAGTAATCTCCTCCATCTGCAATGCACTTGGTGTACTGTTCCAACAACTTCTGAAAGGCCCCATGGAAGTACTCTTGTATCAGCCTGTCAGTGACTTTCGTCACAGCATCTTTCATATCCTCAATTGTCTCATGACGACAGCCTCTGACCTTAGGGAATGTCCAAAGACATAGGGAGCAAGGCCTCGACTATAGGGAGGCTGGGGAACTGTCTTGATGTCCATCTTGGTCAAATAGTTTGTGACAAGGATGGGGTTTTGGACTGCTTCATTGTCCTTGTGGAAATGCCATTAACCCGATTTGAAGAGTGATGACCTCTTCCAACGGACTCTCTTCCTGAAATCCCTTAAAACTTCAACATAGTAACCCAAACGCTAAATCTTTGGCCAATCAACTCTGATGTGTTGACTTCCTTACTTCTCCCACACCTCTCATCATTCCTCACAGCCTCCCTGCCTTCCTTGAATCTCTTATGCCACTCAAAAACTGATGCAAGCTGGTCGAAAACAGCCTGAAGCATTCCATACGTTTCTGTGGCATTTTTCTAAGTTTAAAACAGAATTTTATTGCATATCGTCCTGTTAAAGTGTAGACTCGTGCAGATAGCATTTTTGAAATTCACCTGCTGTGTTAATCCGGCTTTAGTAGGGTGTATTCCAATCCCTGGTGTAGCTGTTCATTTAAACCTGGAATCATGAAAAATAGTCAGTCATCTTATAAGATGTCTAGCAATAACATATTGAATTTTCAAGTGTCTACGATAATTTTAAATGCTTGTATAAGAAAAATCTAGAGACTTATTGAATGCAACACATATAACTCTGTGAGAAACTGAAAGAGTCAAACACTGTAGTATTTAAGAATGTTACCTCCATAATAACTTAGGTAACCTGCCCCTGCTTGCTACTTGATAATTATATCTGGATATGAGGATTGTATTGTTTAAGACACACAAATGTATGGCAGTGGAAACAATGTCATGCTGCATGTTGGATATGAAGTATGTCAGCTGAAACTAAAGGCAGTCCAATGCAAGGTTGTCAAATCAATGGTCAGATATCAATAATTCAATGAGGAAATTACTCCTACTCATTAAAAAATGTGTCGTCGTTGAAGACAACAACATACTGAATTTTCAAGAGTCTACGATAATTTTAAATGCCTGTACCAAAAAAAAGTCTTTAAACCTATTGAATGCACTACGTATATATATATATATATATATATATATATATGGGGGCGAACGTGGGTGTGTGTATATGTACGTGTGTTCCTGTATGTATGTATATATTTTTTTTCTATATGTGTACCTTGATTTCTTAGAGATATAACAAATAATAAAGTTCAATCATTTCTGAAATCAAAATTTAATTTACAAAAACATCCATTTGTTCATCCTACGATGATTAAAATGTGTCACTCAATTTTTGGCCTCAGTATTCGAGTTAAAAGGATATAAAACGAAGTAAGAATTTATAATTGAATATTCTTTAAAATGTTGCCTGTATATTAGGATAACCGGAAAACTTGTTGAAACAATTAATTTATCGCAATTTTCATGCAAACATTCATAAAAATAGGAGAATATGCTAAAGTTCACGTAGTTCCTGCTCACCTTTCAGGAAACTAGTTCAACATCCTGGTAAATTATTGAAATTTTAAACCTAAAAGCTTTCCCTGTTGTTCACTTCTTTCTAAAACTTTGGATTCATTCTATATTTGTTTGAGATAAGTATATACATTTTAATAGTATGTTTTCTATCCTCTGTAGATGGATAAACAAATCCTCGTTGACATAGCTGAATCATGGAGAAATACTCATTTTAAAAATAGAAAGCGACTACAATTATTATTATTATTATTATTATTATTAAAAACCACAACAACAACAACAACGATAATAATAATAATAATAATAATAATAATAATAATAATAATAATAATAATAATAACAGGGTGGAAACGCATATGAAAAATCTACGAAAACAGCAAATTAGCACAGAGGACGAGACACGACTGGTGGGTAAGGTGATCCACTGGGAGATGTGGAAGAAATTTACATTCGACCATACAAATAAATAGTATATGCACAACCCATCATCTGTCCAAGAGCATGACACGCATAAACTCCTATGGGACTTTGACATAAAAACGGATCACCTAATCTCAGCCAGATGACCAGACCTTGTAATAAAAAAAATGAGAATTTGCTAAATTGTGGACTTTGCTGTCCAAGCTGACCACAGAATTTAACTGAAAAAATGTGAATAGAAGGATAATACCTCTACCTTGCTAGGGAAGTCAAAATTCTATGGAACAATTTTGATTAGTGCTTTTGGTACAGTAATACATTTTGATTAGTGCTTTTGGTACAGTACTTAAAGGATTATTAAAGTGACTAGAGGATTTGGACGTTATAGGATGAGTGGAGACAACCCCAACAACTGCATAATTGAGAATTGCCAGAATACGGAGAATATTCCTGGAGACTTGAGGAGACTTGTTGATTGTTATCGTTGTCGGTTATTGGTTCATATTTTTTCTTCTTATCCATTTAACTTCGGTGTCTTCTTTTTCGGCAAGATAACTTAAGAAAGGAAGTTAAGAAGGAAAGAGATGACGATTGCCTTTCACTCAAAACATTGCTTCTAGGTTCTACGGCCATTCTGTGGGCGATGGAATTCTTCCAGAAATCGATATAAATAGTCGCCTCTCCTAGACAAGGTGTTAAAATATGTTAAGAATCTTTTTCGTTGGTTTTATGAAGTTGAGATTTGTGATAATGTCCGGTTGGTGTTTTTCAATATACGACGTTGTTAAGAGGAGACAAGGTCTTCTGCCAAGTCGGAGACTTCAGCGGACATGTGTGCTGCCTTCCATTATATTAGAGGAACTGGTTCGGTCACTCAGAGCGGTACTGGTGACGTGAGGTAGAATTTATATTTAGTTCCCGGAAGTCCTTTTCTTTTGGCATGCACCGCTCCTATTTCTGGGAACTGTTTCACTTTTAAATTTACTTATTTACTTATTTTTATATCTTCTCCAACCCTCCAATCATGGTTCCATATATTGATAAAACTGATTTGTTCAAAAATATTCTTTTTTGATGGGACTGATTGAAAAGTTCTCTAAAAGCAATACTACAAAAAATATATGTATGAACGCACAAAGTACTCGATTCCCTAAACTCTAGGCATGAAATATGTCAAGATCGGTTAAGATATCGTTAAAAAATCAAAATTATTAACAAGAGAAATATATCTAAATTTGATCCATAAAAACATATATTTAGTTTGCTTTTTAATCAAATGCAAGCTTTATTTTTAGCCTTTTAGAAAATAAACCAGGAGTTTGTCTGGATTCATTTGGCCAGGAATCTCCATAACGTTTTGAAATCACGGAGAAATCGCTTCGCTTTCACTTTGCCAAATCTAAAAATAATTTATCCGCACAGCTTAACAGATTGTTACTGCAGATTATTAATCACATACACAAGCTAAAACCAAGTCATAAATACTCTTTGCGTTGTTTTAAACAATTACTGTTTGGTAAATCTTAATACATTTTAAATTTGTCAAAATATCCAACTATAATATAACCATTGACCACTTACCTGGCAAGCATAAGTACTTTGTCTTGTGTAATATAATGTAAAATCCACATACTAGCTAGCATAGCTAATACGATGATCATGCAGTTAATTTCAGTGATAAATATTAATTCATTTTGACACCACACATTTTGTCAATCTACTGAAATTAGAATTTGAGTATTTCACAGCCTTTTTTCTCTTTCTTAAATGAATTATCCCAAATCAAATAAGACAGAAAATAAAAAATAATTTTCAGCGCAAAATCACCTAGGGAAGTTCCCGTCGCGTAACAGCTAACTTGTTGGCCTGCATCATCGAAGGAAGCTAGTTCGACCTCTAGTTGCGCCATTACGTTTACCTTTGGAAAAATATATTTGGGAAATATATGAATACTTACAATGGGTTGAATGGTATCATTAGTGTTCTTCTACAAGAATATATTTGACATTAAATAACCCTTTAAGATTGATATGCAATCGAATAAAGAAACGAAGCTAAAGAATGTAATTTTGAAATAAAATTACTTAGTTATCCTATGCCCAACATAGTCATGTAGATAAGAGAGAAAGAAATATTTACACAATTATTTTAAATATAGAGTATGTGTCTAGCAAGGCAATTTACTTTGTCAGTAAAACCGACTAAAACTGATGAAAGGATCACTAAATCTTAAACTTCGGCAAAGCATCATATATCACTCGACGATTATGAGTTATACAAGCTGTAGCTATGTTCTCCAACTACCACTTTACATCTCAAGGAAAATAATATATTATATAAATCTATACCTGGTCAACGCATGAACCTAAGCAAGAAGTTGATATAGGCCGATTTTTTGTCAGTTACTTGGATCTCGCCACAAATAGGTTCACCTATACCATTCTCTCTTCTTATGAATATGTTGTTTATATCTCTTTTATATATTAGAGAGATCGGCCTTCTAGTAGAAAGCTGGTTTTACCGTTTATATGATTTTCCAGATAAACTGTTCATTAGAAATAGAATATTTTCTCAAACAAAATTTGTTTTAAACATCAACTGCATCAAGAAGTTTGCGAAGCGTAATTTAGCTGATTTAGAATTAGAACACAGAGCCCCAAACACCCATCGTAATCTTCACCCATACCTGATGGATAAAAAATAGCTGAATATATACAATATTATTATCAACAGCATATAAACAACTCAGAGTATATTGTCACATGGTCTCCCACAGAGAGGAGAGAAATAAGAAATTTCCCATACCCTCCTGTGTTTGAATTAACAGGCCTCAAAGACTTACCGTTAAAAGGAGGAATAAGGAATGTAGGTCAACTCCTCGGCCTGCTTTTTAAAGGAAGTAACGAGTCAATTTCAAGCTACCTGCACTCCGTAACCCTAAGTTGGTTGACAGAGAAAGGGGTATAGAGATCATGATAGTAGCCCAAATGAATCGCCTGACAGGGTGAAGGAGAAGAAAGAGGCTAAATGATTGGCCAGAACTCTAAAGCCGGAAGCACCCTTTTCGTCAGCGGAAATAGGAAAAAAAGAATTAAGTTGTTAGGACAGCACTTAGCGTGACCAGAGGTGTTGAAACTGTTGCCACAACTTCGGGCGAAGAAGCAGAGCCGGGTTTCAGGACAGCAGTTGGAGTGACCAGATATATTGAAACAGTCGCCGAAACTCCTGGGAAAAGCAGAAATAATATTGGACAAGAAGATAAAGTGCCTTCAAGCCAAGCTGTACA
This sequence comes from Sepioteuthis lessoniana, assembly GCA_963585895.1. NCBI lineage: Eukaryota > Metazoa > Mollusca > Cephalopoda > Myopsida > Loliginidae > Sepioteuthis > Sepioteuthis lessoniana. Next base: position 68,741,817 of record OY757928.1, read on the forward strand.
GAATCCCGCTAGCCCGTAAAAGAAAAAAAAATACTCACCAAAGAAACCCGTTGAAAAGCTAAGTAAACCTTAAAGCCGTTTTCTCCCTCCACCCTTCTTAAGTATTGCAATTGTATGATCTCTCTCTCAATTTAAAGAAGGAAGAAAGAAAAGAAAAAGGAAGAAAGACTTTTGTATTTGGTATTGTCTGCTGGTAATATAGCCGGCACCTTAATATTTGTCTGTGTCAGCACGTATTAAAAACCTTGTTATATTTTATATGTCCCCTCGCGTCGAAACTTATTCGTTGTGTTGTTTGCCTGTCGAGTTGCCTTCTATTTGCATGTTCCTTTTTAGCTTCATTCGATTCAATTTATTCTCGCTAAATGTCCTATTCGCCTTTAAAAATATTACACGGGAAATTGGAATTGTCGACTACGATAAATGATAATATTATATCTAAACCTAGAGGCCCATATCTTCCATTATCCTAGGGGCAGGAAGACGAAGTAGTCTGGTGGGTGTGTGTAACGTGAAAAATTCGGAAATCCCTTGCCAACGGCGGTCAGTCTTGCCCTAATTCAACCCCCACATTATCTGCCGGCTCACATATACCCCAAAAGGGACTTTCAACTAGGACTTGTTCTGCGAGGGATCAAGTGCCAGACGGCCCGACTTCACACGTGAGAAAAATGAACTCCCGTCTTGGAATAAATATTCCTCACACCGTCACAATATACTTCAAATAAGCTAGTTAAAATAGATGACAGGTTAAACATATTTTCTAAATGATTAAATTCTTCAACACCTTTAATTAGTACCTTGTGCATTGTGCTTGATAAAACAACGACAGGAATAAGTGATACTACTTTAGTGTGAAAATCTTTGTGAACTATGTTAAACTGAGCTTTTTTTTCATATATTTACAGTTTACGTGAAGGAAATAGCATTATTTTTAATTCCTTATTTGTGTTGTATACCACACGTATACAAATGGCAATACACAGGCAAATACAAATACACAGGCGAACTCTGTTTTTCAGGTTTGAACGTTTTATTAACTCCTGGCTTCGGTTCTTCGACACGAAGAGAGAGACGCAATTCTTAAAAGTCTTTCGTATTCATACTATGCTAACCCCATCCACAACATTCAGCACATCTCGTGATGTTTAAGATCTCAATTCTTCTCTCCCGGTAAAGATCTGAAAAACTCAACTCTTCGACTCAAAGGCCAAATAACCAACTCTCAACTTAATGGCAGAAGCTGAATTGTCTGCCTGCATGGTCCAATCTCAATTTCTCAACTGACTATTTTTCAAAATCCTCAAATTCTCAGAATCATCTCTTCTGAGCATCATCCACACTCCAGTTTCATTTCCTGTCTGAGGTTTATCGTGACAATGGTGATTGTCATATCAGTTGTGCGCGAGCGTAAACTACGCCCAATGACTATGCACTGAGCTGTGAGAATCAAATAGTTCAAAGCCTTACCAAACAGAATGATAAAATATAATTTACGGAAAATGATTAATATTAAAAAAAATAATTATATAACACTTGTTTTTCTTTCCTGAAAGTCATCAAAGGACATGTCTTTGTCACCATCATAATATATGTGACTCATATTTTTGGTCTGTCTCTCTCGTGAGTCTGCTACTCTGATACTGAATACTACTACAGAAAGTGTCTATATATTGGTCTCTAGCTTTTGATAGCAAAATATCAAAGTTTTTTTTTCTTTTTCTGGACATCATGACATATGTGGGTCCTTTTCTACTTTTAATGGTTTAGTAATGCTCATGGCTTAGGGACCGTTGCAAAGGTTACATTTTGATTTTAGAAATGAGAAGCCTGAGCGGAGTTCAGGCCGCCCTGTAGATGTAAGTCCAAGTAGTTGTACAAATACGGACTACAGATTCTAATATCTGAACGTTTTCATAACGTTAACAAGTACTTGCATATCTACCAACGTCTAGTTTTCATGATTTCTGCAGCAACATAGTTGTACTGGAGGTTTATCTTCATTTCTTTCTATAGGAAAGAACCTAGTCCTGATATATATATATATATATATTAAATATCGCAAGTAACGTATCTTAATTTCGTTTGGCAATTCAGCTTGATAGCTAAATATTATTTTGGCACACTTTCGGAAGCAATAACTCAATGCTTTATTGATACAAATAACGCTGTATGCGGAAGTTTTTGTACAGGAAAAATGTTTGCTTAATTAACGACTATCCTCAAAGTTAGTAACTATATAAATGATTTTTTTTTTAAATAAAAAGTCATTTAATTACATCTGATCCATTAAAATATTTATTTTGTTTGAATTCAAAGTTAAGCAATAGTTTTTTTAAGACCCATACAATATATAGCATATATTAATCTGGATTCATTAGAGAAAAAAAAATAATTGATTAGACATTCAACAACGTTAGCGTAAAAAATTTACGCTGAGATTATTTAACTATAATCGGATTTTAATTAACTTGAATTATCTAAACAAATTAACGTTAGATTTGTTGTGCGTGTATTTCTTGAGTATGAAAAAATGAGCTTCAACTGATGAATAGAAGTTGTTTTCATCTTATCTATTTGCGCCTTAGTAATGAGGTAATACTATTTGCATCCTTACAAATGCTTCTTCAGTTCTTCCATCTTTCGAACATGGAATATGTGGTTGATCGAGTGAAAACAGTAGATTGCATAAAATATAACCAATAAAGGGAAGTAAATTGCAAGTGATGGTTTTATATTTAAAAGAATATGAAATGTACTATTTATAAAAAAGAAACATCACTGTAAAAAAGGAAGCTAATCTGCAAAATGAAGGAAAAATGAAAAATAGTTGAACGAAAAAGTGAATCAGAGAAATCAGGCAATATGTATATATATATATATATATATATTTTAATGAATAATCAAATCAAGCTAAGAAGAGAAAATAGACTGGATAAAGATAGAGATGAAACTGTGAGGTATGGATTAAAAAAATAGACTTTGATGGATATTTATGAAGCGTAAGAAAAGGAAAATAAAATATCAAATAAAAAAAGAAAATATAAAGGTATTATAAAGTCGAAAAAAATGCTGCGTGGTATAAAAAATAGGATATCGTAAAATATAAGGGAAGGAATAAGAGAAGTTGGTGGATTTTACAATATGTCAACCATTGTTTAGTTATTTAATTCCGAAATTTGACTTTTTTTCAAACAATGCGAGGATTTCATTGCTTTTAAAAACCTGAAAAGTTAATAATTTGGAATCCCAAAAATGAACATATGCTAATGAACGGAAACGAAATCAGACATGTAATTCACCGAAATCATGTAACCAAACTTATTTTTGCAAAAGTCATGCGGCAGTGGGGTTAGATAGGAATAAACATAAAAATGAATTTTATGCAATAAAAGAGAATAACATAATTCCTCAGAATGGACTCATGGACAAATATCTTAGAATTAAAAACAATAATAGGCCAATTCGCATGAAATTTTGCGGCATAAATAGGGAATGAAGATTCAAACCAAAGAAGTCAGTTTTAAAAATAAAGAGACCATATAGCTTTTTCTAAGTCTAAACAGCGCACTACTCTCGAGGGAGAGTATTACGTCACATCTGTGACTCTATTAAAAGTAATAATCTGCCATTGTGTTTGGTATAGCCACAATACACTACTCATGAACTATGAAAAATCCAATTCAAATCAACGAGACGCTCAGATAATAGATCTAAATATCTTGGTCGGCAGTTTTTCGCTTGGTAGCCAACATAGGTGAGCCGTTACGCATTCTGTGAATGTTGGCCGTTCTTTATTCTGGTACAGAAAGACCAATGCAACAATACACTAAGAGTAACGAGAGGCAAAAATGTACTAGAGAAGGCAAGAAAAAATGTAAATCACTCTTATCTTCAAAGCAATCCTACAAAAAGACATTATTAGAAAGGGTGATGAAAATCTGATCAGAATCTACTAAAATTAATTCAAAACAGAGGCTTGCCGGCCAAGTGAGGGCATTATTAAGAACGTCCTGAATACTGAGAATACTCCTGGAGACTGAGGAGGATTGAGATTTGTTGTCACTCAAAATCAAGTGAAATACAATCATCTAACGCTGGTATGAAAAACTCTCAAACGAATACTACTACTACTACTACTAATAATAATAATAATAATAACTATTTTCCCTCTGATATATAGTTGCTTCTAATCTAATGATAATAATTTTCTTAAAGCTTTTCTTGTCCAAAACATGAGACAGTAACCTGTGCTATGACTATTGATCAGGGTGGACTTTGGATAAAGGGCAACACAACTCAAAAACTTCATATTCACCTCAAATTTAGTGAAATACAAAAGGCATCATTTTTTGATTGCAGGACTTAATCCTCTCTAGGTGATGCAGGTGACGTCTTTTAAACAACACAAAAAAGAACAACAACAAGAAAAAGAACAAGAATAAGAATAGGAAAAGTGTGCTATTATTGATAATGGTAACTAGATTAATCTTTTTCCGAAAACCTGATACGTCAAGTTGAGATTTTAGGTGATGCAGATCAAATCCAAAGTTATTTATGATTTCACAGGCTTGTGAAAATTCACTCTCGTCGCATTATAAAATGTCCTCAAGAAACATACTGTGATGTCGAGGTCGAAACCTTATAAATTTTATATTAAAATTATCCAAATGAAATAAGAATATTGACACATTGCAGCAAACATAAATATGGTGCCTTTTACCTCAGTAAAATATATCATCCTGCAGTACGAGGAAAAATATAATCGAATTAAATCTTTCCAACGTATCTTCTTTTCACTTGTTCTGAAAATTTGTCGCTTTATTCAATACTTTTCACCATTATGAACCTCGAAGGAAAACACGTATTTTAAAAAGAAGCATATAAAATATAATTTGTTAAAATACTGTGTAAAATTACACGACGTAAAATCTGGGTTTCAGTTAATTGAAACCAAAACTACTAACAATTGAAATATGTATTGGTTATTTCATAGCTAAAAAGCGTAAAGCTGATATAAAGTTCTCTATCCCAAATATCCTTTTGTTAACTGTTGTGATTAGTTATTCATTTTTTGCTTGGGTTTCTAGTTACTTTCGTTGCTTTAATTCATTCATCTTATGGCCGAGAGAACGAAAATTGAAAGGTTTCAATGAACTCTAGAAAAATCTAAAATTGATTTGAAACGTATGCATCGAGAAAAACGCGAAATTTGTGAAGCAAATTGTTTTATTAAACAAAGTTTATCATCATTTTTTCTTCCTTTCTTTTTGTTTTCTTTGTGCTATTCCCAATCTTGATATGTCATGAAATTTGAATTACATATTCTAAATATTTTATTTAGATTACGTATGGTTTCGTGTGTAGTTAATACAATATAAAATCCCACAAGCTGATCGGTTTTGTAATTAAACTATATAACAAAAAGAAGGTAGGATTTGTGTAACGGTTATCGGTGTAGGAAATAAAATTCAATTAGAGACAAAACTGGTTGCGTTTCATTTCAAGCTATTAAATCTTGAGAAATACATAAATGCATCAACTATTCTCCGAGTTATTTGAAAATAGCTGGTCAGACTCTGTTCTTTAACTTTGGCTTTGTAAGCAGTCAAGGAAGTAATAATTCAAAATAGCTTTACTTCGCTTTAAAATATAAATATGCTGTTATGGAAGGAGTTGATAAATACATAGAATATGTAATGCAAATTTTGCTCGTGGAGAGTAAGTGTTATTTCCTAATTCCTTATATTTTAAAAGTATTTTAAAATGGCCATTATTCCTTTCAAACTTTGCTTTTGTCCCGATAATAATGATATTATTTTGTATGGAAAAACGTGAAGATTTTCAATATTTTTTTTTCATATTAGGTTTAAAAAAAAGAAATATCTACATGTATTTATATTAAAGTTATGTAAAAATGATTAAAATGTTTAGAAATCTTTTTTAGAAATTTGCAAATTTACTGTAACTCAATTTCAAGTACCAGCTCCCGAATATCGTCTCACATCACGTTTGGAAAATTGAATAACTCAGAATACAAAATAAAAGTTTAAAAAAAAACACATCTTCTCTATTAACTGTAGGCATAACACTTTCTGTTAAGGAACAAGAAAAAAAAAACTTTCTTTGAAGTGTTATTGATGATGATGGTGATTATACAACGTTTTAGATTATTCATTCGTTAGGATTTTGGGGTTAAAAGATATGAGAAATGAAAGAAAAATCTTTGAAGAAGAAACAAGGGGGAAATATACCAATATAACAACAGCACCAATCAAGTTCAGCAATACTAACAACAAGTACCCAGGTAATTGCAAACTAAAAGGGGTGAAGTTCTTAGAAGGCATAAAAGCAAGGCTATATATTCCATCGCTTCCTCGCGCGCATATATATATATACATATAGTAAAGTCGGTAACTCGAAGACTCCCTTTTCAATTGCTACAACACCGAGTTATAGTGGAGGGTGCTACTCCATTCCCTGGATTGCTTCACTTTATCCTTGATCCTTACCTTATAATGCTGAGTGTTAAGCAAGGCGACGTCAAGTACCATTTTTGAGGCTTTAGTATCATTCGACCAGCGATTGAATCTCGGTCTCCCGAGCCATTGGCGAACACTGTACTCATGAGGCCAATTGTCTGGTAATATATAATTTCAATTAATATTTAGTAAATGGTCTGAACATGATAAACCATTCAAATAGCAGTAATAGACATATTATAGACGTCATGGATTTTCAAATAAAACCCTGTTGTTAAACAAATCTGTTGAAGATAAATCATTTGAATCAAAAGCAACTCTACTTTCTAATTTGTGATTTGCTTAAATTGTTTATTTTGAAAATTAATATATATTTCACGTTTCGTTTATTTCTTAAGACAAACTATTCTTGTTTACTGATGACTCGACCTTATCATCGGTCTGTGTGAGTTTTTCATACTAATTTTCAGTAGAATTTTTTTCGTGATATTTATATTCTAATGTCATCAGAAATCTGTAATGGTATTGTTATTATACTTCTGAGATCTTTATATCTGTTCTAAGAGAGTGTTTTTCACAGGATGACAGTAAATTTCTACTGGTCTCCAGTAATCTTCTAATAATCTACCTGATTCAATTAATTCTGTTGTCTTTATGGGATTCAATTCTTCCTCGAATCTTATGTTCATCTGGCTTATTTTCCAGTATCTCACTGATTCTTCTAAAAGCTCCGACTACGATTGATATCATATTAAAGCTCATGTTTCACATCCTTTTCAGCTTTTTGCAAAGATTCAAAGACGAGCTTAGTTTTTCACCTTCTCTATCTTTCATTTTGGGGTCTAATGGCATGGTAAAATTCAACAAATGATCAGTTTCTTTCTTTTTGTTGATGAATACTCTGAATGATGACCAGGTATAAACTAAGTGATTCGTCCGGTTCTAAAATTCCCACAGAATTATATACATTTTATTTTCTACTGATTTGTGCATATACCATTTGGTAGTCTGGTCAAATTTTTGTTTCTAACACTATTTCCAATGGATCCTATTTCTCAACCAGTCATGTCTATCTTTTATTTAATTTGTCTTAGTTTGATAAACTCAGTTATATGATTAACTGTTTCTAATCTATTAAAGAGTAACCCGCTCTATCCATTCTCCTGCATCTTATAATTTTGCTTAGATTTAATTTGTGATTTTGGTATTAGTTTTGGCCTGTTGTTAAAAAAGACTCGGTTTCCCTCTTCAAGTGTCTTCTTCGCAACCTTGTCCTGGTTTGTTCCAGTGCAATGTTCTTAAACGTCTTATAATCAAAGTAACCGATATCAATATATATATATATATATATATATATATGAAAGTTAATATTTCTGCTACATTCACACACATATATATATATATGTGTGTGTGTGTGTGTGTGTGTGTGTGTGTGTGCGTATGTGTTTGTGTACACTTTCACACTCATACATGTAGTACAGAATGTAACAATGGCTAAATAGCATCATTAATAAATCTACACACAACATAGTCTTGGATACACAACCCTGAAATATCTATGCTGCTGAATTTTAGAGTATTCTTGTGTTTCAGCAAATAAAAACTTGGGAATTAGTAATTGTTAAAATGTCTTCAATATCGAACCTCAAACGTTCCGCTTCGGATGCATATTGTAGCAAGTAGTACCTTTCGATTCGTCTCCATATTATAACAAATAACCCAAGGGAATATTTCATTGTCATTGAGCCGTTAATGCTTATATAATGGGCAGTCTTATCTATTATCTCGAGTTTTATTTAGTAGAAAAGGTTAAAAAAGTTAACATTAATGATCCTTTTGCCGACCAGCAAGAACCTATCTACATCAGCTCTGTGCGGCACAGAATTTCATTTGGATAGCCAGTAGAGAGTGATGCATGATAGTGATGGTTTGGAGGGAGAGAGAATGAGTCAAGGAAATCAGTGCAAGAAGCATTGACATGATAATGAAGGATCCGGCCTTACTTCTTGCGAATATTAAACATAAATAAAAGAACTATGAGAATATATTCTCTTCATTTTCAGTTTTTCATTTGTGTTGTCTTGTAAAATATTTCAAATTTCCCCAATGACATTCTCCTAATAGAGACACGACTATGTAGAACACTGTGATATTAATCTTTTTTGCGTTCAAACTATTTAAAACGTGTTGACTCAATTAGGAGCCATTGCCACAAATTATCAGACGGATACGGAACATTCTCTCCGGAATTAAATTTGATTTTTTGAAATGGTAAAGAAACTTAAAAAAGAACATCCAAGTCCCTTCTTAGTCGGATCAAGAATCTTTCAGTACTTCCTCCTTCTAGAAGTGATACAGATTGACACATGTGCTCGTGGTGTAAAAGGTTTCGTTGAAGGAAATGGATTTGAAAATATCATTTCAAATCCTGAATGATTTTATTTGTATTTTATGTTTTGTTAATACCTTTATGAAAGGTAGGAATGCAGCTACTTCTACTAGACCCAGGAAAATATTTTGGCAGATGAGACCCTTGAACTTTTTGGGAGAAGAAAAACACTCTGAATTGAAAGCAGTTGTACTCCACTTAAAATATACATTTGTCTCCATGTTGTTTCTATTGAAATGGTTGGCTTAAAGCGTACAAACTGAAATCTCATGAAACAATATTGTTCTTGGGATATTTTCCACTGAATGCCTTTTGAAACGGACGGTGAAATGAAATTATTAAGCGTATTTGATAATTATATATATATATATATATATAGAGAGAGAGAGAGAGAAATAGATAAGTAGTATGATATTCTAATATATCTTTGTGTATGGGAAGGAAGTGACCTTTTACATTGCCAAGTTAATCAAGAAGTGATTTTGATTGCAAATTCAGTGCCTCTATCACTACCTGTACTGTTGCACTCAAAAAGCTACATCAGAAAATACTTTCAGAAATACATGTATTTCAGTGGTAAATTTTAGATTTATATTTTTGATAGGTTCCTATAAATACTGTAATCATTGGATAACAGGCTGCTGTAAACAAAGAGATTTTCATAAGCGTGGTTGTTTTTTTTCTAAACATCACAAAGTATAATTTCCGAGTGAAAAGGTACTGGTAATTTCACGACTTATGTTCATGTTATTACTTTTAACATGCGATATACAACCGTTTTTATTTTTTCTTTGTTGATTAAATCATAATTTGGTAAAAGTGAAAGTAAAGCAGAGTTAGAAAAACATGACAATTCATTAACAACTATAAACCCCTTAATAAAACCTGCCTAAAGACTGTCATCTGTATTCACCTAATATTTCCATTATCATATTTACCCAACCCCTCCGCTCGGGCAGGATATGACACAAGGTCAATTTTTTAAGCGGAGTTTAACAGGTTTGAATTCAGAGTTATCCTTCTCCTAGACTAGTCGCCTCACCAAGGCTGAAGAACCTAGTCTGTCCTACTATTTACCCATAGCTGGAGGGAGAATAATTGGATTCATACCTTTCCCAAGGGTATTAGTGCTATGTGAAATGCAATTAGTCTCGTCGAGGATTTAAAATCGTGTTGCCGAGTCCATTTCCTGCGAGGATAGCCATTACACCACGGGAACCTCCACAATTACACCACGGGCACCTCCACAATAATATTTCCATTATGGGCAGGATGTGGCACAAAGTCAGGTTTTCAGCAAATTCGAGATTTTTTCTTAGATTGTTTGCCGTAAAAAAGCCAAACAGCTTTATCTGTTCTATGATTTTAGCTATAACAAATGGTGGAAGACATGGATAAATGCTTTCCCCAAATGCATGAGATAGCAGTAAAACACAGCTTCGTACAGAATTTGAACTTAATTCAATGTGTCTGTTTTACTACGACGATATCTGTTACGTCAGGAGCTTTCAAAAAGTTTGAAGTAAATAGCAAAACAAAACCCAAGCTGTCGAATTAAGTTGGTACATATTTATAGTTATGAAAATATAATATATAATAGACCGATGTAAGGCATCATAATATTGTAATAGCGGTACATAGAAGTATATTAACGAATATAAAATCGCTAAATGATTTGCAAGGATGCACATAAAAAATCAGTTTATCTTTTTTCCCAGTGAAAAAGTTAATCAAAGTAATGAGTGCTGGCGCCTTTTAATGTCTGACAAAATTCTTGGTTGAAAGTTGTTAGTACCAAGATGTTTGTTATTAATTAAGTTACATTCGTTGAAGCTATGCCGTGTTTGGCTTCCTCCAATATTGTCAACACTCAAAGTAATTTTCTTGCGTTAATTGTGCAATCAGAGGCAGAAGGATAAATAAGCAGTAAGATATCCATCAATGGTAATGCTTCATTCGGTCAATAAATCGTACTAGGCTGGGGTAGGGAATTATTTGAATTTCTCAGAATTGTCCCTCGTTACATCCCGGTCGATTTCGGGTCACAAAATTGGCACTTTAGGCACAACAAATAAGTACTTGTATTTTCAGCCGAAATATGTTAGTTTTTGAGTAATTGAATTTAATGGCATATCAACCCGATTTTTTGTGAAGATGTTTATTAAGAGTCGCTTCTTGCACACCATCATATTGAATACAAATAATCTTTAAACTAGTTTATTTGATCCATCGATGGGACCCTGGCAGGTTTCACCATTTTTACCGAGAAGTAATTGCAATGAACACGTTATTCACACACCTACATATCAAGAACTGCATTCTCGCCATTAAATGCAGTGTAGTGCTTCCTTTTGTCAGAAATTTTATCTCTCTGCAGTCAGCACTTTACACCTCATCCACTGGATGAGTGTCGTATTATGAAAAACTGTTGAGGATAGAATTATGGTTATTCATTTTTTATGGAAAATAGAACGGTACCATAACTATACTAAATATTCTTTGTACCGTTATACACCAAATGTAGGGTTGTACAACAACGTTCTCGAACGCGTTTATGAGTATCATTACGTATAAAGTGATACTTATACCCTGTGGTAACCTCGAGTGGGAAAAGTTGACACGAAACTGTCATTTACACAAAAGTGTATTCCCTATGACACTTTTTCAGTAGTCGAAGAAAGAAAGAAAGAAAGAAAGAAAGAAAGAAAGAGTCCATGTTGAGTCAACCACATTAGCTGAACAAGAAAGCAACGTGTCATTTGGAGAAAAAGAGAGCACACACAAACCTTGGATTTTCTTCATCGTTCCATCTTTTAATTCTCAAAGGCTTCCTTGCGGTGTTTGTTTTCACCTCCGCATCTAGCCTTCAACTGACTGTCTTTATGTCATCAGGTCCGGCTGCCAATTAACTTTCAATCCGAGTCGTCCGCTTACTTCCATCTGGTGATGTAGGGAGGAATATATTCGTTTCTAATGCTTTCAAAACAGTTTTTTAAGTCATTTTTAATTAACGTAGCCATTCACCCGTGACGAGCTGACCTACAAACTGCGCTGTTGATACTTTGTCTGCTTTTTCTTCTGATTATTTTTCTTTTTCTTTCCTTTTCCAGAAATTATCTTTATAACTTGCATCTATCGAATCAAGTTACGGAACAATGTCTTCATGCGAAACATAAATGTGAATTTCGAGATAATCTTATCTATGAAAATCTTGAACGTCTGGCTGACATTAAGTATTTCAAAGCTATATGTCAAAACTATTTAAAGTTAATGATTGCTCTCTTTTGACTGTCGTCTTGTTAATGTTCTCTTCACAAAAGACATTTGATCGTGGGCAAATGTTCACGTGTGATGGGTACGGAGCAAAGCCAAGCAGACCAGTGCGAGTGACATCGATCCTTATGGTTCATAAGGAATCGGACTTGGGACAAAATAATTGAAGCCGTATATTTATTTCTGCTCCCCACCAAGCAGGATGTGACACAAGATATTTTTTTAAAGTGGGGATGTAGATGAGGGGTAGGTTACGTACGACGTGAGACTGATGTTTAACTATTGCTGACTATAGGATCACTTAGTGCAATGTAAACTATGCTAGCCTTAACTAAGACTCGGCACATATACCAGGCGATTTTGATGGATATAGATTCACTAGACCCGATGGTCCAATGCAATGTGAATTTATGTTTGTCATTGGCCTCCCGGCACGTATGTCGAAAATAATGTTACTGGACCAAAATAGTAAATTAATGCCGCTGACCTTGACTAAAAAATAATGTAAGCCTCTAAAGAGCAGCTAAACGTGTTGTAATGGATAACAAGCGTAATGAGTGTGGTGCTAATTAGATTATGCTTCTAGTCATTTGATTACTTTTAGCTACCATTAATAAGTAAGTGTATATCTCACGATTTCGTAAGGCAAAATTATTTGATAGCAGACCATAGCCATTGAGTTCAATATTCACTGGTGACACAAAAATGTGTCCTTTCCTTTAAATTATGTTAAGTGAATGAAAAAACTCAGACATTTGATCGTAGTAGATTGCGAATAAATTCACATCCCTTCAGAAATTCTGTGTCTGATTTGCAAATTATATGTCAATGTTGAACAACAACTGCTATCATTGCCTCTCCATATTTTACTTTTTGATTTTCATATTTTAAGGTTATTTTTGTGGTAAAATTTTGACAGATAAAATAGCAATGAGTACTTACTTAGAGATACCTTTTTCCTAATTTACGACAAGCAAATCCAGATTCTCCTGCTGTAAAAGTTAGTCGGCCTGGTCCTTAACAGATTATTATAATTCCCTGCCATCTGCAGGCGTGTTTCGATAATATCTACCTAGGGGCTTAGATTAACAATTCTTAATGTACGATTAAAACAGATCACTGTATGCGACTAAATATATTCACATACACATTAAATCTACTTAATGTCCTTCAAAATGTACGTATGTAGGACTGTATGCGTTTTTAATTCATAAGAATACACCCCCATATATATATATATATATATATATATATATATATATATATATATATATATATATAGAATTAACTTAAATCGCAAGTCGAAAATCTTCTACTAAAGTTTCACCTTAACGGATCATCAGGAAGTTTTTCCTCGACTAAATTCAAAGGAGAAATTGCTTTCCTTTATTCACCAAAAACCCCACCTAGCCTAGAATTTGCATTAAAAAAAAAGATTTAAAAAATTAAAAAAATAAAAAAAATAATAATTAAAAAAATATTTAAAAAAAAATAATAAAGAAATTTTAAAAAAAATAAATTAATAAAAAATCAATAAAAAAAATTTAATTAAAAAAAATTTTTATAAAAAAAACATAAAAAAAATAAATGAATAAAAATAAAAATAAAAAAAATTCTCTATAACCTATTCCTAATTATATAGTAACCACGCCCTTTTGTGTCTACAACTATCTAACACCTCCGATCTTTTATTTAACATATTCTTACTTTTACAATTTGCTATTACCAATTTTTCCTCCATACAAAGATTACAAGTTCTATTACATGACCTATATTTGCGGCATTTCTTTATTACTTCCTATTTCATTATAGGATCTACTCCTTGTTTTTCCTTAAGTTCCCACACATAACTAGATAAAGCAGTGCTATACCTATACTTCTCGTGCGAGAAACTTGTTCTATGGTTATAGTACCTAGTTTTAAAATTCCCTTGGGTCGACCCAAAATATATCTTTTTATTTCTCTTATTATTCGAATCACTATATACTTCTACTTTATACACTACACATTCATGCTTACATTTGCCTTCGAGGGGACACCTAACCTTATCCCTACAGTTGCATTTATCAATCACCTTATTCTTCTTTGTACCTAATTTAGCTATATTACTCCTATTTATTATTCCATTAATGTTTGGCATGCAACTGTAACTTAATTTAATACAATTCTTATTAAATATCTTATGTAATTGGCTCCCACTAGGGAAGTTTCTTTTTAATATCTTGAAGAACTCCTTTCCCAAGTTATTAACTACTTCCATGTTGTAAGGGGGATTAAACTATAAAATATTCCTAGGTCTATTTCTCCTTCCTTGTGTTCCAATTCTATCCCTATTCCTATATTCTAAATTGACCCTATATCCGTCATTCTTTAAAGCTTCCTCATATTCCTGCTTAGTTCGTTCAAAAATTTCCCTGTTGGAGGAGTTATAAGATAATCTATGCTCTGTTCCCTTAGGTACATGTTTAAACACCTGTATTGGGTGATTAGATCCCCTGTTCACATAATGCAGATCCTGGTTCCTTTTTCTAAATGGAGACACCGTTCCACTATATAAGTTTAAAGTAACATCAAGATAATCGGTTATTTTTCGATCTGTTGCTACATCTAACCTAAAACCAAAGTCCTCAAACAGCTTATACAATTTTTTTCTAATCCCATCACACTTCTTCTGTGTGATCCACTATAATCAGTCCATCATATGATAAAGCCCATGGCTACTAGGGTCCATAATCTTATTAATACTATACAGTAATACACACCCGACGAGCTCACAAATTTCCGCACCATCATATGCTCCAATTGAAACGTCAAAATTTCCACCCTCCCCTTTTTTTATCCTTACACTATCTTCATAGTATAACAATGTTTTACGACAATGCTTAATTATTTCTACCTTATCTAAACGTATAACCATATATTCTTTAGCCAAATTTAACGCTCTATCCAATGTCCTTTCTGTTATTGAAGGATAAAAATCCTTTATATCATATTTAATAAAGGAGCCCCTATCATCCTTCTCGTACTCCTCAAACCACTTAATACAGTCATTAGTGCTCCTCCACTGGTTGATGTTCAATGCCAGCCTAAGTGATTCACATATTTCTTGTACGATTATTTTACTAATCCTACCTATTTGTGTCTTGGCCGGGTTAATGAGCCTACATTCCGGATTAGTCTTGAAATTACTTTTGTGGTCTTTTATAGTAATAAAACAATTCTTGGTATTGTATTTTTCTACTCTATCAACAATACCTAGTTTATGCGCCAACATTTTTGCTTCGTTATTTAACTCTTTTTCAAGATTAGGTGGTGCTTTCTTATAATTCTTAACCACCTCCTTAAATATCATTTGCTTATATTTTTCCTTTTCTATCTTATATAAATTGCCCGACTTATCTGACTTTACCAATATTTTTTCGGACTCCTTAAATCTCCTCATATCCTCGAACATTTTTTGTTGAATATTATTGCGCATGTTCCTAAATTTTATCTCCTTAACCATTCCTATCATTTCAGCCTCAAATTCATCAATCCCTTTGATATGGAGTGGTGTACCGTAGTTTTAAACCAATATTTCTCCCTTCCCTCTTTTTCTGTACAGTTAATTGTATTGAGAAAAAATATGCTTTCCACCTCATACTTTTTATAAAGGATTCTATCCTCCTCAACAGAACTAACTTATACTGATGCCTATCAGGTATTGGTCGGTTCTTGTATGAATAACTTATGTTCCCTCTCTCCATAGTAACAAGAGCAGAGAAAGTGCTCAATGGACAAACACCAGAGCTTCAATATTTACTAATCTAATATCTACCAGTATTCACGGTACCAGAAAAAAACAAAAAAATAAAAAAAACCCTGGCCAGGAACAAGAGATAAAAATATCTCGAATCACCACCCAGGGGAAAAAGAAAAAAGTTTTTTGGCTAAAAAAGAAGGAAAAGGCCAACCTCGTCCAACTCCTTGAAAAAAATCAAGGGCTACGCAGTCAGTGGTCAAAAGAAAACCAAAAACCCCTCCGCGAATGCTGCAATGCTACAATTACTAAAGTGCTCAACACAATACAATGGAGCCAATTATAGAATTAACTTAAATCGCGAGTCGAAAATCTTCTACTAAAGTTTCACCTTAACGGATCATCAGGAAGTTTTTCCTCGACTAAATTCTTAAAGTTTCCTTTTCTTAGCCATGTCTCGGTTTTGCCGTGTGAGATGTTGTTTAATAGTCGTTTAAAATGCCAATAGAGTTGATTTCCTTCCCATTTTTGTTTCCTAATTATTGTCACTCTGTTGTCTATCGTGTTATCAGTATCGTTACTGATGGCTGTAATGAGTCTTCCATCGTGTTTTTGTATATAGTCTTTGATTTTTTGTATCGATTCGTCAACGCTATCTTCAATGCTGGCAAGTCCTCTTCCTCCCTCTTTTATTGATGCATATAGTCTATCAACGACGTTTCTGGGATGTAATGCCTTATGCATTTTCATTAGCTTTCTTTTTCTTTGGTCGATTTGTTTAAGTTCATCTCTGGTCCACTTGAGAAAGGGTCCGGAATATTTAACGAGTGGTACAGCCCAGGTATTTTTTCCTTTGATAAGGTTCCGGCAAGAGAGTTTTGTCTCGAGTAGTTTTCTAGTTCTCCTCGGATATTATTTTTGAATTTTGTCTTTTATTTGCACTTGTTTGATGGTATCAGCCGCCAAGATTCAAATTTATTTTAGGTTTTGTTTTCTGCGAGCGTTCTAATCTTGCCTAGATTTGGTCGTTCCATTCCGTCCGTTGGATGTCGTTTATTATTATTATCATCGTTATTTGTTTGGATATTGATGATTCCTGCAGGCATTACCATGTCCCTTTTGGGGAAATTCTTATGGCTATATGGCAAAAGTGATGGACTGATGTCTTAAATTTAGAAAGTTCGAACTGTATTTCCGCTGTTATGAATATTTTCAACATAATACCTTAAAAATGGTATAAGGTATCCAAATCCACCCAGCTTTGAGTTAAATTGTTTCATTGTTCTTTTTCAACCTGGATGGAAGAGGTATGAAATAATCCATGAAGTGTGATAGGTCATTAAAATAAGCAGACAACACCAAATATCCTCCCTTGTCTTTTCGATATTCTTGAGGATTTTTTAAGAGATCTTATGACATTTGGTATACTTGAATCCTTCATCTTTAAAAGCAATTCCACCACATTGATAATGCCCAGGTATTTTTCTTTCCTTTATTATAATACTGTTGTCTGCTGGAACAGTGAATTTCCGTTAGTGAAACATTTGATTATTCTTGTTGAGTACAATTTGGTCTAGTTTCCGGGAAAGAATTGGATAACATTTGTTTTTAATTTCAAAATCTCTCCGAACCTTCTTTACCAGTTTAAATGCTACTTAATATATGTGCTATTAGTTTAGTTATTTGCCTAGTTCCTAATGGATCATACTCAACACTTAGACACTCCTTCTGATCAAGATTGCAGTATTTGTTTTTAATTAATTCAGTGTTTCATTTCTTTTTCCACATTGCCAGTTTATATATTGAGGTATCCATGCAATTATTTTTTAACAAGTCTTTCTATTAATTAGAATTTTGGGGGGTTTATTGTTATTTTAATGTTGTTGTTACTTTACGATAAAATAAGTCTTTTTGCTCTTTTTAAAACAATTCATTGGGTCCTTGATATGATGCATTTAGTCAATCTTCGATGCTAGCGGGACGTCTGCTTTTTCTCTTTATACATATAGTTTATATCAATTCACAAGTGTTGAGACTTGACAATTTTCATAAATTTTCTTACCATTTGGTACATTAGTCGGGCTTCTTCCCTTTTCCATTTTGAACATAGTCCTGGCCATCTTGTAATTCCGACTTTCCAGGTGTTTATTTCTTTGATCAGATTTCTGTTGCAGAATTTTTTTCAAGGAGTGTTATTTGTCTTCTGTTGAATTATTTTTTAATCTTTTCTTTCACCTGTTTGTTTGATGGTTTCCGCTTTCAATGTTTGCAGCTACTTGTAATTTTTCTTTTCTACAGGTGTTCAAATGTTTTGCTTATTTAGCAGGTTTTTTTTTCTTTTATTTCTTTTTCTCTACTTTTCCTTATCAGCGACGGACTTTTTTCAGTGCACTATACCACCACTATCTTCTTGGCTCTATATTTTTATTGTATCAAGGTCTCCAGTTCCTTTTTTCATTTAGATGAAAAATCTTAATATCTCCATATTCATGAGGAGGTTAATTTTCTGTTCAACAGGGCATTTTCTATTAATATAATTGAGTTCCACCATTGTTATAACAAAGTGAATTAGCGTGGGTGAGTTTTACTGTATCATGCTTATTTGGATTTTCTGTTTTTTTTCTTTTTATCCAGCTATTTATTCCATCTTTTCAGTTTTCCACGTCATTAGTGATGATGTTAATGATCTTATTGGATATTTCGTTCCTTTGAAGAAATTATGATATCAACATTTAAGGGATCATATCGTTGCTATTTTATAATCAATCCATAACATGGTTACATTTTTTTTACCTCCAAATGTTTATGTTCCTCTTAATCCCATGAGGCATCATATCTGTTTCAGCGGAAACAACCCGATGCACACAAACGAGTAAAATATTTATTTTCTGATATGTGAATTTAGAGTTTTTCACATACTAGATAGGCATGTTATTGGTCTATTCTTGCTGGATATGATTCATTTTTGGAGATCTTTCTGGATCGGGGTAGTTTTCTCCTTTGTCATCCGTTCAATTATGCTTCTTAATTGTTGATATCTGCTGACCAAATCAGTTGTGCATGTACAAGCATTTTTAAAATGCAGAACCTAAAGCCTGGTATTTTCTATTATGACATATTTATGGCGTGGGGCACGGTGAGTCAAGATGTATTTTCAACTTGGGCCTTCTTCAAGTCATTGTAATTATTTTTTTCATATTATTTATTCATTCGACCTTTTTATTGTGTATTTTTAATTTGAATAGTTTGTTCCAAAACTGTATTGTTTTACTTTGCATCTTATTGTTCATATATCTTTGTACATTTTCCATTGACAAGTTTGTCAAATTTCCTTTCATCTTTTTTATAAAGTCCTGTTTCGTTTTTATTGATGGTAATCCATATTTTCTACTGGTGCTTCTCAGATTTATTGTTGCTCTGGTCTCAGTGTATATTGCATTAAAACAGTCAACATTTGCAGGATTCTGACCGAATCTCCCATGTTTGCTGTTAAATAGCTCGTGTCGATAACGACATTCTAATTTGCCATCCATAGTAACACGTTAATTTATAATTTTATTTTTCATGGGTTGTATATTATACCTAGATCAGACCCAAACGCTGAAAATTATCGGTTCTCCAGTCACATACGTGACCTCGTATCCTTTAAAAAAAACGAACATTAGCAGATCATCAAAAAGGATTTTTAATAACGTTATTAAACTTTACAAGTTGTAAATTAGTACAAGTCTAACGTTGCCTTTTAATTTTCTTTTCTCCTCCTTCCTATTCTTAGTGAAACCATTATTTATACTTAATTCCTCTCGGACTTATACAGCTAAATGTTTTTATCGCAATGGAACAAACTTTTAAGATTCTTTTTCTTTGAAATTACGTTTACAGAGTTTTAATTGTTTTTACATATTTTTCAACCACCTGATGGTGAAAAAATATGTCTTTTGTGAGGGAAAGGTAGATTTTAACTAGACTTATGAAAATTCCAGATATATTCACCATCTATAGAAAATCTAACAATACATATGTTTACTCAAGAAGACGAATAGACAAAGAACATTGTTTAGCTTTTTGAAATCATCGCTGAATTCTACAAGCTGTAAAATAATTCCATTCTTTTTTACTACAAAATTATTTTTGTCACTGTACATTTTTCTAAAGTCTATATAATAATTTTACTCCTTTTCGAGTCTTTCTCACCAGCGTAAGTTTCATCAGTTTTCCAGGACTCTCCTCAGTAAACTAGCCGATCTCAATAATGATGTAAATTGGATGGTCTCTTATTTCCATGCCCTCCATTCCCTGTATCAATCATTTGGTGACTCAACCAAGATCACCACTCGTTTGATAGTTTTCCACATCAGTGCTAGCTGATGCTATCTTATTAGGGTTTGTGTGATAGTAAATTTCCTCCACATTTCCAGGACTCTTCTTGGTATCCTGGCTGATCTTAGTACTGTGATCAGTACGTTTCCCCCTTGTCCTCTTATTTCCAAGTCTTCGATAACATTTACCAGTACTTTGGGTATTGTTCCTAGTGCACCAATTATAACTTCATGTTCCATTGTTATTTTTGCGCCCAAGCAAACCGTAGGTATTTATTTCACTTTTCGCTTTCTTTTGATTTCATACAGTGATATGGCACAACAGTGAGGTCCACGATTACGCAGGTTCTCTCTTTTGTAGATGATCACGAGGTACGGGATTCTGGCCGATATTAGGTGAGTTTTCAACCGTTTTGAGATTTTTTTTTACGCCTGCGGTAGTCAATGTTTTTAACTAGAGTTTGATTGAAAGTAAGTATTTTTAGGTCTTATATTTCCTGTGTTGCCTGTTCCATTTTTCCCTCTTATTTCAGCGCCTTTTTTTTTGTCATTCTGGCTTTTTTCGTAGGTTTTTTTTTTTTTCGTTTCCAGTCGAATTTCCCATCCCGGTTTTGAATGTTTCTTCGTCCTTTTTGAGGGGATCCAAATTTTCTCACAAACTAATTTTGCACCTGCATAGATTAGTTCATTTAACTCGGTTATATTACTCGTCGGTATGTAAGGTATTATGTGATTTATTTTATCTGTTTCTTTTTTCTATGTTTCTTAATGAAGGTAGAATAGTCTTTTCACTACTTATGATTCTCTTTACATTTTCTAGATTTATCTTTTGTTCTTGTGATTGTGTTTCTTCCTGGTTGCTTGATAGTGTATCGTTTGGAATTTTGGAAGTTTGGTCTTTTCATTTGCTGAAGTTTGCTGATCTATTTCATTGGATTGTTTTTGTTTGACACCACTTGATAAATCTGGTACTGTATTATATTTTTTTAATGTGTTTTTTGATGGATTTCTCGTTATTCAAGTTCAGAAAACCAACCTTTCTTAATTATTGTTCAAACTAGATCGGCTAGTCTTTGGCTAGTTGTCTGAAATTTCGCACAATCCGGCAAGATCTTTATTATTCTCTTCTTGTATCCTCTTTGTGAAGTGTTGCTCCTAAAATAGCATTGTAGTGCAAGTTGATTATCTTCCCTAGTCCATGTTTTGCGTGTAGGTCTATGATGGATGTGGTTTGTAACGTCGTCGTTTCTGTACTTGAAAGAAGAGCAGCCAACATTCATAAAATGACGATCGGGTCTTACATGTTGGCTATCAGGAGAGCACCTGCCGATCATGACACCATGGCCTATTGTAATATTGTGATTGGACATTATGATCATGGGTGGTATATTGTGGCTATACCAGACCAAGGGGTTGTTTATGATCTGTGCACCTGACACAGATGTGACCAAGAACAGCTATGATGCCTGTACATGAACAGCGGGTCAGAAAAAAAAGGAAGTATATGTTACCCTAAGTTTCGACTTAGTTAAATTCCGTTGGCCTGCTACTTTGTTTTACTTCCTGAACTAAAATACTTACCAATTTCTAGGTTTTCTAGGGTCATATTTATGGCTTATATTTACTGTCTTATATTTAAAATAGGCTGGTGATGTTCTTTTTCATAAAAGGTTCGATTTTTCGGCGAAATACAGGGCAGAATAGGTCTATTGGGATAGTCGATGGGTACTATTGAGAGTCACAAGGTAAATTAAAATAAATCTTCAGTTAGTTCGACAGATTCCAGCTGCCAAATTGTTAAGATGATTAGTAATACCCTTAAAAAAAAATATATATCACAATAATTCCCCAAAAGATTTTACAAGTAACCTAAAATCAATGTGCATTTTTTTGTTTGATTTTGAATAAAGGCATTTGTTACTAACCTTGACCTCAACAACTTCTTCTGAAGACTTTTTTCGCTACCTACTAAGTTGAGGGTTGCGTTTATAACTTTTCCTAACAATTATATGACACCTGATTCTAGAATATTTCATCCTAGAATTTTGTGTGGTCTTTTTAGGGTTTGTGGGAGTGTATTAATGATAATTTCAAGGCTCGATCCTATCTGCTGCTACGAAATGTTAAAATCTGTCGCGGTAAATTTAAACAAATCTTCAGTTAGTTTGAGAGATTCCAGCTGCCACATTGTTTCGATGATTAGTAATACCATTCAATAAAAAAAAAATCATTATTATTATCATTATTATTATTCCCTCGTTAGAGCTTTTCACTTCAGTTGTAGCCGATGGTTTTTCTCTGGACTCGGAGTGACAGCAAGTCTCCTCAAGTCTCCAGGACTCTTCTTAGTATTCTGGCCGTTCTCAACAATGCTGTCGTTTGGATGGTCTCCACTCGTCCGCCAACTTCCAAGTCCTCTAGTCCCTTTAGCAATCTTTTAGTTACTGTTCCAATCGCACCAATTACAATTGGTATAATTGTCACCTGCATGTTCCGCAGTTTTTACAATTTCCTAGCAAGGTCGAGGTACCTATCCCTCTTATCACATTCTTTCAGTTTTCTTTTGAGGTCAGCCGGGACAGCAAAGTCGACTATTAAGCAAATTCTCTTTATTATTATTATTATTATTATTATTATTATTATTATTAGAGAGTTTTCTTAACCTGCTTCAGGTGTGGGTTTTTCACTGGACCTAAAGTGATAGTAAGTCGCCTCAAGTTTCCAGGACTCTTCAAAGTATTATTGCCGATCATCCTAATGCATTTTTTCTACTTGTCTTC
Organism: Sepioteuthis lessoniana; assembly: GCA_963585895.1. Lineage (NCBI taxonomy): Eukaryota > Metazoa > Mollusca > Cephalopoda > Myopsida > Loliginidae > Sepioteuthis > Sepioteuthis lessoniana. The sequence goes on from OY757928.1 coordinate 68,764,799, forward strand.
TTATTTCTATGTCCTCTAGTCCCATTATCAAAAGCTTTGGGGATTTTCCAAGTCCACCAATTACAACAAGTAACACTGTCACCTTCCTAATCCGTAGCTTTTTCAGCTCTCTAGCAAAATCCAGGTATTTATCTCTCTTTTTGCTTTCTTTTAATTGTACTCTGTGTTCTCCTGGAACTGCAAAATCCACAAGACAGTATTTTTGTTGCGTTAATTAACACTAGTATTCGTCTTCTTGTTGGGATTAAAAGATCCTTTTATTTCTCAAAATTGAAGAGAATTGTATACGTCCATTCTCTGGAATTGATTCTGGTTTATGCATATACCATTTTGTAGTAAAGTCAGATTTTCCAAGCCTTTGGGAACCGTTCGAAGCACACTAACTACAATCATCTTCATGTTTCACAGTTTATTTTTGTTCCTCCATAAAGGTCTAATAATTTATATATGTTTTGTCGTCTTTAATTTCAAAGGACAAAATCCATTGGCTCTCAATTTCTTTTTTTTCTTCTTGTTTATCATTACTTGTTGTTGTCTTCTAGTCGTGATTAGGCAATCCGTTCAGATCTTAAAATTCTAGAGAATTTTACGTGTCTCATTCTCTATCACAAATTCTGGTTAATGTATATACCAATTGTCAGTACGGTCAGATTTTAATCTCCAAAACTCCCGTGGATTAACTTTCTACTCCAAATCCTACGAAGTCTTTACTCCTTGTATGTTAGATGCCTCCATTCGATTATCATAAGAGTAAACTTTTAACATATTTCGCCTAATAACACTCACATGCTATTTTTTTTTGTTTGATAAATGTTCGCTTTATTGCAATTAGTATTTACTTTTTTTTATTTTTTCACACAATCGTTAGCCGACAGGTTTTCACTCGTGTTTGAGTGACATCGAGTCTCCTCAAGTCTTAATGGCCCTTCTCAATATTCTAGCTAATCTTAACAATCGTCTCCACTCCTCCTTTTATTCCTAAGTGTCCCAGTGTCTATAATAATTCTCTGGACTGTACCAAATACCACAATAACAATTGGTTTCACCGTCACTTTCATGTTCCACAGTTTTTACAATTCCCTTGCAAAGCACAGATACATTCTTGTCGTTTTCTCTCATTTTTTCTCAATAATCAACCGGGATGGCAAAGTTAACAATTCAGCAAGTTCTTATTTTGTCTGTCGTTTAGTCGTTTGGCTGAGATTACGTGATCTGTTTGTATGTCAAAATTCCAGTGGAGTTTGGGCGTCTCGTTCTCCAGGACAGATTCTATGTTGTGCACATACCATTTGTTCGTATAATCAAATTTCAATCCTTGCACAATCCCCCGTGAATCATCTTGTCCACCCAGCTGTGTCTAGTATTATACTCTTTCAGTGCTAGTTTGTTGTATCCACTGTATGATAGATTGTTTAGTCTCTATTATCGCATAACCTACTTCTGTTTTTTTTTTGTTTTTTTTGCGTCATATCAATTCTTGCTTGGTACAAATTATTATTTTACTAGAACATTTTTCATGCCAGCTTTATCTGGTGGTTTTTTTCTGAAGTAAGAGTAACAGTTCCTCCGGCGTCCAGGACTTTTCTTAATATTCTAGTTAATTTTCAAAGCTCTGCTTGATTTTGATTCTTCCTCTGATCTTCAATTTCCTCAAATTCTTTTGCAGACCTTTGGGAAACTTTCCAAAGCAACAATTATAATTTGTTTGAATTCATCTTCAGCTTCCACCCCTTTTTTTATATATCTGGAACTGAATCAAGTACTTGTCGTTCTTTTTGCTTTCTTTTATTGTCACTTTTATTGACGTATGGTGGAAAGTAAAAAAAAAAAAAAAACGACACATGCATTTTCTTCTTAATTAAAATTGAGTCCGGTCTTCTGGCCATGACTTGGTGATCCACTTGTATTTTAACTTCTAATTTTTTAGGACGTATTCAGATTAGTGTATATACCATTTGTTAAAAAGGCCAAATGTTAGTCTCGCGTATGTTTTTCACCTAGTCTCGCTATGTTTGGTATTACTGTTTTTATCCGGTTGCTGCATTCACTTATGTGATTAACTTATTGATTTCTATCACTCCATAACCTACAGATAATATTCTACTGTTTATTAGATATATGATTTGACAAAATTAGTTCTTATGGCTTTATTTTGTGTTGCTATTAAAGGAAATTCAGTTTCTCTATTCAGATCTCGCCTTTGCATTCATGTCCACATAATTTTAAACGCAATTTCCTTTCGTTCTTTATTGAAACAATTATAAAGTGTGTTTCTTCTCATCTTTGTCTCTTACAGTTTTTAATTGTAGTTTTCTTGATTGTCCTGGAGTTATTTCCTTTCATAGTACTTTTACTGGCTCTTGTAATTGGTCATATTTTTTGTATATTTTTCAAGTCCCTGAATAGTAGAATCTTTGCAATCCTAATTGCTGGAAAATTCTCATTTTTCTATTAAACATAGAGTCTCTGTATTGTAATCCCTAAGGTTTAAGACCTCATACATCGTCATCAACTTCAAGGTAAAGTCCATATTTCAGAACATACCTCTGGTATATCCAGAAATTGCCTTTAAGGATATTTCTGCATTCTTGATTAGGTTATTCTATTCTTTCAGATATTTCTGTTTTTCTTTTTTTTTTTTCATTAAAAGTATGGCACATTTTTTTAATACCAAATTCCATTATTATATCTTGGGTGTAGATTCGAATTGTTTCTACGATGTTTTCTTGTTCATTCTCGGAAAATATCTTAATTCCATGTGTGTGTGTGTGTGTGTGTGTGTGTGTGTGTGTGTGTATAATTGAATGGCATCATTTAGATAATAGTGAATTTCCCTGAATGATACCTCTCTATTTTTACCTCTGCTACAGTATTTAAAACCGCTAACATTTCTGCTCCCGAGTGACTATCGCGATGAGGTTATGCTTTTAACATTTTTAGACATCATATTAATTATGTTTGAGGGATCATCTCATTTACTGTTTCTTAATCTATCATTGTACTGAAAATAGCTTCTGAAGACAAGCACAAGATAAAGAGATTGTAACTAGTTCATTAAATTGGTAGAAGTTAGAGGCATGTTAGAGGAAGATACACCGATCAATTTATAAATGTGTTTCATCGTTGATTTTTACCGGTCTCAAATCAGGAAGACGTGGGGTGTTGTTTTTTAATCGAGGAAGTAAAGATCCTATAGATCCATAATTTGTGCGTACACTCATTTGGGTGTACGCTACACATTCTCATTTGTCTATGCCAATCACTAAGTGAGGGATCGACTTACCGTTTTAATTTTCAAGACTCCAGTGTGATCATTTCTCGCACTCAGCGTAAGTGTTTTCTTGGTTGACCCATTGTTACCGGTCACTACTTTCACCGGGGATGGAAAGGAAGCCATTACATTACACTATCCACACAAATGGTATCTTTTACCGCTTTGTTTTACCTCCTTTGGGATTATTGGTCGATTACCCTGTTGGAATAATTATAATAATAATAATAGTGTAATTGAGATAAGCATTAGAAAATATCAGGTTTCATTTTCTCGGATATGAATTTTGCCACGTATAAAATTTATGCATTAAATCCATTTCATTAATTTACATACATTTTGCAGTGAGGAATTGAACTGTTAATGATGAAAAACAGTTTTCAATTTTGATAATTTATGTTAACAGGAAAAAATAGGAAAAGAAAAACGAAGTCAAATTTCAAGAAACATCTTCGACTTGACTTGAAATTTTACCGTTAAAATAAAACAGAAAAAAATAATCATCCTTTAAGAATTACTGGATTTTATTCACAATTTATTTATGATTTTCGAGGAGATTTTTTTAAACTACTGGCACTGATTTATAAAATTCCGAGAGAAATGCATGAAAAATTAATTTACATTCCCAGCACTGAATATTGATGAAACATTTTAAGAATCGAATATATTTACGTTTCCCTCATTTGCGAATTTATTAGCTAAATTTTAATGAATAGGCTCCAAGGTTTAAACGATTTTAGCTCTTATATTATTATAAACTGATGGAAGGATATAAGGGAAATTGCCTAGCATAAACATACACGTACGACATTTACAACTATGTATGTAAATGTAATTACATTTGAGCAGAAAATTCCAGATAGACATACATATGTGTATACATAAACGATGATATTTTACTTTCCAAAGAACCATATATATATATATATATATATATGTGTGTGTGTGTGTGTGTGTGTGTGTGTGTGTGTGTGTGTGTGTGTGTGTGTGTGTGTGTGTGTGATAAAATGTCCATATGATTAATTTGAAATATTGTGTTCATCAGTATGCATTTTCTTGATCTGCGAATAAATATAGTTTTCATACTTGTCGGACCCAGGGGAATATGACAACAATTATACCGCATGATAAACAGGCATTACCTAACAAGAAATAATAAGAAATTGAAAAACATATTGCTCCACGAGGAAATGTAAAATTGCAAACACTTAAAAAGTATTAATAATTATTACCTTTATCAAAATCATTATTCACATTTAATCGGGCATCTTTAATCAGAAGAAGAGGTAAATTAATTATTTGGCATTATTGGCAATACGTAACAATAGTGAACTCGTTTTGTCACACAAATATATGTCAAAGAAGACTTGTTTTCTTCCAAATCTCAGAAAATATCCGGTTTAATTTGTTTGTCAGTTGTTTTTTTGTTAATTGTTACACTTTTTGTCGTTGTTTTTTCCTAATATGTTTTGGATTTTTGCTTAATTTCATAAAATAATATGAAAAAGGATCGATTTATTAATTGAAATAGCATGTCATCTCATAACACGTGATTTTATTCTTGGGGATAAGGAAATTTGAATCAATCTACATGAATATTTTCTTTTTGCGTTGTTGTTCCTCATTTTTTTTACATGTAATCCTTTAAGATATGAATAATATTCAAATATACCAATTATAACCGTTGTTGTGACAATTACAGTTACTACCATAACTGATCAGAGTGGACCTGGGAGTAATGGCAATGAAGAGTTGCTCAATTCTCAAGTTTTTCAGTGCTTGGGACTCACCATTCGATGCATTTACATGTTAAAATAGTTCCATTTTAAACAATTCCGTTTAGCAAAAGTACATAGTATCGATATAAAAAAACAGTTCTATTTAAAAATGTTCAGTTTGCCATAGATACACATTTAGTTCTATTTGATCTTTAGGTTGGAGCCTATCAAGTGCAACCATTCCGGACCAAAATTGACCTGTGAATGATGGCAATAAAGGATCTCTTCGCATTCCCCAAAGCTCCAGCATAACTGGAACCTCACTAATACATTATTTAATGTCATGCCCTGGACACTCGTTGGAGGGGTTTTACTCTTCAGTAGGGAAGAAGTCGATATATTATACAACCCCAGCCGATTGAACAACCTGGTGACGGGTAAGACTATCCAAAAGACGTGCTCGAGATATAATACTAAAGTGTATTTGGTGATGACACTCTGTGGGATATGGGGTCTTCGTTTATTGACCAGGAGTACTCGCAGTTTTTAAGGTCCTTTTATTGCATACATATGATGTATGATTAAACCATCACACTTCGTTTACAAGAATATAATCCTCTCAACTTGATTCATCGAAAGGGTCTGACGTTCACTGTAAGTGATATCTATATATATATATGGAGAGAGAGAGAGAGAGAGAGAGAGAGAGAGAGAGAGAGAGAGAGAGAGAGAGTTCTTCTATACTGACCTTTCCCTCGTTAGTCGGGTTGCGCCACACATATTTAGGCTCCACTTGCCAATTCTGCTTGTTGACTGGGATCAGACCCAACCCCGTTCATGGCACTCGCTGTCAATTCGCTGTGCCTCTTGACTGCTCGATAGTTTATCCGAGACTCAGACTCCAACTGATCGCTATTTCTGTTGGTATCAGCATATATCATTACTTCACCCCCACAAGCGTTTCCTGTTGTCAACCCACGTGACCCACTTCTGGTTATCCCCTCGCGTTATCTGCTTACACTCAGGTATTGCTCTCTTTCTGTTTACACAGCTGGAACATGACGGCTCTGTCAAAGGTCTATTTGAACTACCTGTGTATTAAATAGATTTTTTAAAAGTATTCCTATTCGATATGACCACATGAAAAAAAATCTTTAAAATCTATAAAGTAATTTAAATATGACCGTCACAAATAGTTTTTAAATAACCTTAGACGGGTCGAAATGCCGTTGAAATCAATGAATCAATCAACATTTCTTATACTTTATTTAAGATTCATACGAACCATATACGCATGTAATCATACTGAACATATATACACGGGCAACGTATATATTATCCTTCAGTTAACGTAAAAATCAATATCAACAATGACGTCTCTATTCTTTATAAACACAGGAAATCTGAGTACACTAACGATAAAAATACTGAATTAGCTACGCAGACAGCTATCAAAAAGTCCTAGACTTGAGCTATTGAACTCCAGTGCTACGATAGTCCGAGGTGAGAGCTTATTGTTATTCTCTACACAGATTTTATCGTCTACCGTTAGATATATGCATCATGATTTGTTTTGTGTTGTCCCACAGTATTTTCTGTTTCTCGAATAAAATATTAAACAAAAAGGGAGAGTGTTAAATAATCTAGTTCCTACTTTTAAAGTCTAAATTATTCTACCAACAATAGAGAGCACAGCCTTCAATCATATTTTAAGTAGAAAGGGTTTGAGGTGGGATAGATCCATACCTTTCCCATCGATACTAGTCCGAGATAAACACTTTAATTTGAATTCGACCAACCAATAATATTCCCTTCTCCCATAACTATGAGTTTACTATTATCAGCGTTTATAATTGAACGCACGCACGCGAGAGCACATGTGTATTGTTTTGAGTCTTACTGCATACAAGTATATTTAATGCGTTCAATACTTTTATATATCGACCACAAATACTGACTCAAATAAAACTATTGTTTTCATCAGATATAAAAAAAAAAACAATCTAAGAATAAGGATAAAGGCAAAATCAAATCAATAATATATCTTACTATCACCATACCATTTAATTATAGAACTAAAGATAATTTTGCTTTATTGGAATATTCATAAGAATATCTTATAATAATTTTCTAACTATATAAATGCGAGAAAAACAAACGAAATATTAAAAAAAAGCTAATTTTGTTTGTTCTGCAATATCAGATGTCCTTATAACTTCGAATTAATTTCGGAAAGTAGAACGATGGATTGGAGTAAACTCCCTTTATTATATTAATTTTGAGTATTTTAGAGATTTTATTTTCTCTAATATCTCTATATAAGCAGTGCATTCTGTATTGTAGGAATTAGTATACATTTCTATGTCCTTAATGCCTTTACATTTGAAGCCTTTTTTCCTTATTCCTGTGTTACTTTAGATAAAATTGATTAAAAGGTTTAGTAATTTTAGGTTGGAAAAGTGTTCTGAAATAGCCAAACAAACCAACGAAAATAGAGGTAAAATAATTTTAAAACAAATTGCTGTTTGGAGGGCATGTATCATTTAAGAGTTAATACAAGACTATCAAAACGATTGTAGTAATATAATACGCCTAGTCTAGCTCAAGACGCAAGATCAATACTATGAAGCATTCAATAAAAATAAAAATCACAATGATATGCCAGCTAATTCGCTATCTTTTCTTCTGTCACATCAATAATTATCAAATCTCATATTTATTGATGATTTTGCTTTAAATAAAACAACACCTGTTTTGTATATCTACAATCAATCTGGCTTAAAATTTGTAGAATTAAATATATGAATAAATATCTGACGAAAAATAAGAGAAATAATAGGCGAAAACCAATTTTACGGAGAGTTTAGATATTTATCTTGACGTTTAGCACTCTTTATAATCAGATAATGATTTGGAAATTTTTTAAAAACTCAGGAAGGAATAAACAATGTAAGCACATATATAGGAAATTATTGAATTGGTGTCTTTCTAATTGACATTATGATAGAGAAATTATGCACACACATTAAACGAGGAATTAATTTTCACTGCAACGATCATAGAGACTAAGACATAAGAACAATTTATACACCACCATATATATATATATATATATATATATATATATATATATATATATATATATATACGAAGGTAGTTTAAAATGTTTTCAGCTTCACCTAGAAAAAATACCAATAAATCAACAAATTTGACTACAAACATGGACATGACTAAAATGTATGTGAGTATAACCCAAAAAGTAACGGCATTTCCGGGACAATTCTAATATTCTAATTCCGTCTGGAATCAGTTCCCTGATTCTCTTTTTATATCCGCCTTTCTTATTCATTGCTTCAAGTATGTCATTTAAAGTTCAACCTATGTCCCCGATGAGCAAGTAGCAAGCATTTACCCTGAATCTCTGCTGAAGGGTAAGACCCCCCACTAATGAGTGTCCTGGACATTAAACTAAACAATTGGATGGTGATGTTTAACTATTCCTGGGGCTTTCGGGAATGCGGAGTACCCCTTCATTTTCATCACTTCCAGGTCCACTTTGGCTCAGATAGGGTGCAAACAAAACTGGTTTCGAGAGTTTACTGTTTTTGCATTAAAAATGCGTATTTGTGCTGAACTGAATTTCCCGAATTAGAACTGTTTTGAACTGTAAACTGCGTACTTCTGCCAAACTGAATTGTTTGAAATAGAACTGATTTTTGACAATAGAACCGTACTACGCTAAACTGAAGTGTTCATAAACAAAAGCTATACTTATACAAAATTAGATTGTTCGAATTAGAACTGACTAAATTGAATAGTTTGGAATAGAAATGTTTTTGACACTTGAACTATCTAATTATCTTTCACTGAATTGTCTGGAATAGAACTGTTTCTTTGTATAAAAATGGATTTGGCATTAAAGGATCAACAAGGATTGATAAGCCATAAACGCAAACAAACAAACAAGCAGGAAAACACACCTTTTTTTTACCTGCGCGAAAGTCGATCCGGTTAGGACGTGTGGTTTGAATTATCCATTGTAACCTTTCAGTTGCTGTTTTTATTTTCATCACTAACAGCCATCCTTATAGATGAATAGCTGTGGTGTCCCAAAGACTCCAAATACCATAAACTGTTCCGAATTACGGGGTAAATTGTATCAACATTGTACTTTTATAAGAATGGTTCCGATATTAAGCAACCCAAAATGTTTGATATGCTATTAAGCAAAGAAACCAAACCAAACAGGAACTCACACACACACACACACACACACACACATACACACACACACACACACACACACACACACATATATATATATATATATGAATTGACATAATAAACTAATATCTCTGTGATGTTTGTATATATGTTGTGCGCTGTTTTAAGTGCATTCCTCCATGTCTATGTGAGTGAATTCAGGTTGCAGAAGACTGGAGTTTTAGTGATAGTTGTTTTAACATCAAGTGTAAGCAAAGAAGGAAGAAATGAAGTCATTACAAGTGTCCCAAATATTAGGAAATATACTCGTAAGTTATGATTAGGAAAACACCATATCCACATCATATGTCACTTTTTCTTCGAAAATGAGGAAAACTATTATTTTTCGCCAAGTAGTGATTGACTATCAACCTGTCAAATTATCCGGATCACTGCTACTTTCGCCTCTACGTCAGACGTTAAGTCAAAAGGCTATAAAGACGTATATAAATATACATATAAATGAATATATACATGCACCTATAAATTTATGACATTGTGTTCGCATAAAGAATTGATTGTGCCTGTATCAACCTGTACATCATCCATTCTAAGTTGATTTTTTTCTTTTAAAGTAGATGTTGATCGCCGGTTTTGGTCAGATTTCAAAAAGCTACGAGCGATGTCAACAAAAGAAAAAGAAACAAATACGATATTTCCATCGTATAATCGTTTTTTTGACAATTCCTCTTCGAAACAATCCTGGTTTGTGCAGGTATGTCAATTAGCTTTTCAACATAAATCAAGTAGATCCTCATTATGGAAATAGGGTTGATTTTATTGCTGTAGCTATTACTCGCTGCTGAACCTGCAAAAGATTCATCTTGAACTACTACGGGAAACATTTGAACTGGTTGCTCTGCTTCTCTATGTCCAGTGACCAACTGCTGATCTGGAGGTGAACCGCTCCTAGATTCGAACTCTTTTCCTTATTGTTGCTTCATTCATACGGTCCATTGTTCTTTTCACGCTTCGACCATGCAGCTCTAATTACCTAAAATGTTTTGATCTGATCTCTGAGCTTATGAGCACTGAAGACTTCAGATTTTTATTGGCATTAAAAATATTATTTTTCCTGTGTCACCAAAAATTATTCTTTTTTTTAAATATTTTTCATACATATTTTAGAAATGACCGATCTCCCAAATACGTCATGCTACCCATTTAAAACTATCATATTTACAATCATTCTTGTACATGCACATAAAATCATAAATTCTACACTCACAATCTATCTATCTATCTATCTATCTATCTATCAAGGCATTAATATGCATACACTTACCGTACTCTCATACTCATTCATGTAAGTTTGCACTTACAAGAAGATGGATTTTAGTACCTAAATATGTGAACATAAAGAGAAGAGCTAATATCTTCAAAGAAACGGTTTTATATACAGCTTAATACAAAAAAAAAAAAATAAAGCAAACGGTTGCTTCAGAGATAATTTATTTAAACAGTATCATTCATTTCTCTTTTCAGTCTGCCATCAATTTATTGCTCCTGATTTTTATCATATGAAGGCTTCATTAGGTAATTTTAAGATATTTTATTGCAAATTTGTTTCTTTCAAATATCGACAGAAATACTTGGAATCATTTAACTGTGTGCGAAATAATGAGCTTTAGCTCGTTTACAAACACTATCAACAAATTGTGTTTACACATCATGTATATTTAATATATATGTAATAAGTTGAGATAGCATTAAATAACCTACACTGGTTGATAGGCCGTAAAATTAAACAAAACAAAACCAATGTTTAAAATACGTCCACGATGAACTGCAGGAGAATGCTTTGTTTGTTTATCACCATGAAGCGAGTTATAATTTCAATGTATGGTTTGAATAAGAGTCACAGTAATTTTTCCATTGCCGTCTTTCTCTTCAATTAACGCCACACTTAGAGATGAATAACGTAGTTTCCTGACTGAACAATTAAAACGATTTGAGCCAAGTTGCTTCCTCAATGTTAAGATATAGCTTCTTAATAAGATTCGCCTTAAATTCGACATACACAAAGAAAAGTCACACACACACGCACACACACACACACTCACAAACACATACATATATATATATATATATATATATATAACAAAACTTTTTTCTCACAACTCGAGTTTTCTGAATGTCAATCATTAGGTAGCCAGCACAAGTGCTTGTTTTCCCGCGCTAATACATTTATTTTCATATTTTATTATTTGACGCGTTAAGTTAACGATCACGTTACAAATTTTAACATACTAGCCACCTGTTAAAATGTCACGGGGACGAATACTGCATTTTTTCAAAGTTTTTTAAATATATATATATATTTTTTTTTTTTTTTTTTACCTGGCAAGATTTTGAATACGAATTCTGATTGTTTTATCAGAAACTTATTTTCTTTAGGGAATCCACTTATTTATCTCTGAAATTTGAATTGATTTTTTTCTTTATTTACGAATAACCTTTTCATACACAACAGGCTCACTAACCCTCTGAACTTAGACACTAGTCGGAAAAATCCAAATGTATATTTTTAAACAATTCATTTTCTCGATTTTAGATACTTTTACTGTCATATCTGCTGTTAGTATTTTTTTAAATTGTAATAACGATAAATTCTTTTAAATATTATTTCTCTTCTTAATTACATATGAAAATTCGAAGCTTATTTTATGGCCCAAAATCCTTACATAATAAAATCAGAGGTGCTATTTCCCCCATGACAGGAGTGATAAGGACTTCCATACCTTTCTTACGCGTATTAGTTCGAAAATGAGCATAGCAGTGCGACTGGCGTTCGAACTCACATAATACAATGTTGCAGTCTAGCGTGTTCGATCTTATGCTTCGAGCTCATCACTTCAGATCTAAAAAGATGTCTATTAAAACTTCGATCATTAAAAAATGAAAATATCCCAACGAAGATCATCAATACGCCATTTACTATAAATAGTATGTCTGTGCATTTTTGAACATACAATATTTTGATATTTCAGTCAAGCAAATTCTTTTCGTATGTCTGAAATATTTCTTCTGTTAGAATATCTCAGGGAGATACGTTTCTGGTCCTTTAAAAACCAAACTGACCTGTTTACGAACTCAAATAATGATAATATCTGATAAGAATTGAAAAAGCATAATGCAACGCACTGTTTACAATTGATTACACCGAGTACGTTTGTATGCTTGTATAATCAGGTATAAAAGAAACTTTTAGACAAAAAAGTGGGAAATGTTAAGACTGCAAAAGAGAACAGTGACCCTCATTAGATTAGATAATGAAAGTAGGAAGAGAAAAGAACACCTGTCTTTGATAAATCAGGAAAAAAGAAAATCAGAAGTTATCTCAAAATCATGCATAATTCGTTTCCCTTTTATTTTTTTGTATCATATGTTGTATTATTACAAAGCAGAACATGCCGTTTTTTCTTAGATCTCTCAAAGCAAAAATTATGTTCAGCTAAGAAATCGTCTATAGAATCTATAGACGAACGAAGATTCGTAGGAAGATCTGCTTGTTTACTCATGATCTATGATGAATCACGTCTACCTTTGATTTTAATTTGAATTACAGGTCTTCCTCAATTTTTTTTTCGAAATCATGGGGGAAATTTACGCTCACGCACACACACACACACACACACACACACACACACATATATATATATATAAATATAATTGTGTGTGTGTGTGTATGTGTGTGTGTGTGTGTGTATTAAGGTGATTTGTAAAAATTACTTTATTTTAGTAACGTGAAGCAGCGTCACTGCATTTAGGCATTTTGGGAATGTGACTAAACAAGCTTGCCGTGAAATGCTTGAATTTTTTCATATTCTCTCCGTGCTATTAGCCAGATTTACCTCTGCAGCCTAGAGTATGCCCTTGGAATGAAAGGCTTCAGCTAAACCGAAGATGTCTGATTGTTACACAATTTGGTTTCAATAAATAGTTATTAATTGTAAGCGGAACATTTTTCTTGTTTCTGAATCAACAACGTTGAGATAATCAGTTCCAACGAATAACCTCGACTGTCCAAAGATACTGCGAAGAGATTGTCAGCATTCTTCGTTGAATCATTAAAAAAAGTGGGCACAGTAGGAGTTAAAAAAGTAACTAGCTGCAAATGCATATGGTAGTCATGTGACGTAGGCCACAATCAAGAAGAATGACAATCATAAGACCACACACACACACACACACACACACACACACATACACACACATATATATATATATATATATATATATATATATATATATATATATATATATATATATATATTTAGCTTCGTAAGACGAAGATCAAAAAAGAAGGTTGTCAATGATGATTGCAAATATGTTCGTGTTTGATAAGTACGAAACGGAAAAGGCAGGCACTAAAAGTTTGATAAAAACTTAAGACCATTCTTTTCAAGGACCTACTTCGAGGGTTTTTTTCCTAGAAAGCAGCCATGCAGTGGTTTACAAAGCAGGGGATAAGATAGTTAATGGTGAGACGTCAGGTATCACGATTCTCAACTAGGGTGGACCATCGGAGATAACTTATGTGATAGGCATGTGAGGGATTTTTCAATCAGTCCATATATTATTTCTCTGGTGCTCTTGTATAACTATGGTTAATGGAGAGCTAGCCTCACAGTATGATATCGGACAGGCTATGGCACATCCTACCGAAGATATGTACTGCCTAGAGTAGCTAGAACTTCAGAAGCATGGCGTCCATAGTGGAGATCTTCGTTTTACATGAACTTCAATCTTCATGATAAAGTCACTCCTGAGAATGCTGAAGATAGTGTGAAGTAAGCACTAATGGAAACTTTGGAGGGGTTGTTGGTGGTGATGATAAGTGAGTCAAGACTTTAACCTAATAGGAGAGTGGCATGGATGATCGCTCTGTACAAACTGGTCTTTGTCCCTTTTTTCAAGTGTCTCCTGTAGAACACTTGTCTTTATAGTCTGCCAAATGCGTTGCAAACGTTCGCCAGTTTGTTGTCAGCTTTCTTGCGGGTCATAGCAACTGACGAGATAATGTATCCCAATTAAACGACTTCGACTAAGTCACACAAATAAAAGTGTGGGGAAGTCGAATGTCATCCCGAGATTGTGGAACATCTCTTTTTTCTAGAATAACTGGGCTGTTCTTTGTTAGGTAAGAAGTGATGGCTTCAAAACTATTTCTGTGTGGGCAACAACTTCATTATCTCCGATCGGTTATTCCAGAATTAAATAAGCTGCCATGAAGATTGTTTATGGTGCAGATTCCATCTTCATCAGGTGCCCGTGGTGTAGTCGTTATCGCCGGAGGAAATGAACACGAGTTCAAATCCTGGACGATACTAATTGCATTTCACATAGCACTAATACCCTTGGGAAAGGTATGAATCCAATTATTCTCCCTCCAGCTATGGGTAACTAGTAGGACAAACTAGGTTCTTCAGCCTTGGCGAGGCAACTAGTCTAGGAGAAGGAAAACTCTGAATTCAAACCTGTTAAACTCCGCTTTAAAATTGACCTTGTGTCATATCCTGCCCGAGCAGAGGGGTTGGTAAATAGTATCATGATTTTCTGTGATCAGATTTAGCATCATGTTGGAGAAGATGATAAAGAAAATCACTGCTAATGCACTCATCGGCTACACTAGATTACGATTGGGAAAAGCATTGAGAGGTCTATGTTGCGTTTGACCTAGTTTTTGTGCAACTGAATGACTATGTTCAGAAATTTTAGAAGTCAATTAAGTAGCCCCATGATCTGCCACTTTCCTTCTCAGTCCACTCTATCGAATGCCTTTTTCAGATAAATCATCATCATCATCATATCGTGCTGGCAGCACGGATATCCCTGACCCTCTCTCGCCACTCCTCCCTATCGTTCATCGCCCTAGGCAGGTCTTCAGGACAACATCCTGTATCCTCACACAGCTGCTGAATGTACGTTCGTGCTGGTCGTCCTGCTTTTGCGCGGCCGTGTGTGGGGATCCATAAGAGTACATCTCTTATGAGTTCATCTCTGCTTCTCCAGCAATGTCCTGCATGTCTGGTTCGCCTAACTTGAATAGATTTCGTGATAGGGGGCAGGTGGCCGTACAGTTGGTGTCTTGTGGGGTGCCGCTGCCAGGACTTGTTGAGGATAGCACGCAGCATTCTTGTGTAATTGCCATCTAGTTTCTTCTCGAGCCGTCTTGTTAGCGTCCATGTAGTGCATCCATATAGCAGTATCGATGTGACCGCTGCCTGGAAGAAACTGCGTTTCATTTTATCGGTCAGGTCCGACTTCCATATAGTCGATAGCCTATTGATAGCTGTCCATGCTTTCGTTACCCTCGTTTCGATGTCCTTTTCGGTTGATTCGACGCTGCTTCCTAGGTACGTGAATTTGTCTACTAGTTTAAGAGGGGTTCCTTCTAGAGTGGAGATGTCCCCCGTTTGGTTATAGCACATATATTCCGTTTTGTGTGCATTAACATGGAGGCCTATGCTTGCTGCTGCTCGTTCCAGGCTATGCAGAAGTGTTTCGGCTTGGTCAGGTGTATTTGCCAGTATCGCTATGTCATCGGCGTAGTCGGCGTCGGTAATTGTTGTTGCGGGATATCTTCTGCTTCTTTTCTTCGTCAGTTCGAAGCCATTCTCTTTGATTTTGTCAATCGATGTTCTAAGTACGTAGTCTAGACAAATGATAAAGAGATACGGAGCCAGCGTGTCCCCTTGTAGTACTCCTGCTACAATGTCGAAGTATTCTGTGTCTCCATCTGGTGATCGTACTTTTACTTTAGTGTTTCTATAGAGAATCGTTATTGCCGCTACGGTTTCTTTAGGTATGCCGTACGCTAGTAGGATTTGTTCCATCTTTCCTCTGTGAATGGAGTCGAAAGCCTTGGTAAAGTCGACAAATATTAATGTCGCTTGTAGGTTCTTTGCCCGTACACCTTCAAGGATTCTGCGGATGGTTAGTATTTGTGAGGTCGTAGATCTATTTCTTCGGAAGCCATTTTGGTTTTTTCTAAGTATGTTGTCGATTTTGGGTTCCACCTGTTTTACTTCGGGCGCATTTCTTGGAGAACAAACATCGAGTGTCTGAAGTTTCTGTTGACTCTAAAGCCGCATTGGCTCTCTGGAAGGTGTTCTTCATCAATGGTAGGTATCTGTGTGTTCAGCAGACCCATTCTGTGAATTTTCTTTTGATTAAGAGCAGAATAATTCCTGGGTAAATAGAGCTGTCAGCTTTTCCCTGTTCTTATTGTACAGATATTTACTCAGTAATCTATTATTTGTAATTACTCCTAAACACGCACACATACACAACTATCTATCTATCTAGCCAGCTATCCTATATTGTTTATAGCTATCTAACTGTTACAGTGGGAGTCTTTTGTCGAAAAAAAAAAAACACCTGCTCAAGAAAACATAGATAATAAGCTTAAATTCAAGTCACATTCATTTTTGAATTTTTGCTTTTGTAGGGGTGCGAAGAAATGCAAATTATTTGTTAAAACATATGCGTTTAACGAATTGTCCAGTGGCGTTGATGCCCCTTTGATGCCACCTGATTGAGTTAAGGTCATTCTTGAATAACCTTTTTTTCAATTTAGGCTAAGAAGCAGATATGAGTAGCATGTCTGGCCACCTGTTTAATCCCTCTATTTTGAAGTGACTCAAACATGTTAAGACATTACAATTCCGTTTCTGGTTTAATAACTGAAATTTTTTTCAGAATAAAGGATAGTTGATAAAGACATTCGATGCCGAATACGAAAAAAACAATTGAATGTCAGAATTGAACTGGGCGAGACAAAAACGCCGACTGGGGGGGGGTATTTGAAAATAGAATATTGATAATAAATTTGAAGTTATGGTTAAAAATCGTCAGAAATAAGACTCTCTTTAGTTTCATATTATTAGAGAATTACTTTATCGGCAAAGAGAGTATTGGCCCGTTAAAATGGACAGGCAGAAGGTATTGATCACCAAATCGAAGAGTTACGTTTCTATACGAAGCGAATAATAAGAAAGACCTAAATCTCTGCGCCTCTATTCCACTTTTTCTTTCTCTGTATTTCTCCATCTTTTTTTCTATTTCTGTTCCTTCTTCGAATAACAGAAAACAAAATCTAAACCTGCTTGAGCTCATGATATATTTTTACGCGATGAAAAGGTATCGTCCCTCCTTGAAAGGATATGGTATTTTGTTTTGATTTTTAGGCAGAACAAGAGGCTGAAAGCAACAAAGAAAAATCCATACACAGACCCAGGGTTGAAATCAGCGGCGATGAAAAGAAAAAGCCAAAGACCAACTCGGTACCTGTTCCAATACATCTTGATAGCCCATTTTTTCATCCCTGCTCTTTTAAGCCAGTTTGTGTTACAAACATTGTTCACATGCGTACTGGTAACCCCAGCATGGTACAAATCTATATATTTTACACTACATCAATCTATCAGCATATATCTTGATATAGAGAGATATATACGTGCGCGCACACACACACACACACACACACACACACACACACACACACACACACACACACACACACACACATATATATATATATATATGTATATATAGGTTGTATATATATATATATATATATATATATATATATATATATATATATATATATATATATATGTCAGTTTTGTTATATTGGTTACAGATATGCGGCAGTTATATTTATCGTGACATTGATTCATTTTTTTCACCTTATAATATCTTAGTTAATTTCTAAGAGAGAATGGACATTTTATTTTTCTTATTTTCCAGGCGTGTAAGCATTTCTGAACGATATTTTATCAGTTTCGATCTACTTTTTACTGAATACGTCGATTCAGAAATAGACTATTCATCTACTTATTGGGTATCTTCCATTTAGTTGTACACTCTAATAGAACTTTTATGACCCGCAGACTTTGCTACGATCGTTAAACTTGGTGAAAGTGTTTGTTGTTGATATTTTTTTTTTTGAGTTTAAATACTTAGGATGATAAAAGTCCTTTCAAAATTAATCTAAAGCTTTTTGTGTGCAAATTTGTAGACATGCCAAAAACAATTTTAATTTGTACATTGATGAGAGCCTGGACACAACTAAAATAACAAATTACACTGTAAAACAATTCTGATCTCAAATAAAAAGTATCAATTTTATGTGTGAACATTTTCAGTGACCAAGAATTTATACTTGTATTTAGGGTACTTAGGTTGGATTCTTCAGTGGTTTTCGCAAATGTGTCTTTGATAAGATATATTGTAAGTTGGTTTTTCATATGATAAGAACTGACAGCAAAACTTAGATATCTTTATTTAACATAAACAAATATTTAATTAAATAACATCTGCGAAAGTGCTGGAAAACCTTTCAGATTCCCAAATTTCCGAAGAAAAATTGTTGAACTTAAACGAGGTATGTCCTATCTTGTTTTAAAATGCTTATAACTTTTTAACCTATAATCGTCATGAATTTAAATCAAGATACAATTACATTCTTGCTAATATCTTTTAACATCAGTTAGATTATGGCGTTGCTTCTCAAGACTCACACACTGGTACTCTTGGAGATAGTTCTATTCGTAGCAAAGATTATGGAATTAGCACACTTTGAAACGCTAACTTTTCATTAGGAAATTAATAAATTAATAACACATGAAAAGAAACAGTTTCCTTTAATGGCTGAAATTAATTGCTTCATTAAATATACCTTAAAGGCTTCATAAAACGAACCAAAAACAAAATAGATTGATTTTTTTTTTTATTTAATGAAATAATTTTCTAAGCAATTCAGAGAGAACTATAATGAAGTAACCCAATATTGAGAAATAAATTATAGAAATCATTGACTAAATCCCACAACGCGATTAATCATTTCAAATGTGGATTTCACTAATATAATGCAATACAATTTATCAAATTGATTCCAAGTTCCCTTAATGGCAGTCCTCTGATATTTGGTAGATGCTGCTAATTCCGTAATTCTTGTCTGGTGTAGTATGATTTAAATATCTCAATTTCAACGTTTCTTATATAAGGTATAATTTAAGTTAAAACAAAATGCAATCATTTGCTTTGAGTTATTATTGAAACTGCTTAGTTTTCCTAACAACACTGGCAAAAATGAAATTAATTTTAATAGGCGTTTGTATTAATTTCTCTCAATTCTAGAATCTAGGTAATTATATTTTGGTGAGAATTGTTTGTTTATTAATTCCGAACAAGCGGGGATTTTTCAAGTCTATAAAATTGATCTACCTGGCTGAATATTGTCAAAGACAAGGGAGGGCTTCCTTTATCTATAATGATTTCGCTTGAAATGAAAATCCAAATATGATCCACTCTGTAAACAGCAAAATCAGTTTTAATGTATTTTCGGCAGGTTACACATGTACTGGCCACACATAAACAGACAGCACATTATAGCTAGTAAACTCGATTTCCAGAAATCTAATCAACCTACTTGAAGGACAATCTGACCATAAAATCCATACCTTTTTTACAAGTAAGTAATTATAAGCAAGACACACTTTTCATTTTATGAGACTAAAACCTTAACGTTTAACATCTAATTGTGGAAAATTCAAAATGTTATCCTAGAAACACTTATATCTGTAGTCCTTGGAGTCTTTACTTATTTTAACTCTTGGAACTAAGAATTTGGAAAATATTTCATAGTCTGCATAATTTATAAAAATGCAATCACAAAAGACATTCGCTCTTTCAATTCTCTACTGAATATGAACTTTTTACCGATAGACAAAAGAGTAAAACAAAGAAAACGTGATAAGACAAGACTAAAGAAATTTAACACAATGCATACTTTATTTTTGTGCATCAAATTGCAAGTTCTCAATCAAACTAGAATCATCACGGGTACAGAGATATAGAACCTATTCTTTTTTTCTTTTCTTTTTTTGTTTGTAATTTTTAGGTGGGTGCAGTGTACGTTCAAATTCCATAGATATCAAAGCTAAAAAAGAAAATGACACCTAAAATAATCTTTCAACATTGGCTGTTTACTAAACAAGAAAGCAAAAATAATCTAAGATCAAAACTGAAAGAGTTTTGTTGTTAAAAAGGAGTCTTCTGAAATTCGTTGAAAACATTTAAAACCAGAAATCCTCGAAAATCCAAAAACAACTTATCACTTACTAGAAACTAAGTTCTCTTAAGAAATCACAAAATATTCCCTCACCAAAAAAGATCAATTCTTGAATTCAGTTGTCGCTGGGTGTAAGTTAACCTATCCCAAGTTTTTAAAGACACATACCTAATCAAATCTCATACAAAAAAAGGCTAGGTTTATAGACTAGATTCTGCAAGTTGAATTCACCAGCAGCAGTTATTTAATGCAATAGTATTATCGGCGTTTGAGGCCCACAACTTCCGTTGACCTACTAAATTCAAATGGAAAGTAAAGAGAATTACTAAAGATAATACTGTTAGACTCAATCTTTTTCTCAAGTTAATACCACTGGTGATGTAATTAACCCTGAAGTGACACTGACCTGTAAATTGATACTGTAATACAAAATGAGTTCTTAATAATTCTAGAACACATCAACAAAAAACTTTAAGTAATTAGAATTAGTGAAGTCTAAACTCAGTAAAACCAGGTGGCCGCTGCACTCTGCTTTAGTGTTATTTTAGCGCTGCTGTATTCTTCAGACATCCATTTGTTCCATGGATTCTGATTTTCTGCAACAATGTATCGAGATAATTATTTTTAACCCAAAGTTATCGGCAAAATAATCTGCTTAAGTATTTCATAGAATAGAATCGTTAAGGATCACTTTCCTAAAAGTCATAGTAGATTTCTACCCCCCAAAAAAAGGTTCAGAAATAGTTTCAAGAAAAAAAAAAACAGATTTTTAGCTATCATTGCTGACAGGAAAAACCTCTTGCTTCCTGTTCCTTTAGCTTAAGGAACTGTTTTAGAAAGTAATGATCTGGGTTTAGTTTTATTGAATGTTATGGGAATGTAAAATTGACTTTCAAGAAGATGTGCCAAATTAACTAAAACGGCAGAATACGCTGAATAGCATTTAGATTTCATCACTATCTCATTACATACTTCGAGGAAAAAAATGTTCACCTCTCTTTGTATTAAGAAAAAATATTATATTGAGTAACCGATGCCATGTCATGGAGATTTTTCGAATCAAACAC
Source organism: Sepioteuthis lessoniana (assembly GCA_963585895.1). NCBI lineage: Eukaryota > Metazoa > Mollusca > Cephalopoda > Myopsida > Loliginidae > Sepioteuthis > Sepioteuthis lessoniana. The sequence continues at coordinate 68,786,198 of OY757928.1, forward strand.
AAGAGGGTTAAATCAATGACCACACTGTTTTCAATATTTCTTTATGTATAAGCTGAACAAGTTTAAAGAGAAATAAATCGGCAAAACATATCTAAACGTGCCAACGAACACATAACATAATCATGAATCCAAAAGAAAGATACTGCCGAAAGAAAGAATATCAATGTAAACGAGCTCCTAATAGTATATATTATTTTAAATGAATTATCACTTGCTTCATCGCCTAGGGCTGTAGAATATACCAACTGCATCTCTGTAGAGGGGTAAGACCTCCCACCAACGAGTGTTCTGGATATGACACTAAACAATCTGACGGTGAGATTTCAGTAGTGCTTTGGGGAATGCGAATTACCTCTTCATTGCAATCACTCCCAGATCCACTCTAGCTCAGAGTGGTAGCACCTGGTTGGGTCATATCTATAGGTTAAATAGAAATAATTTATGTAATTATGTTAAATTAAGTTGACTTAACTGAATAGCTAGAAATAGAAATGTTTTTACAATAAAACTGTGTACTTACATTTAAACTGCGTACTTATGCTAAACTCAATTTTCTGAAATGGAAATATTTTTGACATTGAAACTGTACTTACGTTAAGCTGATTTTTTTTTTTAAATAGTAATGTTTTGATATTTGACTGCGTGTAAAATAATCTAAACTTATTCTAAACTGAATTGTTTAAATTAGAACTGTTTAACTGAACTGAATAGATTGCAATAGAAATGTTTTTTGATGATTAAACTGTCTACTCATACTAAACTGAATTGTTTAAAAAGAACAGATTATTTGTATAAAAATAGATTAAATAACCGACAAGATTGATATGTCCTAAAAACCAACCAACCAACCAACTAAATTATCTCTTCCAGAGAAGCAAAATAAATGAAAACATATTCCTCCATTTGAACGGAAGTGGCCCTTTGAGAGAAGAAATTAATGAAATCAGTAGACCAACAAGTTGATTTGTAATCAGCCATATAGATGCTATTCAAGTTAAGGATATTTTCACTTAAACTAAGCACACATGCTCATTTTACGACAAATAGTTTTTAATGTTTATGTCTTCACTTGTGAAAATACCTGGATTAAATATTAAAGGAATGAAAGGAAAGTAATCTTTCAGAGGTATGTTTTTGTCAAACACCATGTGTACTAAAACCGGTATTGTTTGCAAACATTTTCAAACAATCAGTAATCTTTTATATGCAGAGTTTTATTATATTATACAATACTTTAATTATTAAATGTTTCTCTGGATGGTGTTAGTAACCAAATTTGGCCAATAATGTCATTTTAGATGATCAAATTTTTGAGATAGAAGAAGCCGACCTAGGCATTCAAGTGAGTTTGTTGAAGTGGATTTGACAGAAGAAACACAAAACAAAATGTACCATAATAATTTTAGGAACGGATATTGTTTTACCCCTTTACTCATATTGGCAAAACAGCCCTGTTGGAAAGGGGGTGTTGTTTGAGTGACACCTGTCGTCTAAAAGAAAGCTGATTATTTATCGGGAGAGGGCGGAAAAAATGAATGCTTTAGCAAAAGCCGAAAGACGTTGGCCATTTCGCCGACACACACACACGTGACGGTTGAACAAAAATATATTTTAAGACCTAAAAAAGAGTCTTCCTTTTTCTTGGATATCACTGAACATTTTCTTTTTCTTTTTTTTTTTTCTTTGTTTCTTTACAGCACTAGGTTTTCGTTTAGATCTTTACCTATGTGCCTGAGTGATTCTAGCGTTTGATTTTTTTTGTCTTTTTGAAATCTTAATGACATCAACCTTAGAATTCTTGGATAGAAGTCACTCAACTTACTGAATAAAAACGGGGAGATTTCTTTCCAAACTGTTATTAAGCTTTAATAGGTCTCAGCTTTTTATTGTTTCTTTATTGTTACTTATTGTAACTCTCAATATTTTCTACCCGTTTATTTACGAATTTCGGCAACTGTTGTCGTTAGTGCCTGACTTGGAATGTTTGTTAGCAGTATGGCTTTGGAAGCGACTTTTAGCAACACATGTCGGTTCGTAACTAGAGCAACTTACCCGGAAATTACTTTTCACAAGAAACAACTTAAAGAATTAACTGTTTAAGAAATAGTATTAGCTTAATTATTTTGCGTTTTCTCCATCCACACCTCCCAAGGGTAACTTGTGATTCCATGAGTTCGAAGGACAATAAGAAATACGATAATATTTTTTAAATATCAAAATACAATAACACATAGACATTTAGTGAATTAAGCGCTATTATAATGAGAAGTGTCTATCTCATTGATGAGATTGAGTATATTTAGACAAATTAAACCCAAAGAAAGAAACAATTACTCTGGATTTTGCGAAAAGGAAATATTTATCTAATTGAGAACCAAAAAACTGATATAATTCTCCAATCTTCAAAGACAAACAGAAAATGTGCTTTACTTAAGAATAATGAATTGAACTGTGCATTTAATCAGATAGATAGATAGATAGATAGATATAAAATGTTAATTCCTAAGAATAAATGATAAAAAAATAGATTAAAAAAACATCTTAAAAATAATAAAACAAGAAGAAGAAAAACAGTAAAGTTTTTTTCAACCTCGTCACAATATTAAAGTGTCTGTAGCAAAAAAAAATTGTTGATCATCTCATTAGTAGATGAGAATTTAATCTTGGAATTGCTGCATAAATTTATTCGTGATTTTAGTAATAATAATGATATTAATAATAATATATATATATATATATATATATATATATATATATATATATATATATATATATATATATATGTATGTATGTGTGTGTGTGTGTGTTTGTGTGTGTGTGTGTGTGTGTGTGTGTGTGTGTGTGTGTGTGATAATTCTGGAAAAATAGATAACCTGAAACACAGACAACTGATTCAATTATTATTTCCTCTTTATTCACCGTGATACTTCTTAGAGGGTTTATCCATTTTTACACTTACTTTTCCAGCTTTGTCGGATTCTTCCAATCTGTTATTTCTCTCTCTCTCTCTCTCTCTCTCTCTCTCTCTCTCTCTTTATATATATATATATATAAAGAGAGAGAGAGAGAGAGAGAAATAAGAGTACATTTTGGCACATTTTGTGAGGAAAGAAACACCATGATGCAATTAACTTCTTTAGACATTTGGCAACGTCATCCTGTACAAGGATGATTTCCGAGTGTTTATCTTTCAATCTGAGAACAAAGCAGAGGATTCGAAAATATTTCAAAGTGTTTAATGCTTATTACGATGGTGCGGGGGCTCAGAAGTTTAACTTTTATCGATCTGAAGAGGCAAAATCCTGTATTTGCTGATGAGATCCAAGTTATGACTGACAAATCAAAATGGTCCATCCCAAAGAGAGAGAGAGAGAGTAGCGCTTGAGTTTCTTATCAAGGAGGTAAAGCATGAAAACATTCAATCCTTCTCCTAGAAGACTAAAAATGACAAAAGTGTTATCACAGGTCAAGATCAATTAGAAGAAAGACCATTCAGAAAAAATTTTGAAAAAAAGATTCAGTCATCTCCTTTTTGACTTTATTTTTTTTCAGATGATAACACTTTTTGATAGTATCAGATGGTGAACTCAAAAA
>OY757928.1:68797291-68817291 GCA_963585895.1 Sepioteuthis lessoniana
TGGATAAATATCATGGACAAAGTAGTACAAAGAATCGAAGATAGCCCTGAGGCATTAATACACTAAGAAATCGTTCTGAGAAATACTTAGAAAAGTATTGATTTTGAAAACGCCAGATTATCACGTCGATCAACAACAGACTGGCTTTTAAACTGTAGATGCTAAGAAGAAACAACCATAACCGAATACATGACAAAAGAAAATACCAACTGATCCATAAGACCCCCTAAAAGGAGATCCCAGCAATAATAGACCAATACTGTACCTACCTATGATTTAAAAAATCTTAACCGCAAAGATTTGAGATGTCTGCTATCCACTTGTTTCCCGCAAAATGTTTCCAGAAGAACAGAAATGATATCACAAGGGAACAAGAGGAACAGGTTATCTCCCGTATATTGATCAATATATCCACAAGAAGAGCAAAATGATACGGAGAAATGTAGCCATGACATTAATTGACAATATGAGTTCCCCCAATATTGTCTGGCAAACATGGATAATAGACAGTATAAAATGTACAAGATATCCGACATAGTGATAAATACATCACCGAAGCCTAGAAAAACTGAAAGTGGAAATGACCGCAGGAGAAATATTTTAGCTGAGATATAAATTTTGAGTCATCTTCCAGAGAGATGAGCTATCATCTTTACTATCAGAACATTCACGGGAAGCTGCAAATTCACTCAATCGCAAGAAAAGTTGAACCTCCTTATGCATATGTGCGACATCAAATTATTGTATAAAAAAACTCTTCGAGACTCTTATGCAAACAATAAGAATATACTCCCTGGATATAGGAATAAAATATGACATAAAACATGTGGCGCTCATAATGAAAAGTCGAAGAAATAAATGCCGGAAGGAGTACGAAATCAATAAAGTTTTGTTGTTCATTTGTTTGTGCTTATGATATCAGAACCTGTACAGGCCGTTGTAATTAGTATTTCTTTGTTCTCTTTAATGTAGTTTTCGAGTCCTTGTATTGATACATCAACACAATACTCAATGATGGCTAACCCCCTTCCTTCTTTCTCTTTTTGGCATATACACTCTCTTTCTTCTTCATAGTAATATTATTATTATTATTATTATTATTATTATTATTATTTTACACCTTTAAAAGTTTTCATATCAGCACAGCTAATGGTTTTCCCCTGAAGTCTGAGTGACACCAAGTGTCCTCAAGTCTCCAAGACTCTTCTCAGTATTCTGGCCGATCTCAATAATGCTGTGGTTTGGGATGTCTTTTCCTTTCCTCTTATTTCCAAGTTCTCCAGGACCCATACTGATATTATAGTGACTCTACCAAGCATGACGTTTACGATCGGAATCATCGTCATTTTCATGTTCAATAATTGCTCCAGTTTTCTAGCAAGGTCTAGGTACTTATTTCTCTTTTCGCTTTCCTTCAATTTTATTCTGTGGTCGGCAAAGCCTACTATTCGGCAGTTTCTCATCTTTTTATTGACTACCACTGGATCTGGTCGTCTGCTCAAGATTTAATTATGTCTTTGTATCTTAAAAACACAGGCGTTTGAGCTTCTTATTCTCGACGAGTGATTCTGGGTTGGCGATATACCGTTTGATCGTATGGTCGAATTTATACTTTTGCGTCTTTCAAAGTGGATCAACTTCCCCATCCAGCCATGTCTAGTCTTATTCTCTATTTGCTCTAATTAAATGCATTCACCTATTATGAGATAGATCGTTTGTCTCAATCACCGTATAATCTACACCTGCTGTTTTGTTGCGTCTTGCCTATTTTTTGCTTTGACATAATTAGTCCTTATGGCATTATTTTGTGCTGATGTGATCCAGTTTCTCCCAAAAGCACTCTTTTTCTTTTCCATGTCCAAGTCTTCTTAAGTGAGACTTCACTTGTTTGCCGTTTGAAAAGTCCATACTGTTTTTTTCCTTCGCATTTTTGTTTTCTGTTTATTTTGGATCTGTTGATGCTTTTGGGGTTTGTACTGTTATGTGACTGTTATCAGTCTTCCTTGGCACCTTTTTATCAAGTCGCTGTATCGATGTATCGACTATCTTGAATGCAGGCAATCCTCTTCATTCTTCTTTTCTTGATATATACTGTTAGTATACGTCATTTCTGGTATGTAAGCCCTTATGTATCATAATGACTTTTATTATTCTCCGATCTCTATTTTGAAATTCTTCTCTGGTCCATTTTAAGAATAGCCCCGAGTATCTTACGAGGAGGACATCTCAGATATTTTGGTGTTTGATGAGATTTCTGCTATATAATTTGGTTTAGTGTAGTTTTCTTGTTCTCTTGAGTTAGTTTTTTAAATATTTTTTCTTTCGTTTCTGCTTGTTTTCTGCTTCTGATTATAAGCATGGCACATCTGTGCTGTTAGTACTTTCTATCTCTTTAAGAGTATATAGTTTTTGGGAGCGATTCCTTTTTTGGTCACAGTGGTCTTTCTTTTGGCCATCCATTCGGGTATGTCTGCTTCACCTAAGCAACTAATAGACAGTCTGTTGTCGATAGAAGTCAATATTCTAAACTAGTATCCATGTATGCCATCATGACCTGGCGTTTTCCAATTTGATACTTTTTTGAGTGATGTTCTTTGTTAATCGGGGTATATTTTCGCCTTCGAGTCTTTCTAACACTTTTCCCATGTGTCTTATCCATTCAGCAATTTCGTTATGTTCTCTTCCTTTGTTTCCTTGTCATCTGGTTTTTGGTATGTCTTCATGCATTCTTCCCTGCTCACTGGTAGAACTTTTTTCAATGTTTTGAAATGCCCTGTTTTGTCTGTATTGAGTTATCATAGTTCGGTATCTTTTTCATCTTTTTTCTTTTGCCAGTGACTTCTGGTTTATCTCCTCGAGTTGTATTGTTTGTCTCACTTGTTTTGCATTTTTTTCGCGTTCAAAGATGTTCCAGTCTTCTTCCTCTGCATTATTATCATTATCATTATCATTATTTTTAGTATTATTATTATTATTATTATTATTATTATTATTAGTAGTAGTAGTAGTAGTAGTAGTAGTAGTAGTAGTAGTATGTACACCTAGTTTTGCCTATTTAAGATTTTGAAGTATGCCTTCATGAATTTATCATTTCTGAATGTGTATTACTTTCATTTTTCTGGTTTATATTACGCATTATAGGTTTGTTTATATCTTGAAAAAGAGGATCTCATTTTTACATTCGGATCCGAGATCAATGGCCTCTGATTTTTTTGTATCCTAGGCCGAAGTTATAGAGAGTAACGCTTTCATAATAAGTAGAAGTCAGCTTCTTTGTTTGACGGTAAGTATATATTATTTGAATTGTACTGTTAGTATACCAATGACGTTAGAGAATAGACCAGATGACATTCAAAAAGATAGTTTGTGATGACTAGAAAGACATTTCATAGATTCGGACACATGGAACCAAAGAATCCTAATCAGATTTACAATAGGAGCCTTGAGTCAAACGAAATAATAAAAAAGAAAGCTGAGAGATGAGGTAAGATCCCTTAAGAATAGCTAGAAATCAATTACTCTGTAAGAACGCAATTTACTAGAAGATGACCGATGTGTATTGACCTAAATGCTACAATTATTGCCTAGAGTCATTGTATTTCTCATTTGGACTGTAGCACCACATTATATTAAATAAAAATATTTTTTATTGATTTTCTCTCTTTATTCTTTTCTTACTTTCTATCATTTGATTTTTGTCTTTGTTGTTTATTCTCTCTGCTCACCGTCTTCATTTCCTGTACTCTTCCTATATTGTCTTTCACGCTTCATTTTTATACTTCCACTAATCTCATTTCTCTTTTATTCCATTCATAATAAATCTAACGCACTGCTTAGCGCCGATCGGTATAGATCGAGTTGAAGAGAGAGACAGAGAGACAGACAGAGATAGAGATACAGAGAGAGATAGAGTCAGAGAGAGATATATCTAAAATGAGGGCTAATTCCACCATATATCCATTTTGATTTTCAAGGAAGCTGCCCAACTGTTTGGAGAGTAGAAAGGAGGCGATAAAAATGTTCCTCCATAATACAGGATCTAGGCTCTGACTCTAGAATGTCAATCGATAGAATTTGGCTCGGTGTACCTACCATGAACGAGATAAAAACTGTAGTCAGAGGAGTAAGATCAATCCCGATACCAGGACCCAGTGGAATGTCAATCATTGTGTACAAGCATTTTTATGGGCAACAGCAGATACTTCGAAATATCCTGAGAGCAGTTTGGTTGAGGAGTAGATTTGCTTACTAGAACGAGATCAAATCAGCATTATTTCATTGCTTGATACAGTGCAAAATATCTTCCGATATGTTGTGCCTCCGAATCATAACAATATTCACATGGTGACACAAACGAGTAGAGTCCTTGATATGTCAAGTTGTTAGGGTTTACTGAGGTCATATCAGAGAGCGGAGAAGTAAAGCAAAGGTGGAATGGAAATTCTATGACTTTACCTTGCAAATACATATGGTTTCATGCCGTGTAATCGTGTGAAAGAAACACTAAGAATATATAAAATTTCCAGTGAGATAGGCAACATTATATAGCACACACTGTAAAAGAGTTGCTCCTGGATTCTTCCTTTCAGACCGGCATAGACTGGATAGGGGATAATAACAGGATGTAACATCTGAATTTTCCATTGCTTTGTTGCTAAGAACAGGATCGTGAAGAGAGTATAAATGGAATGCCAACATTCACTGTGGAAATCAGATGTTCCACAGTTACTTATCAATTCATAATAATCACCTGGTAATAGTAATAAGAAAAAGAGTCACGTTTCAAAGATGAACACGAAGAGGAATCGAGAAGCACATGTTATTGACCCAGATCTGTTACAAACTTGCTAACATGTCTGATAAAAATATTTACGTAATTTTTGTATTATCCATTTGATATTTGAACAGAATATAATAAACCATATTTTCGTATATTCACAAAACACTTCACACGTTACAAATATACACCCGCTGACAGAATACACACAAAAACACGTACACGCACACGCACTAATACACACATACGTCTGTACGTGCACACATGATCAGAATGTAACGTTCATCGTCGTAGGAATTTAAATTATTGAATAAAGTACAATTCCTGCTCAATGTTGTTTGTGCTTCATATCACGCAAAGATCCACGACTTCTCTCTGTGATATCGGAAAAATTGTAGGTGAACAGTTCTTTAGTTTTGGTAAGGCATCTAGTCTAAGGAAAAGGAAACTCGAAATTTAAACCAAATTCAATCCGCTTTAAATAGACGATAAATAATTTCATGCTTGTGGTGAGGGATGTAATGATATATGACCACACTCACATACACCTACGAATACAGATGTATGAGTGTATGGTTGTGTGGATGTATGCTGAGTAAGAGTGTGTATGCGTGCCTGCGTGTATATTTATATAAATCATTTCTGCATTAGTAAGATGAATCACTATCAATGGACTATCGAGATCCACAGTGGAAATCCGATGTTCCTTAGTTACCAGTCAATTTATTTAGGAATGATTTGGTAATGAGAAGAAAAAGAGTAACGTTAGCAATATATTCATCTGTTGATTAAGTCATTTACTGAAATGACATACTCACTGATCACTCTGTAAATTCTATCAAATAATAAAGCCACTCTTCACACTATTTTTCAGCCCAATCAACTGCAGCAGTAGAATACGGCAACTGCATCTTTTCAGAGATGGGTATCAATCCTGGAGATTTGGAAAATGTGGATTACCCCGTCAAGGCCATTATTAAAATGTACTCTCAGACCAAAATAGTAGTTTGTGTAACGTTACGCACCAAAATATTGACCAAATAGAACTAATTAATGCTTGAATCTTTTTAACTGGATGCAAACAAATGAAGCCTGGCTCATTCCATCAAACTATTTGTTTAAAAATCATATATATATAATATATATGTATATACAAGAGTTAGTATTGTATAACTTAGAAGGGTTGGTATGCCTTAAAATACAACGGCCAAAGCAAACCTTTATTTTTTTATGATAATTGTTGAAGTAAAGGATTTGAAAACCGGTAAAACCTATATATTTAATTTGAATATTCCTTAATCTCAGAAAGTAAATTTCCCATCACTACGTTCAATATTATGAAAACAATATTATTAAAAAAATATTAATAGAATTCATACAGAATTTCAACACTAATATAGTAAAACAAAATGAAAACACCGAATTCATTTTTGCTAAATGACATTTGAAAATCAAAATAGATGAGATAATTCCTCAGAGAATTAGATACGATCAATAAAATTTCAGTGGAAGAAATTACAAAATATAAAAAGTCATTTAAAAATATTGACGAGCACCAAATCTCAGATGTCGCCATGGGACTGAAATTATTATCATATTCCTGTTTAAATTTTCTTACTTTTGTAAATAATAAAAAAAGTTAAAAATTAGCGATGTTAGAATTTACAGAAACTTTTCCAGATATATATATATTACCAAGGATATATATATATATATATATATATATATATATATATATATATATATATATATATATATATATATATATATATATATATGTATATATAGTGTTGGTTAACACAATATCACTTCGTGGGTTTGTGGCAGACCAAATGTGATATACTTTGGAGAGTGCTCACTATATATATATATATATATATATATATATATATATATGCGTGTGTGTGTAATACTTTTAATCCTTTCTATCTTATTAAGATCGAATAAAACACAAATCCTTCTGTGTTTTCATATAACAAATACGGAACTCCAGAATTAAAGCTGGTCATGTTTGGGTGAGAACACTTTTATGACATTATGAAAATATGCAATAACCAGTATATCAAAGCCAAATTTACACTAAGAAAAAATCAGGAAAACCTGTAATATCAACGATATATACCGTACAAATATACTGATGTAAAATGTGCATATAATTAATTATAAAATCACACACACACACACACAAACACACACACACACATACACACACACATATATATATATATATATATATATATATATATATATATATATATATATATATATATATATATATGAGCATTCTGGCGAAGAAACAGCTGCAAATTGGGGAAGGCAAAACTCTTCGAATGAAGTGAGCACTTTAGTATCAGGTAAGGCAAAATGTAAATAAACGAAAGCTAATACATAATGCCTAATAATTCCCGAGCAGAGGTATGTCACCTTGTAGCTGAGTGGGAAGATACTGAGTCTAACTTAAAATTGGGCGAGTTTCGATCCCAGCTAGAATTGTCCTGCGTGTCTAGGCACGGTGATGTTACGAAAGAGTCTGAATGTGAATGACTATATATATATATATATATACACAATGCGTATTTAAGCAGAAAATTCCGGCGATCCTATTTTCTTAAAATTAACATAAGAATTTTGTGTTTTATTCTTTATTCCCATTTAATTTTTGGCGAACGCGATGTAGCAAATATATGTGTAGACGTTTTAGAAGCAGACGGGGACAGATTTTAATCTGCTTATATCCTTAATTTAAACATCATGCTTGCCAACAAGAAGTTGATGAATTAGCTAAACACTAAATCTTTGTTAATTTCTATAACATATGCTAACTATATATATATATATATATATATTCTAAATCAAAAACATATGCAAGTTTCTGTGTGTGTGTGTGTGTGTGTGTGTGTGTGTGTGTGTGTGTGTGTGTGAGTTGTATTTTTGTGAGTGTGTGAGTACGTATGTTTGTACACGTGATATGTACTCACATACAAACGTTGATAAGCCTTTAAACAAAGAAACCAAACCATGTACTCACAATCAATATTGGCATATGAGGTCCTTACACTTCAGTTAAATCCTGATGACGTGCCTGCTTGTAGAGACCCTAAAATAATCCTTAAGAACACCCAAACTTTAGAAAGGTACATAAAATATGAGATAGAAACAAATGATAGGGAAATGTGCGTCAATAAACGACTTAAAGGCAAATTGTTGTACCTGACTAATATTTTCCATGATCTCTAAATAAAATGTATGCTAAAAGACGAACATTTACATTTTAAATGTTTCGTGACTTCTGCTTTCTTATCTTCGTACACCTGGTGATCACATGAAATGGTGTACCGCTATAGTCTCGAAGACTAAGATAATAAGTCCTCATCAACATCGTCAACTGATAACTACTAGTTTCCAGTATTTTCCTGTCACGTCATCCTTCGAGGATAAAAGTAGGTTTGTTGCATCAATTTTCGGCATGTCTACCTATGTTGGGTTATATTATATAGAAAATGTTTTGAAATTATAGTTGCTAATTTTATACGATATAAAAATATTTCTCCATGATCATTTAAAAAAAAAGAAAACTATGTTTCAAACAAATCCATTTGACCTATTAATGGAATCGAATATATTTGTGCGTGTCAGTTGTTGGTTGGTTTCTTGGGTTTAATGGCATATCAACCCTCTATAGGTTATTTAAAGATAAACCCTGTTTCCACATATGTGCGGTTTGTAAACACATAATTTAATGATACCATACTAAAACCAAACGACTCATTTACTCACACCAGTAAATATTTTAAAGTATTTCTATATGACATTAGTTTATTTAGTGATTATAGTTTGTCTTTTTTAAAAATTATTTCTAACTACTATTTCTACAAACACAATAATAATGGTATTTCTATTCAGCAATAATTTACTTTCAGTTGATTAGTTTGTTGTGTTTTCAGGATTGTAACAAAGTCTATATTTTCTGGTACAACCCGGTCTCTTTCAAGAACGACAAAAAATTATCCATGTGTACTTTGTCAAATAAATCCTTCATGATATTTGTGTGGAAATAGCGCTTTCTGGTGTCATTAAAAACTTTACACTCAAGGAGAACGTGTTTGATTGTGCAAGGCGTTTAGATATGTCAAGCACTGTGGTTGCTGTTCTTGCTTGAGTATAAAAGAGTGCGTCAGTCAGCTGTGACCAATAAACAATCGTGTCAGTTGAGTGATGTCAATGAAAAGGTGAAGTCACACTCAATTTAGATCCAGGAAAGAAGCCGAAACTACGAATGCAGTTTTGTGTCATATCAAGCACTTGCATTCAGGAAATATTTAAGTCTTCCGCAAAAGAGGTTGTAGAAGTATTCTGGGAAGCGACAACAGGAGTTGACAAAGGATTGCACACACACACACACACACACACACACACACACATATATATATATATATATATATATGTGTGTGTGTGTGTGTGTGTGTGTGTGTGCGTAGGAGTGTGTTTGTGTCTTCTTTTATTATTCATACAGCACTGTGTGTATCGGTGTTTATGGATGTGTGTTAGTGTGTGTACACGCTTATATATATATATGATGCAACACAATGTCCATTTTGTATGCGGAGTTTAAAAGTTTTAAGATTAGAGTTTATCTTCTCTTTGACAGTTTGACTTAACAAGGCCCTACCATTTTACATATAGCCGGAGGAGAATAAATGGATCCATAACCTACCCAAGGTACTAGCGTTATGAAAAATGCTAGCAGTCTCCTCCAGGATTTGACCTTGGGTCACCATCTTCAGTTCTATCAATAATAGCCATTACACCGCGAGCGCCCGGCCACATACATACATTCATACATGCGTTTGTGGTGTTATGTATATCAATGTTACAAATGGATACAGCAACCCGATTGGTTGGTTGTTTGGGTTTTATGGCGTATCAACCTTTGTAGGTTATTTAACGCCAAATTCTGTCTATATATATATATATATATATATATATTCAACCAAAGATTTCTGAACGAATTCTTTGGTCGAATTTTCTATCAGTAGGATTTAATTTGTTTAAGCATGGTTAACCAGTTTTAATTCGTCATGTTTTTTCGTACAACCCTGTCTCTCGCAAGAAGGCAGATACCTCATTTTATTTACCAACCCCTCCGCTCTGGCAGGATATAACACAAGGTCAATTTTTAAGCGGAGTTTAACAGGTTTTGAATTCAGAGTTTTCCTTCTCCTAGACTAGTTGCCTCACCAAGGCTGAAGAAACTAGTCTGCCCTACTATTTACCCATAGCTGGAGGGGAATAAGTGGACAAATACCTTTCCCAATGGTATTAGTCAAATGTAATCAGTCTCGTCCAGGATTTGAACTCGTGTCGCCGGTAACCATTACACCACGGGCACCTCCAACAGAAGGAAGGAACCTCATCTCTCAATTCAGTTCAATTAGTCACTTTAAAAAACCACTTTCTGATGACAGCGAAAGCTCTGCATTCTATAAGTGTGTTTAACCGTGCAAGTTATCAGACAGGTCAAACACTGTCGTTGTGGCTTCTGTTGTAGCATGAAAGCGTGAGTAAGCCTCATCAAACCGAGTTCAAATTCTGGACGAGACTATTGGCATTTCCCAGAGCACCAATACCCTTATGAACGATGTGAATACTTCTATTCCCCCTGCAGATATTGGTAAAAAAGTAGAGATTTGGTATGTCAACTCGTCAATAGAAAGAAAATTCTGATATAATTCTCTTAAAACAGACTTTGTGCTACACCGTTCTCGTGCGGTGTGGTTGGTAAATAAATAGATTGATGGTTGGGTGTTTGGGTGGTTGGATATTATGGCATTTAAACCTTTGTAGGTTATTTAACGCCAAGTCCATTTTTAAACAAATAATCAATTCTATTTAAAACCATTCAGTTTAGCATGAGTACACAGTTTAATTGTCAAAAAACTTTCCTTTTTAAAGCTATGCAGTTCAGTCAAACAGTTCTAATTCAAACCATTTGTAGCATAAAAATGCAGTTAGTTCTATTTAACCCATAGATAGGACCTTATCAGGTGCTGACACTTCGGGCCAGAGTGGTCCTGAGAGAAATGGTAATGAAGGGTTCTCCGCATTCCGCAAAGGTCCAGCACCACAAGAACCTCATCATCAGATTGTTTCCCGTCATATCCAGGACACTCATTGGGGGTGGTTACCCCTTTGCAGCAACTGGGCAATATACAGAGTTAATGTCAAAATAGTTTTACTTCAGATAATTCAGTTAAGCATAAGTACACTTTAGATGTCAAAACAGTTCTATTTCGAGCAATTCAATTTAGCACAAGTACTCAGTCTAAGTCAAATAAAAAAAAAATTCTATTTTAAACAATTCGGTTCAGCATAAGTTCGCTGTTTAAATTGAAAAAAACAGTAAAGTCAAGAAAGCACGGTTTAGTTCTATTTAACCCTTTGATAGGCCCCTTATCCAGTGTTACCACTCCGAGCGACAGTAGACCTGGGAGCAATGGCAATAAAGGGGTACTCCGCATTTCCCAAAGCTCCAGCATTATTGGAACCTCACCATCAGATTGTTTAGTGTAATAATCAGGACACTCATTGAGGGGGAGATCTTACCCCTCTGCAGAGAAGCAGTCGGTGTATTCTACAGGCCCCAAAATAAGTAGATAGATATACATAAACATGCATATTTGATATAGAATTCAAGCTGGGAAATATATGTATTTGATCAGGTAAAATTCTATCCAAATCAAAGCAGTAAAGACAATAGACAATGTTTACAAATATGTCATGAACATGTGACGATCTAAATTTCATAACCCCAAAAGAAAAAAAAATGAAAAGCACAACAGAAACAGAACAACATTTTCTAAATCACGTCATACATTCGGCACAAAGCATCTATTGTAAACATATTTTTTTTTTGGTAAGTTTTTAAAGTAAAATTGCAGTTTTATTTATATTCTTGAAAATGATACTGGATAAACTGCGGTAAACAACTTGAAATAAGTTTAAATAACTTGAACTCATCATCATCATCATATCGCGCTGGCAGCACGGATATCCCTGACCCTCTCTCGCCACTCCTCCCTATCGTTCATCGCCCTAGGTAGGTCTTCAGGACAACATCCTGTATCCTCACATAGCTGCTGAATGTATGTTCGTGCTGGTCGTCCTGCTTTTGCGCGGCCATGCGTGGGGATCCATAAGAGTACATCTCTTATGAGTTCGTCCCTACTTCTCCAGCAGTGTCCTGCATGTCTGGTTCTTCTAACTTGAATAGTTTTAGTGATAGGGGGCAGGTGGCCGTACAGTTGGTGTCTTGTGGGGTGTTGCTGCCAGGACTTGTTCAGGATTGCACGCAGCATTCTTGTGTAATTGCCATCTAGCTTCTTCTCCAGCCGTTTTGTTAGCGTCCATGTAGTGCATCCATATAGCAGTATCGATGTGACCGCAGCCTAGAAGAAACTGCGTTTCATTTTATCGGTACCGAGGTATAACACATCCATAGCAGCCAAAATCTACAATGCCCTAATACGAAACCGCATAGAACACAAAATTGACAACATACTTAGAAAAAACCAAAATGGCTTCCGAAGAAATAGATCCACGACCTCACAAATATTAACCATCCGTAGAATCCTTGAAGGTGTACGGGCAAAAAACCTACAAGCGACATTAATATTTGTCGACTTTACCAAGGCTTTCGATTCCATTTACAGAGGAAAGATGGAACAAATCCTACTAGCGTACGGCATACCTAAAGAAACCGTAGCGGCAATAACGATTCTCTATAGAAACACTAAAGTACATCACCGGACGGAGACACAGAATACTTTGACATTGTAGCAGGAGTACTACAAGGGGACACGCTGGCTCCGTAACTCTTTATCATTTGTCTAGACTACGTACTTAGAACATCGATTGACAAAATCAGAGAGAATGGCTTCGAACTGACGAAGAAAAGAAGCAAAAGGTACCCCGCAACAACAATTACCGACGCCGACTACGCCGATGACATAGCGATTCTGGCAAATACACCTGACCAAGCCGAAATACTACTGCATAGTTTGGAACGAGCAGCAGCAATCATAGGCCTCTATGTTAATGCTCACAAAACGGAATATATGTGCTATAACCAAACGGGGGACATCTCCACTCTAGAAGGAACCCCTCTTAAACAAGTAGACAAATTCACTTACCTAGAAAGCAGCGTCGAATCAACCGAAAAGGACATCGAAACGAGGTTAACGAAAGCATGGACAGCTATCAATAGGCAATCAATTGTATGGAAATCAGACCTAACGGATAACTTGAACTACTCAAGTAAAACTATGTTGAAATTCAGCACACACACACACACACACAAACACACACACACACACACACACACACACACACACACACACATATATATATATATATATATATATATATATATATATATACATACATATATATATATATTAACTACAAATCAAAAGAATTTATTTAGTCACTCTCAAAAATTTTAATTTCCTCTACGAAAAGTGTTAAATTAAACAAGATAAAAATATGAATATACTAAATACTAGTTTTCTCGAACCACATTAAACCAAAAAAAACATAATATTTCCTAAACTTTTATTCATCAAAATGAACCCTTTTTGTCGTTTTATCAATGCATCACAGATTCTCGGCAACCCTGCCACCTAAGACTGGAGGTCGACAGAAGATAATTCTTCCCAACTTTCCTGCTAGATTCGGCAGAGTTAAACTTCACCCGTAGGTTGCTGCGCTCTGACTTTTCGGTCATTTCATCCCAAACAGGTTCAATCCAATTAGGTCGATTGATTTCATCAGCCAAGACATCAGTTGAACAACATGCTGTTCCTCTTTTCTTTCAATGAACTTCTGGTAGAGTTTATTAGTATGCTTTGGGACGTCTGTTTGTATGCGTGTAAATTATTGAGCTACAAGCTATGTTCCAGAATGGATCTCGTGATGCTGTAATATACTGTGATTGCTGTTCAGATTCAATTGCCCTTCACTTGGTGCAAATCCCTGGCTTTATAATTGCCAAAAGCACCCCTACACTATAATAGTGCATCATCTATGTTTTACGGTTAGATTTATACAGGAGCCTGCAGCTCTCATCAACTTTTCTCTGCACATAGACTTTCCTATTTGAACCAAACACTTAGAAATTTGATTCTTCAGTCCAAATGAACTTATTCCACAACTCTTTTGTCCATTCTTAGAGCAATTAGTGCATTGCAGCCTTTCAACATCGGTTTACTTCCTCAACAATGGTTTCTTAACAGCAATTTTGAAATTTAGGCAACTTTCACAGATTCTCCTCACAATGGATGTTGACAAATTTTTTTCGGGACACTGGATATATATTCGCCTCATAGTAGGGTATTCGCATGTTGCTGTTTTGTTTTGTTTTTTAATTTTGTGAACCCAGTTCCTTTTAGACTCATAAGTAAAAAAAAAGGTAAAGTTGCCGACCGAAGTCGAAGGCGACCCGAAGGCTTCCTTTTTAATAGCTACTACACCAAGGTGTAGGGGAGGGTGCTACTCCTTTCCAAGGATTGATCCACTTTACCCTTGACACGTACCTTTTTATTGCTGACTGTTAAGCAATGAGATATCAAGTACCATTTTTAAAGTCTTTGGTAAGACACAAACTTGGACTGAACGCAGGTCTCCCGGACCATTGGCGAACACTCATGGAATAAGTACTTAGCAATAATTACGGATGGATAAAACAAAAATAAACATATCATAGATTTTACCTTCGACTTAAAACATTTTTCTTTATTAAATGGCATATCTACTAACGTAGATTATTTAATGCCGGATCCATCCTGAAGAGCGGCAGTTGTAATCTTTAATCCATACGTGAGAGGAGAAGGTGGTTCATACTTTTCCCAATCATATATGTCCTAAATTAGACGTTATGGCGCTTGTGGAGTTCGAACTCGATTACAATAATTCGGCATTTCAGCGTGTTTACCATTACACTACGGGAACACACTACTTTATTTTGATATTTTACAAATAAATAACAACAACGAAGTTAATCTCTTATCAACAAATGAAAATAACCATATACATTTTATTCGCATCATAATACCAAAATAAAAATAGGAATAATAAAAACGCTTCACCGAAAAACTCAAGATCTGCAATTTTACATTTTTATGATGAATTGTACTACGTAGAAGATTGCTTCGAACAACTCCAGTGCCATTAACCCTTGGTATACGGTACTAAATAAAAAACTGAAGCATATATAATATCCAAAATTCAATTACATTAATAGTTCCGATAATAATATATTATTAGATATTATTTTTCAACAAAATTCGACAGCAAATATCATCGAAAAAATTTTAAACATCGGGATCAAAACAATCTGTATCTTTCCAAAATCAATTAGGAATTTATCAATAATATGAATAACAATATCAACATTAAAAATGTTGATAGTTATAAAAACAGGGGGGAAACTTCCCTTAATCTTAAAAAAAAGAATTTATGAAAACACAAGGGACATGAAAAAACGAAAGGTACGAGATGATTTGGAAAGACATAATTTAGAAAGTAATCTTAACTTTCATTTTAAAGATTCCAAGATACTATTTTAGAAATAAAAATTTCTGAAAGGTTATTGAATCTAATATCAGTACAAAATCCTCTACTATCAAACAAACGTCTGGCTTTTTCAATTCATATCCTTATTTAGTCGAATTAGTGCTAAAATGTTAGAAAAACCTTTATCTAAAATAATCTGATTTCATCATTTATTCAGAAGCACGTACACAAAGACATAAATAGATAGAAAGATAGATAGATAGATAGATGTGATATGATTGGGGGGGGGAAATAACCTGTGTTTTGAAACTAGATATCGAATACTAATTACATAATATAGTTTTGAAAAAGAATGCCACAAACGGAAAAAAGAATGTTAAAACGTGCTCATATTTTCTTTTCACTTAACAAATAAAACATTTAATCTAAATAAAATTTTGAAGATAGAAAATCACAAATCTAAACACTCTTATTAATGCTTAATTTAAAAAAAACGGTCAACATTGCAAATAATTAAATCATAAATGAAATCATTTTCTATAGACTGTTGTTTTTCATGTAATTTGATTTTTATATCATATATATATATATATATATATATATATATATATATATATATATATATGTATATATATATTTATATATATATATATGTATGTATATTAACACACAGAGACAAGCAAACACACACACATACACACGCATACATATATATGCACTCTCACTCAGCTCCATGGTTTTAAATCCTGAGTGAGATCGGATTTTACATAGCGCTAATAGTTTAGAGAAATATATGAATCATGGCTATCTCATTCATACTAGGGTTAAAATAATATTTAACCTTGGTATGACAAAGGATGTTAAATAAGATTAAGTCATAATTTAAACCTACTGTCAATCGAGAGAAGGATAGGTACCAATACGTTATTCCTAAACAAGATATGCTTCATCAGTCACACCCTCAAAAGCACGCACGCATCCACACACAAACACACACACACACACACTCATATATATATATATATATATATATATATATATATATATATATATATATATATATATATATTATACTCATTTCTGATAATATGTAAACTTTAGTATCAGGGACAACAATTAAGTGTTGATCAGATCGTCTTTCATATGTGATATAGCTGCAGGAATATTGAAACATTGCTTCGCGAATCACGTAGATTTTGCTAAAAGGTTTATGTTGAAATTTTTTAACTCGATCATAGTAATTTATATTGAGTTTTTTATACTCGTTTCTTCGCAATTCATGATATCCTTGTATATCTAAGACAGCATGAATAGTATATCAACTCTTACAAAGATTTGCAGGTCATCAATTGTTTCGGTAAAAAATCAATACTATCATAATGTGTAACTCAGTAGAAATTGAAAAGTGAAATTCAAATTCATTTGGGAATCATGGTATCCTAGCTTACTGACACTTTTCAAATTTGGAGAAAATCCTGAATGCATAATTTCTAAAATTTTTTGAGGTTTTAGCTGCCCAGGTTTTGTTTTAAATAACAAGTCTTCTTAGACAAAAGGTCAGATGCTTCTCTGCATACGCCAGACACGACAAAGATTTTGGATGAGTTATTTCTGCACGCGCTAGTGTGTTCTCATTAATCCGCCAAATACAAATCCTCAATAGGATTAAGTCGAGGAAAGAACGATTAAAAAAGAGATAAATTCTGTCATGGCATTGTCTCTAATAGACATTGTGACCAAGTCTATGTCAATGACTAAATTGAAAGATTTGTCGAACTTTGGATGCTCGCCATTTATTTCAGACAGAAAATTGCCTATATTAGAACGAAGGATATTTTATTTGAAAACTTCTTCTTTTAAATGGTAATACTCAACTAGAATTTGTATTAATATCAGTTCAAAACGAAAATGAACGTCAACCTCCTTTTAGAAGAATCATTTTACTATAAGAACATATGAAAAAATTCTTTATTAAAAAGGCTCCCTAAAGAAATGAAGTTCTTTAGGGAGGCTTTTTAATAAAGAGCATATCAAGAAATAAGCCAATAAAAAATCGAGAATATTATGGGAATATCAAGGTATTGTACAAGTGATATGAAAAATATTGACAATGTCACATCAAACAATCTTGAGATTATAGAGAAAAAAGTAAAATATTTAATTAGAATGGATTTTGGAAAAGAGTAATGCCCTCCCCTATGCCTCGGTGTAGTAGCTATTGAAAAGGGAGCCTTCGGGTCACTCTCGAATAACGTCGCCAACTTTACTTTTATATGGTGTCACCCACAAAAAGCCCCAACGACATCAGAGCCCAGCTTTGTCAACCCTGACCGAAAGGAAGAGGCTAAAGGTCCATCGCAGAAATATTCATTCTTGGGCTTTAGACAGTTACGTAGACCTTTGGGGATTTGAAGATTAAATTTAATTAACTTGGAACATTCAAGATAAACGCGAGAAGGTTATTGTTGGAATGTGTTTCTCAATTCTATTGGCACCAGGATCAAGTGAAAACCTCTTTGACTTTTTTATCTCTTTCACATTTTTGACTATCTTTCGAGTCCTCCATCAATGATATTCTCGAAATATGGTTTTCTCTTTACTTACTTCATTGTGAAATGTTTTTCATGTTAGGCTAGCATTTCACTTACAATAGAACAGTTACTTGCGGATTTTGATTTTGCGGATTTTGATAAACTTATTTTTTTTCTTTTTGAAGTAATGATGAGCTGGCAAGACTAACAGACAATTATCAGCTGGATTCTTTCTGCAGAACATATCATTCTTGCCTCATGCTAACCCTACCTGACATCATCAATCATTCTCTATTCCTTGATAATGGGAATAGTGATAAAAAAAGCTGAATATCAGTAAATTCGAGATACTTCTCAAAATATCTTTATTATCAATTGTTTTGGATCTGTAGCCTCGTTTGAGTTGTGTTTATGCCTAAGATTTAATTTTTTTGCTCTGATTTTTCAATAGTTATGTTTTTCTGTTTTAGTGTTTCCTTAAGTCTTTCAGCTCATGGGTAAAAAATGTGTAAAATTAGAGGAACCTGTCAAATAACATATATAGCAGAACATGGGCCTAACCCATGAATTTTAAACATATATTGCCAATGTTTAGCCTGGTAGTAAAGTTTCGTTGCTTCTTTGGTTTAATAATTTTGATAAATCCAAGGTTTGTTAGGAGAAAGTTATGGTTAATTATTGTTGACAGTGTTCATATTGATGATTAATATTCGTCTTAAATTTAGCATTCCCTTATTTTAAATCCTTAACTTTCGAAAATATCAATGGAAACAAAAGTAAAAAGTGAATTTGAGTTATATTCACATTTATATTCAAATTATATTTAATAAAATTTGACCATAGAAAGAGAGCAAGCTGTAGAATTTTAAAATTTTCAGGATAGAGAAAAAATAATTTTAGACTCAGTTATAGTGACTCAATATAAGTCATTACTAAGGATTTTTTTTTAGAATAACGTACTAACCGAACGATGCATATAATAAAATGTAATTATTATGATTTTAATCCAAATGTATTATGTTTTCCTGTATTTGCAAATACATTAAAAAATGCAATACAGATGTCAAGACAGATCTTTAAACCTTTAATACGGTGAAGATCTACAATTTATCTTGGCTACTATAAATATGAGTAGAAGATAGTCTTTTTATGGCTATACATAATCGAACATGTTGATAAAAAGATCCTAAAAGCAAAAACATGTGAAATCATTATAATTGCATCGTGTATTGATTTTAACAGTATGCCCTCCACATAGGCGTTAGGGAATTGCAAACAGTGGACCTTTATATTCATTTGTTTGCGTCCTTAGGCTTTTTTTGTACAGTTTATATAATAACAAGTTGGGTTTTTTTTTTTAATTTTATCTAACATAAATAATTTGTAAACAGATATAGTTGACCCACAGAAGTGACCCTAATATGCTCCACCACTCCGGCCAGAGTGAACCTTGGTGTAATGACAATTACATAGCTGTCAGCACTCCTCAGAAGTATAGAACTGGAACTTCCTCACCAGATGCCATTTAGTGTCCGACTCAATATACTACACTGTTGGGGGCTGATGTTACAATACCCTAACAGTATCCCTTTTTCAGGAGACAACGTCAGCTCATTCTAAACTCAGCTGATGTTGTAATCACTGGTTTTGTGTTCCATTTTGTATAGATATACTTAAATCCTTTAAAATAAAACTTTGTTAACAATCATTTTTCGAACCTTAGAGTTCACATTGTTTTAAACAGAGTGGGTTATCCATTTCTGAATATTTTAGTTTTCGAATCAGGTGACAGTTATGACGCAGTTATAAATCTGTTATTTAGAAATTGATTATCAATCAGTAATACTATACGTAAAGATGTTTTAAAAATATGAAAACACAGTAAAATATTTTCCTCAATAATTTTCCAGACTTAACATATGATATATTTCATCTAGGCTTTAATAAATTTATTTTTGATTTTGAAAAACAAAAATTAAAAAGTAAATAAATACAACAAAAATCATACATCTCTTTGAATTGGAAGCAGACTCTATAAAACTGTCGCATACACCGGAGACAAAACTTTGCATAAATATTTCAACCGTTTGAAAGAAAACAACGACAGCGATTATTAAATGCAG
>OY757928.1:68822291-68827291 GCA_963585895.1 Sepioteuthis lessoniana
TAATGAAAAAATATAATTTCTACGATAATAATCGAAATGTTTCAGATTTTCTTACGTTTGGTAATAGGTCAGAAAATAGAAGCACAATGCCCTTACGATGAATATCTAAGGGGAGAGCTATTATTTGTACTGGACAAAATAAACGTAAAGAAAGAGTTTTTTTTTTATGTCTAAAAATGCAGACGTTATTGTTAACAAGTTTATATTCTCAATAATGGGTCCAAGATTCGAGATCCTTTTTGTATCTTATTTAATAGAGTTGAATATACTCCTATCGGAAGACATGGGAATTCCATCGAGAAACATTATGATTTACGATTTTTTAAACAACCGAATCAGGGCTTATCCACATTGGGGTAAGTTGCGACAACTATATTGCAGGAGATATAGAAATAAGACATAGAATGATTGTTTCTTGTTTATCTATATCTTCCATTACACCGGAAGACAGGTCTGACTTCTTTGTCTACATTCTACATTAAAAAAATACGAATAAAGTAAACTCTATTAACAATTACCTAAGTAAATTCTATCCAAAGAAAGATGATCATAAACACTTATCAATATTATTATTCGAGACTGAGGTACACACTGCAATTGTTAAAACTTTTACTACCAGAGGAAAAATTACTTCACAAAGAACACATTAATATATATTTATAAAAAATATACATTTAAAATGTAGGAAAACTCTAAATAGTTATATTGAAGTTTAATAGCTAAAATAGAGTTATTAAATTCTTGCATGTTTCATACACTTATTATGTAAAAAGGCTCATAACTACTAAATATATTCTATGTGATCAACAAAAATAATTTCATAAAAGGAATATATTTAAAAATCAATGTATGATGCTAACCTATGAATGTTTTTTCTTAAATATGTGCATATTTCCATCGCTTTTTCTTTTGAAAACTACTGAAAGTAGGAATCCGAATTTTGAATCACAAATGCGAGGAGCTTTTGCAAATGCTTGATATATACAATACGAAGAAAATTATGTGAATAATATGTATAATATATAAACCCAACAAGTAAATTTGTAAATACTCCAATTGATTATTCAAATAAATATGAACTAGTACTAATTATATGCAGAGTAGTGCGCTGTTTATTTTTCCTTCACAAATATTATTCAATAAAGAATCCACCTGGATAACAATTATTTCTTGCTCTTAACATGTGACCAAATCTGACACAGATAGCTTTAATTATTATTTAAGTGATCAAATTATGCTACCTTATTATGAATTAGATGCTGTAGCAACTTTTGTTGCCCAAGAAATATGTAGTTTAAACTTGAAATATTTTCTAAATAATAATATACTTTTAAAAACAGGATGATTTAGATAACAGTATTCTGATAAAATATAGAAGAAAAGTTTGTATTCTTGTTTCTTGCTTTTTTTAAGTCGATACTCCTAGATCCAAAAGAAAAAAAAAAACATAATCACGGATAAACTTTCAATTTATATCAATTACATACCTCTTTTTAGATATTTTCTTGGACACCTATTCCATACAAAATTATATTATTTTCATTTTATAGACACAAGGTTTGGGATTTTACGTGTATATAACGACTTTGATTAACATCATACAACGGCCGTATTTAACTTATGTTCATTAGGTCATATTTGCAAAATTAGTTTTATACCCGAAAATCAAATCAATCCATCTCTGACTTTATTCGTTCTGCTTTTAAAAGATTGTTTAACGATGGTGCTTGAAGTGAGACTTAGTTATTTCTAGCGAATTTAAATTCAAATTGAGCGGGAATATATTGAATACATTAGTTTAAATATATTTGTTTACGTCTTGCGGCAATACAAATTGCTTAAATCGCTTAACTTGTTATACTGAGTATTCCAGTAATACATTCTCTACAGTATGGAGAATGTTCTAATGTTTGCTACGATTTATCAATGCAAATATAAGATAAAGACGATCAATCTGTATATCGCAGCGTTTTAAGCCACACATGTTTTTATTACACCAGGCTTTCTTTCATTTCTCACTCTTATACAGTAAATATTTACATAGAAAGTGAGAGAATGTGTCTAAGGTTTTTAAGGCAAATAATTATAGTTTTGTTCACTTGGATTTGTTACCCTTGAAAGTATATTTTTAAAATAATTTGTTAATATCGTTTATTATTTAAATAGCACTGGCTGGGTAATAAATATGTTTCTGCGATTCAGAAATGAATAAAAGATTTCATTTAATGACCAAGAGGCCCTACATGATTTTCTTTTTATTTTGGCAGATGTTTTTGTCAGCTGAGGTATGCGACATAATTTTTGAAGTTGAGAAATAGTGAAAAATGAACATTATAATCAATCATTACGGTTCTCTCTTTTCCACGATTATAATGTAATGCATTTTCGAGTAGAGATCATGAGGACAGAGTTTAGTCCTGAGGTTATACAATAACAGACTGATGTGTAATCAAAGCTTTTTATCAGCGTGCGAAGTGAAGGAAAAAGAAAAAAAAGTAAAATAACCATTTGGAATCAAGGATGTGCATTGACTGATTGGCTAAAGAAAGTTACAAGAATACAAAGAAGAAAAAGAAAATATGTGTTTTTTTTTTTAAATTTTATTGTTTTAAAGTTTTGCGAACTACAAAAACATTTTTTTTTTTTTTGAGGTTCATAATGTATAGAAACTACCTTGTGGGGATTCAATAAAAATGAAGAAAATTCAAAGAGTTTCTCCAGCATATTAAGAACGATTGCAAAACCACCAAATAAAAAGCTGGCCTGATCAAATTAAAGCATCAAATAAAAAAACACAGAAGTACAATAAAAACGCATGGTTTCTATTTTTTGTCAACTGGACAGGAATGTCGATCAATGATTGTTGAGCGCTTTTCTGGAGGAATCGCCAGTCAGGGAAATTTGCGATGTTACACATTTGACTTTCAGCAGCCACGCAATGCTATAAAATTATTGTTGTGACAAAATAATTTCTTTTTTCAATGCTGTTGTTCTATCTTAATGGAGGGTTGTTAGATGACATTTAAAAAATGGATGCTGATACAAGGCTTATGTTTTGTAACGTAAAGTTCTCAATGTTTCAGGATATTCTTTGAAGCACCAAGGATTCGTAATAAAATGTTTAAAGCTTTGGAAATCTACGGCTAGTTATGAATTGCCTTATACCATATTCGAAAAGACAAGTATTATGCTTGTATGACTGCTAATCTGTTCATTAATACTTTTAGAGTATTGACGTGTGCTTTTCCATTCGTCCATTTTGTAGTTTCAAGAAATTAGCAAGTCATGTATCAAGTTATTTTAAACATGAAATATTCAATCACATTTTCGTAAAAAAATTATATATATATATATATAAGTTCAAATATTGTTATACACACACTCGCTTATATATATATATATATATATATATATATATATATATACACTCGCTTATATATATATATATATATATATATATATATATATATATATATATATATATATATAAGCAAGTGTGTGGATAACAATATTTGAACTATATATATATATATATATATATATATATATATATAAGCGAGTGTGTGTATAACAATATTTGAACTCATATTTTTTCTTGGCTTTGGTAGAGGCACGAGCGTAGCACTTCACGATCACATAGGCGGCTTGGCTCTTTCAGAGTCATACCGGGGTGACTGTTGGAGCCGATATAATGCAGAAATAACCCGAAATCGGCAATGAAGACCGTGCATCACTGAAGACCTCCCTGATGAATCTAAGATGTATAATTAAAATATGCATATTAAAGCTATTCTGATTTCTACTAAATTAATCGATGATATTTTACTGAAGTGTTTGTAAGTGTTATTCAGTTAGAAGCAAAAGCTATTTTTGAAAAAGTGTTTCTTATAACCACTATTTAAAAATTTTCACAAGTAAGTTGTAAAAGAATAAGATGTCTTTCCAAGTTATAAGAAGTAAAATGTTGAATGAACTTCTATATGAGGTATCTGATCACTTATCGCTGCTGAAAAAACAGACACCCAGAAAATATTAAAATGGGGTTATTTTCATATAATAGTCTTTACTATAGAAGAACCCTCGTTCCATTGAGGAAAAATAGTTGGTTCTTTGGGTTGGGTTTCATGGCATATCAAACAGTGTAAATTATTTAATGCAAAATGATCTTTATATTTATAAAACAAATATGTTACTTGTAAACACATTCTGGAGACAACATAAAAAAGTCTGATCTGATTTTTTTATTGGCTCACAGTTAAATGGTTTTAAGCATTTCCATATAACACGAATAAGTCTCTTAACAATTAATTATTTGTTTGAACATGTTTAAATTGATATACAAATATTATTTCTAAGTGAATAATATGTAGGTAATTTCATTTTTAAATGAATTAGTATTCATTTGTTTGCATACTAGTATTGACTATCGTTTCTACAGAGTTAATTGTTTCAATTATTCCTAACATGTATAATTATTTTCAATACATATCATTTGTTTGCCAACAGTCACTTGGCTACAAATGATTATATTTAATGCTAATTATTCTATTCAACATTACTCATTTGTTTGCTCACATTTTTTTAACTATTTCAAGTATAGCTATGTATCACTAACCATTGAATTAAGCATCAGGCATTTGTTTACGTACAGTTAAATTATGTAATCGTTCTATTTGTGACAATTCAATTTAGCACGGATTAAATGTGAAACTGTTCTATTTTACCTATTGATAGCGCTTCATCAGGCCCTACCACTCAAGGCTAAACTGGACCTGGCAACCATGGCAATGAAGGAGCTCCTCATTCCCTAAACTACTTGGACAGGAGCTTCATCATCAGATTGTTTAATGTCATATCCTGGACACTCAGTGGGAGTGTATTGCCCCTCAGCAGAGATGTTTTCAGTGAATACTATAGCCCCAGCCGATTTGGCTGGGAGAAATAGTATACTTATCCAGATTTTATGTTAGAAAAAATTTGAAGAAAATAGATCGGCCTGT
>OY757928.1:68829791-68954791 GCA_963585895.1 Sepioteuthis lessoniana
CCATGCTTTCTAAAAATATTTTTTTCTACAAGATAATATCATTACGGAATACGAATTACATTTGTACTGTTTTTTTTTTTTTTTCGGTATATCAACTGTCATGAGCTATTTGACAGTAAATATATTCTTGTAGAATTGTAGCCCTATTATATAACCCATAACGTGAGGTTAAGATTGTTCTTACCTTTCCCAATATTATTAAACCGAAAGTGAATATTATAGCATGACTGGAATTCGAACTCTCTTACTACGATGTCACTGTCTAGCATGTTAGGTTCTACACGACATAAACTCCTCAAACGATGAATTTGAATAGAGTTAAGTGGATTATTAGAAATATATATATTTTCCCAAACCATTACACATCAGGTGTTGTATTGTCTATTCTATTATTCAAAAGCCACTCTCAAAAATGTTTGTTTCTCATCCGAAAAGTGTTATTTTTAATAAAGCAAGACAAACAAAAAAACGGTTTGATTTATTATACTCAATAGAATTATTCCTGAGCAACATTAAATGCGAATTAAACAAAAGATATTCTTAAACTTTTATTTAACAATGTGACCCCTTTTTTTTCCTCTATCTCTGCTTAACAGATCGTCATCATTCCTTCCATCAAAGACTGGTGGTAGACTAAAGATAATTCTGCCCATCTTTTCTGCAAGAGATGCCAGTGGTAAACCGCACCTATTGGTTGTTGAACTCAGACTTTTCGGTCAAGTTCATCCCAACCAATTCAGTGGCATTTAAGCCCAATGATTGTGCCGGCCAAGATAACAGTTAAACGATGAGCTGTTCTTGTATGCTTTTAATGTACTTCTCGTAGTATTTACTAGAATGCTATAGGACACTATCTTGAATGAGTACAAATTTTGTATCCGTAAGCCATATTCCAGAATATATCACGTGATGCAACACCTTGCAAGTCTGATTCAATTTGCTCTTCACTTAGTGTCAATTTGGAAAAAAACCCTCAATAACAGAATCTCTTCCATACTTTACGATGGTGTAATTCAGGAGGTTACAGTACGAAAGTAGAAAACTCTTCACCATACATATGTTGCATATTTATCCTTGACCGAACAATCAATCAGAGTTGCATCTACGTTAGTTGGCGGAAGCAGTCTCGTGAGCTATCGAAGATGTAGGCATTATGAAATATTATACACATATGCGTGCTTGACAGTTGGAGTCAGTGAGGACCTGAGTCAGAGCCAGCTTGCAGTCACTGAGAACACCCCGCTGGGGACGGCAGTCTCTGAGCATCCGGTTGAATAACCTCGACCGAGAAGCAGAAGTGCTACCTGGGGTTTGAAAATAATACAGCGTGCTGTGGTCAAGAGTAGAAGAAGTTATGGGTCATTATAGCAGTCTGTCGTAGTCTACGCCTGCCTACGTCCGTCTCTCTCACATAACACAGAAGTTTTGGCTCCTAGAAAAATTAAGAGAGATATATTTTTTACAATCAAATTTTGTGGTTCTTCCCTCATCACTCTATACAACACATTTACTCTCCGACTTGAGCCATGATTTCAAATTTTGATTCTTCGGTTGAAAGGACTTTATTCCACTGCCTCTTTGTCAACTATTTTTGTGTCTTCTCCCACTGGAGCTTTTTGATAGTGTTTTCCTTCCTTAGCAGTGGTTTCTTGACATCACTTCTGTCATATAGGGCAGCTTCGCTAAGTCTTTCCTGACACTAGATGTTGACACATTTTTTCACGACATTGGTTCACTTGTGCTGTAATGTTTGAAGCAGTCATTCTTGTGTCTCACAAGCTGGTGACTCCGATTAAATTCTTCTTAAACATATAGTATCTAGCAAGCAGTCGTTCATCACAATATACGATAATGTGAGCTCAAGTGGTAGCATAAAGTAACTTTCGGAAAATGTCTTATCTATGCTTTGTACGAAAGAAGAAAAAACGCCATCAGATCAATTTTTTTGAAAGATACGTAGTAATACTTAGGTCCATGATAATACTTAGTATGATAAATAAGGACACTGTCGTGCTTAACTTGTTTCATTAAAAATAACAGTTTTACGACAAGAAATTGTCAAAAATTGGTTGCATATACATTTCTCATTTTACATTAGTATTGCAAAGTTGAAAAGTAGTTGGATGTTTTTTTCTGATTTGTCCAACCACAAATAAATGAAACTTTTATAAATGATTCGACAAATATTGACTGATTAATAATTTTTTAGGACCAAACTACAACACCTTCTACTTATACTACTACTACTACTTATACTACTACTTCTACAAATTGAAGTGCGTTTACCCAAATGGTTATCATCAATTGAAATGAAATTGGTGATCTGAGTTCAAATCCTGGACGAGAGTGTCAGCGTTCCTCTTCACTGAATCGCCCAGAATAGAAGCGTGCATTTATCTCTTCTCTTCACCTCATATATGGGAATAGAGTTGGATAGACAAGATTATTCTGCTTTGGTTGTGCAACCAATCTTCGAAAATGATATCTTTGAATTCAAACAGGCTATACTACATTTAAAACTGACGTTGTTTCACTTATTACAGAGAATTGGATTAGTTTTGCTGAGTACATTCTCTGGGAACAGATATTATTGTTGTCAATAATTAAAATGATGATGCTTGAGATGAAGATATGTATTAATTAAATTGTTGTAATCAAGAGAGATAACAATAGTAGAACAACAGCAGGTGGTTGTTTCAAATTGGTTCACTTTTTGAAGATATCTAATCAGATGGCTGTTTTAAAGCGAAATTGATTGACAAAACATATAATTCATAACTTTTTTACAACCTATGAAAAATACAGAAAAAAACTTAATTATTATTATTCAAGCATTTATTAAATCCTTGTCGGCTTACTAAATGTAGCTTTCAAAATATAATGTGGGTGGTTGATTAGAGATTCATAGAGAGAGTAAATTAAATAAGTGTTGAAGGATCTTTAACATTGTATCAATGGCTAAAATAGGATCAGAATAAAGAAATTAGATACACTTTCGTTGTGTCTACATTCCTCAGAAGCATCAAAAAAAACAAATCTATTCCGCCACTATCACGACTTCACTCATAGGTACAATCACTCTGAGCAAGAGTGGACCTGGGAGTAATGACAATGAATGGGCACTCAACACTACACAGATCTCATGAACTGTAGTCTCACCCTCAAATAAAGTTTTGTGCCATAAACAGGTAACTCCTTTCTCGTGGGGAGACATAGACTTCTACAGGGATACAATGATCCTCCTTTCTCGTGGGGAGACTTAGCTTTCTACAGGGACATAATTAGAGCAGGTCTTTCCTTTTTGGTAGAGAGTCTTAGCCTTCTACAAGATTATTTACAGGTCACTACTGTCTTCATTTTCTTACTAAATGAAGTTCCCAAAACAAAACCAATCCCAGTACTTATCACCAAAAAAATAAAAATAAAAAATAAATATCCACGATCATTAAGGATGACTCCAAGAACAATGACAAAAAGTCTTGCGCGACTGTTTTAAATAAAACAATTATCAAAACAACATTTCCAAAGGAAAGGTTCAAGTTCACCGCAGAAGCTAGGGCAATAGACCTAGTTCTCGACATTTACCAACCCCTCCGCTCAGGCAGGATATGACACAAGGTCAATTTTTAAGCAGAGTTTAACAGGTTTGGATTCAGAGATTTTATTCTCCTAGACTACTGGCCTCAGCAAGGCTGAAGAACTCAGTCTGTCCTACTATTTATACATAGCTGGAGGGAGAATAATTGGATTCATACCTTTCCCAAGGGTATTAGTGCTATGTGAAATGCAATTAGCTTGGTCCAGGATTTAAACTCCTGTTGCCGTGTCCATTTCCAACGACGATTACCATTACACCACGCGCACCTCCCACTGGTTCTCGACATCATCACTAAGAGCAAACAGAAGAAATTAATTATTTTCTCAGACTCGCTCCCGGTTTTACGATTATTAAATAATAAAATCTTGAAAAAACCCTAATTATTAAACTGTTGAGTAGACTACACTCAATGTCAAATTGTAAAGAAATATTTATAAGCTGAATCCCAAGCCAACTTGGAGTGAGAGGAAACAAAAGATTAAGAGTAAAATAACTCAACTCATTTCATTCACTTTTCTGTGCGTTTCAATAATGTTTTAGAACAGCGCCCTTTATATCTCAACTGCCAATCATACAGCGTTGCATAATTAAGATCAGTGCGGCCCGGTTTGTTAATTAGTCTTAAAACACTACTAATTGGTTTGGACATCAAAAAGTTGACAGGATGAATCAAACATGACATTTTACTTTTTATCTGTCAAGGTAAAAAGGTGGTGTTGAAAAAGAAGTGTGTTGCTATTTTAAAATTTGCTGAATTATTCTTGTGTGAAATTTTCTGTTCGTCTTACTCGTCACACCCCCAGCAAATTATTAATCGTTATATTCATTGCAAAGTCGTAGAATGTACCCATTACAAAAATATCTAGTTGCAAATGGAAATGTTGTGCAATTCATAGAAATAAACAAAAAGCGGAAA
The DNA here is from genome assembly GCA_963585895.1 of Sepioteuthis lessoniana. Classification (NCBI taxonomy): domain Eukaryota; kingdom Metazoa; phylum Mollusca; class Cephalopoda; order Myopsida; family Loliginidae; genus Sepioteuthis; species Sepioteuthis lessoniana. The sequence continues at coordinate 68,834,306 of OY757928.1, forward strand.
ACAATGTCATCCAGATGTTGATTAATTAACATTTTATAACTAATAAAAACTTAATCATATTAAGTCCTCGAAAAATCGTCAAATCAGAAAATGATATTGTGCTATGATGAACAAATATACTATTTAACTGAATGATTTACAAACTCAAGAAACCAAGAAACAATTCTTTGACGAATAAATAAGGAATCTTTAAAGAAATACTGCTCAGAATGTATGTATTTACCTAGCTCCACTGGCTCGAGCAGCATATGATACAAGGAGTAGAGCTGATCCGAACTCATTTTTTTTCCTTCCCTTGGACCGCTGATCAAACTAATTTTAAAAAAAGCACATTCCCAATTAATTAATACCTTTGGGTAGAAAAGATAGGTTCATGCTTTTCTTATCCCTTTCACATAGATAATAATTCTAAATTAAGGCGGGGGCTTTGATCCCAGTTGGTCTATTCACTTTTAGCCGTCGATAACCAAAACGTAAAGTGGGCTTCGAAGAATTTAATATAGCAAATACATCTTTATCAACGGGTTGTTATAATGTCTTATATTAGTATAGGAATTTAGAAAAACATTTCACTGAAGCTTTTTTGTTTTTTGTTTTTTTTTTAGATTTAACTTCAAATAAATACATGTGAATGCTGCATAAACAACGAATTACTAACATTTATATATTTTTTTAAATACACCTATTCTATAATATAAAAAAAATGATTTTCTTCTAAACCAAAAGTGCCAGGAGATTAGTAATTCAAGTGGAACAGTATATAATCAAACTGCTGTCATAATAAATAAAAGCTTAGTTTTGTTATATCAGCAGCGTTTACAATACGCTCACTGTATTCCCGGGAGAAGAATATAACCCCCTGTACAGGCTGTGAAGATTTTGTTGGCGTTTTTTGTTACGTTTGGTTGATAGTAGTAGGTTTTCGGTTTGAAAATATGACGTCATTGCTTTGTTCTTTACCCCATTTACTTTGATGACATCTTAATCTGTGAAGGCGTCAACAAAGAAAAGGAAGGAGACATATAATAGATATATTTTAAGTTTCAACTTTATTCTTGCGTTTCATACGGCTACTCTGCAGCGTAGATTGTCTTCCTGGATAATTTGAAAACAGTCGCTTCTCTTTGTGTTGAAATCTACTAGTCGTTTTCAGGGTTGATACGTCCAAATTCAGTGTGGTCATGTCCATTGGGTGTTTTTGCTATAGAATGAAGTTAGCTGAGGGGGCTGCAACTGGTGGAAGGATGAGTCAGCGTGCCGCGAAGGGGACACGTGGTTTTCCCCACCTCCAGGAAAGAAGTAGGTCTTTTCATTCGTATTGTTCTCTCCTGAATGAGATAGACTATATTTCTTTAGCACCGATAAATCTCGTTTGTTAGGTATGCGCAGGTCCTACTTCCTGTTAGGGGTTTTTAGACACTGCTACCGTTTGAATCTATTTTATTTTATTGATTTTTCTAACCACAACACCCAGCTCAAAATTATTGTTTCCTGGGTATGACACTACACTTCATCAGATGGTGATATCTGAAGATTGTGAAGTACTCCTTCACTCCCAATATTTCCAATTACATTCTATCTCGAAAAAAAGTTATGTTAGGGTCCCACATATTTGACAAGTAGAATTGTTTAAAAATTATTCGTATTCAATTAAAAAAATCTGAACAAATATCTAAACAAGACATTTAAGCAATTAGTTGCGTCGTAAATGTTTTCTGTTATCAAATTCAGGACTTATCGACACATTTTAAACTTCCACTGTTTAAGAGGAACCCGAGAATTATCTCATTAAATAGTGCATTACTCGGCCATTCTTGTTTCACCAGTGTAAGACTGTGCGTATTCATTTGATCTATGATCTCATAGATTAACTGAAGGTGATTATTTAGCAGATTCTCGAGTAGAAGTATAAGAATATCAAAGATGCTACAGGAACAGCTAATAGAATTTGTTGTGGCCTAGGTGTCATTATTGAACGATTTGTACTGACTAAGTTGTTATTAATGTCCGGTCAGTAGCGACCAAGATGTCATTACTGACTGCCAACTTCGAAATTAGTTTTCAAGTAAAATTTGACAAAAAATGGAATTACTTATGACTCAAGTGAATATAAACATATACTAAAGCAATTACCTGATTTCTATGCATAAAGTAAACGAAGACCTTTTGACTTGCCATTAAAATCGTGCAATAAGTCAAACATGTTTTCAACACATATCTTTTTCCAGCAATAAACTGAATAAAAAGTCACACAATCATCTGATTATAAACATGGAAATATTTTTTTAGTAAATAATTATAAAATAAAGATATGCAATATATATTGAATTCAAGAGTGTTATCAAAGTAAAAGCATTGGCTAGTGGGTAGAGTGTTCACCAATCGTCCAGAAGAACAGGGTTAAATCCCCGGTGGAGTCATACCAAAAACTCAAAAAATGGTACTTGATGCCACCTTGCTTACCATCCATCATTATAAGGTACGTATTAAGGGTAAAGTGGAGCAATCCGGGTAATGGAGTAGCGCCCTCCTCTACACCTTGCTGTAGAAGCTATTGGAAGCAGTGCCTTCTGGTCACCCTCGACTACGGTCACTAACTTTAACCGGCACATTGGTCCCAGTGGGTAGAGTGTTCACCAATGTTCCACGAGACGTGGATTCAATCCCAGTTCACGTCATACTAAAGACTTTAAAAATGGCACTTGATACCTCCTTGATTAAAGCTCAACAATATAAGGTACGTATCAAGGGAAAGTGGAGCGCCCTCCCCTACACATCGGTGTTGTAGCTATTGAAAAGGGAGCCTTCTGGTCGCACTTTACCACGGTCACCATCTTTATTACTTATTATGTTAACAAATGGCTGAAATAATTACGTGAACGGTTGCTCCATATATATATATATATATATATATATGTATATATATATATATATTGCGCTGCTAGCACCTAATATGAACTGAGCGACCGAATTACGCTATCTGGGTATTATAGGATAGGTTTTGAAAAAAAATGAAATAATATATTGAATTTCCGATCATGCATATTCTATGATTAAACCTTTTTTTTTCTTTCTGTTTCTTTCTATCGCTCCTTCTCTCCGCCACCTCTGTTTGTTCGAAGCGAACCCTGCGACCCCCACCTGTGGATTTGACCTAAAACGGTGTTTCCGTACGACTTCCAAATTGACTGGAATGCGTTGCTACTTCACGTGCAAAGCTTTACAACTTTTCTTCAGTTTCCAGTCCAACCTCTGGGGGTTTATATCAGACCGGGAATTGGTCCGATTCTACTTTATGTCCTCATCACGAATGAAAATGACACCGTTCATTAGTAAACAAAGAATGATATAAGACGACGTATTTCGTCGATCAACGAAGATGAAAATAAATCAGTGACTTCATAGAGTTCGGGACTGAAATTGATTCACATTATATATATATATACCTGGTGCATTTAATTAATTTCCTGGCTTTTTTGTACAGGCATTTAAAATTGTTGTAGACTCTTGTAAGTACAGGAGGTAATTGCTATACATCATATGAGATGATTTCAGGTTCAAATGAACAGCTACAGCAGCAATTGGAATACACCCTATTAAAGCCTGTTTGTCACAGCTGGTGAATTTCAAAAATGCAATCTGGACTTGAGGACACTATAGAAGAAGGATATGCAATAAAATTCTGTTATAAACTTGGAAAAAATGCCACAAAAACGTATGGTATGCTTCAGACTGCTTTTAGAGCTACTTGCATGAATCTAACATCAGTTTTTGAGTAGCATAATAGATTTAAGGAAGGCAGGGAGTCTGTGAGGGATGGTGAGAGGTATGGAAGTCAATACACCAGAGTTGATTGGCCTAAAGGGTTGTATTAGGGTTAGGGTTACTATGTTGAGGTTTTAAGGGAGTTCAGGAAGAGATTCCGAGGGAAGAGGCCAGCACTCTTCAAATCGGGTCAGTGGCATTTCCACCAGTACAACGCACCAGTCCACAACTCCATCCTTGTCACAGACTATCTGACAAAGATGGACATAAAGACAGTTCGTCACCCTCCCTATTGTCCAGACCTTGCTCCCTGTGACATTTGGTTATTCCCTAAGCTCATATGCTGTCGTTATGAGACGAAGAGATGAAAGAAGCTGTGACGAAGGTCATTGACACGCTCACACAAGCGGACTTCCATAGGGTCTTCTATAAGTTGTTGGAATGGTACAACAAGTGTATTGCTGCCGGAAGAGATTACTTTGAAGGGGACTAGAGTTTTGTGTGTGTACTATCAAGGAAAGTGCCCAAATGAATCATTCTGGAAACCTATTTAATGATCAACGTATATATATATATATATATATATATATATATATATATATATACTGCATCAGCCCCCACAGTTCTTCTATAGGAGTTGAAATTCCGAATAAAAGTTCATTAAACGCCTTAAGACAGATAATCGTTTGTTTTTGTTTTTGTTTTTGTTTTGTTTTTGTTTTTTTTTGTGGTTCAATCCTTTAATATGTAAATGTTTGCTCGCACTTTTACAGTTTGTAAATCCCCCTCTTTAACTTAGATGATATTTTTTTCCTTTTCTGTTTTTTTATCCTTTGTCATCGAATTAAAATAAATGTTATATTCAAGACTCACGTTGTTTTTGTCTGTTTTCCGTCGACTCCCAAGTGTTTCGAAATGTCCGAGCGAATTCCAGGAAAGGATCTTTCCTATCCTTTCTTTTTTTCCAACCTGCCAATCACATCTATGCTTCAAGTTCATATCAATATATATATATATATATATATATATATATATATATATATATAATTAACTTAAATCGCGAGTCGGAAATCTTCTACTAAAGTTTCACCTAATCGGATCATCAGGAAGTCTAACTCCAACTAATGCTAAAGGAGAAAGCGCCGTCTTATATTCACCAAAAACCCACTTAGCTTAGAATTTACATAACAAAAATATATATATAAATAAAAAATAAAATAAATAAATAAATAAATTAAAAAAACTACTTTTATTTTTAAAAAAAATCTCTGAAACCTATCCCTAATTATAGAGCAACTACGCCCTTTTGTGTCTACAACTATTTAACACCTCCGATCTTTGGTTTAACATATCCCTACTTTTACAAGATGCTATTGCTAGTTTTTCCTTCATGCAAAGCAGACAACTCCTATCCCCAGCTATATATTTACGGCATTTCTTTATTACTTCCCATTTCATTATAGGATCTATCCCTTTGTTATCCTTGAGCTCCCACACTTAACTAAATAACGTAGTACTATGCCTATACTTCTCGTGGGAGAAACTCATTTTATGGTTATAGTACCTAGTCTTAAAATCCCATTGCGTGGACCCAAAGTATGTATTTTTGTTTCTTGTATTATTCGGTTCACTATATACTTCCACTTTATACACTACACACTCTTGCTTACATTTGCCTTCCAGCGGACATCTAACCTTATCCCTACAGTTACATTTAGCAATCACCTTATTTTTCTCCTTACTTAATTAAGCTATATTACCCTTGTTTATTATGCCATTGATGTTTGGCATGCAACTATAACTTAATTTAACACAATTCGTATTAAATATCTTATGTAACGGGCTCCCACTAGGGAAATTTCTTTTTAATAACTTAAAGAATTATTTCCCTAAGTTATTGACTACCTCTTTGTTATAAGGGGGATTAAACCATAAACTTAGGTCTATTTCTCCTTTTTTGCGTATTACTTTCCTCCCTATCCCGATATTCTAAATTGATCCTATATCTGTCATTCTTCAAAGCCTCCTAACATTCCTGCTTGCTTCGTTCAAAAATTTCCTCGTTTGATGAGTTATTTGATAACCTATGCTCTATTTCCTTCGGTACATGTTTAAACACCTGTGTTGGGTGATTGGATCCCCTATTCACATAACGCAGATCCTGGTTCCTTTTTCTAAACGGAGATACAGTTCCACTCTATAAGTTTAAAGTAGCATCAAGATAATCGGTAATTTTTTGGTGCGTCCTTATATCTAACCTAAGTCCAAACTCATCAAACAGCTTATGCAATCTTTTTCGAATACGATCACATTTCTTCGGTGTGCTTTTATCCACGATAATCAGACTATCACAATGATAAAGGCCATGGCTACTTGGGCCCATAATCTTATTAATACTATACAATAATACACACCCGACGAGCTCACAAATTTCTGCCCCATCATATGCCCCTACTGAAACGTCGAAATTTCCACCCTCCCCTTTTTTTATCCATACACTATCTTCATAGTATAGCAATGTTTTACGACATTGCTTAATTATCTCCACCTTGTCTATAATTTAATCATTCTTGATATATAATAATCAGAGAATGCTTGAATATTATCAATTATAAAACAAAAATTAATTGTGAATATATGTCCGTGATCCCTTCCAAATTTTCCATGATATTTAGCATACTTGAGATAAAATTAAGAAAGAATACACAGATAGTATCATTCTTTTTTGCTGGGATCTTTTATTGTTATTTCAATGGTGACGCCTTCATTTTTACGGGATACGCGCGATTAAAATAAAAGCTGTACGGATACAATTCTGTATATCAGGAAATACATCTGAAACCCATATATACAAATTTGTTTATAAATAATATGGGTATTTCGTTTGTTTAGGTCACTGCAGTGCCTTGCCGAGCAATTCCGTTAATAACAAGTCTCAGGATCATAAAGGTTTACTTGTCGGAGCCATATTCTCCCCAACTTATTCGCCACAATTAATACTAGGTTATTTGGCAAAAACAGATTGAACGACCCTTGATCAGATGGACTTTAAAAAGCAAAGAATCTTCTTGTGACTCGCTATTTATATGTAATGTTTCTGGAAAAATAGATATGAGCTTTCCTTAACGACATAAGTTCAATGTAAATGTAAACTCCATTTTGAACCTGTTCCCCTATTCTTTTCCAAGTACCAGTAACCTTAAGAGCAGGAGCGCCTCCTATTTATATATAGTTGAAGATAAACTGATACTTGACATGTACATATTCGGAGACTATGATTTAAGAGAAACATATGTTTTCATGCAGGTTTTCGTGCGCGCGCGCGCACACACACACACACATACACATACACGAACATGCATGCAAGCATCTATCTATTTATCAGATAGATTGTTACGTAATAACGACTCCAATATGAATATATATTCATACTGCAGTTTCTCTCTGTTAGTTTTGTCGATTTCCTTAAATATATAATCAAAAGGTAAACTTGTGATAGAATATACATATTAACTTGTATATGCTAGCAGAAAAAAAAAATCAGGAAATTAACTCTTTTTCATATCAAGAGACACACGCCCGTCTTTTGCGACAACCAATCCAGATCAACACGTAGATGTTTTTTTTTAATAGATAAAAACCTTCATGCAATAATAATAATAATAATAATAACAAGAATAATAATAAAAATAAATGTTGTTTATGATCAACATATTTTAAAAAAATCATTAATGCTGAAAGCATTTATAAAATGTTATTTTGAATTAATTATTCATATGATCTTCCCTATATCCATTCTTTAAATCAGATGCTCCTCTCCGAAAGACCAAATTATTTTACATTGGCTTTTAGCATTAATTTTAATACATATATTCAACTAATTCGTCTCGGGGAATTTTCATTTAATATATGTTTAATATAAGTTTTTAATAAATGGTTTCGAAGGCATGTTTTTAAATATCTATCTATCTATCAATCTATCTATCTATATATATATATATTTTTTCTATTGAAAAATAAAATAAGTTAGATCAAAGCAGTGAGGATTTTAAAAATATTTCCATTTAATAAATTACATATATTTACTGTTTTGTACGAAAAATTATATTCCTCGAAATAATTCAGCTTTAACTGCTATTTACTACCCTTTGCTTAGACTAGCAAAAAATGCTTGTGTTGCTCACATAATCTGCTGTTAGCAAATGATCACCGAAAAGACCAAATGACTTAACAGTGCAGGGGCAGTCATCGTGGCTTAAATGTAATGGCTAAAATAGTGAATTGTGGCCTTTATGTAAGCGTGTCCGAACTTTACTTTCGCTATTATGTTAACTTTCGACCTAAAAACCTTGGGAATGGCATGGACAACGTTATCCCTGCATCTATGGGTTAAATACAGTACTACTTTCCTTCCACATGAATATGTTTGGCATTAAATAACTTTCAAATTTTGATATACGATTAAACAAAGAAACCAGATCAAATGAAGGTCATCGTTGTTTTGCAATGGAAAAAAAAGTCTTAGCGTTGCTCAATATGGTACATTGAACATATTGTTACGTTCCGCCCTCTGGTCAAACAAACGACAACACGGAATTTGTATATAACAATATATATTTATTTTCTCGACGGACGCTTGTGTGAAGTAGGAGCAGTCAGGAAAGGAATTAGGATCGTTCGTCGATGAGGCTTGAACTTTTCGATGTCAGGAGACGATGGCCGAGACAACGCACACTGCGTGACGACCAGAGAGGTTTCGTGAACAGCGCGATCCTTTTTTCTCTATCTTCTTCTGTTCAATTCGTCGGCCTTATATAACCTTCAAACTCCCATGCAGAGATAAAGACACGCCTCTACGCCTCTGCAATCTTCTCGATCTCAGGCGATTGGGATGTGTTACTTCCGCTCATTTGGAATGGCCTGTGTGATCGTCGTCGAGCGGAAATAACTGTCATGCAGTTCACAGGTTACTCTCTTCCGGTGCATCATTGAAGCGGGACCTTCACCTTGTCCCATATTATCAGCCGAGCACACCTGCGCGTTTTCTTTCGATTATTGGCCATTGGGATGTGTCACATCCGCTATCTTCGGAATTGCAGGTGTGATCATCATCGAGCGGAAATAACTATCATGCAGTTCATAGGTCAATCTCTTCCGGCGCATCACTTTTTTTTACGAAACAGTGAGAATTTTTACCTTGTCTCATATTGTGAGCCAAGCTGTATTTTACAATATTTTACTCTCTGTAAATTGTATTCAATTGTCCTGATTCCTTTAAATGTGGAGCAAGCAAAAAATAGAACGCATCTATTAAAAGTTTGAATCTTGCTTGCATAAAATTTGTTTTATATTCCAAACCTAAGCAGTATAGAAAGAAATAAAATTGCATAGTATGCATAGGAGTAATTTTTCAGTTCTTTTAAAAAAGAAAATAAGGGTTTTTTTCATTAAGTAGACATAAATTGGAACAAGTAGGAGCATACGAACATTCAGTGCACGTAATTCATGAGAAAAAAACACCTTGTGAATGAAAATTTTATGACGTTCAGTACGTGGAGAAGTTTACAAAACCAATTTACAGAAAAATCACAACGATTTGTGGTATTTCTTTCAACTTTGAAATGAGTTCAGCAAGTTATTTTAACAGCTAGTGAGCTAAACTCATTGGGCATTTCCTTCATTTCCTTCTATCGTATAAAATCAACAATTAGGGGCGATTTCTGATTTTGAACCAAAAATCTCCGCAGAGTCGGACATTATGGGATAAATGTAGACATATATATATATATATATATATATATATATATATATATATATATAAAACGATTTAACATAATCTCATGGGGGATGAATTAACACCTATCCTTCACTGTTAACTCTCTCTCTCTCCAACACTCTTTATATATATATATATATATATATATATGCATGAAATAAATATGCTATTATTATTAATTTACAGATAAGGGATAATGATATCGCCAACCCGGCCAAATCGCCGATTTTACATATTCTGAGGAGTAACTCCCCACCCTAATAAGTGTCCTTGGCATGACCATAAAGTGCATTTGATGACTAGACTGCTGTCCGAGAGATTTCAGGAATCTGGAGTACACTTTCATTGCCATTACTAACCGGTATTAGTAGAGCCATTTATGGTCTAATTAGTGAAACAAATAGGGAAGTACAATCATTTACAAATTATTATTATTATTATTATTATTATTATTATTATTATTATCTGTTGACTATCAAAAGATCTGGTCGGCTGGCTGAGATTAAATGAATGGTTTGTATCTCAAAATTCCAAAAACATTTTGCTTCTCGTTTGGTAGAACGAATTTTGGGTTATGACTGTATGATTTGTTCGTATTGTCGAATTTAAACTTTTTGCACAATTCTCAATGAATCACCTTACCCACCTATTCATGTCTAGTTTTATACTCTCTTTGCGAAAATTTACTGCATTAGCTTTTTATGTGATTGACCGTTTCATCTCTAACACCAAATAATCTACTTCTGATATCTTATTGAACCTTGTCTATTCTTGTTTTGACGTATTCAGTTCTTATATCGTTATTTTTTGCTGTTATCGGAAGGGATTCGGTTTATCTCTTAAAGTTTCCTTTTTTTAGCCCAGTCCAGGTCTTCTCGTGTGAGATTTCGCTTGCTTGTCGCTTGAAATGTCAACGGATTCCTTTCTTCTCGTTTTTTTTTAAATTTTCGGGTTAATTTTGTGCCATTGATGCTTGTGTGAGCGGTATTGTCTCTTTTCGCTGTTATCAGTCTTTCTCCAGTCTTTTTACGGAGTCTTCTAGTCAGTGTATTGATGCATCGACATTAGTTTGAATGACAGCGGGTCCTATTCCACCTTCTTTTCTTGATACATACAGTCTGTCTACATCATCTCTGACATGTAAAGCATTTTGTGTAATCACGAGTTTTCTTCCCTGATCTATTTGTGGAAGATCATCCCGTGTCTACTTAAGGAACAGTCCCGAGTATCTTACGACGCGGACAGCCTTGCTATTTGTCCCTTTGATGATATTTCTGCAATGTAATTTGGTTTCAATTATTTTTCTCGTTTCTTTGATGTTGTAATTATTATCATTATTATTATCATTATTATTATTAGACATTTAAAACAATACAGCAGTTAACAAATTATTTTTATTACGTAAGGATATTGATCATAAGATTTTTTATTGTTAAACAACAATGCTTGAAAGCATTTAATTGCGTAAATGAAAAGGATTACTACTGAATAGATTAGAGATTAATACGTGTAACCGTTTAACTGTTTGCTCACTGGTAACATCAAACAACTCGTTTAAAAATAAACTTGAAGATGTTGTACCGAAAATACTTATGAAAAATTTTGCACATATTTTCTTTCTCACAAGACGTCCTACGACTTATACGAATATATGAAGGGATTAATTATAAAATTGGTAAAACCAGAGTGTCCGTCCTATTTATGTAAGCCCGTTTAAAGGAATATATATATATATATATATATATATATATATATATATATATATATATATATGTAATTTAGGCGACAGTTTACGAATAGCATTTCACACATCCACATACACCCACAAAAATACACACACACACACACACATGTATATATATATGTGTGTGTGAGTCTGTATGTGTGTGTGTGTATGTATTTTACGAATAGAATTTCACACACACAAAAATACACACACACACACACACACACACACATATATATATATATGTGTGTGTGTGTGTGTCTGTCTGTCTGTCTGTATGTGTGTGTGTTTGTGTGTCTGTATGTATTTTTGTGGGTGTGTGTGGGTGTGTGAAATGCTATTCGTAAACTATCGTCTAAATTACACAAAAATGGAATGAACATTAACATCTCACTTCGGCCTATGAATTTACCGAAATTACATGAAAATATTTTGAAATACTACATATAATTTTTTTTTTCTCAAGAAATTGGCACTGGCTTCAACCATGCCATCTACTGACTTCGTAATCTCCTGCCAAAATTTCTGAGCGTGTCCCTCTTTAAATTAGTAAATTCTGTCGTTATCTTTACTTTTATTTCATCTTTGCCGTGCATGGTGTTTGCTGATCTTTCATCAACCACGTCTCACACTTAATAATCAAGGGGTATTGAAATCTTATGAGTTACCCAGCTAGACGTAAGTAGTGATGTACTGGCAGCAATTTTCTGAGAGCCAACACAAGGTTTTCCTGCTTGCTTGACAGAGTGCAGAGTCCCGTAGTAAAACATAAAGTCTCCTCTTAGACAAAATTTCTGTCAAGAAAAACACCCACTCTTTGATGAAGGTCTTTGTGTTGAGTTTGTATCCATGTAAGAAGATGAATTTATACGTTCACTATCACTAGTGACCACCACAAACACCATGAAATTGAATGGATGTTTGGTTTTCATTAATATAAGTATGAATCTATCATCAGATTGACATCTAAACACTCTGAAGTTATTAAGGCGTGAATTCTAAATGTGCACTCTATTGTTGCCAAATATTTGTTGGAGTGAAATGTGTCACGGTGATACTTTCATCACAATTTGCTGAAGAGTAGTAAATAGCCGGAAGTAAATAAATCGGAGGCCATAAATTATGAATTGAAGATGGCAATAACTTACTGCACTCAGTATACATATATATAAAACAAAGGATTTGGCATTAAATATCTCACAATGGTAAAACACCAACCAAATTATTATTATAGCCATAAATTCTTGCCAATATTTCGCCAAAAATAATCTCTATCAACATCTCAATAGTGGAGAGAAGACCCAGAGGGCTACATAGATAATAAAGTGACTATTTTACTCAACCGTAAACTATCAAGTGGAACTAGATCTTAGATTCTAGAAGTACTTCCTTGATCCTACCCTACAAAAAAATCATCGTGAAGACATAATTTTCATGAATATAAGGAAGTTGGTGATCTGAGAGTAATAATGCCCAAGGAGAACAATTTGAATGAAACCCGTATGGTAAAGCTCAGTTGAACTGAATAGAATTCAAAGTGTGATGGTCCTTTGTGAGCCAACCTATGTCAGCTGTTCATATTTGCTGGATTTTGACTTTAACTGGGATAAAAAAAAAATGATCTGCTATAGGGATGGAACAATTAAAAAATACTTACTTAAAAATATATATTTTGTTACCGGTAGGATTTCATATAGGAAACCTGGTCACAGGGAAATACCTAAAACACAGCAGGAACAGTATTGACGAAGAGTTTGACTGCCTATAATAGATGACTTTATGAAGACCTCCTCGTTATATATATATATATATAGTTCAAGTAAAGTTGGGGACCGAAGTCGAGGGCTACATCAAAGCTTCTTTTTTCAATGGCTACTACATGGAGGTGAAATGGAGGGTGCTACACCTTTCTATGGATCGCTGCACTTTACCCTTGAAACGTACGTTATAATGCTGAGTTTTGAGCAAGGGGGATCAAGTACCACTTTTTGAGCACTTTGGTACGACTCGACCAGAGATTAAACCCCGATTTCCCGAGCCATTGGCAAACACTCTACCACTAAACCAGTAGGTCAGTGGATAAATATATATGTTTCTATTTTTATAAATTTGATTTAGAAAAGTAAGTTTACACGTTTTTAATCGTTCGTAGACAGACAAAATGAAACTTTGCCAAACGTGAATAAAATGAGAACTAGTCTCTGTGTGTCTAATTTGAATAAACATTTAAAATTTCATTTATTGATGATTACAATGATTACATTCAATTACACCAGTGCCTCTATGCTCACACACACACACACATATATATATATATATATATATATATATATATATATATATATATATATATATATAGTTTCGGTGGTATACATATTTACCAACCCATCTGCTCGGGCAGGATATGACACAAGGTCATTTTTTAAGCGGACATTAACAGTTTTGAATTCAAAGTTTTCCTTCTCCTAGACTAGTTGCGTCAACAAGGCTGAAGAACCTAGTCTGCCCTACTATTTTACCCATAGCTGGAGGGAGAATAATTCGATTCATACCTTTTCCATGTGAATTAGAGTAATGTGAAATGCTATCAGCCTCGTCCAGGATTTGAACTCGTGTCGGCGTGTTTTGACTATGACGATAACCATTACACCACTGGTCTCGGGGATATATCAGTGTACACAAGTGTGCTGTAAGGAAGAGCTAATTAAAATTTGATATTATAATTTCCTTTATGAGTATATATTTTCATTACACCAAGCTTCATGCATACATTTTTACATTAATTTTATTGAATTGTTTCTAAACTTCGTATAAAATCATACGAGGCTATATATATTTATTGACGTCTAACAATTCTCCACTCAGGATTTCATTGCAATTATACAGATGAACCGACAGACTGACACACGTCTATGTAGTAATAATATATATATATATATATATATATATATATATATATATATATATGTGTGTGTGTGTGTGTGTGTGTGGGTGTGTGTGTGTGTGTGTGTGTGTGTGTGTGTGTGTGTGTGTGTGTGTGTGTGTGTGTGTGTGTGTGTTGCGTGGAGTGTATGTGTATATATATATATATATGATCCGATATGTATATATATATATATATATATATATATATATATATATATATATATATATATATATATATATATATATATATATATAAGAATATGATAAAACGAGATATTCAGAATATATATCAATTTATTTAAGAAAATGTGTTGCGTTTAAAATTTCGTTCTTTTTATATATATATATATATATTTGTGTGTGTGTGTTTGTGTGTGTGTGTGTTTGTGTGTGTGCGTGTGTGTGCGTGCGTGCGTGTTTGTGTGGTGTGGAGTGGATGCGTATATATATATATATATATATATATATATGATACGTATATATATATATATATATATATATATATATATATATATATATATATATATATATATATAAAATGAATATGATAAAACGAGATATTCACAAAAATATATCAATTTATTTAAGAAAATGTTTTGCGTTTAATATTTCGTTCTTTTTTTTATTACTCATCCATGTTAGCGTGTTATGTAACCATGCCTTCTCCGAATATAATATCTGAATCAAAAATTAAAGTGAAAAAATAAGAAAATTTTAAGCGTTCTATAACAGTTAATAGTGTTCTGTTTACATATATTCGTTACTAAATTGATTTTCATTTTTTCCTGTTTTCTTTGATGATATTCATTTATTTCTTTTCAGTAAAGTATAATGTATAGATTTTAAATATAGATTTAAATATGTATTTAAAACCACTTATAGTATCAAATATTGTTTTAAATCTAAAAAATAACATATGCTTGGGTATATGAGAAATATTCTAAGAACCTTGCATTCGGAGAAAATTGTATCATTCCTTTTATTTATTTAAATATAAATTAAAATAAAATATTTGTTATTGTTTGCTATAAAAGTATACTTGGTCACAATTTGGGAGTAGAAATTATAACGAAATTATAAAAGGTAACTTCAATGTATCAATCATTAATTTTAGAAATATAATTTCTATAACATATACTGTAACCTTTTAGAATTAATTAAACTAATAATAGTTAAAAAGAGGCCTTTCTTTAATAGTATTATAATTAGACGTTTTCGAACACTAATTATATCACATTCATTTTGAAATAGAACAATTACAAGGGCCTGAGATATTTTCGTGGTGGAAAATATAATACCTGATTTTAAAGCAGTTTCTACGCTGAATGAAAAAATTGCTCTCATTTTTTCTAATCAGATCAATTTTTATGATACAAATCTTACTGGAAGTATAGACGGCAGTATTATAACTATTCATTTCCTAGTTGGATGAAACAAATAATGCAAACAAATAATTTAGAGTTGATATATTCCTAGAGCGTTCATGGTTCCTTAGTAAACTGAAAAACACACGGCAGATGCTATTTTTTGCTGAAAGATCTTTTCAGAGACTTCCTCCTATGCACGGTAGCCACCAAATTCCATTTAAAGCACCAAGCAGTAGTCAGTAAGAAGGTTTACATCCCACCGGCTTTGGTAGCACTCTTCCATAATACGAATGTTTTGGTGAAGGTGCTCACCCTGCACTCCACTCAAATATCCGCAGTTCTTTGGAAAATAGTCCATGTGTGACTGTATAAAGTATAGTTTGACTTACATTCGTTCACCGATTTAGGAGAAACAATTCGGTAGTTCTTCAATTTCCTTCTCGTACTCCGAAATCCGGTGGTTTCCAAGGAGGTCTATAAATACAGATTTCAGTGACTTCTTCTGTCTTGTATGCGTCATCCCCAGCCACGATAGTCCTGTCCCTATGTTTGGAATCATAGCTTGATTCCACGTTACCATCTAGCTCAAGAACAGGAAGGGATGCGCCTTGAGGGATTTGTCATATGTGTGAAGGAACATCGGGGTATTGGGCATGTTGCTTCTTCTTGTGATTTTTTTTTAGATTCATCATGCAGAAATAGCAGAGTAATAGAATGGTAAACGGTATACCATTCCTGTTATCATTCATCAAATCAATCAAGTTGATCACACATATTTTACAAAGAGTGTGTGGAGCGAATGACTTATCTTGTTCCCATAATTTGATTCTAAAGTAACCGCGATATACTTTCTTTACGAATTCAGTGATTTTTGCTTGACTAACGACATTACCGCAGATATAACAAACCTATCGGGATTATTCTTACACTGATAATCCATTTTTACAAGTATACAATTGTCAATATTAAAAGAAGAGAAATAAATAAATCAGCATTCAGAATTTCGTTGACACTGAAGATAGTAGATTAAAATCATTTTAAGTTGAGGGTTAAGCCCCGCCCCCACTAGTTTTATAAGTGTTTGCAAATAGGTTAGGGCACACTAGTTTGGTACCCATACAACATCATATGCTATACCAAATATCAAGCATCCATGATCAGCTCTGTGTGTCCACAAGCTTTTGAATATTTTTTTTTATTTCTGTGTGAAAATTGTGAAGTATTCAAAAACAGACTTGACCAAACACAATGAATGGTCTTTTTGAATTCAGCATAAAAAAACAATCATTTGATAAACCTTTGACGTTACAAAGAAATTACACCGGCTAGTGTTTTAGAAAGCTATCAACTTTCTATGCTTTTATTTTGAAAATAAATTTCGTATGAGGCATTATAATAATTCATACAAGTATCTCCCTGATAATAGTTCAACAAATTAACAAAAATGAAATAAAAAGAACCAAGTCTAAGGAAGGGTTTTATTAACTTATTCAAATAAAGACATTCACTGAATATTTCGTATTCCTTAATTTATATACCATCATATTTCATTCCATTTTTCGCTCATGCACACATGTATTTATATATAAAGACAGAGAGACGGAGAAAGAGAGAGTGAGAGAGAAAGAGAGGGAAGAGGGGAGGGGGTTGTGTGTGTTTATTATTGTGTATGTTTGCGTCTTTATATCTCTCTGTGTCTGTGTCTGTGTATATGTATTCAACCTGCAACTGTGCTAAAATGTAACTCAGGATTGGTTTAAATGAATCAAACCCATCTATATTCTTTATATTTAAATCCATTTCTGATTTATTCACAATTATTATATTTTGAATTAATGCCAGTGTTAAAAAAAGAATGGGTACATATCACATATTCTAGAAACATTTAGTTTTTTGGTATTGTGGAATTAATGCAGATTAAAGACCTTTTTGTCATATTTTTTAATTATATATTCTTTTTTTTATCATTTTCAAAAGGGTCATACCATCAGAAGAAGAAAATATGCCATATGCATACGTTACATTTTTTTCAAAAATTGTTCATATTACCAGTTTTAATTATCGAAATACGATTATATAGAGAAACTAAATGATGATTTTTGTGCAAAAATAGTCTCCAAAAGGTCTAATTATGCATTTGTATTCTTATATCTATTGACCAATCAGGTCTTTCAAAGGATTTTCAAAATCATTTGAGATTTCATAGACGACAATATTTTACGTGCCACGTAAAATTTGAGCGATTATAACCCAAAATTACCGAAGAAATTTTTTCCCGGCCTAGATTATTAAAAATACATTTTAAAACGACTTACAATAATAAATAAATGTTTATTCAAATTTTGAACCTACATCTCATAAATAAACAATGGATCATTAGATTTAAAGATTCATCTTGTACATCTGTCCAAAACTTTCAACTTTATTTCTTTTGAGTAAAAATCTAATATTCTGTTCCTGCAAGGTTGCATTTAATTTCAGCATCACTATATTATCTTAAATTTTACGAAATACTTGGTTATACATGTATGCTCGCATTCTTATTTCACTAGCTGCACGTTTTTTATAGCTGAATCTGCTTACATATAATTGCAAAGATATATGTTCTCACCAAGAGAGTGGCTTCTGTAAATCTACTCAAAATTCGTCTTTATTTCTTTTGACCTAAAACCTTATGTTCTGATCCTTCAAAAATGCATCAGCATCACTTAATTGATTTAAATTAAACGAAATATTTTGTTATACATAGATACTCTAACTACTATCGCCCTTACTGACTTTTTTTTACAGCATCTACTTACTCATCCTTGCATAAGTATTCGTTCTGTTCATAGGACCATACTCACGCAGAGATCTTTTGCACACACAAAATATAAATACTAGATTTATATAATGTAAACTCCTACAACGAATTACATCATTGTTTCTCACTTTTTAAATATTAGAGAATTTTTACGTTCTCACTAATATCATTATTTTTTAGGAAAGTTTAGGTTTTTGACTTAATATTTTAACTTAAATTAAAGAAATACAATCTATTATATTTGTAGGTGAAGGTCTTATTCAATCATTTACTCGCCTACCCACTACAAATTTTACATAAATCCAGCCACATTGAAGAGATGTGATACAATACGAATGTCATTGGACGACAATATATATATATACATATATATATATATATATATATATATATATATATATATATATATATATATAAAAGCCCTCCTCGTGGATTGTGTATGTAAATTTGCCGGCGGCTACATACACCTAATGCAATAGATCTTCTCAGTAACTGAAACTCAAGGTAGCTGATACTGTATATGTAGAAATATATATATATATATATATATATATATATATATATGTATTTATGTATGTATGTATGTATGTATGTATGTATGTGTGCGTGTGCGTGTGTGTGTGCGCGCACGCGCGTGTGTGTGTGTGTATGTGTGAGTGTATTCCTTTATTTACGCTTAGAATTATGTCGTCCCTGGTGTAAAAGTCGGCCAGGCTTCAATCTCAGTTCGAAGCATCTCGTGAAGCCACATTGAAGATTTGTGATACAACGATATAGTCTTTCGGTGAATGACAATGGCATCCGGTAAGGTATAAAATGTAAACAAAAAAACGCTTCTGCTGCCGTTGCTACATAATCCCTCATAATTCCCTAGCTGACGTGTTACGCTTGTTAACCGAGCGGTTTGATACAAAGTCAAACCTAAAGTTGGGCGGATTACGATCCCAGTTTCAATCGTTCTACGTGTTTAGCCACACTGAAGAGTTGTGGATGACTATATATATATAGATAGATAGATAGATATAATAAAAAAATATTTTTAAAACCCTGGTGGCAAAGAAAGCTTTCATTCGATGATGACACCCTAGTAATGCATAGACACGGACCTAAACTTCATGTATGACTTAACCGTTCAAACAGGAACTTAGAATTGAAAAAAAAAAGATTTTTTTTTCTTTTACACCATCAGAAAGCTTGATAAAGATGCAGATCTTAGTATGAACCCTGATTTTGTTCAGCACTCTTCTCCAAGCAACCTTTGATGCATTCATTTATGATTTCAACTTCCTGACCAAATAACACGTCAGTACACGAAAAGTGAATAGAATTTACTCGATATACACGAGAGAATTGAATGTAAAAGTTCTCAACAATAATAAATTAATTTATTAATTTTACTTTGAACAAATACTTTTTCTGATTCCTTGGAAAACTGGGAAAGCGCTCTAAAAAGTTCATTTTAAATGATAATCCGTTGCGATAAACAAAGTGATTCTGTATAATCAGTTTTTGTCCCTGAAATCTTTTTTTTTTAATTTCGAGATAAGATTTACGCAGTTATCGGCAGGAAAATGGGTGTACAAAGATGTCTCTGCATCATTTTGACGAGATGATATTATTCTGCCCCGACATCATTGGTATGTATATCTTGTTTGTAATATGTCAAATATTATTTCTGATGGCGATGTCTTTCCCAGCCGTCAATAATTCATATGTCCTTTCTATATATACGAAACTCGTTCAGAAAGTTATAATCTTCACCCAGAAAGATGCTTTTGTCAGAGTAACATACTGCCACTAATAATATGGCTTAAAATGGGAATTAGACTTTCTAGTTTTACAAGAAGTGGTAGTGTTTGTGACAAAAATATGTTCAGCCATAGCCCTTCTTTATGGATACGCCGTTTCCTTTTGAACATCCATTGTATTAGTGTGATAGATTGGTAAAGGAGGGAGAGACCGAGAGAAGCAGAAAAAGAAAAACAGAAAACAGTTTATACAGTTTATATTACTCCTTAGTAATCCTTCGATTCCTTGTTCATATATGATGGCTATTCTTAATAACAAAATGCTTGTTTGGTTTGGTTTTTTAGGTTAATGGCAAACCAATCTTTAAGTCTTATTTAGAGTCAAATTAATCCTTTCAGAGGAACAGCAGTGTCAATGTTTAAACCATATCTCGGTAAATAAAAGGATCAAACTCTTTTACTTATGCAAGTACTTTCATATATATATATATATATATATATATATATATATATATATATATATATATATAATGCATATAAATGAAATTTGATACATATGTGTTAATTTCCGAACTAATTTTGAGTCAGGCGGGTTTTGATCCCGCACTGAAGTGCGTGTCTAGCCACACTGGTGAATTGTGACACAATGAATCTTTAAAATAAGTTAAAATTTATTTAAAAATGTTCATTGCAATAGCATCTATAGTTTTTGTATTTAATCCTCTTCATGAACTCATTCGGTGATAAAATATTTAACATATATTGTCAACTTTTCAATAAATGATATCAATCACTTCATAAAGTATTCTAATTGAACTATGTTTCAAAAAGATGATAGTAATCATAACCTTAATTCCTTGCGACGATTGTTTATTAATAATAGTTCGTAACGAAGTGACTTTTAGTGAAGCTAACCTGTTTGTTTTTTGACAGCTCAAAGTAAAATAAGAAAACGCCGTAAAAACCCATTTCCTTTTTGAAAAAAATGCACCTAACGACAAAGAAAGCTTAAAGAAAATAAAACTATCGTTTTTCAAAAAGCGTAAAACTGAGAATAATTTTATGGGGAATGTAAAACCGATAACAATCTATTGTAGGCTGTCATAGGCCCAGAGAAAAGCTGAAAACAGAAAATAACTTCTTATCAAACCAACCCAGTCAAAATACACCACAATCATTAATATTGAAGATAAAATAGAAAAATCCCAAGAAACAGCAAATACGGCATTTGTTGAGTTATCTATATCACACACTACTGCAGCCAGGAATATCAAAAGAAAGTAAAAAGAAATAGGCCTCATAGAGTTCGACCGTATAAACTAAATTTCTATGTACGAACCAGTGTCTATTCTTGAACATAAAAACAATAAGACACCCCGAGACATTCATACGCAGCCGAAGCGTCTGATACAAGAAAGGCGTCGGGATCTTATAGTTATCATGTGGGAAATGATCTGCCGCATGATGAATAGAGTTTGAACATAGGGAAAAGAAAGCAATAAATACACCTGCTTTTCACCAGAGAGTAGAAGCACTGTGTTACATGAAGTTGTACCCAGAATAGATGGCGCACCAGGGTAAGTCATTGAATAAATTAACATTTCCATGAATAATCAATAAGAAGACACTCGGACTGCAGAAGGCTGGAAAAAAGTGACGAGGATTCCTTTTACATGCCAATAATTTCCGGATGTTTTATGTCAATATGCAGATGAATAAAATATACTTCGAGCGTTATAATTACAAATAAGTAAATATACGCACACTCTGAAAATTTAAAGATATAATGACCATATATGGAATGTACAGATTTTCTGAGCTAAATTCACGGAATTGAAATTACTATCTATTTAATCATTGACTGAATACAGTTATTTCTATGAATGACTCGAAACTAATTAAATTCTTACAAAAGACCAAGAAAATGACATTAAATGAACAAATAAACAATCGATATCTTGGCGAAAAGAAACTTGAGTGGACTATTTTTTTTAATAATTAAAAATGTTATTTACTATTCAAATCAAATGAATATGAACGAGAAGAAAAGAAAAAGAAGAAAATGGTAAGATTATATCCTCTAATTCCACAAGATTATTCAAAATCAAGTTACATAAGGAAAAAAAACCATTGGAATGAACTGATTAAGTATATGAACTGATTATGAAAAGAATATGAGGTGATCCTCTTTAGCTGATCGATCGATGAAACTGATATGATCCAGGTTAAATAAACTGTAGAGAAATTAGTAGACACCACTGGGAAGCCCAAACTAAAGAGTGAATTTGTGTCACGGTACTGATCCAAACACAGATAAAAGTTGGACATATCCTGATTTTTCCAACTCTTATCTCTATTGCAAATCGTATTAGCTATGAAAGAATTGAAGTGAATCTTCAAATAAGCAGAGAGCTAAACAAATACGGAAAATATATATATATATGCCGGTACAACTAATTGTTCCCTAGTGATAAAAATAGTATATGTCGGTAAGAGAAATATGAGAGTAATATTCAACGCTTCTGTAGAGACAGTTATGCATTTAGAATAATACTTTGATAACTTCAAATAAGTTTTAATTATATTTAGTAGTGGGTTATATATATATATATATATATATATATATGTGTGTGTGTGTGTGTGTGTGTGTGTATGTGTGTGAAATTAAATAATGGTAATTAATCCGACAGTATGAAGAAAATACAAAAAACCAATTGATCCAAAAGTGATAAACTTACAATCATGGAAATTCACTGTTACACATTTCAGTTTTAATAAACATTGATCGCGACGTTGAGATGGTGAAAAATGTTACTTGAGCAGCGAATGATGTTTAATCAAAATAACAGTAGAAAAAGAAAACATATATACAAAAAGATATGAAGGCCGTTCTTTTTGGAAAAAATATATGGTGATTGGCACAGACAATGATGTTTAAAAAGTACTTGTGCCAATCACATGATATTTTTCCAGTCCTGATGAAGGTTTATTTAAGCCGAAACCATTTAACAATGACTTTCCATTATAACAATTATATTGATCACTTTTGGTTTACTTTTATTTTCTACTTACTTCCGATATATATATATATATATATATATATATATATATATATATAGTGTCTCCAGCACAGATTTGCCTAACTCTCCCTCACAACTCGTCTCTCTTGTCCTTCCCTTTTGGCAGGCTTTCTGGCTACATCCTGTATCTTTACAGAGATGATGTAGATAAGTTCTAGCTTGTCGTCCGACACTTGTTCGTCCGTCGAAGCAGTCCACAGGAGAACATCGCTTATGAGATCGTTGATACTTCTACATCAGTATCCAGCATCCCTTGTTCGTTGGACTTGTATTATTTTAGAGATGTACGGGAGGTGGCCGTATAACTACCCTTTTGTGGGATGTTGCTACCAGGATTTATTCATTACAGCTGGAAGCATTCTTGTATAATCCCTGTCAAGCTTTTTTTATACACTTTGTCAGTGTTCACATGATGCATACGTAGTGTAGATACGACTGCAGACTGGAAAAAAATTGCGTTTTATTTCATCGGACATCTCTGACCTCCATATGATCGATAGCCAATCGATAGTTGTCTATGCTTAACGCGAATAGATGTCATTTTCAGAAGATGAGACGCGGTTTCTGTGGTAGGCGAACATGTCCCCTAGTTTTAGAGACGCACATTTCAGAGTGGAGAAACCTTTTTGGTTTTGATTAAATCACGTTTCCCCATTTATCTTCATTGACATGGAGGCCTATGCTGACTGCTACCTTCTCCAGACTATGCAGTAGGTGTTTGACCAAGGGTTTTGCCAGAGTCACTATGTCATCAGCGCAGTCCACGTGCGTAATTGTTTATGCTGTGTATCGTCTTCTGTTTGCCTTTGTCTGAGTAAATCCATTTTCTTTCATTAAATCTATCCACATTCGAAGTACGTAGTCTAGGCGGATGATGAATTAGTATGAGACTAGCATACCTCCTTTCAGGACACATGTGACAATGTCAAAGAATTATGTGTTTCAGTCCGGTGAGCGAACCATTACTTTCGTGTTATTGTAGACGATTTCTTTGAGAAGACCATAGTCGAGAAGTATTTGCTCCATCTTCCCTCTATGTTTGGAATCAAATGCCATGGAGGAATCTAAAAATACGAGCATTGCCTGGAGGGTTTTAGATCTGACTCCTGCTATGATTTGACAGATCATCAAACTTGTTTTGTTGAGCATCAATTTCATCGAAGACCATTTTCATTCTTCTTGAGAATTTCCTCAATTTCGGGTTCGAGAGCGGTTGAGTAATGGAGTGTTTTAATTCTTACCAGCTATTCTATAGAAGTAAGGGCTATACTTCGGTAGTTCTAGGAATTTCCGCGGTTAAATATTTTGGGAAATTGTAGGATGCAGCCTTTTGTCCATCTGTCTATTGTGTTCGGTTTATACGTTGCAATATAAGAGCATTATGCCGTCGAATTTCCGTGATTTCAATACCTCTGACTGGCAGCTTTCCTGATTTTCTATTTTTTAGTACCTCGTAGAGTTTTTCTTGCATAAACTGTCCAAGTTTAATATCTTTTTTGATTATCAATAATTTTCGTGATCGGTTTATCAGTTACTTTGTGGAGGTGGTCTAAGAAAATTCTTGAAATGTTTTTTCCCGCACATGAATTCGGTCTTCTTGGCTGGCAGCGTTTAGTTTAGCTCTTGACGTGCTCTTCAATTTACTCCCTCTCTTTACAGTCTGTCATATAATTCGAGATTCTCTGTCTTCTACCGAGTTTCTGATCTTATTGATCTGGTTGGGAATGTATTCTATTTGATCTTTTAGGTATACGCTAGTTAGTTTCCTTTGTGTCTTCTTAAGTTTCTGAGCGTTGATATTAGTAGGTTTCCTTTTATAACACAGGGATGCTGTTTTTATGCTGTCACGTTTTTTTTATTAACTATTAGTCTCCCAAGGAACTCTCTGTTTTGCTTTTAGTTTGGTTGGAATGCATTCTGCTGCTGTTTGTATGTGGGCATAGACGAAGTTCATTTATTTGACATTGCGAGTAGGTCTTTTTGATATCTCCTGTTATGCATTGAATTTGTTTCTTTGTGTTATCGTGTATTTATTACAAATATTTCTATTGTTAAGCAGCGACCAGTCATTATTCGCCCTGCATTCCTATATCGGCTAAATTGAATTTTTTCATGGGAATGCGGTGTTTGGAAGACACCCCTTCAAAAGAGGTGTATACATCACAATCCTTAGCGCTGTTAATCCATTTCTTATTTATGAGGATATAGTCTATTAGTGCTTTAGCATTATTAGCGTTAGTCTATGTCCATAGCTTTCCTTTCCTTTTTCTGAAATCTAGTATTAAGCTATGTTAATGTATATTTTTTTGAGAAATCATTTAGAAATTCTCCATTTCTGTTTGACGAGTTGTGAAGGCCGAATTTGTTGTTTTTGTTTTTAGCTATTCGAGTATTCATGTCTTCTCCGGTGATTAGAACGTTGTATTTAGGAATGTTACAGTTATGCAAGGGTACTTTGTTGTAGAAGGCGTCGAATTCTTTTTCATCACTAGCATTGGTAAGACTGTAGAAGGAGATGATCGTTGTGCTGGGGTTGCCGTTAAACTTCCTCAATAATTCTCAGTTGTATTTTCTTGATGCTGTCGGGTGATTTTTGAGGACTGTGAAGTATTCATACAAACCCAACGGCGGCGTTGATAAAGTTTTCCGTGCAGATACAAAAATCTTTCTATTGCCAGATTCAAGTTACTTTATTTCTACTTCATTGGGATGGTATCTGTGTTCTTGTATGCATAATATGTGTATATTGTGCTCTACCGCGGACGCTCTTATGTTCAGTGATTGATATCCTGTTTAAAGTTCCAACATTAAATGTCAATAAATGTTTGTGCCCAGACATCAAAGAAATTTTTATTTGTGTTTGAGTTCTGTGGCTGATTTTTCGAACTATGGGATCAGAGCTCCAACCTCAACAGAATGTGCCCTTTTTACCCGCATGAAAGGCAATGTGGTTTGGACTGAGACTTATGCCAATCTTTCAATGACTGTATCTTTTTTTACCTCATCAATACGTCTATACTATAGTTCAGGAGTTTCTAAAATTTCTATTAAAAACCACAATTATTCTCTTTTATTTCATATCAAATAAAATAACGTATTTGATGTGAGGTTCACCACAAAAATCATATCTAAACTAGTACCAGTCATAATAGTTTACAAATAATTAATAAAAACTAATTTACACAAGTTATATTTTAACAATTTAGAAGTAAATAAAGTGATCAATAGAAAAAAAGCTCACTTTGATTGCATTATAATAAGAAATATTGCTAGATTCAACAATTTCTGTGCTAATTATTTTGTATATTAACAAATATTTATCAATCTCTAAAATTCAAACAATGTTTGTTTTCTAAATTCTTTTTTACTAACGTTTACCGATTTTTAAATCTCAGATTTATTCATAGCACATTTTTAATCGATATTGAAGTCTTGCAAATATATTTCTTTTCATCACAACTAGTTGGAATAAGCGCTCGCTTCAGATTTGATCGGATTCTTATTCATCTCATTACGAATTACGTTTCGAATTGTTTTTGAAGAGCTTATGTCTGTCTACATACTAAAGTTTTTTACATTAAACTTTAATTTTTAATTTGCTGTTATTAGTTATTAATAATATATCTAAAGAAATGTAAGGTGTTGTTGTTTCAACTTTATTGGTAAATTCTGTGGTTGGTTATAAGTTGTTCAATTTATTCGTAAGTTTTGATCGGTCATTAAATTTTCAGGAAGTTTTAGTTTCGAAAATGTCAGGTGTTTTCAAGTGAAAATATGAAAGAAAAGTGTATGTCCCATTGAAAAGCTGAGAAACTCAGAATGGAAATATGTGAGTTAAACTACTTTCGCAATTCAAAACCTCAACAAAAACTGCAAATTCTTTGTAATAACAGCAAAATTTCCCATACACCCACTAATAACAATGGCTCTATTTTTACTCACATCATAATACCAAGACTTTAAAAACTATAGAATAACAATAGGCTTTTACCAAAGAACAGGAGGTTGTAAGTATCTAAAATGATGAACTTCATTATAGATGATCACGGCACCAAATGTATATATGTTATGGACATTCAATGTACGTTTCACACGTAGCCATATCATGGCTCTATGGTACACTTTGAGCAACGTCAATATCCTGGACCTTTTATAACATAAAAGCTTTTAAAAAATCCACAAACGCTAAAGTTATGTAAATAACTAATTAACAATTTTCCGATAACAACCGATTGCATAATATTTAACCCGATATTATTTTACCTAATAATTAAATATCATTGAAAAATCCATATAACGAGTAAAACAAGTAGGAACATAATTGATAAGAGAAAGGGAAAAAAATCATATCAAATCTAAAGGTGGCGTATATTCGATCACGTTTTTGGATTGTAATAAAAAAAAAAGCTGTATTTATGAGATATTAATACCGATCAAAAACACCTGTTTAGGAATTTAAGTAAAACAGAATTTAGAAAACAGACAGCTTTACTTTCAAATATTCTAGAATGTTTGTTAATAGACCTTATGAAGAAAACTTTGCGATTAGAAGAATTCCCATTTTCATGTATTTTAGAGATCTGATTTCTCAAATAGTCGATAAACTGCAGTTCATGGTTTACTTTTATACATGTTAACGTCGCGTTCCGTTAATTATATTAAACTGAGATATAACGGTGATATTGCATAAAATATATTTCAAACAAGAGAACAAAACTTTCACGCCTGGTGCTTTATTTTGGTCAGAGAGGAGAAGGGAGACGCAATCCTAGATATCAAGGAACCAAAATCTAGGTTCTATCAATTTTGTCGGCAGCTACTACTAATCTTCTTTGTAAATTTGGATGCCGGAATGTTAACGCAAAAATCATAGCCTGCATATAGATTTCGATCCTTGAACAGCCGAAAATTATTCAAATATGTAAGGAGCTTTCCGTCGACCTAAAAACAACTTCAAAGAAGTTCTTCTAAAATTAAACAAAAGCTGAAAATGAAACCCAAGAATTCTACCAAAAAACAATTTTACAGAACTCAATTGGAATTAAATTAAAGCTGAAAATTCAATCCGAGAATTCTGCTACACGGGTTGAAAACTTTTCAACGATATCACAGAAACTACTTAAATTTAAAGAAATTTGTTTTCGGTACACTCTCTCTTACATAAGTCCCGCAAATTTCGTGAATCTGCTTCTCTTTTGTCTTTCAGTGACTTGGGTACGAAGACTTGAATGTTCACGTGAACAGACAACGGAGAACGGATTAACATTCTGCGAATATTCAGTTCCAAGAATAAAAAAGAAGCTAGCTCATACGTTGTATCCATTATCGACTTTTTTTTATACCACGGTCACTATTGCATTTTGTGTTTTCTCTCCCCATCCGACGAAAATCTATCACTTACATAGTTCAAGTCAACAAAACTGCATAAAACACTCCTCTTAAAAAACCTTGTTAATTTTAGTAACACTCATCTCTGATGTGCCCTCAGTATTACATGGATTATCAAAAAATAAATATTAGTTTAAGACATTAGCATTATTAGTATCAGGTAGAATTAAAATAATCATTTTGGTCTTCTTCTTCTTCTTCTTCTTCTTCTTCTTCTTCTTCTTCTTCTTCTTCTTCTTCTTCTTCTTCTAAACGCACTTTTATTCCTTACACTTATTTCTTTTCTTATAAGACTTGAATATATTCCCCCCTTTTGCCTTTTTCATCTTTCCTTCTTTTTTCTCTTCATCAGTATCACCATTACATTCCTTACATAAGAGATACATTTTTCCTCCTTCTTTGTTCCTTATTCTCTATCTCCTTTTCCCTTTTTGTTTCTTTATATCTTTTTCATTCTTTATTCATCCTTCGTCCTCTTCTACTTCTTTATACAGAGATCTCTTCAAGTAAAAGGTGGTTGGACTCAATTTGTTATAAAAACTTAAAGCCACAAATAGTTTCCTTGTTTGTGAGTTATATTACTGTTTGCTCTAATATGACTGTATCTCGTGTATTCTTTTTGGACTACAATGATGTATACTTCTTCGCTACTTAGATGTAATCTGCGTAACACTGTTTATAACTAGTTGTCTCTCGTACTTTTTGTCTGCTTTCAAAATATTCTGTGGAAAATTTTCTTTCACCATTTTCTTTCATTGTTACATTGCCCATTATCACAGTGTTTTTCATCCATTTATCTTTTGCTCGAAAGTTGGGAGCTGTTTATATGATTCTTTCCTTGCTGTACTGTGGTTATTTTCAAATTTCTGTATTTTTCTATTTGAATCGATTCATTGAAGTTGATGAGTGTACTTTCCTTTTTTATACTATATCATCTGACACATCTATGTCTACTGGGTACAAACTTGCGCACTATATTCCTGGTTTATCGTTACAAGTATTTTTCACCTCGCAACCCGATTATTTATACAAACATCACATTCATTCATTTTCTTTGGTTCGTAAAACTTAGGAACTTCATAAATATATATATATATATATATATATATATATATATATATATATATATATATATTATTATTATTATTATTATTATTATTATTATTATTATTATTATTATTATTATTATACTCCTCTAGAGTTTTTCACATCAGTATTAGCTGATGGTTTTTCACTGGAGTTTGAGTGACAACAAGTCTTCTCAAGTCTCCAGGACTCGTCTCAGTATTCTGGCCGTCCTCAGCAATGCTCTCGTTTGGATAGTCTATCCGTTCGCTGACTTCCAAGTCCTCCAGGCCCTTTAATAATCCTTTAGTTACTGTACCTAACGCATCAATCACAATTTGCACAATCGTTACTTTCATGTTCCACAGTTTTTTTCAATTCTCTAGCAAGGTCGAGGTACTTATCCTTCTTTTCACTTTCCTTCAGATTTATTCTGTTGTCCGCCAGGACAGTATTATTATTATTATTATTATTATTATTATTATTATTATTATTATTATTATTATTATTATTTTCTTTTTTTTTATTGCGCGTTTTCTTTATTTCATTTTTTTTTATTTCAGTTTCATAATTTCCTTATGCTCTTTCGTAAAGAAAATAATCCTTTAATTTTCACGTTTCTTCTTTGTCATTCCTGTAAAATAATTTTTCTTTTTATATTGATAACAGCGTATATTTGCGTGTAACTGGATTTATCTAAGTAGACGTAATTGATTTGCTTCGTCTTTTAAGTATAAATTAATTATTTCTTTCCTTTTTTTGTTTTATTTTGATATGAAGTTTAAATCAGAACGAGATTTACTATTTTCACTATTTTATTTGTTTCTCACCCAAAGCTTCTTTTCTTCAAGTTTTTTTAGAAAAAGAAAAAAAGTTGAAGAGATCATTTACTTGATCTTTGATTGAAATATATCAGAATATGTAAAACCGTAAAATAAGTTTACGATTTTTAAAAGTTAAATAAATTATATTTGTAATATAAAACAAAATCATTGAATATTTTCAACCTGAAGAATACACCGATACTAAAAAAAAAAAGACAAACAAATTCTGAGCATTCTTGTTATAAACTCGGGAACAATGATTTGTATAATTATGATATTATACTTTGACTTGGGAAAGTGTACTCTATACATAACTGTATTACCCTAAATAATCATTCCTTTTCTGTGTCTGTTTCTTTAAATAATTTCAATGCATAGATAAATGTTCACAGTTGGAACATTTGTTATAATGCACGCAGTTCATACGCATTTATAATATGTATTTACATATTTTTAGTTGAGGGTGAATAAAACATGATTTTTGATAAATGATTGATTTGAACTGCGAGAACTCATGGATAAATCCATGGTCTTTTCCAGATGAGTGTCAAGATTATAAAATCATTATTATTTATTAAAAGCGAACATATTATGAATAAATTACCCAAGTACAAGGCAGATATAAGATCACAATTTTTTTTAAAAATATTCAAATCATTCAAACATAGAATTTAAAAATGTCTTCAGAATATATATATATATATATATATATATATATATATGTCATCAAGTCACGCAACTAGAATGAATTACCCAGAACCTCCCTCTCTCCCTATTCGCCACAATCGTCCATCTCTCACGGAAGGTCTTCTAAACTGCATCCTGTGTCTTCGCTGATTTGTTATCGGTAAGCTATTGTTTGTCGGCCAAAACTGGAACGTCCATGAGTAGAAATCCATTAGAGAACGTCACTTATGAATTCTTTCTTACTTCTCCTATATATCTTGTTCTTCTTACTTATATGGTTTTAGTGAAGGAAGGGGCCGATAAGATTTTGTTTCATGGAATATTGCATCTAAGATATATTCAATACAACTAGTAGCATGATTGTGAAATTCACCTGTAGTTTTTTCTCCAGGTGTTTTTTCAGCGCTTACGTTGTGCATCTATACAGTAGTACTCGTACAACTACAACATAGAAGAAATCCCGTTTTATTTTATCGGATGGGTCCGACTTCTATATGATCGATTGTCTATAGATAGCAGTCCATGCATTCGCTGGGTGAACATTGACAACTTTCAGCAGATAAGAGGTTGTAACCAAAATTAAAACATATGTACGCATTTGTTTGGGTTCATATGGACGCCAATGCCACCTGCTGCCTGATCAAGACTATGCAGTAAGGATTCAACTTGAGCAGATGTATTAGCAAGAGGTGCTATGTCATCTGCATAGTTCTCATCTGTTGACATTTCTGCAGAGTATCATATGCACCTTACTTTTTAAAAATTTAAACCCATTTTCTTTTAGTATATCAATCGACGTTTGAAGTATGTAGTCTAGGCTGATTCTAAACAGATCGGATACTAATTTACACCCTTGTAGAACATTAGGAACAATGAAAAAGAAGTTCTTTTATCCATCCGGTGAGTGTACGTTGATGTTAGTGTTTCTATGAAGCATCATTATGCCAATGACAGTTACTTTGCGATGGTCATAAGCTAGAAATATCTACGATAGAATTCTTCATCTGGCTCTTTGGTTAGTATACATTCTGCTGCTGCTGCTACCACGTAGGCATTAAGGACATTTTCATATTCTTCACTCGGATAATGTGTTTCGGATATCTCCTGAAGTTTCAAACATTTATCATATATTTATTGCTAATATATCTATTGGTAAGTAATGAACTGTTGTACCTTGTGGTTTTGTCTCTACCTTATATCCCCGTAGACTCTGTCTTATCTTCGCTGTAACTGTCCTATGATCAGAAGATACTCGGTCAGAAGAGGAGTACGCCTGACAGTTTCGAACGTTATTCATCCGCTTCTAGTTAATGAGTTTATGCTTTTCGTTCCAAATTCTTAAAGCAAAGACAAATTTTGAAGACAATTCATACAATTTGTCGGGTTTCCTTGAAAATTTATAGTACAGCGCTGCATTATTTTATTTTTTTTTTATTTTGTGTTTTGTTTTTGCTTTTTTTTTTTTTTCTCCCTTCTGCTTAGTTTTTCAATTCTGATTAAAACGCTGGAAGCACTTTACTGTTTTTATTTTTTGTGAAATTTGGTCGCCTGACAACGCAGATTCTGTTTTTTTTCCCTTCTCCTTTTCCTTCGTAGCTTTTCATATTAGTTTACAGCTTATCAACGCTTCATCTACTTTTAGTTAATACGTTGTATAAAGTTCTCTGCTGAATTAACAGCATGTTTATGTGCATATGCTTGTGTGTGTATATGTGTGCGACGCATCTAACATTTATAACCAGTAAATTATCATTAAACTGCAGAAGTAACGAGCCTTACTCACAAGAAAGAGTAACCAAATTAAAATCGACAATAGAGACGGCTGTCTTCCTTAATAATTGTTTGGTTTAACTTCAATCAACCCAATATTAGAGTGTCGTATCCCCCAACAAGATATTCTGCCTATGTTGGCAGACGGTAATTATTGTTACCACAGAGAGAGAGAGAGAGAGAGAGAGAGAGAGAGAGAGAGAGAGAGAGAGAGAGAGAGTTCTATGCCCTAAGCTGGCTGCACTTTAGTCTGTGTTAAACTTGTCAATAAACCCTGGAACTGCCTGGACATGAATAAGGAATACTGCTTTAATTCTACTGGATATATGATTTTCCTGCTTCCGGGATTTTTCCATAGGGAAAGCATAAGCGCAAAAATCATGTAAAAAATGAAATGTTTACCTACAAGCATATATATATATATATATATATATATATATATATATATATATCAGAAAAGTGAGTGAATTATTGAATAAAACACCGATCAACATAATGATAATAAATTCTATTCATTTTACTTGATAGGAAATAGTCTTGAAAAACGGTGGTAAGGAAATATTTTCTTTTAAGGAAAGACAAAATTAGTTAGAGCGTCTATATTCTCCAATATCTAAAGCACGAGAATAGAAAGTCCCTGCATTCAATATAAAAGTTTTTGAGGTCTAGATCTTTTTCATATATTTCGGCTTTGTAAAAGATCTGTGTTTGAATTACACCGTGTTGGAGAAAACGTGTTTTTATATACTAATATATAAGCAGATTAAGCAAATCAATCATAAGCAAAAAATTTGTAATACGAGCATGAATAAAATTCAAATTATTTCTTTCAATTTAAAATTTTAAAATGAAGTTGAAATTAAACACCATCTTGAAGAAACTGAATGTTAGATTTTGTCACAAGAAATAATATCGAAAGTTTTGTGTAGATTTACAGAATTAATCTCCATATCTTCTGACGATTTACGTTTTTCATTGTTTATTTATAATTTTGAAGTAGGCTTGAAATTAGATAAAAATGTCGATGAACTATCGATTACTCTAACTGATTAAAAATGTATTAAACAATTTAGGCTGGAAAAGATATACATAATTTAGGGTTATAATACTACCAATTTTGCGCTGTAAGATAACGTCGTCTGTGAAATCTCAAAAAAACTTTACAAGGTGCCCGTAAGCGCTGATTGCTCAATATTTGAAAAAAATACAGATACAAAATTTACTGTTTCTTGAGTTTATTTTTGCACAAAAATTAGTAATTTTTTTTGTTAGGAAATCAATTAATTCTACTTATATATATATAT
Organism: Sepioteuthis lessoniana; assembly: GCA_963585895.1. Taxonomy (NCBI): domain Eukaryota; kingdom Metazoa; phylum Mollusca; class Cephalopoda; order Myopsida; family Loliginidae; genus Sepioteuthis; species Sepioteuthis lessoniana. Next base: position 68,868,534 of record OY757928.1, read on the forward strand.
ATATATATATATATATATATATATTGGACTAATCCATTGAAATGAAGTGCCAATAGTTCAATCAAAGCTGTGATTTATTTGTTTATCTATATTGCCCTTCTTTTTTTTTTTTTTTACTGAGGTGAAGGTCTTTTTAACATCAATCACTTTTTTGACTGAACTAGTTGTAAAAGAATGATACGTTCATATTCCCCAGATTCTCACCCAGAAACATTCCTAAAGTTTTTCCAAACAGATTTTTTTTTCTTTTATCGTCTGCCCTAAAAATCTTGAATATCCAGTCTGACTTCTTATTTTACTCTTAGCTTACCGAAGGAAATATGGATTGATGTCTTTCTGAAGAGCATCAACTCGAATTAAAACGGAGGCAGTTTCTTCAAGTATTTGAAATAGAATCGTTGATTTACATTCGTACTAACGTACCGTTACTCTATGTTATATATATATATATATATATATATATATATATATATATATATATATATATATATATATATATATATATATATATATATCCAACCTACCAAATAATCAAGGCCGATCCGAAGTCTCCCTGTTCAATTGCTACCGAACCTAGGTTTTAGAGAAAACTCTAGTCCTTTCCTTTTATTGCTCCCCTGGGGTTGAATACCAGTTTGAGTCATACTAAAGACTTACAAAAAGGTATTTGATACTCCTAGCTTAAAACTCTGCATTATATTGTAAAGATTAACGGCAAGGGGACTGATCTAGAGAAAGAAGTGGTGCCCTTCCCGTACATCTCACTGTAGTAGCTATTGAAAAGTAAACCTTCGGATAGCCTTTGACAATAGTCGGACAACTTTATATATATATATATATATATATATATATATATATATATATATATATATATATATATATATATTGCTCATTTTGGCAGTAAGTTAAACTTATCTAAGTTTGGTTAAAGAACATGGAATACTTCTCTTTTGTGCTGTCTTACATTTTCTTTAACTTACTTTGCATCAGGGTCCCATTGATAAAGAAATTATCATAGGTTTTGCTTCCAAGCGATTTAGATCCAAACGAAAGATAGCGCTCCTGTAAATTATTATTTAGGTATCAACAAACTAGATAAATCACCAGAGATTTATCAAAAAAGATGCATTCGTTTAGATTGACAATGTATTCATAATACTACGAAAATGCAGCAATAATAACGCAAAACTTAAACTACAAAATAGATCATTAAGAATTATAATATAAAGGAATATATTGACATAAGTTACATTCAAGTCTCACAGACCATTAACATCACTTTATTCAACAACACTTCTAACTAAACCATTTTCAAGGGAAACAAAAAAAAACAATGAAAAACAATAGGAAAAATTTCAAAAAAAAGGTGCCTTTTCCGCTAAAGTTAGAGATGCACTACAAATACACCAAATTATCCCGAAAGAAATGTCACAATAAATATGCAAAATAAATGGTAGAATATTCATCTTACGAATAAACAAACACGTCCAAACATCAATAAAACTACACCTAATATTTAACATAAACTTCCATGTGGGGATATCAATTAAATGGTAACTGCTTCAAAAATAACTCTATCTGTTTATCGTAAGTTCTAAAATTATTTCCGCAAAATAAACATCGGTTTAAAAGAAGTAACTAGGAACACTATACACACAAAATATCATTTAAAAAAATATATAAAAATACCCCAATACGATAAATATTAAAAACAGATAATATGCAAAATAGAAACACGATCAATTTGAAATTAAAAGCATCGTAAAAGTGACTCAGAAGAGCAAATCGAAATAATCATATTTCCAAAACAAGTTAATCCATTTCTACATAGAATAAAATAATAATATCTAAAAAAAAAGGAGATGCCGGACCGTATAACCTAAAGCAATATGTATCCCCACAAACACATACATACTTATGTAGGATATTGACTGAAAGAACTTCTGGACATGCCACATAAGTTGCGTGGATGGCATAAAAAGTCGAACTGTTTCTTAAAGTAAACAGACGCAGGTTGTTCGGAAATGCATCATAAGTTGTGTGGTTTGCATTACAGGGAGTGCACCTATATCCTAAAGTAAACTGAAAGCAAGTTGTTCTCCAGTAGAAATGCCACGTAAATTGGGTTAATGGCAGGTTAGAAAAAGCATGTCACCTTGCCACAAGTAAGTGGAAGGTGTGACCATGAGGATTTGTGTCGACGTCCGAAAATAATATCAACCAGTGAAGATTTCGACTTCAGCAGAACAAAGCAGAAAGCAAAGAGGTTTCATAGAATAACAGCACTGTAGCCCCCGTAAGTAGGCATCTTGGTCGTGTCCGACTACCTTTCACTCTACCCATACGAATATTTTAGGTAATAAAAAGAAGAAAAGACCTAAAATATACTTTAATATATCAGTGTTGTTTTCTTTTTCTACTTTACAACAATTACATTCAGGCAAAAATATATGAAGAATATGTTTCACTATATATATATATATATATATATAGTGAAACATATATATATATATATATATATATATATATATATATATATATCATGTCGTGCCACTTACACAAATTTCTCTGAGTCTCCCTCGCCATTCGTCCCTATCGTCCATTGCACTCGGCAGATCTTCTAGATTCATCCTGTCTGTACACAAATGTTAAAGATAAGGTCTAGCTCGTCGTCTAATTCCTGCACATCGTTTGAAGGGGTTCATAAGTGAACGTCACTTAAACTTTATTTCTCAAGCAGTGTCCTGCATGTCTTTTTCGTCTGATTTGAATGTTTGTTTGTTTTTTAGATCAGTGGTAGGTGGCCATATAACTGCACTTTGAGGGATTTTGCTACCGACATTTGTTTAATATCGCTTCTAACATTCTCGTACAATTGTCGTTGAGCTTTTTCTTTATATGCTTTGTCAGTGTCCATGCAGTGGATCCATATAGTAGTATGGATTCGACTGCAGCTTGGAAAAATTGTGTTTTATTTGATCGGGTATGTCTGATTTCCATACGACCGATAATCAATAGATAACTGAACATGCTTTCTCTTGTCTCTTTCCCTTGATGAGACGCTGCTTCCGGTGTAGGTGAGTTTTTCCACTAGATTCAAAGAACCACTCTTTGATTTTGATTAAATCACATGTACACTGTTTTGTCTTCATTGACATGTAATCCTATACCACCAGCTGCCTCTTCCAGACTATTTAGCTGTGACTTGGTTTGAACGGCCGTATTTGACAGAAGCGCTTCTCGCTTTTTCCAGTGTAAAGCCATTTTCTTTCATTTAATCTATTCTTGATATATTATGAGCAAGGGGCTAATGTATCCCTTGCAGAACACCAGTGACAATGTGAAATAAGTTTGAGTCTCGATCCAGTGAGGGAACTTTTACTTTCATGTTTTTATAGAGCATATTTATGGCAACCACAGTTTTAGGGGGAAGCCATAGGCTCCATCTTTCCTCAAACTACTCCTACTCATCTTTGAGAGTGGCGTCTACTGATGTAGACGCCACAGTCATCGAAAGAATACCATGGCTCTCACCGAAATATATATATATATATATAGTGCATGAAAAATGCATTTCTTTAAATAAAAGAAAACCGCATAAACTGAACTAAACATTAGAACATTAAATAATCTAAATATCTAATTTAAAAAAAAGCAAATAGAAAAAAACCGTAGAATAACCTATTCTTCATCAACACGAGTAAGATTTAAATAAACTTCAAAACACACACAAAGTAAAATAATAGTCATTTATAAAAAGAGGAAAAAAAACAGGAAATAATTATCATCATCATCAGGATCATGTCACGCCATTAGCTCGGATATCCCTGACCCTTTCCTGCTACCGTTCTCTGACGTCCAACGCTTCCGGTAGGTCTTCAAGATTACATCTTGTATCCATATTTACCAACCCCTCTGCTCGAGCAGGAAATGACACCAGGTCAATTTTTTAAGCGGAGTTTAACAGGTTTGAATAAGGAGTTTTCATTCTCCTCGACTAGTTGCCTCACCAAGGCTGAAGAACTCAGTCCGTCTTGTGTGCATTGACATGGATGCCTATGCCTGCAGCTTCTCGTTCCAGACTATGTAACCTGGTTTCGGCTTGGGCGGGTGTATTTGCCAGAAGCACTATGTCATCGGCGTATTCGAACTCCGTAATTGTTTGGGCGGGGTACCTTCTGCTTCTTTCCTTTGTTAGCTTGAAAGCGTTTTCAGTAGATGTTTTAAGCACGTAGTCGAGACAAAGAATGAAGAGGCATGGGGCTAATGGGTCTCCTTGTAGCATACCTGCTAAAATGTCGAAGTAGTCTGTGTCTCCATCCGGGGAGTAGACTTTTACTTTAGTGTTTCTGTATAGTATCATTATGGCTGCGACGGTTTATTTGGGTAGGTCGTAGGCGAGTATTATATGCCCCATCTTTCCTCTGTGAATGGAGTCAAAGGCTTTGGTGAAGTCGGCAAATAATATTGTTGTCTCAAGGTTTTTTGCACCTACACCTTCAAGAATTCGATGAATATTCAAAATTTGTGACGTCGTGGATCTATTCCTCTGAAAGCCTTTTTGGTTATTCGTAGGTATATTCTCAATTTTGGGTTATATTCGGTTGCGGATTAGTGAATTGTAGATCTTGGCCGCTATGAATAGTTCTTGGCTAATCCGAGGTCAACCGTTTTAGGGAAGGGGATGATGCATCCTTTTGTCCACCAGTCTATTGTGTTTTATTATATACGGCATTACAGTGTCGGGGCAGTATGTCGTCTAATTGCCTGGTCTCCCATACTTCTGGGGGTATTTCATCAAGTCCTGCTGCTTTTCCATTTTTAATTATTCTTAGTACCGAGTCGAGTTCTTCTCGCGTAAATTGTCCTAGTTTGATATCTAATGCTTTACGTATAATTCTCGTGAGTGATTCATGTGTAACTTTCGGAGTGTTTCTCGAAGTGCTGTTTCCATAGTTGTATTTGTTCTTGTTGGTTGGTAGCTTTCAGTTTTTTGCAGTGCCCTTCCCTCTGCTCTTTTCATTTATCGTTTGCCATGCTATCCTTGATTGTCTATCTTCAATTGAGTCTCTAATATTGTCGATCTGAATTTGTAAATAATTACATAAATAATTATACTTAAACAATAAAACTTCATAAATCAGTCTCCCGTGTATGAAATATATCAGAAACACACACATATATATATATATATATATATGGTAAGTGAAATTTTATGTCAGGTTAAACATAAGAGTGATTGGCTACCTTCACTTGGCAGGCCTCTATAATCATATGAATTCAAAAAAATGTCAACCTCGAAAAGGTGACTAAACTTTTAAGTAAGATTTTGGCATTGACCAGCATGCCGTCGTGTATTTATTTTATGCATTTTATTTTATTCATGTTTGTTTTTGTTGTTATTATTATTATTACTCATTAGAGTTTTTCATATCAGCGTAAACTGATGGTCTTTTCACTGGAGATTGAGTGACAGCAGGTCTCCTCAAGTCTCCAGAACTCTTCTCAGTATTCCGGCCGTTTTCAATAATACTGCTGTTTGAATGGTCTCCACTCGGTCGCCAACATCCAAATCTTCCAGGCCGTTTAATAATCCTTTAGTTAACGTACCAAAACACCAATCACAATTGCTATTATTATTATTATTTTTCGTGGTAGGGGTTATAAGTAGTAGTATATTTCCAAATGGAATCACAATTGTCAGCAAAAGTAAGTAAAAGTTTGGTCGGAATGGCGTCGAGATTTTTACACGAGCGGGTACAAGTATATTTAAAAATTAAACCAAAAGGGAAAAGTTCAAACATAGTCAGTGAAATTTTAAGTCAAAGAGAGGAGAAGAAGAGCCCTGAAAAGGAAACGACAAAGTAATTAGCAAGACCTTTACTGAATCATAACTGAAAGAATGTACTGCGGGTAGAGGAACAAAAAAGGAATGGACCAAACAGGTGGGAAAAAGGAGCAAAAGGAAAAAAAAATACTCGTAAACCATGGGAAGCAGCATGATGGACGTGAAGCACACCAGATTAACCTAATGACGGGTTAACGGCGGCCTTCACGAGATGCTGAGAAGATGAATACCTCAAACCAACGGCCAGGATGAAATAGTTCAGTCAGGAAACTACTGTTACTCCTAATTAAGGGTGGTGTCTATTGATGAAGTTAAAATACGGCCATCAAAAGATTACCATAATTCTCACTTAAACCACATGAACAAACAGCATTTGAACTTCACACGGTTAAAAAATAAGCACGTTCTGCTGAGGTTGGAGCTGTGCCCCCAGAATAATCAGCCAAAAAAACAAAAACAAAAAGTACTTAAATTTAGAACAGAATACAAATTGTGGCATGTAATGTTTTAACTTTAAATAGCCTAGGCCAACAACCGGAGCTGACAGCGTCAGCAGTAGAGCAAAACAAAGACATAGTATGCGAAAACAAAAACCAACATATATACCTTCACCGAGAAGTAGAAATAAAACACCATTATATTGGCAATAAATAGATGTTGATCTCAGCATCTGCATGAAAAAACTTCGTCAAAGCAGTCATGAAGTGCGAAAGAAAGCTTTTTCAGCCCTCGTGCCTTAAAATCATTTAACAGCATCGAAAAATACAACGAAGGATGATCGCTGCCTCGTTCAAGGACAATCCCGGCATAACGCTTTTCTCCTGCTATAGACCAATGAACGCTAGTGATGAAACACACCTTCGTTAATGAGTTATCCTCCCTTATTAGAAGCGCCTCTAAGCACAACACTCTCAACATCAGAGGTGACAAGAATGCCCAAATAGGTAAAAACAAACAACGAATTCAACTTACACAACTCCTCAAACAGAAATAAGGGACACCTTGTGTATTTCATTTTAGAAAATAGAACATGTCTTCATGCTAAAAGAAATTAAAAGCGCTATGTATTGTAAGATATACTTCTCTTTTGATGGAGTATATTTCGATCACCGCAGGAATACGTTGCATTCAACTAAAACCGCACACTATGCCTGAACCATGCTTAACAATAGAGATATTTGAGATAAATATACGATAATACTAAGAAACACATTAAATTTGATATCAGAAACACTTTCTCAGAATGATGAATATGAGAACTTAGTTCACGCCCACATAGAAACAGCAGTAGTGTGCATACCAAGGAAACACCAAACTAAGAGGAAAACATAGCGTTCTCTGGGAGACTTCGCAGTTAGCAAACATTCCTGCAATAAAATGCACCCAACTAATGCCAATGCTCAGAAATTTAAGAAGGCTTAGAGTGAACTAAATAATGCATACCTATAAGGACAAATAATACATCCTAGACCAAATCAATAAGGTTCAACACTCAGTTGAAGATAGATAATCTCGGATAGCGTAGCCGACAATAAATGAAGTGAGTAAAATAAAAAGCACCACAAGAACGAAATTAAAAATTGCCAGCTAAGAAGAACGAATAATCTTGTTGAAAAAACCTGCCAGAAATCCCCTAAAGTTACAGATGAACCTCTCCCTAAAATTATTAATAATACAGTTGACATGAAACTAGGACCTTTTACGATATAATAACTCGACGGAGTACTAACAGAAGTGAAAGCCAGGATAGCTCCAGGTCATGAAATACTACCGGAATTATGGAAAACAGGGGAATTCGACAAAGTAGTTCTCCGATACTGCAACGCCGTAAATAACCAGAACACATCAGACAGATAGATAAAATACTGCATCCACCTTTTTCTCAAGAATTGTAAAGTCGAGTTGGCTAAGCAGTAACGAGGTTTAACCTTGACTACATAGCGGCAAAGATGTACTAAGAAACAAAATGGCTTGGGAAGAAAAATGATCCGCAACATGAATTCTGACCCTCCGTCGAAATTTAGATGGTGATGGTTCAAAAAACCCTGAGGCTATACTCCTATTTGTAAATTTTTTCCAAAGCATTTGACTCTATACATGGAGCGAAGATGGAACAAATACTTATAGTCTACGGTCTACCTATAAAAACCGTTACAGCCACAATGATGCTTTGTAAATACACGAAATTAAAAGTACGCTCGTCTGATGGAGACATATGCTTGTTTGACATTGTCACGGGTGTCCTGACAGGAAACTCATTTGCGTCATATCTGTTCATAATCTGCCTAGTCTAGAAAAGGCAAGAATCAAACGATACCCCACACAAACTATTACGGACGTTGACAACGCTGACGACATAGCGGTTTTGGCAAATACGCCAATTCAATACATATATATATATATATATATATATGTGTGTGTGTGTGTGTGTATGTTTAATTGTATGTGCGCACGATTGGGTACGTGTTTATATGTGTGCGTGCATACTGGAGAAAATGGGAACATATCTGATAATATTGGGTTTAATTTAAATCATTCTTATTTTAGTTTTGACCACATTTTTAGTAAGTATTCTTTTATGTTTATTAGCAATTCTTATGTATATATATATATATATATATATATATATATATATATATATGTATGTATGTATATATATATTAGAGCATGCTGATGGCCTTACAGGAGTTTTCCTAAAAAGTTTGCATTTATTTCCAATCGGCATGGTTGAATCCCAGGGAAGCTTAAAACATTTATCCTTGTAAAAGTACTGAAACGTAAATTCTCAAAATTCTTGGGTGTTCCTTGTTGCTGATACAATTCCACCCTTATGAATGTTATTTGGAGAGAAGCTAGTGAATAATAAATTTATTTTTATTTGATGTTGGGAAACGTTTTACTTTGGATTTGTGCACAAACAACCGACATGATTTGATGGGAAATATATGCCATAATGTTTTCCGCGTTTTCATTTACGGATCTCATTTCCGTAACATCATACTTATCCTCATCATCTTTTTTTTTTTTTTAATCAACCGGGGCTTAACAAAAAATGAAACAAGAGAACCGATGTCTAAACATGTGAAAAGATTTTGGTCTCAAAACAAAGTGTATACAACAGATTTTTACTAAAATTTTCGACTAGTAAATGTTTGAATTAGCATTGCATCTATAATTAATTTATGTCTTAATGTTCTCAAATTTTCTATTTCATTGCGATAAATTAATTGAAAGAGAAACGTAATAATTACTATTTTTACAGTGGCACCTGTTCGTTTAACAATACTTGTTAGATGTATTTTATCCGATTACATTATTTGAATGATTTAATTTCTTCTTGTTTAATAACTATTTTCTCGTTGATCATGAGTTATTTCTTTATGTATACTGGTACAAATGATGACTGCCGAAGATTTAATCGCCACAAAAGTGAAAATGTCATCACCTTTTGTTTGTATTTTATTTCCCTACGACTTTCATCAAGATGCTCAAGAAAAATTTTTGTAAAGATAACTTTGTTGACAATATATCTTGAATAGCTAACTCATACACAAGCATACGGGCATAAATATATATATATATATATATATATATGTGTGTGTGTGTGTGTGTGTGTGTGTGTGTGTGTGTGTGTGTGTGTGTGTGTGTGTGTGTGTGTGTGTGTGCGCACATACGCACACATTCACACGCACACACACATCATCATGACGTGCCGACTTTGCAGATTTATTCGCGGCTCTCTTACAATTTATCTCTATCAGCCATCGCACTTTTAAAACCTTCAACTCAAAAATCTACAGATAAACAAATAAACAAAGCAGAAGAAAAATTGATTAAAATTCTGAAAAAATATATTATTTGGATCCATGAAGAAACTTAATCCCCTTGTCTTGAAATAAAGTTGGCTGTCACAAACAACTATGTAAATACGTTAAAGCAGCCAGTCGATCCCTTCATGAAACTGAACTCCCTGAAGTGAAATAGAATTGAACGGTCGAAAACATATAGAAAAACAAACAAACCAGACAGTCACGGCTAATTCTAATTGCACCACTCCAAAACCTCACAAAGGCACATTAATGACTTCACCAAACAGTGATAGATTGATGTATAGAAATGCTAATTAGAAAGCATGAATCAGAAAATCTTTTTCATTCAGCTAATGGATATATAACACCAACAATACATTTTGCATCTCATTCCTTTTAACATACCAACTTTCTAAAAATAAAACTTCTAAAAAACTTTTTCCACAAAAAACCTTTTTCTCATGATGACCTAACGTCGAAACTAGTCGAGAACAATAAATAATAAGTGACATAAATAAATCTACCAATTTGTCTTATCACTTTTGTTCATACGTTTACACACACACACACACACACACACACACACACACACACACACACGCGTGCACATACACAGACACACGCACGCACAAACACACACACACACACACACACACACACATATATATATATATATATATATATATATATATATATATATATATATATATATACTATGTCATAAAATTAGAATAAAAATGAAAATAAAATGACATGTAAAAACTAAATAAATATTAAATGTGAAACTGACACGGTTTTCCTGTAATAGAAATATATTTTATGTCATTTCAGAATGGGGTAGCACAATGACTTCCGTATTTATTTCATTTCGCTGACGTTTATCAAACGTGAGTAGAAGGAAATCTTGTGAGACTTATATATAATTTATTAATATATATATATATATATATATATATATATATATATATATATATATATGGTCGTATTTCTTCGTGTGTATGTGAATACATGATACGTCATAAAAGTATTGCGGTTGTGTCTATTTTTTACATTTAGTATTTTCTTGATGACAAGTGCACATAGGTCAATTTATAATCAAAACTGATAAGTTTATCGCACATTATTAAAAGATATAACAAAAATTAACGGAACGAAAAATAGTTCCACACAATCTTCAGGAAATTCTAGAAGTGTTATTGAGAAATAAAGTATACTAATTGCATAATCTTTTTTAAATTGAGATGGGAGCATAAAAAAAGCAAGAAAGTTCTAATATTAAACCAGATTTTGTTTTCAAATAAAAAGCTATAAATAGATAAATCTATGAATAAAATTTATCTTTGACACCTTTTATCAAAAATGATTTAAATGAGAAAAATTCAACAAATATCTTTAAAACTTAGCTTTGGATTATTCGAGTGTCAACAACGTTGACTTTATGAACATAAAACTAAAGAAACGATTCAGCGAGACATTAATTCTGAGTTCTGTTGTGTTTCTTACGGCACTGTTGTAGCAGCAAATACATATAAACAATAGAAATTCAAAGTATTCAATATTTTTACTAGATTTTAAACAGAATTTGACTTTTTCTTAATCATTTTAACTGAATCAAAGTTTCTACATAATTGACGGATTTTCTAATTTAGTGACGGCAAGTCAAACTATCTTTACCTGTTTGATTCCAAGAGATTAGGGAATTGTGTTCATTGTATATATATATATATATATATATATATATGTGTGTGTGTGTGTGTGTGTGTGTGTGTGTGTGCGTGTGTGTGTGTGTGTGTGTATCAGCTTGTTTTTTTTTTCTTAAGATTTTTGGCACATATATGATATAAAGTATTTTTATCTTAATAATTTGCTCCCAGTTGTTTAGTTCAAGTATTCCTTTCTAATACTAATAATTATAAAGTTTCAAGTTAATATATCTATCCAATAATAGTCATTTGTTTGGAGTCAGTTGTATGGTTTCCAGAAAATACTTCAGATAATACTTCTAAGTAAACCACTTTATCTTCAATTACGTTTCTAGATACATCTAATTTACTATCGTATCGAGTTTAGAGTCATACCCAGAGCACCTCTTGTGGGGAGCATTCTACAGGAACCATAAACGATGTTTTTAACAGTCTGCTTAAAGGACAAAATGATTTTTCATAATACAGATTCGAATCAGTTTTATATTCAATTTTTTCCATGAATCATTTTCATATATTACTAAGAAGTCTTTAGAGTGTAGTATCTACACTAATAACTATTTGTAGCGACATGAGCATTTTATTTCCGTTTTATATTACCTACACATCATCATCATCATATCGCGCTGGTAGCACGGATATCCCTGACCCTCTCTCGCCACTCCTCTCTATCGTTCATCGCCCTAGGTAGGTCTTCAGGACAACAGCCTGTATTCTCACATAGCTGCTGAATGTATGTTCGAGCTGGTCGTCCTGCTTTTGCGCGGCCATGTGTGGGGATCCATAAGAGTAGGACACTGCTGGAGAAGCAGAGATGAACCTACACATGCAGTGTCCCATTTTTAGTTCGTTGGCTTATTTGGATTATTTCATAGGTCAATTTCAATTGTTCAATATTTTTCTGGGGATTCGTTTATTCTCATGTCATCTTGTGACTGAATATGGAGAATAAAAGGACAAACATCAGAAACGATCACATTCTTTCTTATCGGAAATGTGATGATGGCAAACCCTATGCGCTTTTAAGAAATTTTTTTTACTTTGCCTCTTATCTCCGAATCAAGAGATTCGGGCTTTCGTATTGGAAGATGCAAGAATTCTTTGTCGAAATATTCGGAAGCCAAACGATTTACCTTGATAATGTGTCCTTTATCAACGGTGTCTGCCTATTTTACTTCTTGGGAAACTTAATCCAGTGAATTCCAATTTGTATAGATTTGTTTCTCTCTGCTATAAGGTTTCAGCTCATTTCTACTGCCCCTTTGCTGAAAAGTTTGAAACAATCAATCTTTACTTCTTCCTGTGCCATTCAATATTGAAGGCATTGTGTTGCTTTCAAATGAAAAAGACAAGGTCCTCGAATTTAATCAACTGTTTTCCATATACGTACACCTGCTCTCTGAATTTAAATGCTGGAACTGACACCAGCTTTACTTCGAATTAAATATGGGAATAAAAATAATCATGATTATGTAAAAAATATGTAAAGTTAACGACAAACTATAAGATTAAATGTAAATACTTGCATGCAAATTTATGTGAAATAAGTGTATAATTGCCAGAGTAATACACATTTCAAGAGCAGATTCAAATAGTAAATAAATGCTATGAATATGACTATTAGTTTTATGAGTTTATAATATTGACTGATTGATCTTAAAGTCATATCAATACATCAAGGTTGATTAGAAGCCTAGAAATTAAAGAATCGGCTTCATTGCACATTGGAATATACATTTTTTATGAAGAGGTTACTTCAAAGTTTGATTTTCTTTTTGAACACGCTCCTGAAATACAAATATCTTAAAAAATATCTCTTTGACCCATATAAATATAACCCAAAGAGACCACAGTCTCCATAATTAGACACTCATGATCGGATACAGCCCAGTTTCATGACTCTTTTAAGGAGTACATCTTAAATCTTTGCAAAAATAAACAGTCAAGGTATTCTTATATATATATATATATATATATATATATATATATATATATATATATATATATAGTCCATTGGCTTACGGATACACTTTCATAGAATGTGACTGAATGAAAGACCATTTTTAACATAGTCTTCCTTGCAGCCCTGGCATGTCTTTCATCGGTGATTCCTTACTTGGATACTATTGGGAAAATCATAAACAGCAGAATTGAGGTTATCACGTTAACTTTTCTACCAACAAGAACTTTTCCGCCCACCATTATATATATATATATATATATATATATATATATATATATATATATATATATATGTGTGTGTGTGTGTGTGTGTGTGTGTGTGTGTATGCATGCATCTATCTATATACTCTATGTGTGTACGTAAAATTGAATATATATATAGAGAGAGAGAGGATAGATAGATAGATAGATAGATAGATAGCGAGTGGGAGAGAGAGAGGAGAGATAGATAGATTGATAGAGAGAGAGAGAGAAAGAGAGAGAGAGAGAGAGAAAGAGGGGCTTCTCTGTGAAGGGTCTTCAGTTAAACTCCATTCAAAATTTATTAGGACAAACAGATTTGCAGGAATAACAGAAGAAAATCATTTCCTGAAGTGTTATAATTTTTATTTTTATCTTTTTTCCAAATCTCCTTCTAACAACATCAAGAAGATAATTTTGATCAAACCTGGGAAATAAACTTATGTTATTTATTCGGTTCTCTAAACCATCTCCCTCTACGTATTTAGTACTTACATACTTATCAGGAAACATTATTTTTACGAATTACTCGATTCTTTTTCTTTCTTTTATCGGATGAAATCATCATTGTGATGTGTCCATTCTTTTCTTTTTTTATGTCCCAGTGAAGGGATATATTATTATTATTATTATTATTATTATTATTATTATTATTATTTACTCATTCAGAGTCTTTCACATCAGCGTTAGCAGATGGTCTTTCAGTGGAGTTTGAGTGACACCAAATCTCCTCAAGTCTCCAGGACTCTTCTCAGTATTGTGTCAGACATTAGGTTATCCGGCCGAACGTCAAAACTCTATAGGAGTTTATGTGTGTTATTATCTAGGGCAGGTGCCGAGGTGCATGTACCATTTGTTCGTATGGTCGAATTTAAATTTCTTACACATCTCCAAGTGGATATCCTTGCCCACCCAGTCATGACTAATCGTATGCTCCTTCCGTGCTAATTTGCTGCATTGCTTATTATATTATTGATAGTTTCATCTGTTACCGCAGAGCCTACATTTGCTATTTTGTTGTGTCTTATCTATTCTCGTTTTGATATGATTAGTTTTTTCTGACGTGGTTTTATGCAGCTATTAGGATAGATTCTGTTTCTCTCTTAAAGTTTACTTTTCTTAAACACATCCAGGTTTTCTGGTGTGGGATGTTGTTTATTAGTCGTTTAAAATGCCCATAATTTTTTCCTATTTCTGTGTCCCAGTTATTGTTATTCATTTGTCCTTCGCTTTGCCAGTATTGTTTCTAATGGCTGTCAATTGTCCCCCTTCGTGTTTTCCTATGTAGTCTTTGAGTCGTATCGATGCGTCAACGATGTCTTCGATCCTAGCACGTCCTCTCCCTCCTTCTTTTCTTGATACATATAGTCTGTCAACATCATCTCAGGGATGTAAGGCCTAATGTATGGTCATTAGTTTTCTTGTTATTTTGTCCATTTGTTAAAGTTCATCTCTGGTCCACTTAAGAAAGGATCCCGAATATCTAACGAGGAACAGCCCAGATATTTATTATTCCTTTGATAAGTTTTCTGCTAGAGAATTTTGTCTCGAGTAGTTTTCTAGTTCTCTTGAGATGTTCTTTTTGAATTTTGTTTTTCATTTCCACCTTTTTGATGGTGTCAGCCTCCAAGATGCCCAAGTATTTGTAGATTTCGTTTTCCCGAGCGTTCTAAACTTGTGTTGATTTAGCAGGTCCATTCTGCCAGTTATATTTCGGTTGCTACTTTTCATTACAAGCATGTCACATTTTTCTATGCCAAATTTTATTCCAATGTCCTGGCTGTATATTCTAACAGCGTGTATTTGAGTTTCCAGTTCTTTTAATTTTTTTGCAAATAGTTTGATGTCATCATTAGGTGATTGAACTTTTTTGCGATCTTCTAAGTTTGTAACAGTCTGCGCATTTCCTGAGTAAATGGTTCAGTGGCATCATGGCAATTATGAATAGTTACGGTGATTGTACATCTCCTTGAAAAATACCTTTTTGGATCTTTGCTTCAACTAAGATTATTTCTCCTGCTGTCAAGTCTACTCTGTAGGTTTTCATGGTTTTCTAGATGAAGTTTATGACTTCCTCTGATATTTTGTACATTTTGAGGCAGTTTATTATCTAGCTTTGCAGAACATTTCATATGCTTTTTTGAAGTCAATCCAGGCCATAGCTAGATTTTTCCGTCTGGGCAGGCTCTCATTTAGGATGTGTTGATCTATGTAAAGTTACTCTGCTATGCCTGTGGACCCTTTGCAGAATCCGTTCTGTTCCTCAGGGAAGAGTCTGTGTCTTGTTAGCAAGGAGTAAATCTCTTCCATTTTTGGTGCTGTTCATATTTTCCACATCATCGGTTGGCAAGTTAGGGGTATGTAAATGTTTAGGGTGTCCCCCTCATTTGGGTCCTTTTGGATCAATGTGGTCTTTCCTTTGGTCATCCAGTAAGTTACTTGTGATCCCTGTAAGCATTTGTTAATCTCTAGTGCTAGTCTGTCGTGAATATAGGTGAATTTCTTGAACCAGAAACCACGTATTCCATCTTGGCCTGGAGTTTTTCAGTTTAATATTTTTTTGGTGTCGTTTAGAGTAAATCGAGGTGTATTTCCGCTTTCAGGCCTTCTTTAGGTCCTTCTATTTCTCTTGTCGTATTGTTTATCCATTCAGCCTTTTCCTGATCTTTTTTCGTTATTATATTTTAGTCAAATTCGTTCGGTTTCTTTTGCATCTGATTGTTGGTATGTTTTTGTGTCACCTCCTCCCAGCTGTTGATAAAATTTTCTTTCGTTGTTTTGGAATGTCCTCTTTTGTCTATATTGTTTAACCCTTTGTCGATATATCTTTAATCTTCCTTCTTTCACTAACACTTTCTGGTTTATTTCTTCAAGTTGTACTGTTATTTTTTTCTCGTGTTGTCGTTTCCTTTTTGTTCCAACTTGCGATTTTTTTTTTACGCTAGCGTAAATTAATGGTCTTTCACTAAAGTCTAAGTTACAACAAATTTCCCCAAGTCTCTAGGATCCTTTTCAATATTCTAGTCGATCATGATATTGCTGTAATTCGGATGATCTTGGATAATCCTCTGGTTTCCAATTCTTTCAACCCCCTTATCAAGCCCTTGGGGATCGTTCAGAAAGAACAATTAGTTTCACCGTCCTGTTGCATAGCTTATTTTAGTTTTCTAGCTAGGTCTATGTATTTGTCTCTCTTTTCAGTTTCGTTTCAGTCTCAGTCTGTATCCTGACTGGATATTCTGAGGGTATTGGAGTTTCTAGTTCTTTGTCATTTTTGGCAAATAGTTTGATGTCTTCCATGTACATTAGGTGATTTATCTTTTTTCTGGGATTTAGTAACTTTGTCTCAAGCCGTGAATTTCCTGAATATGTGGTTGAGTGGCATCATGACAATTTTAAATAGTAATGGTGATAGTGCATCTCATTGGAATATTACTCTTTGGATCTTTGCTTCAGTTGAGCTTTACACTCCATTCTACTGTCCAGGTTTTCTTGGTTTTCTCGATAAATTTATGACTCCATCTGAAATTTAGAACACTTTTAGGCAGTTTAATATCCAGCTTTGTGGGATATTATTATTATTATTATTATTATTATTATTATTATTATTATTATTATTATCATTTGAAACTATACATATTATTTTAGTTTATAGAAGCACGTGACTAGAATTTTAAGAAAGGAAAACATTTACTTGAATTCCTGATACACCTTGCGGTTCAAAGATATTCATTTGTCTATTCGGATAAGTTTGCTTGTAATACGCTTTATTCATCAACCAGGTTGATATCAATGATGCTGTTAGTCTTCTACGTGTACGAAAATTTGACAAGCATATACGTTTATACAGAGAGAAACATATATCTTTTATATAGATATCCGTTGCTTATCTTAGATTATTCCCAAATTCCGAAAGTTTATTCGACTATTTACATTGATTTTAATTATACGTTACACTTACTCGCAAAATACTTACTCTTTCTTACCGTGTAATATTATTGACTTTAGCTAATACTAAATCTTCAGCTAGACATCATTTTATTAAAGAAAACATATGATTTATTATACATCTCTAAAGGTGTCATATAAAGTATGCCAGAAATTAGAACACATAAGGTTGACGTAGACAGCTATTGGAAAGTTATCTCCCATATAAAATCTGATCAGTGAAAAGAATATAGAAATTCTTCCAAGATGTTGCTGTATCACCACTAGGACTCAAATGAAAGGTTTGGAAAATAGCTAGAGAGGAATCTTACATCGATGCTTTTTGCTGTTCTGAGGAAACCCTGGAAGCAGTACCCTACAAAACCTTAATTATACAGCTATTGAAATTCTTTCTCGCAAACCATCCAAGAAAATCTAGCAAAACTTACAGGACAGTGTTAGTGAAGCATGTATGAACACATTAACACCGTTTTCCCATTAAATTGTACCATAATGATGGTTTGTCAGAAAAAAAAAATTATGTTGATAAGCTCTGCACATATCAACTGCTGTCTTGAAGTCTAAGTATAATAGCCAATAGAGACGGATGTTGGGATTGTTAAAATAATCTATCCTGCTTGGATACTTTGATGATGATAATGATGATGATGAAAAGTTAGCGTTCTTTTGTATTTAGATTAAATCATTAGTAACTCTGTATTTACTGTACCTGATACGGATATGTGTCAGAATAGCTACACTAAAGAATAGGTTTCCAGACATGTACTGAGAACCCCGATCTTAGAAACCATACAGAACCATTTAGTTGCTGTGTTTTTCGTCTTAGTCATATTTGTAATTTCTGTTATTAACGTGATTCATCTTACTCGATTTGCGTAACTTTATAGCCAGCCGTTATTAATTAATCATGGCTAAGTCTGCCACACGTGTTTCAGGTTGCGTATACAAATTACTGTTTCAAATTTGTCAATAATCTAAATGCTGATCAGTCTCACTGCTGACATCTTCTGTAATCTAAGGTGAAAATTGTTTTCCATTAGATTGGACCATAAGCCATATATAGATTATTTACTAAACTTAGCTTAGTTTCAGAAGAAGCTAAATTATATAAAAGAACTCTTAAGGATTGTGCATAATACACAAAAGTGAGGATACGTGAGACGAATATTATATACCAAATTCACTTTAGTTTTTAATTAGCATGTATATCAACGTGAACAAACTTCGAAACAAAAGAAGTGGATTAGTTTACGTAATGAAAAAAAATGGAAATAAATTATTTGTATATTTCTGGTTATTTTTCTTAACTTATTTTTCAGATTTTTATTTATTATATTTTATTAATTTAATTCTTCCCTCGCTCGAATGTTTTTTGTATTAGATTAAAACTAGCCGTAATACCAAAGCGAAATAGAATTTGATAGTTGAAAGTTAATAATTGTCTTCAGCGTATCCTGGTGTTGAGGTTTAGAATACACAAAGTTGATTCTCTGCGGAGAGTTAATTCTTTCTGAAAATTGGCCCCTTAGAATGACATTAAACTGCATCTGATGGAGAAGATCCACTTCTAGAAAACCTGGTATTGTTATGTACACCTACACAGCCATTAGTTCCAGATCAACACTGACACGTAAAAGTAGTATATGTTAAGGTCCCATGTACAGGTTAAATAGATTTAGTAGAGAATCATTCAGTAGGACCCTATGAAAAAATAAAAGAAAAACTAGATAAATAAAACTTTTAAGAAACTACAGAAAAATATAAATGGGAATATACAAGAACGCAATTCCAAAACTCTACTCTCATAATAATCCTTGGTGGATTGTGACTTTGTAAAAACAAAATCGTCAGATTCCCTTCACGATTATTTGATGAAAATCGAGTGATTTTCGTTCTAAGGTATCTTGACGTTGGGCTTTATAGATATAAGTTGGTAGTGTTTTCGTGTATGGAAAAAAACAAAACAAAGACTACTTAAAAACATATATTTCTTTTTTGTTTGTTTGTTTCAAAGCACGTGATAATGGCAATAGATCGTGTACTTAACGTTTCCTATTTTGTATACTGTTAGATTTAGAGATAAGCAAAATATTTTGAGATGTACAAGTTGATAGTTTTCGAATATACTTGACCTTTTACCTTCGGGTCAACGGCACAATAACTTAAAACACGTGTCATGTAGGTTTCATCCACAACGTGACTGCCCGTTACCTTTTCATAATAAAATAAAGTGTTCATAGTTTTTTTTATCTATTTTTTCTCCTCTTATGTTACGTTTGTTCAATATTTAAGGTCTTTATAGAAAACCTTAATTCTCTCTTTTCCTTTCAAGTCGTATAGTAATAAAATAGATGATGACTGCAACGTGACTCATGGAAAATTTCTCACATTAGAAGGATGATTCGAATCGGAATATCTTCTGGATGGATGGGTTTTGTCGATACCGAGTATAATGGGTTAGTTGTTTACGGTTGTTACAAAAGTTTTCTGACAAGAACTTGGCGTGATACTTACGCTTCGTTTAGGGGTGAGGAAATGTCCTTAGTCGCCTACTGATTTTATGATCATCATCTAGTATTATCACAATTGTCATCATTTCAAGCTCATAGTTGGGTTAAAGACGCATTACTGATGACTGACAATCTTCCACCACGGACGTTAAGACTGTTTATTGGGACATACTTCGGTCGACCGAGTTGGTCGGTACACGGATCTGGTTGGGTGTGTCCTGGTTCCGGTGGCTGTCGGTCCAATCAATCCAAGACGGGCTTTCTCAAGCCTAAGTGGGGCTGTCCCCCTGGGCTCTAACCCTCGTGGAAGGGCAAGGTTTATCACCTGGTGCCTGAGTAAGTCCTTTTTATGGGAATGTCAACGGGGCCTGAGTTATTTTTGGAACCACCGAGGGTGTATGGGCTACAGTCCTTGTGCCACACTCGTCCCGTCAGTGGGATGAACGACAAATACTGACAATCACCTACCATCCTATATCAGTCGTTAGATGGACACTCTTGGTGAAAGACATAAATGTTCATTGTCTATTGTTGTTTTCTCTTCCCTTTTTGTCGGCCTCTTTGTCTTTGTTTGCTGCACAGTGCCTTGCAGGATTTTTTGCCAAGGTTTTGACAATTATTTTAGATGTTTGCCTTCATCATTTTGTGTGTATCTTGGGCAAGAAAATTTGGCGGAACCCAACCCTTTCCCAGCAATATCATTGCCAAGGTCTTCCAATTTGATTCATTCAGGTTGAAATCGTAGTTCTTAGAAGGCATCAGCCCTATTAAATGTCAGTCTTAAGGAAATCATTTGCCCAGTTTTGCCGTATGAAATTTACGAATAATGATTGCACAGAAAGTCACGAATTGTTTGCACTTCTCCGATTAATGTTTTTTTTGTGTGTGTTTTCTTCAAAGGACTGTTTTGCATTAGTCGGTGTCGGATTGCGACCATTATTTATTCATATCAATATAAAAGTAATGATATGCTTATCCCAGTATGAAATTAGCGGAGATTAGAATATGGCAATTGCATACTTTTCAGAAAGATAATATCACCACAAGGTTTTTTTTTAAAGTATGACATCAAACTTCCTCCGTTTATCCAACTTTATTTCCTCTAGGCCTGGAGTTCTAGGGAGTTTAGAGTCACAGCTTCATTGTAATTACTCTGAGGTCTTTTTGTTGCAGACTATTAGGGCCAGTTTGGTTCCCATCTATTCTCAGATATAACTGTCCGAAATGTATTTGTTTTTGATACGACTTCGTGAAACCGTAAAACTGTGTAATTTTTTTTATCTTGAATTAGAAGTTTTGATATCATATAACTGAGAGCATACATGTGATTATAGACCAAAATGTGCAATGTAAACAAACATTATGATTTCAATCAAACATTAAAAATGAATCAAATTTTAGGTTTGAATAACTCATTTGAAGTTGACGTTCCCTTAAACAAATAAAACAAGGCAAACCAAAAACCCCTCCGAGTATTATGGTCAATTATTGTTTTTGGAATTTCTAACAACTGTTTTCGTTCTCCTTTCTTTTCTTCCCGCCCGAAGTAAAATTGTTGATACTAGGAATTCTTATAAGGTTGGGCAACATTAATAGCTGTTGAGGTGACTCAGATTCGATAATTGTATGACACTTCAACATAATTTTTTGTGCCATGTTCTTTCGATTAGAAAATATTCAGTCCCCGCAATATCTATAGGTCAAGTGCCCGATTTTTAGCATTTTTATTTAATCCTTCTTTTACACTTGGATAATCATTTTCAGTTACTTGCCACTTGTTTTAGGTAGTTCAAGCAGTTCAGTTCTAGGTTGACATTTCGATTAGGCCACTCCTCCCCAATCATTTAAATAGGGTAAGAGTTACGTTTATTTTTCAACACGCGAAGTTCCCCAAGAAATAAAAACTGACGGAATTAATCTTAATTCGTTGAAAGCTTACTTTCAGCGTGTATCCATTCTAAATCTACACTATTTCATATCCGAAGAGTGTGGAGTGTTTGTTAAATAATTGAATTCTGAGCGCTTAAAACCAAAAAGTTTCGTTTCTGCAGTTTTCAAAAGACAAAAATAGGACGATGCATATAATACTTATGCATTCTTACTTTTTTTTATCTTCCTCTTTACTGTATTGTCGTAAGAAATTGTCAATTTGGCCTCTACTTTCTCTGATTTTTATCGTTTCATATTTTCTCTGATTTTTATTGTTTCATATTTGCTTCTAATCAAGAGTATCAATGGAAAATAATGTTAAACTAATAATACGATTAGCACAAGTGTCGGTTTTCTAACTTGCCACAATGTCTTTCTCATCCAACCACTCGTTGATGACATGTGAATGCTTATTATAAAAAGACTTAATGATAAAATTGTATCGTTGATTGAGTCTTTAATTATTTGTATATGTGGGAGAATCTCAACTAATCAATGTGACATTTGAAAAAATGTAGGAATAATGCACAAACGTTTTTGCTATTAATGAATACTATGAGTCATCAAAAATAAAATCTGTAATCATTTCTTCGGGTAGCCTCTCTGAAAGTTTGGCTAACTTGTAGGACTATGGTCTCAAAGGAAGCAAATTCGAACTCCAGGCACATTATCAAGTTCCCTTTTAGATTAGTCTTGGAGAAAATATGAAATCTCTTGCCCACCCCCACAGAAATTGGTCAAATATTATCACTGCTGCTCATATATAGTTATAGCTTTGGCATCAAATACACACGCAAGTTGATA
Source organism: Sepioteuthis lessoniana (assembly GCA_963585895.1). Taxonomy (NCBI): domain Eukaryota; kingdom Metazoa; phylum Mollusca; class Cephalopoda; order Myopsida; family Loliginidae; genus Sepioteuthis; species Sepioteuthis lessoniana. The sequence goes on from OY757928.1 coordinate 68,891,287, forward strand.
TGCCATTAGACCAAGAAGACAAACCAAACCAAAATTACTTCAGTATAATCTATATAAATACACCTGCGTTTGACAAAGAAAGAGCATCTTATATTTTTTCTAGTTGACTTTTTATCAGGTGTACTTACTGAGAATAGAGCTCATACTTTTATTATTAGGCATCTTTTTTTGAAAGCCCTGAAATAAAAACTACAACCAAATCAGCAAATTTATCAATTACATGATTACTGACGTTACTGATTGTAAGATTTTTTATCCCTTGCGTAAACAACACCTGCACGCACATGTAAAAGTAAGCATATACGCATTCAAACAAAAACTCAAAAATACACATCTGTTAGTTTGACAAATAATTCATCAAACCACTAAAAAGTTAACACTAATTGATCAATTGTAATGATTTGTAATCAAGCATAATTGAGTCAAAACGTCACAAATTAAATTCCATATGAAATTTACATAGAAAATTTTATTTAGTTTAATTCAAACAGTTTATACTATTACAAACCAGTCAATCATATACACAATCACATGACCCGGGCGAAATTGAGCAAAAGATTATCATAAAATCAAGATGGTAATTCCCCAACGATGTGACCGAGAAAAAGCTCGTTCAGGTTTTCATCTCGGATAGCCAAATCCATTTCCTACGATCCACGTACATAAGAAATGAATTAGGCTTCAAGGACCTTATATGAAGGATGTAGTTTTTTTAATTAACAAAAACTCAAAAAAGATACAATACGCCTACATACCCAGTCTTTCAATTACTAGGACTATTTTACTTATCTCGCATATATGTATAAGAATACGCGTATATAATGTTGTCTAAAACTTTTAAAATCATTCATATAAAATCATGCTACGTTCATACGCGTTTCAAAATTTTTCCAGCTGTTCTTTAAAATATCCTAATATCTATCTTGTTGCCCTGCGCCAAACAAATCTCATTAACTAAGAATCGTAAAATAATAATTTTGACAAATCTAACCAAAAGCAAAATTAAGATGAAACAAGTTAGAGTAATGGTTAAAATATTGCGAAATTAAATTCAGGCATGAACTTTGTTCATTTCCGATTTTGTCTAATATGAAGCAAACTATAAACAGAGAAGCACTATCAGCAGGGACCGCATCACCATGGTGTAATTTACTCCGCCAGAAATTTCGAAAGGCATGCTGTAATACCAATAAATTCCCACGGAAGCTCCAATTTTAGAGTTTTAGGTATCAGTCCGAGGACGATGTAGATTTAAAAAGAGTTAGATGAGTGCAGTAGTTACTATGAAGTTACGGCAGCTCGCGAAAAACTAACACGAAAAGTTTCCCAAAATATTCATTGAGATTCAAACCATGATTGGCAATGATCCTAGTTAATCAATTAGGTTTATAGCCAGGGACATGGGAGTGTCGGATTTTCTTGTCAGCCAGCTAGTGCATGAAAATATTCAGTACTTCTCATGCAAGATGCAAAAAGGCCAATTTTTATCACAGGTCATGATGGATAACAAGAAGGGCTGCGCTACAAAACTTTTGATCTGTCAATCATCCTCTCTAACCGTTTACTTTCTTCCTGGGTTAGACGTTGAACTCGGAGGACAATCGTTGGTTTGCTCTTTCCTCACTAGATGTACCGATAATGATAAAACCTAATATCCAACCCCACCTTTAGAGTTTGGGATGATCACTTGCGATTGTGACTTTTTATCTCGTTTGATGGTCCCCCATAGCCTCAGGCTAAACGTGGAGGCCGTCATCAAGTGCCTTGAGGATGTAGTATTTGCCAAGATCGAAAGGGTCGCGGTTGAAAGGCCATAAATCTTGCAACATGACTGTGCTCCATGCCACTCAAGCAAAAGAAGCCATTCTTGATTGACAAAAAATTATGTGAGAACATCTTCACTTTATAACTATCTACCGAATTTCCCTGGATCTAATCCTCTTTTGGGTAGTGGATGAGAGAGATTCCAACAAAACTCTTTCCAACACCAAAGACAAATGGAAATCAAGGTTAAGAGCAGCATTTACCAATTTAAACCAGAAGACAGTTAAAGAGGCTTGTTGAAAATTCCGAAATCTTATGGAGGCTGTGATCGAAGTTATTGGCGATTTCATTGAATGAATTTAATTTACAGTAGTCAAATTATCATCATGCAATTTTGGCGAATATATTTGTTAAAGTGAGGCCAGGTTTATTTTTATTTTTCTGAAATTTAGACGACAGTAGACCTATCGCACATTATATATATAGCATCATTAACGAAATTCAAATGATATCTTATGTGTACTGTTTATGATTTTCTTTATATGTTTTCGTTATAATTAATATCTTCTTCAGGTTTTATATTGATTTATGCAATAATTAGTTGGTGAGAATGATTCCTCCATTCATTGACTTCTTTTCAAATGAATATTGTCTTTGCCAACATTGTCATGGCCCAGCAATTTCTTAGGTCTATGCTAATAATTAAGGTATTCATATTACGAAAATACATCGCTGTTATAAATTTACTTCGACTTTTTTTCGTATCATGTGTATTTTAACTATATTATCTGTTTTGCTCTTTCTTGAAAGTAAATACTTATTACTGTCTCAATTGGATGTTTAAAAAAATACCCCAACATTCCTAGAATACTTGACCCATTTCAAAATTTTGAAACTTTGCGAAATGTGTCAATATCATCGCCTAGTTTGTTAAGGAAATCATTATGTAGATGAGCAGATAGTTAAGGAATTCCGAAATGGAGAATTCTTTATCTAGAATAGACTAATAACTTGGCGTTTTCAATACAATATTGCTACAAGCTAAGAACAACGTCTACGTAGTGAATTATTATTGAATCTTTACATGGCAAGAAAAAATTATTCCTTCCAACTCGAAGACAGACTTAAAAATAACACGATAAAAGCATTTCACAAAATCACTGTAATTACGATAATGTCTCAAAAATATATTGATACACAATCAGTGATTCTATGAAAATACATTTAGCGAATACATAGCAATAAGTGAATATTTATAGTACATTAATTGCTTTAATTGACTCATAGGTAAAAGGAACATCAAGGTAAAACATTTTAATCTTCGTTGATTAAAATTATCACAGAAGCTTAAATATAAGTTTTAATACCTTTAAAAGGACAGAACACCTTACAATTTGTTGCAAGTAAAAATGATTTATAAATCATTTGGAAAACTTTATTCGTTAGCCGGTTAAATAATCTGAAGTAAACCTTGAAAATCGTGTCTGCATGTTTTTTGAATATAGAAAGCTAGAATAAAACGTTTTCCTCGTGAGAAATCGGAATTCTACTCGTGGTTCAACTACTGACAAAGACGTATTAGAGAGGAGTTATAATACTGCAAGATATTTTAGTCATCCTTGTATTATTTTCAAATATTAACATTACCATAATTTTATATAGGTTGAAACAGCTAGAATTTAAAAAAAAATACATTACAAATATTTACCGACTGTAATGGTCAATTTCAAATTGATCAGTGAAAACTTCACGGACGATTTATATATTCATAGATTTTTATATATAACCTAAGTAACATCCGTACACTTATAAACGTTTTTTGTTTTCCAATTTGTAACCATCTTTACAACCTCATTGATAGTTGTAAAATTCCCGAATATTCTTGCTAAGATGAATTAGGCTGTAGAATACACCTACTGTGGACGCTAGTTAAAGTTGGGTCAAGGCCCATAATGCCAGTTGACAGGATCCTGATAGCTGAGCGGAACCAGGTGGTCACGTAGCCTTGAGCACTCCACTTCGGTCCTTACTAAGGTTGGCCGTGAGGTTGGAGAAGCTCAATCACATCAATCGGCTGGATATGTCAAAATATTTTCCTGGCCGTATTCTTCAAATTTCTTTTGTGGCAAATAAACACCCGAAACTTTTTATCTTATAGATCCTAGAAGGCGGGGACTGAGAGCCAAACACCTCAAAATATTGTTAATTAAAATTAGCTCTCTCAATTCATTAATATATATTAACTTGACAGAATGGACCTGGGAGCGATGGCAATGAAGGGGTACTCCGCATCCCCCCAAAATCCAGCATTTATGGAATCTGACCATCATATTGTTTCGTGTCATATCTTAGCCACTCGTTAGGGGAGACTTACTCCTCCGCAGAGAATCAGTTGGTGTATTCTACAGCCCAGGCCGAATCAGAATCCTTTTCAAGATAATCTGTATGTTTATTTCTAAATTTAAAATGTTGAATATTTAAATTAAATTATTTTTTTTTTTTTTGGATTTAATCACCAAAGTGAGGCGAGTATTTTTACCACAAAGGAGATGCTAAGCATTAATAGCATTTTATGTTTAAATATTTCTATTACGTGAAGTAGAATAAATTGTGTTCCACCTATTTAATACTACTGTTTAAAAATAAACTGTCACTTCCTCTTAGCATCAATTTCGTGATATAAACAAATCTTACTTTAGTGATTAAACCAAAAAACAAGATAATAATTTAGATTAGATATTAAAAAGTTTTAATTTAGACAAAAAATTACGTTGATAATGGTTCTGATAAGAACCGAAAACACGGCTTACCACAAATGGCTCGTTTGGAGCAACCATTTATCAATTTCAAGAGCCTAGCATCAAAACAACTTTTAAGAAAACATTTTTAAAAACTTCAAAATAAAAAGGATTCCATTCTATCAAACCAAACTTGTTTAAACGAAAAGACGCTGCCTAAATATATCCTTTTCAAAAAAAAAAAATATATATACGGAATACTTCGACATTGTTGCAGGAGTACTACAAGGAGACACACTAGCCCCGTACCTCTTTATCATCTGTCTAGACTATGTGCTTTGGACTTCGATCGACAAAATCAGAGAAAATGGCTTCGAGCTAAGAGAAGAAGCAAAAGGTACCCTGCAAAAACAATCACGGACGCCGACTACGCTGATGACTTGGCGTTACTGGCGAATACGCCTAATCAAGCAGAGACACTACTGCATAGTCTGGAACGAGCCGCAGTTGGCATTGGCCTCCATGTCAATGCAAACAAAACTGAATATATGTGTTACAACCAAACGGGCAACATTGCCACACTAGACGGAGCCTCTCTGAAACTAGTCGACAAATTCACCTACCTAGGAAGTAGCGTCTCATCAACCGAAAAAACATCGACACACGACTGACGAAGGCATGGACAGCTATCGATAGGCTCTCGATCATATGGAAGTCGGACCTAACTGATAAAATGAAACGCAGTTTCTTCCAGGCAGCGGTTGTGTCGATACTGCTATATGGATGCACCACATGGACGCTAACGGAGCGGCTGGAGAGGAAACTAGACGGAAATTACACAAGAATGTTGAGAGCAGTATTAAACAAGTCCTGGCGACAACACCCCACGAGACTCCAACTATACGGACACTTGCCCCCCATCACGAAAACTATACAAGTCAGACGAACCAGACACGCGGGACACTGCTGGAGAAGCAAGGACGAGCTCATAAGCGATGTACTCCTGTGGACCCCCACATATGGATGTGCAAAAGTAGGACGACCAGCACGAACTTACATACAGCAACTATGTGAGGACACAGGATGTAACCCTGAAGACCTGCCGGAGGCGATGAATGATAGGGAGAAATGGCGAGAGACGGTCAGGGATATCCGCGCTGGTGGCGCGACATGATGATGATGATGATGATATATATATGGCACTTTAGATGCATTCATATATATATATATATATATATATATATATATATATTGGGTCCTCACGTGTGTTCATTGATAGCTGTCAGAATCAAAGGTATTTATAGCTCCAGCTACTTTTGACAGCGTCAGATTGTCTGGAAGATCTTTTGTTGTTTGGCAGTCTTCACACCAAATTAGGCAAAATGATATGTCCACGTGACCCTTCGTGAAAATCCGCGACCGGAAGAATGGAAGGAAAAGGATTAAGGTACGTTGCTCAGTCTGACTGTTTGCAGTCAAGAGGGTTAGCTTCAGGAGAAAGACCCAGGCAGAGAAGGACCTCGCGTCAGAATGGCCACGTTAGACAATACGTTAGACAGTACGGATCCAGTCAGCAGTCAGATGGGACACCGAGCAGTAAGGGCAATGAGCAGAGTGAGGCAGAAGTTTTGGTAGTTATTGGGAATTTCCCTAGGCACTTGTGATAGCCAAACACATGGATACACATTGAGTACCAGAAAAATGCCACATACCTCGCCTTCTTATTGTGTTGCTGTATTAAGTCCATGTTTTGCCTTTCCTTCCGTTATCTTTCCGTTATTCTTTGTACAGCATGTGAATGCCCACTCAGCCAGGTGTCCAACGAGGTCTTCATTAGACGATTGTACTGTCTACCCGTTCCTCAGGGTTATTTTATATTGATACTGTACTATCGGTAAACCATGAAAAAAAATCAGGAGAGAGAGAGAGAGAGAGAGAGAGAGAGAGAGAGAGAGAGAGAGAGAGAGAGAGAGAGAGAGAGAGAGAAACCGCTGCGTCCTGAGGTATTCATTCTGCGGATGGGACGAAAGAAGAACGGGCCATCGTGGACAAAGAAAAAACATGAATATGTCGGTACGTTTTTTCTCTATAAAATAGGGACGTCATTAAAAAGAAAAGAAAAGAAAATCAATGGACAGACTGGCTGATATATACACCACGCAAGAAAAAAAAAACAAAAAAAAACCTAAGACACCATTATGGACATCTGTGTGTGTGTGTGTGTGTGTGTGTGTGTGTGTGTGTGTGTGTGTGTGTGTGTGTGAATAGAAGAAAAGAACAAAAGCAAATGAATATGTATGTAAGGGGCACGAAAGTGTAAAACAAAGAGAAAATCCCTCCCACACGAAGAGACGATTTTTTATTCAAAATAAAAAACAAAAGAGAAGAGAAAAGAAAAAAATAAGTCTACAAAGGTAAAGAGTCCGTCATATTGCCTCCGTCCATTTTCTGCACAGTCTATTTTATTTATTTAGTTTATTTTGAATAAAAAATTAGTGAAAAATATAAAGAACTAACCTGTAGATAAATTGAGTGATCTATTTCATTTTTGTCAGTGTGGGTGTATGTGCGTCGTCAAACTATTGAGTGAAACTTTTTTTTTATGTTTGTTGCTTTTGTTTTGTAGGAGAAAGGGAGGAATCTCCCCCTGTCACTTTCCCAGGTTTTCTTTTTTTTTTGCCTTTAGAAGTCAAATGGTTTTGAAAGAAAAAAATCATGTCCTTTCTGAAAAGTTTTTCAGTACTTTTTATACACTATAGAAATGATAAGGCTCATTGATTAAGAAGAAAAATCCTTTATATTCAGATTGAAACGAGAAAATGCAATGCATGTAATATAACTATAATTCTTTTCCGTGGCACCTGTCTTTTATATTTGCCTCTGTCTCTTTCGCTTTGAAAACCTTACTTTTGTGTTGATTGAGGAAAGCGAGGAGGAACGGGTTGATTTTAGACGAGGAAGAAGAAAGGGATGATGATAATGATAATGATGATGAAGCTTATAAAGTCGACGAGTATAAAGTTGATATTAACATTGATAACTAATACCACGATGATAAAGATATGTGATTGCTCAAAATGGGAAGAAGAGGAAAGAGAAACCCAAAGCAAAGTGGGGGTTAGAGAGATGAGGGAGATAGAAAGAAGCTTGAGACAGAGAAAAAGGGAGGAAGAAAAGAGATAGGATTAAAAAATGAAGGAGAAAGGCAGATAATTCAAGATCGATCAGTTAAAAAAAGGGAATTTAAAAAAGATAAAAGGGAGATTTAAGCAAGATTCATTTAAAAGAGAAAAGAAGTGGCGGGGATGCAAATAAAGAATGGTGTTAGTTTCAACCAATTGTTCAATGGAGATCCGCACAGAGATATGAGTGAGCGTATGTGCATAGGTGGCTCCCCTGTCAAAAAGAAAAAGAAAATAAAAAAGGGTGAAAAAGAGATAAATACAGTATGTTAAAGTAAGGAATTTTTGTCACTCCCTATCTATAACTCTGTCTGGAAGCTATGAATTTGAAAAGAAAAAGATGGAGAAGGCACAATATCTCTCTATTTAATAATCTTAAATTTAAACAACAAAAAATAAATGGATTTATATAATAAAATTATGATGGTAAAAATAATTATAACTATAATTCACATTCCTGTAGCAATTTAAATCAGTTGAGTTAATTTCAAACCATATAATTTTTTATTTAAAATCGACCTAATATTGATGCATTAAAATTGAAAAATACATATATAAATAAGAGGTGATTTTAATAATTCCTGCTATTCGGTTTTATAAAAAAAGGAATGAACCTAGTTAAAAAATGAAAAAAAAAATGCTTTTTAATAATTCCTCGGTGTTGGTTAATTCCATCACTCGTTAAGGAAGAAAAAATATTCGGTAACAAATTCTATAGACACTGTCTTAAGAAGATAAGAAAATGCCGTTCAATAAGGCAGAAGGAGAGTGTGAGGAGCTAAAGAAGTCAAAAAGTTCAATGGTTAAGGAAGAAGGAGAGAGAGAGAGAGAGAGAGAGAGAGAGAGAGAGAGAGAGAGAGAGAGAGAGAGATGAACCTAGTAAAAGAAAAAGGCTGATGGGGTGGCGACAAGGTAGAGATGGTGGAGGCATGTGATAGAGATTCCTATAAGTTATGTTTTATTCCAATAATTTGTGTTTTATTTCGTTTGTGTTTTGACGTGTGGAATTGTTACTTACCTTGTCAATTTTTTTTTTTCGTCTTCATGCATTTTTTTGTGAGTAAGTCTAATTGCAAAACAGGGTGTTTTCTTTGCTCGCTCAACTATGTCACTTGGTAGTGATTGCATCAGTTTCCCTGCTTCGACTCTAGGGATCGGGGGTTAGCGAATCATGCAATTGATGTATTGGAATGCTGGAAGCCTGTGAATTAAATTGGTTAAAAATGAACAATAGTCTAAGTTTTGATGAAACGATAAATAAAGTGTTGGGACCTCAATCCCTGACCACGGACACGAGTGCCGCTTCACCCATACACTGGCTGGTCATAATAAGGGCAGCTTGGGTGACATAGAGTCAATTGTTTATTCGGAAAGATATTTATATATTGTTTCTTTTGAAAATTCATAGAGGTCGGTGGCAGGATGCTGTACATAAGGAAAAATGTCCATGATCAACTGTTTCCAGATTTGGGGTGATGGACTGGGAGCCACATATGGTGAGACTCCAAAAGATGGTATTTCCTGATGCAGCATATAAATGACTGCTGAGATTTCTGATGCTCACAATTTCAGGGAGTTGGTAAAGGGAACTCTTTAGTCTTCATGGATTTATACGAAATATGGATGGTGGTTTAAAATTCTTCTGGGTTGATTGTTGGGAAGAGGGGCAAAATTATGGAAAGTGGTTCAAAATTATTCCAGAGTGATTGTCAGGTAAATTAAAGAAGGTGTTTAAAAGTACTCTGGGATGAAGTGTAAAGAGAATGTTATGAAGGTCAGATATATCGAGAACCCCTTTCAAATAATGTAACAAATTTCATAGTGAGAGTTATGTCTGCGTTTTTATAATTTTTAATCATTTGTGTAATGTATTGAGGATAAAGAACAATGGTAACGAATGGTTAAAATGGGGGATAATAATGCGTATCCACGCATTCCTCTCTCTCTCTCTCTCTCTCTCTCTCTCAATATATATATATATAAATTGAGAGAGAGACTGAGAGAGAGAGAGAGAGAGAGAGAGAGAGTGGGGGGAGAGAGATTTATGTGTGTGGGTCTGTGTATTTGTTTGTAGATGGTCATCAGAATCAAAGAGATTTTATCTTCAGCATCTTTTGACGTCGACAGACTGTCTGGAAGATCTTTCTTTGTCTGGATGATCTTCACGCCAAAATAAAGAAAGAGCTATGCCCGCCTGACCCTTCATAAATATCTGAGACTGGAAAAGGACTATATTACGTTGGTCATTCAGGGGTTAGCAGTCAAGAGTTTTAGCTGTCACGAGAAAGATCCAGGCAGAGAAGGTCACACGGTGTCAGAATGTCCACGTTGGTAGAGAAGACAGTCCGGGTCCAATCAGTTGTCAGATGTTACGTCGAGCACTAAGGGCGATAAGCAGTGTGAGGCATAACTTTTTGTTAGCTATTGGGAATTTCACAAGGCAGTTGTGATAGCCAGCATATACATATACACAGAGTACCAGAAAAATGCCTGGTACCTCTCTTTCTCACGGTGTTGCTGTCTTAAGTCTGTGTTTTCTCTTTCCTCTTTCTGCTTGTTTTTTTTTTTTCATTCTTTTTATTTTTGTTCATCATAAGGATGCCCTCTTGGCCAGGTGTTAGAAATTACAACGAGACCCTCACAAGACGATCGTAGAGCCATTCTAGCTAGTGTGGTTATTTAATATATATATATATATATATATATATATATATATATATATATATATGTGTGTGTGTGTGTGTGTGTGTGTGTGTGTGTGTGTGTGTGTGTGTGTGTGTGTGTGTGTGTGTGAAAATGAATTTTGAGTTTTATGTTATGCTCACGTTAAATGCCCTGCTTTTTGAAATATCAATGTTAATGGGCAAAATTCATATATACAATAACTTCTGAATTATAATCAATTTCAAAAATGAAACGAAAAAACGCAATGCATCTTATATAATTCGTATTCTAAATTTATTTTATATCGGGACGTATTTGTTATGAATTTGTTTAATTTTTACTAACTTCGAAAGAAATTTGTTAAATGTTTTACTGTTGATTGTAATTTAGAAACAATAATGATTTGAACAATTATCAAAAACACCACAACATTAGTATAGATAGAAAAAGAAAACAATAATAAAAAAAATCCAAGTAATTCAGATAAGAGATGTTGAGACGTTTCGGCATTAATTTAACTTAATGAGTGTTGAAAAAGTCAAATCATTCATGAAATTATTCCAACTAACAGTGCGAATTTTAAATGATTCTAAGAGCATTTTCATCTCGGGTTAAACTATAGTGCCAGGTTTAGTCGTTGAAAATTTTCGGTTAGGGGTCACACATATATACACAGATAAATACACCAACTAAGAATTGAATAATCTTAATGTTTTACGCTTTCTGTTATAGTCTTTAATATCTATCTATCTATCTATCTATCTATCTATCAATGTCTCTCTGTCTCTGTCTCTCAGTCTCTCTCTCTCTATATATATATATATATATATATATCATGAATTCCAGGATTCGGCTAATTTTACCCTTTTGTTGGCTGTGGGTATGAAAAAGCAAATATTCTGCTGAACGGAGAATGAGTATTGAATCAAAGATACAAGAAGAAAACTTTCTTTAAAGAACCAAAGAGCTAGCCAGTACGTGGTGTTCGTTATCCATTTCTTCTACTTTCAAGGCCACTGAGACTGAATATATAGAATAAAACAACAATGTTCTAAGACATAGATATGCTGTGCATTTGTGTTTTTCATCCCCATCAGACAATTACTCATCAGAACATTGCAATTGTCAGTAAGTACGCTACAGCAAATATGCATGACTGGTATTACGGAAAGTGATCAACAGAACCGTTTCACAAACATTGGTAATTTCACTATGGTATTTTTTTCTCTAATGGCATATCAACTTTAGAGTATTATTCAATGTCAACACTATTCTAGTTGAAAAACAGCAGGGATACAATTAAACTATAGCAGAGAATGTTACATGTGTAACACTATGAAGGTGTTCCGCCAAGCAGGCGATCTCTTTGTCTGTTTTGGCGCGAAACAAGACAAAGGGTTTTGGACTCGAGATCTCGAGTGACCGGAGGTTGGCCAAGGGAACGCGAGAAGAGAGTTAGACAAAGGAGCGAGGAAGGCAGTTGGCGAAGGGTGATACGAGTGACCAGTCGACACTGGACAGTAGAGAGACGAGTCGGATGAGATGATGTCCAGAGCAGTGAGAGAAGATGAGTCGGCATACCAGTAGCGTTGTAGAAATTTCGATAGAATCCACGCTAGCGTTAGTTTACATATGCACATAAGAAATGTAGTGATGCATAACTCCCTTCTTGCACTTGAATTGACCCAAGCATAGTGTTCGTTTGTTAGTTTGTTCTTTGTTTTTCTCCCGCTCCCTCGATTGTATTTCGTGTAGCGGGAAAGAAATGTGCGATGCCCCTATCCGAGCCACTAGTTGATCACCGACCGTAAAGTGAAATGGTTCAAAGAAGTTGATGTAACGCGGGGGCCGAGGGGGTAACGTCACACATGAAATTCTTAGATTGAGCTAGTATTCAGTCAAATAATGAGTAGATGATACGATTTTTCTGTAGAGTGAAATAAGATTGAATAATTTTTTCACTTTTCAAATCGTCACTCGATTCTAGAATCACTTTTGCTGTTGAACATACGTAGAAGTATTCAATTCATCTGTGTATCTCGTAATACACTTTCAGCTGATATATCTGTGTTTATTAGATATGCGTTTGGTTCAGGGTGTCACGAAAATGTTTCAAAAAATAGAATGCACTGCACTTCCTCTGAAAGTGATTTTGATAGAAAACCTTATTCTTGTAGTACAACATTCATCTGACTAACTTTACCTCAGCTCTTGTGAGTGTTTCCAAAGCCTCCAAAGCAAATCACAGATTCATGGTCGCCTTTTGTGAACAGTTGAGAATACATAATAAGACAGAAAGAACCAACTAAAGGCAAAGTTTGTAGAGGAAAGCCATCTCGGTTTCCTGGTGGGAGAACAATGTCTTCGTCATTGGGTGATTTAAACAAGAAAATTCCATTGGTAATCAAGCTGATAAAAAATATATCCACTCACTACTTTTTAGATATACATTTATCGTATGAACAAATATTTCTAATTAACGAAACAATAGAATCACGAACTTTACCGACAATAATAAGCGATGATTATATTATACGGCGTCATTTTAGGTTAGTATAGATAATCAGAAGACAAATGAATGATGACGTTAACAATAGATTTTGTTTTTTGTGTACATTTTTATGTAATTCTTTTCATAGAAATGGTCATATCAAATGGATGTGTTTAAAAATAAATTCATAAATATTAATTGACCCTATTTTCATGTGCATTATCAATTACAAGTGGTTCATTATAAGAATTAATATTTGCGCATATTATTTATCTAAGATATATCAGTCTATTCATTGGGATAGTTTTTTGCTGTTGTAATGCGATGACCTGTTGCGATTTAATTTTCTAAGGAAAAGAGAATTATAAAAATATAAATCCCGCGTCAAAATATGGAAATATTTCTTTTGTAAAAGTTTCTATTATAAAACAGAAAAGAATGTGTGCTACAGTGTAACTAAAAGCATATTGTCACGTGGTCTACCACTGAGAAGAGAGAAATAAGGAATATCCCCTACCCCTCCGTGCTTGAATTAGCAGGCCGCAAAAGAATGACCGTTAAAAGAGGAATGTATGTCAACTTCGGCCGGCCTGTCGGAGAAAATAAAAAATGTGGGTCAGGCTATATGTACCCTGTAACCTCACTCAGGTGAAAGAGATAGTAGTCCAAACGGATCGTCTACAGACTGAAAGCCAACAGATGTTTGCACTCTGTGACCACGGAAAGGAAGAAAAATGGCTAAATGATTGGCTAGAATCCTAGAACGGAAATAGCCCCCTTTTTCGTCAGCGGAAATAGGGAATAAGGAAAATCAGTTTTGAAGAGAGATGTCGTCGTGAACAGATGGAGCGAGTCTCGTGCCAAGATTTCGGGTGAAGAAGCGAAGTAGAATCTTGGACAAGAAGGACCTTTGCCTTTAAGCCAGAGCTATATATATGTAAAATTTGGCCAGCCCGTAAAGAGAAAATATCTCCGAAGGAACCCGTCAAAAGATAACTAAACATTAAGAATGTTTCTCCCTACACCCTTCTTAAGCATTGCAATTACTCTCTCTCTCTCCCTCAATTTAAAGAAAGACGAAAGAAAAGAAAAAAGGAAGAAAGGCACTTACACTTATGTATTATCCGCTGATAATCTAGCCGACATGTTGAATATGTGTCGCGGACACACATATTCAATATATTCATATATATATAAAAAACCTTGTCATATTTTAATGTCCCCACGTATTGAAGTTAATTCATTGTGTTCTTTACTGTCAAGTTTCATGTTTGTTTTCAGCTTCTTTCGCCTTATGTTATGCTCGCCTAAATTGTCCTCTTCGTTCCTTTAAAAATATTATACAGGAAACCGGAGTTGTCGACTACTATTGTTAATATTATTATATCAAAACCTAGAGGCTCATATCTTCCATTATTATAGGGGTAGGAAGAGCTAGTGGCCTGGTGTGTGTGTGTGTGTAATGTGAAATTCCGAAACTCCTTGCAAGCGGCGGTCAATCTAGCCCCAAATTAACCTCCACTTAAATTGCCAGTTTCTATATGCCCGAGAAAGGACTCTGAACAAGGACTTATTCTACGAGGGGTCAAGTGCCAACCCGCCCCGTCTTCACACGTGCGAAAAATAAATTCCCGTCTTGGGATTTTAATAATTATGCCGTCACAGACCTACAATGGTGGCTCGTCACCGGGATTATGATTATGAATTATAATATTTATTTCTTGTAGTCGTATGACAATTCCTGCCGCCTAAAACTGCCCTGGGAGACCGAAAGGAATATTGTCGAAACAGTACAAATTACCCGTTGATCTAACTGTTTGGGAAAATTTAAAAAAAGAATGGACATAATAGAAAACTTCTTAAAAGAACCCACCATGGAAAAGTTGGAGAGGCTAAGAAAAAGCGAGATAATGAAAATTGGCGAGAAGCTAGAATTAAATGTTCAAAATTCTATGAGGAAACATGAACTCGTTAGAAAAATAACGGAACACATGGTGGACGAGAATGGGTTTGAAGAAACAGCATTAGAAGAGCTACCGACGGAAATAATTAAAATGACACCAGAACAAATTGAACTGGAGAAAGTTCGAATACAAGCCCGAATGAAACTGAAGAGAAATAAGATGGAGCTGGAAAAAGCTAAAATTCATCAAGAAACAAGGTTGTGAGAGGTTGACTTGGAGAGAAGAGGACGCGGAAGAAGCCATGACAGTTTCGAAGTAACGAAGCAAGCGAGGCTAGTACCAAAATTTGAAGAAGCCAATGTGGGTGAATATTTCGCACATTTTGAGTGAACGGCACTCAACCTCGGATGGCCAAGAGAATGTTGGTCAGTTCTACTCCAGACTGTACTGACAGGAAAAGCCCAGAGAGCATATGAAACTCTGCCCACAGAAAATTGCGCCGACTATGAATTGGTGAAAGCGGCGATTCTAAAAAAGCTTCGAGTTGGTTCCAGAAGCTTATAGACAGAAATTCAGAACGCAGGGAAAGAAAGAAAACCAGTCTTATGTGGAATTCCTGCGAGAAAAGGAGAATACGTTGGATAAATGGTGTGACTCTAAGAGGATAGACGGAAACGTTGAAAACATCCGGTAGCTAATATTAGCTGAAGAATTTTTATGCTGTGAGCCAGAAGAAGTTAGGATTCACCTGAGTGAAAGGAAGAATGACCGGAGTTATGAAATGGCCGCACTAGCAGATGAGTACACCATCACACACCAAAAAACAAAGGAAAGAATCTACATGGGAAACCAAGGAAGTAGAACGAAGTTTAAAGCAGGGTTCAGCCCACGAAACCGGAGTTGTCGACAGCTATAGTTAATATTATTATATCAAACCTAAAGGCTCATATCTTCCATTATTCTAGATGTAGGAAGAGCTAGTGGCCTGGTGTGTGTGTGTGTAATGTGAAATTTAGAAACCCCTTGCCAGTGGCGGTCAGTTTAGCCCCAAATTAACCTCCACATAATATGCCAGTTCCTATATGCCCGAGAAAAGACTCTGAACAAGGACTTATTCCACGAGGGATCAAGTGCCAGACTGCCCCGTCTTCATATGTGCGAAAAATAAATTCCCGTCTTCGTATTTTAATAATTATGCCGTCACAATATCTTGTTCGAGACCTATAATATGTCGCCTGCATTCACTGCTGAAGTTTTTGAATAAACCTCCCCCAGAGTCTTTATGATACTAAAAAGGCATTTGGCTATCCTCATTTCTCATGTTATTGCCAAAAAAATGTTCACCGATTGAATAACCTACCAACCAACTAACAATTGAAGCAAAATGATACCATAAACGTTTTCATAAATGCTTTATTTCTTGCTTTTATATTTTTACCAAAAAGTACAATACTATGTGTGTTACTTTTCGTATTAAAATCTAAGATTTTAGTTAAAAACTCCTTACTATTTTAAACATATATTTTCATTGAATTAGAGTCACTTATTATATTTTTAAGATAAATCTGAATAGTCCCGTGCGAATTTTACAGATTATTTACAAATGAATTGTACAACAACCTCTGTTCTGTATTTAAGAATGTGTGTAGCAAAATACCTCTTGTATGATCTTAGATATATCAATATATAATGCATGACAGTTTTGTGAATATTATAGAAGATTTCACGAGGTTGAAATATAAGGGATGTTTGCAAATGAAGGTACTCAATCAAATGAATTAATAACTGGATCATTAATATTACTGTTATCATTTTTTTTTCTTTTCTGTTCATTAAAAATGTTTATATGATCGTTTATTAATTAAGTCGTGCCTGAAGTCAAGAAGCAATTTTGTTTTTAATCAAGTAACTTTAAACTTGGAAACATAGAATATCAACCGGAAAAATTTGTACATAATAATAATCCAAAATTTTAATTAAAGTTCTTCCAAATCATCATTGCTCTAATATTTATGGATTGATCAAATAAGAAGATTTAAATTCCATGACCACGATTTGATTTTTATGGATCTTTCTCACACTCAAGATAAAAATATCTACAGAGATTATCTGCAGATTGAATTTAAGATAATGTCCAAGAGGGGACAGATGAAAGACATTCGCATCCTATCAATAAGTTAACTCTTTATGATTTGTACAGCAGTAGATAAGTGCCCTCTGCATTTTGGCTCGCAAATTACAAGCACGAACAACCTTTAATTGACATCGGAATTAGACATTCTCAAAACTGATTGGCATTAATTGTCAATGCATTCCGTCGAAAATAGCCGCGAGCTTCGAAACTTGGCTACTACTTAGCAGAGAGAATCAAACTTGAGAATCTTTATAAGTTTTGAAAATCTGGGGAAAAGAGTCGAGGCTGCAGTTGAATAACAATGGCAAAATCTTGTATCACTATATGTCATGTTGATAGATTTTCATATATATATATATATATATATATATATATATATATATATATATATTTGTATATATGTACACACACACACACACACACATATGTATATATATACACCGATAACGTTGGTGAAAAATTTATTGCAATTTTTAATAATTATTGTCGTTTATGCAGTTTTTTTTAAATGTTGTGTATTGTGAAACAAAGTAGAATCAGTTTGCCACTGTCTGTGAAGAAAGCAGAATCCTAACGCAATTTTCTCTTCCAGAAATTTAGAAATGGCTGGCTGTACTGTGCCATTCATGACGGAAGGTCCAATACGATGACTTCATAATGTTTAGGTGTCTCTCGGATTATAGAGCAGAAGATTCATTCCAATATTGATTACGAAGTTAGAGCTGAACAGAAATATCATGCTAATTTTCCCGACAGGAATAGAACTCATAAATTTTATCAACAACTATCCAAGCAAACACATCTGATCTATAGCAAGTGACATGAGAGGGCTTAAGTTTATTTATCAAGCAGGTACTGCATGTAAACACTCGCTATTTCTCTTTCAAGATGGGAAATGGCTAATTTTTAGCATATGCCATAGAGAACAAAGTGAAATAACGTATTGTAAAAATGTTGAATAAACAAAACGTTACCGTGAAACAATTATGTTATGTTTTTCTCAAATAAGTAAAAAATTCCATCGGGATTAGATTGTATAATCACGAGCAACTATTGACAAACTCACTACGTAGAATTTGAAGTGTTAGACATGAAAACAAAACACCTAGTCCAGTTATGATGCTTAGGGTGATCACTTGATCATCTTCTAACAATACTCAACAAGGAAGCCAACACCAACCGTCTGGTGGAGTTAGTGCTACTCTGAATCCAGAGAATAGCAGTTGAATCCATTTCGATCAAGCAGAATATTATTCGATTTCAAAACCCACTAAAATCTGGCAACCTAAATACTTAGATTACAATCCTCTCGATTATTATATTTGGAGTACGGTTGGTCAAGAATCAAAATATTCGGTGAAAAACCAAATATGAACAAAAACAAGGATAATGGTAGCATTTACCGTATTAAAGTTTAGGAAGTGTTTCTGAAGTCGCCAGTAGGTTGCAGTTTAAGTCAATTGCTATTGGATCGATTAATCTTAATCTATAGTATTGCCAGTCATTTTCATCACAATTTAGCAAATATATCTGATAAAATGAGATGTCAGAATTATTTTCACTGTTGAGCATCTTAGACAAACATTTACTCATCTCACACTCAACATGGGTGCACACATATGTATTAACCAGTCAGCAAGACACAGAGAAATTCAAATGATATATGCACCCATTGTTTTTTTTCCTTCTATTTCCCTCTCTCACACAAACACGTCACTTCTTATTTCTCTCTCTTTTTCTCACTATATATATATATATATATATATATATATATATATATATTATATATATATATATAAGAGAATCGTGAAATAAGTTTCCAGATTTTTTTCGTATGGGCATTTTATAGATAGTCATTTTTTCCAAGTTTAAAACAATTTTATTGCATGACGTTCTTCTAGATTGTCCTCATGTCCAGATTGCATTTTTAAAATCCACCAGCTGTGACAATCCCGCTTTAGTAGGGTGTATTCCAATTCCTGCTGTAGCTGATAATTTGAATCTGAAATCATAAAAATAGTGCAGTCATCTCATAACATACTGTTTTCTAGAGTCTACGACAATTTTGAATGCCTGTACAAAAAAGTTTTGAATCTAATTGAATGTAACTTATATATATATATATATATATATATATATATATATATATATATATATATATATACGTTAAAAGAAAAAAAATAAACATACTTATAGTAGACACACGAGGTGAATTAAAAAAATCCATTAAGAAAAGGAGCAAAAAGACAAACAGACAATTAAGTTCAAAGGTATATCCAGCGATACCAAACTCGGAGTCAGACAGAATCGAATCAAACTATCAAGAAATCTCTCCCTATAATTTATTTTAAAGCATTTAATCTGTACTATTTAAAAATATTTTGATGTAATTTCATTAGATATATATATGATAAAAAAAGGTTTGTTTATTTTCATTTTAGCATAACTTTTACAACAATTTCCACACTGTAACCTTGCATCACACACACACACACACACACACACACACACACACACACACACATATATATATATATATATATATATATATATATATACATATATATATATATATATATATATATATATATATATATATATACCTCCACACATATGAAGATATATCAACATACAGCAAACAAGTCAATCGCATGAAGAGAACTACAGTCTTTGAATGACATGTCGCATGAATAGATATCAAAAATAATCGTGAAAAAATATATACAAAATTTGAAAGATTAGATTAAGGCAAAGATTACAGCACTATTCACCATTTTAAACAAGAATACCGTCGGAAAGGCTTTCAGGAAATTCTGAAGCCGTCTAGAAGCTATGATTGAATACAGTGGTAATTTATTTGAATATATTTAATCTCTTGTTTACTTCAATATATTTTCATGTAACTTAGTAAATATATTCGATAAAGGAAATATGGCAACATTATTTTTTAATTTTTACACAACTTTAACAACATTTTACACATTGTAAACTGGCACCTAAGACACACACACACACATACACACATATGCGCACTTAGACTAACACACTAATATAATATATATATATATATATATATATATATATATATATATATATATATATATATATATATATATATATTACTATGTTCAGTGTTAGTAATAGAATATATATCTTTGAACAGCGTAAAACCTGGTGACTGTCAGTTGTTCATCTATTAGATCAACAGTCTCATAACTGTCGTGACGAGAAACATTCACAAATTTCTATTGATTCATGGGTTTCGCTGTCCCAACCCATATGCAAATTCATACGTGTGTGTGTATTTAGTATTTATATATCGTCTGAAAAAAGAGGTTCGTATATCTATAGAAAATTTAAATATGATAAACTATATACTATAATATAACATTGGGTGAGCCTATATGCTGCAGATAGATCAACAAATTAAATAGAAATTAGCATATCCTCGTACTTTTGCGGGTGGCCACACAGTAACAGTAAGAACTGTAAGCAACTTAAGACGTTTCTGTCAGATAAAGCAAAGACGGAGGAAGTAAGAAGCTAAGTAAGCAATAAAGCTTTCATCGTTTCTTCATGGGATCTGATCTTGTAATCTTACCTTCTAATATTTAAATTGATTAAACTGTATTTCTAAAATATCTGTCTATTTTTCTGGGCATTTTGCATTGTGTGGTTAATATTTTCCGAATGTTAAACCACCGATTTTTTAAAAAATTACATGAATATTAATAATCTGTAATCTATGATTACTTTGAGCAGCGGAGACTCCAATAACACGAATTGCAAAGTAGATTTGTTTGTTGTTTCTCTCAGTCTTTTTTTTTTCTTTTTGTGACCCGCTGGTCATGAACAGTCACTGTGACTGTTCGCAGTCACATCAGGCGCGCAGATAATTAACAACCCGTGGGTTTGGTACAGCCACAATATATACCACACATGATTAAACTGTTGAAACAAAATATGAAACAACTTGGGTCATAGGCAACAAGTTTGTGTGTCATGATCGGCAGGTGCTCTCCGGATATCTAACATGGGAAAACATACCAACAAACGGATGCAAAAAAAGTAGGATTTTGGACTACAACATGACAACCAAAAAACATAGTGAAAAGGCCCTATGCATAAACAACATGACCAGAGAATTGGAAGAGCTCGAAGAAGGCCCAAAGGTGCATATACACATCGATTTACACAAAACGACACTAAAAAAATATCAAACTGGAAAACGCCAGGCTATGATGAAATACGCGGTTTCTGATTCAAGAAATTCACCCACATTCACGACAGATTCGTGCAAGAAATGAAAAGAGGCCTACAAGAGAAAGCGTACACGAATGGATGACCAAAGGGAATACTACATTGATCCAGAGGGATCCAAGCAATGGAACCGCCCCATACAACTATAGACCTATGACCTGCCTACCGATGATGTGAAAAAAATATTAACAGTACAAATAGGAGAAGAGATTTACTCCTCGCTAACAAGTCGCAGATTGTTCTCTAACGAACAGAAAGGATGCCGCAAATGATCCAGAGATTACACCCTAAACGAGAGCAAGACCAGGCGGAAAAAATCTAGCTATGGCTGCGATTGACTGCAAAACCTATATGATATGGTCTTCCATAGCTGTATAATAAACTACCCCAAAATGTACAAAATATTAGATGAAGTCATAAACTTTATCGAGAAAACCATGAAAACCTGGAGAGTGCAATTGGTAGCAGGAGGAAAAAGCTTAGTACTATCACCGTTACTATTCATAATTGCCATGATGCCACTTAACCGCATACTTAGAAAATGCACAGCTGGATACAAATGTTATATTCTCCTGTGCCGTATCATAACGACACAATAATAAAGACACACGAAATGATAAAGACGCAGGAAGACTTCTTTATAAAAATATTTACCTCTCTCTTTATTGCAAGGGTTCGAAAAAGGTTACTCAAGGTTTGCATGTGAGAGGGGAGCTGGAGACCGAATATAAGTGAAATATTTTGACCCCAATTTTATGGTCGGCAACGTTGTGTCTTTCCCGTTCTCCTCTGGACCCCAATTTAATCAGGGCTCCCGAGATCCCCTTCGGCTGGGTGTGGCTTTCCCTACCACACCTCGTCTCCAACTGGCACTTGAACTCAACTGTCCTGGTTCTGTTCAATTCGTCGGCCTTATCTTACCTTCAAACTCCAACGCGGTGATATTGGCAAGCCTCCGCAATTTCTTCCGATATCTGGCGATCGGGATGTATCACTTCCGCTATCTTTGTAATGGCCTGTGTGATCGTCATCGAGCGGAAATTACTGTCATACAGTTCAGAGGTCACTCTCTTCCGTCAGTCTATGAGAGTATAATGGGATTTTTTTTTACCTCGTCCCATTTCATCAGCCAATTTCCGCCCACGCGATTTCCTCTCATAACTACCATTGGAATGTTTCACTTCCTTCCGGTGCATCACCTTGAATGGCATTTTTGGCCGGGTCAAAAGGTCAAATCATAACACAAACTTAGTAGATCGCAAGAAAAGACCAATCACCAAGTGTACATGGATAACATCAAACTATTTGTAAAAATGAAAAAAATCTGGAAACCTTAATACCCCCAGTCAGGACATAGGAGTGGAAATTGGCATAGAAAAATGTACCATGGTACTAAAGAAAAGTGGCAAACGACATCTGACTGATGGAATGGGTCTACTAAATCAAGACAAGATTTAGAACTGTCAGAGAAAAAGTAACATGCAAATATTTGGGCATCTTGGAGGAAACATGTAAATACTTGGGCATCTTAGAGGTTGACACCATCAAATAAGTGGAGATGAAAGAAAAAATTAAAGAATATCTCGAGCTACTCGATGCAAAACTCTCAAACAGAAAACTTATCAAAGGAATAAATTCCTGGGCTCTATCCCTCGTCAGATATTCGGGACCCATTTTGAAGTGGAACATAGAACATAAGCAAATGAACCAAAGAACAAGAAAACTAATGACCAGGCATAAGGCATTACATCCCAGAGACGACGTTGACAGAATATATGTATCAAGGAAGGTGGGAAGAAGATGACTTGTCGGAATTAAAGTGAACGTAGACGCATCGATACCACGACTTGAGGATAACATAGAAAAGCACGAAGGCGAACTGACTACTACCATCAGAAACGATACTGACAACACGATGGACAACAGAATGATACTAGCTAGGAAACAAAAATGGAAGAAAACCAACTCTAAGGGCATTTCAAACGACTAATAAACAACATCTCAAACGAGAAAACCTACACGTTGCTAAGAAAAGGGAACTGAAAAAAAAACTATGGAATATGAAGGTGACAATTATACTAATTGTGATTGGCACTTCTGGTACAGTAACTGGAGGATTATGAAAGCAAATGGAGGACTTGGAAGCTGGAGGACGAGTGGAGATCATCCAAACTACAACATTATTGTGAACGGCCAGAATACTTAGAAGAGTCCTGGATTCTGGAGGAGATTTGCAGTCACTCAAACTCCAGTGAAAAACCATTATCTAAAACCGATGCGAAAAACTCTCAATGAATAAATAATATTCATAATACATCTGTCCTGGAGCATGACACACACATACTCCACTGGGATCTTGAATTACAAATTGATCACTTAATCTCGGCCAGACGACCAGACCTTTAAATAATAAACAGCGAAAAACACTCAAAGAGTAGTAATTATAATACCTAATGGCACAATTTAGGGAGGAGAATTACTGTTCGTTAATAAACTACGGACTGTTTCCCGAATAACTAAAAAGATTCAGCAAGAAGAACTGGAGATCAACTACATATTGATCAACACATCCTAAAAGAGAGCAAAAACAGACGAAAAAATTTCACTAGGACGTGGATAGACAAAAAGGCATACGATATGATTCTGAAAAGCTGGATATTTGACTGTTTTAAAATGTACAATTTCTCTGAAGAAGTCAGAAAGTTTATCGAAAAAGTAATGAAAAACTGGAGAGTGTAACTGACAGCGAGAAGAGAGAGATTAACTGAGTTGCAAATCCAGAGAGAAGCTCTATTAGTTTTACTCTTGTTTTAACGATGATACCACTCAATCAGATTCTTAGGAAATGCACAGGTGGATACAAACTTCATAAATTGCAAGAAAAATCAACCACCTCCTGTACAATTACGACATGAACTTTTTAGCCAAAAATGAAAAGGCATTGGAAACCAGGCAGCGAATATATACAGTGGAGATATAAGAATGGAATTTGGCCAAGAAAATGCGTCATTCTATATATGAAAAGCGGAAAACGGCAAATGACGGAAGAAATCATCATCATCATCATATCGTGCTGGCAGCACGGATATCCCTGACCCTCTCTCGCCACTCCTCCCTATCGTTCATCACCCTAGGTAGGTCTTCAGGACAACAACCTGTATCCTCACATAGCTGCTGAATGTACGTTCGAGCTGGTCGTCCTGCTTTTGCGCGGCCATGTGTGGGGATCCATGAGAGTACATCTCTTATGAGTTCATCTCTGCTTCTCCAGCAATGTCCTGCATGTCTGGTTCGTCTAACTTGAATAGTTTTCGTGATAGGGGGCAGGTGGCCGTACAGTTGGTGTCTTTTGGGGTGTTGCTGCCAGGACTTGTTCAGGATTGCACGCAGCATTCTTGTGTAATTGCCATCTAGTTTCTTCTCCAGCCGTTTTGTTAGCGTCCATGTAGTGCATCCATATAGCAGTATCGATGTGACCGCTGCCTGGTAGAAACTGCGTTTCATTTTATCGGTTAGGTCTGATTTCCATATAGTCGATAGCCTATTGATAGCTGTCCATGCTTTCGTTAACCTCGTTTCGATGTCCTTTTCGGTTGATTCGACGCTGCTTCCTAGGTACGTGAATTTGTCTACTAGTTTAAGAGGGGTTCCTTCTAGAGTGGAGATGTCCCCCGTTTGGTTATAGCACATATATTCCGTTTTGTGTGCATTAACATGGAGGCCTATGCTTGCTGCTGCTCGTTCCAAACTATGCAGAAGTGTTTCGGCTTGGTCAGGTGTATTTGCCAGTATCGCTATGTCATCGGCGTAGTCGGCGTCGGTAATTGTTGTTGCGGGGTATCTTCTGCTTCTTTTCTTCGTCAGTTCGAAGCCATTCTCTTTGATTTTGTCAATCGATGTTCTAAGTACGTAGTCTAGACAAATGATAAAGAAGTACGGAGCCAGCGTGTCCCCTTGTAGTACTCCTGCTACAATGTCGAAGTATTCTGTGTCTCCATCTGGTGATCGTACTTTTACTTTAGTGTTTCTATAGAGAATCGTTATTGCCGCTACGGTTTCTTTAGGTATGCCGTACGCTAGTAGGATTAATCAGAACGCACGGAGAAAAGGAAACCTACAAAGACTTGAAAATATTGGAAGCGGACACCATCAAACAAGCGGAGATGAAAGAAAACATTTTTTTAAAAAGAATACCTCAGGAGAACAAGAAAGTCATTCGAAACCAAACTATATAGCAGAAATATCATCAAAGATATACACAGCTTGGCAGTCCCTTTTCTAATATATCAGGACAATTCTTAGAATTGACCAGAGAAGAGTTTCAACGAATGGAATAGATAATAAAAAAATAATTACCATTCATATGACCGAAAATCTCAGAGAAGACGTAAACAGATTCTGTATCCAGAGAAAAAGAGGAAAAGGACTCTTTACATTATAAGTTCTTGGAGATAAAATGTTCCATTACGGAGGAATATTCCAAATAAATACAAGAATAACCTTATTACTCGAAGTAACAAACTACCCATAAAACTGACACAAAACTCCAGATTAGACCTATAATTTCCACCTTAGAAGGACATCTTTATAAAATATCATGGCTTATCGCACCAATATTGAAACCTTTGCTTCCCACGTTTTCAGGATGTTAAGAATTCTGATGAAGTCATCCAGAGACGAACACATCTAAATACAGAACAACTTAAGCAAAATAATTATGCATTCAGCTTCGATGTAATCTCCCTCTATACTGCAGCAAGAGCACACACAGCAATCAATATCATAACAGAACGTATAATATCCTAGTACTTATATCGTCATGAACTAACGGCAACAGATATACACCAACTAGTATACATTATAGTGGACAATACTTACTTCACTTTCAACGGAAATGCCTACAAGCGAACAACAAGACTAGCCATGGCATCCAGCATATCAGATATATTAGCTATATCCTATGTGAACAAACTAGAACCTCGAGCACTATCCTTATGCACATCATCTATATTCTTTACAAGATATATAGACAATAAACTTATATTGACATCATCCAGCGAAAAATCTGCCGCCATATTTGAGAAGTTCCAAATCATAGATAGACATACACAGTTTAAAATAGAACATCCAGATAACTCTGGGTCCCAATCATTCCTAGATTTTAAAATACAAATATCATCAACTAGTAAAATTTATACTACTATAGTAAAATCACAACTAAAAACATGCATTCTAGCCAACTGCCTATTAAGTAATCCAAACATTTGCTAAAACATTCAGTATTTATTGTTTAATTTGCTTAAAATGCCATAATTTTTATATAGGAAATACAATCAGACCCCTCCACATCAGAATTAAAGAATACCTCAACACATGCGCATCGTTATTCCATAAATATTCAATTAAACGCGAAAATGATGTTAATACTTTTTCCATTAAAGTAGAAGCAGTAGTATGTAATGTTTGTAATCTCAGAATTAAGGAAACATTATTAATGTTAAAATTTCACCCTCAGATTAACAGTGAGTTAGAATTAAGTACGGAATATATCATTAATTACCATCCACATTTTAAATACATATTTAATCTAAAACAATAAAATGAAATAAAATAAAATTGATTTGGAAAACTGAAGTCACGTACATTCCGTGGCACCATGGTTAAAACACCCGGCATGGCGTTCTAACACCCCATGTGACACCCTTTTTTAAACGTTCATAAAAATGTGAGCCTCCAAAATCGTGTTTATTTATGAAAAACTCTCTGACAATGAAGTTTTATTTGGAATTTATTAGACTCAAATACTAATTATTTCACGGTGACCAAGTTGAAAAAGATTTACTGCCTTGAGCTATCATATAATCATCACCGGTTCTACAGAGAAGAAACACCGGCAATGTTTAAAAGGGCGTGATCAAATAAAGAAATATAGATTACGTGTACGCGCTGACATATATGTAGTTTTTTGACATCTATAAAATAAAATAAAATGATTTTTTACGTCAGTAGCTGTCACCGACAATCTGAAAAGATTTATGTCATACAATACATTCAAGCAATAATGATTCTCGCAATCTTACGCTCTTGGCTCAAACTGGTGAATCACTATATGGCAGTTTTTTCCCCCGAAATGCACACTTTGTGTTCTAATCAATCGTCTCTTAGGCTTTTAAGCATGGTAAAGAATAGATTAAGTGTATGTCCTCGAAAGAGGTAAAGTTTTATAGGGATATCTTGGGTATGACACTAAGTGCACCTGATAGATACTTGGGGTAATTGTGTACTCTTTACTGTCTCATTATGCGCTGCAGAAGGCTAAATACACAAGAAAAGGGTGTCATGGGAATTGCACTTAACTGAATCTGATTATAAGGCGCTATTTCGTCAGATCTATGAAGTGTGAAAAACCATTTCATAGCAATTACTCCAAGGTCCACCGTAACTTATATTGGTTGAACTTTTTAGAATCCCATAAAAAGGTAAAATATAAATGTTTGAAAATGTTTGTATTCGGTAGCAAAAAATATAAACTCTTAAATAACAACTACGAAAATAGAATGTAAATATTAATGCAATTCTCTAACATCTTTGTTTAAAATAACTCTGATCAGTCCCTCAATCGATAAATCAAAATCAATCACTCAATAAATAAATCGTCGCTTGTTAACAAGCGATTTGATCACGCGTAGGCCGGTTCACAGAGTAAAAAAAAACTGTCTTCGTTATTTATTACTTCGCACACACTACTATCGTATATGAATATAATTCGTTCTTCAAATTCCTCCATATATAGCATCATCCGATAGAACTAAATATGAATCGTACGGAATCTCAACCCTCACAAAGTGTAATTATGATCAGAAGAAATCTTAACAATCATGTTTACCTTAAAAAATAGAGACAACGCTTAATACACGCCAGTTCATGTTTTGGATCCAAGAAACGCATTCTAGTCATTAGATCTAACCGTATACAATGCTAGGGAAAGTGCTTTTAGACTATGACTCTCTCCATAACATACCAGCCGACATACCATAAATAAAGTATATGCATCGTCATGAATCTTGCCTTACCGATGAAAATTACCATGAAGCTATTTCTATTGATTGTCTCAAAAATTGTCTATTTCTATCGAACACATTGGTTATAAGTTTCTTCTATCCGATGTCTTCAACCATTCAATTATATCAATTCTCCTAGCCAGTGATCAACAGATGTGTTCTTTTCGCCGAAAGTGTGGTGATCTCATTGACATTGCAAAACAGTTCGAATCAATTTTGTTTTAGGCACCTATAAATTAGCTGTATGAAAGCATAAGCTCTCAGAAATGTTTACCATCAAAATGAGGACAAATAATTAAAATGAAATTGTACCAAATGCAAACTCAATGTAAATTTCTTGCCAGAAAAATAAACTGTATTTATAACTGGTTATAGTGACCGTTTTTATCACAACACCACATTGACTTCGCGTTTTTATCACTGACCATTAGTACTTGATTTTAATTTATGTACATCGTTTATGGCCTGAAGTATGAATCACACAACTTCCTGTTAAACTATTACACAACTACTGCAAGTGATTGACCGATTTGAAGTTCCATAGATTATGGCATCCCATAAAACTAATTCATTTATCGTCGCCGAATTTTGAGCCATTGGTCAACGAATCAGTACTCAACAACATCATTCTATGCACAATAAAAATGGCTAGGTGGATCGTTTTGCAGATTAATTTCAGAGAACAATAGCAAAGTTTTAGATGGGGAGATGACGCACGAAATTAAAAGAAACACTTATCGTTGTTAACCACCTGAGGAAATGAAATTAACCACAAAAGTTCAAATCCTACTGACGGCAGTTTGCGTTTCACTTCGTATTTATACCTTTAATAAAGATATGAATCCATGTTTCCTACCTCAAACTGAGGGTAAATAGTAGGACAGATATAGTCCTTGAAAATGTGCTAAGAAATTACTCTTGGAGAAAGAAAATTTTTGAATTCAAACCGGCTATACTCCGTATAAAGACTGACATGTGTCACGGCTTGTCAAAGGCTTAGACGTTGAGTAAATACATAAATCATAAGACATATTGCTTGAGCAACAGAACAACACTAAACCTGAAATGTAGTCGAATCAATGGAAGTAAAGTAAAGTTGACGACCGTTGTCAAGGGTGACCAGAAGGCTCCCTTTTCGATAGGTACTACAACAAGGTTTTGGGGAGGTCACAACTCCTTTCTCTGGATTGTCCAACTTTAACCTTCATACGTACCTTATATTGCTGAGAGTTAAACAAGTCGGTATCAAGTACTATTTATATAGTCTTTCGTATGACGTGACATGGGATTGAACCCAGGTCTCCCGGACCATTGGCGAACACTCTACCGACTAGGCCAATGAGCTGGGAGAATAAATGAACCCAAAACAACACCTACCCGTTACATCATTTGTCCAAATTCCCGCCTTTCATATACTTCAGCTTTGGTACAATAATCCATTTGTATCTGACATGCAAACTAATCTTTACAAGGACTAACTGACATGATACAGTTCCTCTGCTGGAAATTTTATGAAACGAGTTTTAACTTCCTCAGATTCCCCAATCTTCTATACACACTGTCGAACGAAATACTTGAAAATGTCGGAAACCTCTGACAGAAGGTTTTTAAAAGTAGTTAGTCCAACGCAAACAATCGTATGGACCCTTACTCCAAAGGGGAGATGATTTGAGGACTACCCCAACGTGCTTGCTCGGGAACTAAGTAAACTATTCTTCTGGAAAGACCCATATCTGTCTGTGAACCTTTCATTTTCCAAAAAGTGAAATAATCCAGTACTAATACGTTCAGGTTAATAGTGATTAGAAATTAGAGTTTAATCGCCTGTCCTACGGGCGAGTTGGGTGATGTAACGCAGTTCACTTGATTCTTGGAGGGTAGACTTCCCTTTTTGGTAGCCTCTACTTACTTGCTTAAAACGGGTAAGAGCAGTGATAATCACTTGGTGCCTGAGGCACTCTTGAAGGAAAATGCAACGAATCCATGCATTTTTGTATCAGCCTCTCATGAGTTTAGACTTGTGAGTGGCTCCTTGCTATAAGATTATCTTGCATCTATTTCATCTAAGTGGGTAGCGTGAAAATAAAACCTTCATTATATTCCGTATTGTTAATGGTATAATATGAATAAGACCTGGCTCCTCGTCTTAAAGGAATAAAGGATGGTTGTATCGCAAATCGCCTTTAAAGGGAAGATGGATTCAAGCTCATTTGCAACCGCAATACATGAGTTTATATCTACGTCTTTTTCTCCTAAAGAAAACAACCGCATGTCTTATTAGGCTCTGTAAGTGAATACCGTTAATTCCTGGGAGTTTTCCCATTAGGAAGCATCTACCCACCCATCGCTTCGAAGAAAGGAAGGCTGACTTTCATACCAAGCTCTGATGCGCACCTGTAGTGGTATATCAGCAATATTTTGTATTCGCCTTTCCAGATGCATACTTTATGCTGTGCACTCCTCATGAAATCTATCATATGTCACATAACAATACCGAAGGAGATTGGTTAAATATCGCAATAAATTAACCGATCAGAATACTATATCAAGCGGTCAACCAAGAAACGTTTTACAAAAGATATATGGACAGGCAAGGCACGATAACAGAAACAAACTCGAAGAAAGCGGACAACTGGATACCCAAGGAAGGATTGAGACCGTCCAGAACACTATTAAGAATGGCTAGAATACTGAGAAAGGTTCTGGAGAGCGAAAGAGGATTGCTGTCACATGAACTTCAAAGAAGGCTACTGGTTAGCATGCTCTGACTGCCAGCTGAGGGGTGGTATGCATTTTCTTAAACATACTGCCACTGGTCACATGTAACACACAATCAATTGCTAAGCAAAGAAATGCTGTTCTGAATGCACTTTTCCTTATCCTGGATTTGTTGTCTTACTAAGACAAAAGAATTTAATATGAACTACTAATTACCCATTGCTTGGTAGCTGGTAGTAGTAAGAGTATTATTATTATTATTATTATTATTATTCGTAGCAGTAGTAGTAGTAGTAGTAGTATTAGTATCAGTAGTATTAGTATTAGTAGTAGTAGTAGTAGTAGTAGAAAAAAATTCCATTTCTCTGTAAACATTTCACCACATAAAATGTTCCTCTTATTAAGAAGCATTGTTCAACGGTTGATTATTTCTCCAGATCTAAAAATGTCTTTTTAGAACATTTCCTATTTTTTAAACATGAGTAAGATAGATAGATAGATGCGTGTGTGTGTGTTGTGTGTGTGTGTGTGTTGACTCATACACTTTTTCTCTATTCTTTTACGCATTAGAAACACATTCATTTCTTATCTGTATATCACAGTTAATATATTTCGTCAAATGTTTCCTTCAATGTATGATTTACTGAGAGTGCGTCAATGTGTACTTAAATCTTAGAAAACGAGTTAATATATAATACAAGTGCAAGTGTATGATTACCTCTTTCTAATTTCGAATGTTTAGGTTATATAAAATGTCGATGATAGACGACTGCCTCTTGGCATTCGTTTTCATCCGTAAAGAAAAAAAGATACAATATATATCATTCACTTCGGGTAAGTTTTATAATGAAGTAAAAGTCATTGAACATTGTTCACTTTTCTAAAAGTCTTATCCTAATGGTATCTTTTATAGATGTTTCTATGAGAGGACAATACTGATTACCTCTTTTGGAGTAATAACATATGATATATATGGGATATAAAAAGAAACCTGCACTTATCAATAAATAATAAAAAAGCTGATCATATGGATTTAGGCCTCTGGATTGATAAGAATATCTAAAGAGAGATAATAGATTATTCAGAATTTTTTTTGTAAAGTTTTTGTCGCGGTTTTAGTTTGGAAAGTTTTGTCTGGAAAACTGAAGTGGAATATTGAATCTTTAATTACACAAATTTAACTCTTTCAACATGTTTTTAGTGATTCTTCTAGTGAAAACGAATTTCAATTATGCAAAGTCAGGTGCTTGCATTAATCTGTGTGTAATGTAATATTACCTCTTTACGAATAACTTCCCTCTGTAGACTGGTGAATGATAGATTTAGAAAAGTAAATTTAATTGGCAGTTTTATTGGACCCAAGTAGGAATATTTAAATCTAAAATATGTATTCTTCACCAGGAAAAAGCGACAATGTTTGTTCTTCATGAGACAAATATTAAGATAGTTTTTCTCACATAAACACAAAAAAATAATAGGGAAAAGCTATTTCTGCCAAATATAACGTCCTAGCAGAATTGATATTTCTTAGTGTATGAGGATATAAATAATTTATTCAATACATAGACGTTCAGTTACAAAAACTTTAATAAGGCTTAAGGGTGAAGATCTAAAAAGCATTATTGTGAAGTTAGTAATAATAGTTTAGATGAAAACAAAAAAATTAAATCACGAACTTTATCATTGAAATTCAAATAAATTCAAATTCAAATAACCTATCAATATAACCAGATACAATTTAAGTTGTCTTTTACATAAGAATAAATTATGTCAGCTCCTTATATATATATATATATATATATATATTCGTATGTGTGGTTAAAAATTACATGCGTATGAATGGAAATATTGTGAATAACTAAAAATAGGTTCTAAAAAGATCATTTTCTTTTATTTAAGGCAAGGCATTTGGAATTGAAACATTCCCGAACCTAAAATTTGTGATTTCACAATCTTTTGAGGAAACTCTTCGCCTTTTCCTGCCAAAAAGCAACAATCATTTTAATGATTTCATATAAAGAATTAAAGTCAAAACCTAATTTTGATATATATATATATATATATATATATATATATATATATATATATATATATATATATATATATTCAAACTGTGCTATTCACACGGGTTTCCCTTACTCTCTTTTGTCATTCGTCGCAATCATCGATGTTTTCTAATTGGTCTTCTTGACTAAACATACTGTCTGCACAGAGCTATTGTATATAAGCTCTTGCTGGACAACCAACCCTGGCGAATTCATAAGCACGAGACCATAAGAGAGTGTCGTTTATTAGTCCATGTAAATGAAAATCTCACTTCTAATAGCAAATTCATTTTCCTGGATATTTCTATTGACCGGATGATCAATGAAGAATAATAAAACGAGGAAATAGTTGGTTCTGTAAAATGATAATGAGTAATATCTCCCAAAACTAATTATTAAGAGATTTTAATTGACTGCAAAATATCACTAGAGGAACTGCAAAACCTTAAAATTATTGCAGCGAACAAATTTAAGTATAAGTCATGACATAAAGCAGAAACAATCCATAACTATTTTAATTAGATCAACATTAAAACAGCAATGAGAGAATTACGAACTATCAAAAACAACAAAAAATTGTTAAAAACAAACCAGCACCAAATAATTTAATACAAACTCCCTTAATCTAAATTTGGGAAACACATAACTCATGGGGTCACAAAAATTCAAAAATAAAAGATGAAGTGTGCGTAATTGTAGTATATATGACCGCTGGACAAACAACGAAAGCGCTCGTAGATGTATAAAAATATAATTTATAGTTTTATTCTTCGACGGCGACGATTGTGTAAAGTAGGGATAGAGTCGGAAATATTTCGCACATATCTTTCTTCTGTGGCAGGGACTCTTTTTGTGAAGTAGTGTGAGAGCCGGAGAACACACACAGGGAGTTGACAAGTCTGCTTGAGTGACCAGCGGGTCTCTGCCTTCACTTGAGAGACGAGTGGATCTCCCCTTTCGCTTGGGTGACCAGCGGATCTTTGCCTTCAGTCCAAAATTACAGACTTTATATTGTCTTTTCAAGTCCCATGCGGATATATGTATATCCTCTTCGCAACGTATTTTTCTGTTTATGGCTGGTTATCGGAACTTACATATTTCCGGTTTTTTTCTGGTAATTTGTTGATCTTATCAGCGAAAAGAAATAATTGTCACTATGTCCATAGGCAATACATTATGTTCTCGCCATCATAGTTTATAAATCTCTTTCCTGTCAAAACCATTTTTGGATGTTATCTTGCAGCGGCATTGAATCTGCTAATTTCATCCACGGTACTCTGTTGCAATCTTAGCTAGTATATTACATAATATCATTGAAAAAATCAATATTTTCAAAAACCCGAAAACACACATAATAATTAGAAATGAAAGCTGCGGAACAACATATATAGTCTACATAATCAATTGTATTAAAGGCATCAAATTTCACGTTGGATACACCCAGACAGAGGATGATAGAGTCTCACTAACTAAAAGAAACATTATATTATTACATAACAGAAAATTTTATACATCGAAAAACTTTGATGAATGTAGCAATGGAATCTTTATCATAAAGGAAATCCGCCAGACCAATTAGGATACATTATTTCATATGAGAGAAATCAACTTCATTTGTTTTAACCTGCATCAAAAAAGTAACTAATTCTATGCACACGTAAACAAATAAACAAACAAAAAACACATACATTCACGCACATAGATCACGGCTAATTTAAAATACTTGTATGGATGGGGATAAATATAGTCTCACACATTTACAAAGCCAAAATTTCGAAATGCTGGTGTGCCAGTCTGCGCTGAGCGTAGAGAATTCCAAGGGATTTCGATCAGTCAAATGGTGATTAACAAGTTATGGAGCTCTTAAGACTATCTCAGTACTCCTGAATTTGTGGGTGAGATCCAGGCCTTGTTTGATGACGATCCTAACAGAACAATCGTGTCCATAGCTGAGAAACTGTAGTTTCTTATAAGGCCGGTAGTACATTAAGACATTTGGTTGTTCACATACAAAGTGATATAGGGCTAGCTATTACCACGAAATACGAAGATATACTTTTAAATAAAGTCAAGTATCACCTCCAACCAAATATTCTTTGGTTTTTCTCAGACGGAAAAATCCCTGCCAGAATCAGATGGTGAACGCGGATAAAAACATTTGGCTTGCTCTGTCTCTTCAAGATGCATTTAATAGGGATAAAAACCAAGCACCAAATCCAATCATGTTTTTGGGGGTGCTTACAATCGATGGTGATGGTATCCCTCCATTCGTCTTCCCTCATTGTCTCAGACAAACCATGGAGGCCTACAAGACGTGTTTTGAAGATCATCCCGGTCTGGTTCGAAAGGGAGGCTGCTGGAAGACACCATGTCAGACAAAGTGACTCTGTACCACGCTACACAAGCAGAACGCACTGTTGGTCGTCAGAAAATTTATTTGACCACATCACCTCTAGCATCCGGCTTCTCAATGCCCCAGGTTACAATCCTCTCGATTATTATGTGGGTCATGGTTGATTAAGACCCCGCTCCACTGCGAAAGCTCAGTCATGGTTGAACCCTGTGACATTTTATCTGAATAGATTTAATCTAAGGTATTTTAAGATATAACAATATAAATATTTCTTATGTGAGATGCTAGTGTTATTTAAATATGTCGTTGCTTTGAAAATAATTTGAGCATCGAACATGTGTGCGTGTGCACAGACACACAAATAAGAAAAATACACACAAATACAAACAATAATAACATCCATTGGACACCCCCACACAGACACAGAGGTACACTCACACACACACACACACACACACACACACACACACATATATATATATATATGCGTGTGTGTGTGTGTGATGTGTGTGTGTTTGTGTTGAAATGATAGATTGTGGAGAATTTGACAGTATGATATCAATATGTGGAAGTTTGAATTAATAAAACACTGAACACAGGTTTAGAAGATACGAAAGTCCGTTCTTTTATTTTACGAATTTTTGAGGCTAAACCATCTTCTGATTTTTTTTTTTTTTATATACATATAAGCAAATAAGGAAGATGATAAAATGTGTACCAGGTAGAAGGAGACGGTTTAGAGTCAAATGTATAGGGTTTCATTAGAGATTTTGGGTCGTATAAATGTAGTAATACTTCTAGTGGTGTAACGGGAAAGGAATAAGTTATGAGGAACGGGTTTCGGCATTGCCCGTTTCGTCGAAGATATTGACTAAAATGTGATCTCGATGACATTGTCACTCATGTGATATCTTGGTAGAAAGGTAGCGAAAAAGGAGGAATGAGAAACTGATGAGGAAATAATCCTTAACAGCATGGCGTTACAGAGTGGAAAAATGTTCCTTTCTTATCCGTTCTCTATTTTGATTTTCTTTTCGTGTAGTATGATGGTCGCCACTTATGATGAAATCTGATAGAATCCTGAGCGTTGTCATATATGGTTTGTTTTAGAAATGACTACCATTTTTAAAATTTGCTGGATTTTTGCAATGTATGGGTTTAATTTGGGTGGCGTTGGAAAAATTGAAGGTGTACCACCATACTGTTGACGATCCTTCGTATATCACTTTTTCTTTCCCCTTATTTGCCTCTTTTTACCTAGACATCACATTATTGTCAATGTCATTGATGGAACAGGACATGCCAAAATCCTCTCCCCATCCATATTTTTCCTTGTTTCTTTCCTCTTTACTCGATAAAATTATTTCTACTTTCATATGATCAAAAATAAAACCTGATACATTTGACTTTAAACTATCTCCGTCTTCCTGATACATGTTTATCCTCTCCGTCATTTTATGAACTTCTTTATTTGCTTGTATATAGAAAAAACCCAGAAAATGGTTGAGCCTGAAAAAGTTCATAAAATAAAAGAACGAACTATCACACCTTCTGAACCTGCTTGATTTATCCAAACTTCCACATATTTCTAACATACATACATACATACATACATACATACATACACCCCCATATATATATATATATATATATATATATATATATATATTTAAATTGAAATGGTTTATATAGAGTAAACAAATACATCTATAAATATTTTAACAAACAAAAATGTCCGATAAATTATAGAATATAATTAAAAAATAACTTAGACACATATCTTCATAACAAAGACCATTGCTTCCAGTTTAGAAAAAAATTAACGATGCTCTTTTAACATTATAAATTCATTAGTAAATTAATTTATTCTGCACAATATCACACTTTAAACTTGTGAGACAAACAAAAGTTTTCTCTAATATAACTTATCTAGCAATACTCGTGCTAAAACAGAATAATGTTGCACTGGATAAATTGATAAAATTTCGCATTTATTATTATTAATAATTCTCATTGAATTGATTAAATTCACAGTTTAAAATCTACATCAAATATCTTTCACAACTGGTTAATACTTTATCAAGATTTTTATCTATACAGATCATAACAAACAAAATACAAACATCAATTATACTTTCAGATAATACGATATCAAAAATCATCAGTTCGTTAAATTCTAGTTAAAATGTGTCTCTTTAAAACAGTTAAAGTCAGTATAAATTAATACGACGTCATATAACATTCATGTAATATAAATGTTCTGTCTCTTAAATAGGAGCTAGTACCATTATCTTTTTCATCCTCTAAAATTATTTCCGATAGTGTTTGAAGATGTCTGCTCGGGAAAAAAAATGATACATTACACGGTAAATGGAACAACTTTCAAACAAACATTCATTTTTAAGTCATGCTTCTAACCATTTTGACGGTTATCAATATAATTATTATTTCAGAAAGTATAAAAACATATTTTTCATGCATTAAAATAAACTAATATATACATACAAAAACGTATCTGATTTTCTGAAAAACAAATATTTTGAAAGTGCTATAAGAGACAATGCAAATGAATTTCGTATACGATAAATAGTTTATTGCACAAGATAAATAAACTTGAATGATATCTTTAAAAGAAGAAACTATTTCGGGATAGGAAGAAAATATATTGATAGATTCATGCACAAATGATAAAGCGTTAAAAATATATCCAAGTTATCAATATTTAAACTTATCTTAATTATTTTCAGTTTATTCACAGTCGCTTATCGCAAGAAGGTATACTTCTAATCGAGTCTACACCCAAATGCAATATTTTATCCTGCAAACAAAAAGGAAATATCAATATTCAAAATATATTTAAAATTCATACTTCACCAAAAATGAGTTTTCGACAAAAGGAACTTGATATTTTTGTAATTAACTTCATCGAGTGATTGCTTAATAGTTTTTAACGGCATGTCAACATGTTTAGGGTTATTTTATGCAGAGAGGTTAGGGAATCACGTTCATTTTACGTTAGTATTGACATTTTATGTGAAGTTAGTTTTCTTAATGTTTTTTGTTCATTTATTTGCATACTGTCCTATTGAATACGAATACTTTAAAAAGATCTTACTGTCCCAAGATCTAGATACTGCCAAACAGATATTATTACTACAGGTCAGAGAGAGCCAAAGATTAATTGAAATGAAACGGTCTTCCACATTTACCAGATCTCAAGAAATGCTTAATATTTAGATTCAGTCTAATGTTATTCTCTGGTGACTCCTTTTTGGACGACATATCCCTCACGAGTGAATAGTCAGCGTTTTCTTAATTCTGTCGATATCTGATTCAGGTTTGTATTTGTCTTTCTTACCATACTGCTCAATCAAATATATTTTGAAATACATTTCTAATAAATGCGTTGTTCATGGCAGCATTATAAACTTTAAATTTTACTTTAGTTGCTGTTTTTTTTCTATTTTTTTTTTTTTTGTTATTGACAAACATTACCAGGTCTTAGCTAAGCCTCCTAGCCTTGTAGGGGACCCATTATTATGATCCTATTTTAGGCTTAGATAAACTTCTCTTAGATCTGTCGTGATATGCGCTTACAAAAATGAATACATCTACATAAGGACAGAACAATTGATTATTCCGAGTTAGTTGTTTGGATAGTCGGAGAGAATGAAAGTTTGCTGGGTACGCTTTTACACCACAGCTGCGTACAACACTCTCTAGATAAACATGTTTTTGATCTAACTATTTATTTCATCTGCTACTTTACGTGTCCTAAGATAACTGTATCTGATTCCTTTAATCTATTTGTTAGGACACCGAACAAATGTAACAAGTTGTCCTTTATCGACATCTAAAGTCCATATTTTCTGAATAGGTATCCATTAGCTCCACACTTGCCGATAATGCGCGCTATATTTATTTATTGCCAAGTTAAGATATATAACTCGACAGAATGACAACAAGACTGATTTAAAGATATATAGAGACAGAAGAAGAAGAAGAAGAAGAAGAAGAAGAAGAAGAAGAAGAAGAAGAAGAAGAAGAAGAAGAAGTTTATATGTTTAATGGAATATCAACGTTCGTGAATTATTTAATGCCAAAGCCATCCATGTAGAAGAACGACAGTGAAACTATTTAATTCAATGACATTTATTTTCCCCCAGATCATTCTTCAATTTTCAATAATTTACCATTGCCAGCAATTATATAAATTCCTTCTATATATATATATATATATATATATATATATATATATATATATATATATATATATATTATGAAAAAACTTACCATCTGGGGCGGAAACTGACGAATATATCAAATAAATAGAAATAGAAGACACGTTTTAATATGCCTTTTTTGAGAAACATATCAATATGTTCTCTAATGTATCAGCAAAATGATTATAAGTAAAAGAAAGCGGCCTGTCATTTTCTTCTGGGTTTTTTTTTCTCAATAATTGCTGACCACTGAAGGTTTTCCAAACTTTTCTTAGGATGTTTAAATTCAAATCTTTTTCGAGACAGGTAATATCACCAAAAGCATAAATCCCGATTTGCTTTTTATTTTTTTTTATTAGGTGTTATATATTTCGAATATTATAAATGCATTAAAAACGAACAGAAAAAATAGACGCATAATTGTCCAGTATATGAACTTGATTCGCCAAATTTATTTTCTATTTCGATAACTACAATTCCGAGAAGTAAAGTTAATTATTCAATTGTTTTGTCGTCAATTCCAACAAAATCGAAGTTCATTTTCCCTTTCTGGGAAATTTTTATCTTTACTTGACAAAACGTATCAATCTTAACGAAAATCAGTTGACATAACTTAAATAATTGATGCATAAACTTACTAGGTAGTAAGAGATACACAAGACTATTTGAAAACAATAATTCTCCTACATTTTTCATATGATTCGTTGCCGTATAAAATCATGTCTTTGCTGATTAAAGGAAATAATGAATATAGTCCATACAACGAACGTAAGCTCGAACATTATTCATATCAAACTTGATTAGTTTCATTTTTTTGTATTATTTTGTAGGACAATGGACGTTTTGTAAAAGACAGGTACGGTAAAATTAGCTCCAAGATTAAAATTACCTCTTGGTTGACTGGAGTAGCGGTAAGCGGGTGTGATATATGACTTTAACCAGCTAAAGCCATAATATTTCAGTTCGTGTAGAATAGTGAACATTGTTAATTTTGGATAGAAACTTACTCCCATTTCCTCTTGATATCTTGTGGCCAGATCACTCACCATACCTTCTCCTGATTAGCTCCTTTAGTAGGTCGAAGAAAACTGAAGGCAATCACAGCAATATTGATGTCGATTCAGCAAAACCTGGAAATATTCAGAATAGGGTTTCAGGAGTTTATAATAAGTAAGGGAAAGTATTTGGACAATATAATCTTTTAAGAAAATCACTCAAATAAAACAGTATTAAAAATAGCGATTGAATTTTGAATATGATCTAAATTACCATTTTTTCCCACTCTACGCCAAACAGTTGATTCTGTTATACCTATACAAACATAATACACACCATTCTAATATATATATATATATATATATATATATATATATATATATATATATATATATATCCGGTAAGGCAAAAATATAAACAAACGAATGCTACAACATAATGCCAGGTAATTCCCGAACTGACGTTGTTCGCTTGTTGGATGAGTGGTATGATATTAAGTCTAACGTAAAGTTTGGCGGGTTTCATCCCAGCTTCAAGCATTCTACGGGTCTAGGCACACTGAAGATTTGACCTACAACGAAACAGTCTGTCTGTGGATGACTATATATATATATATGTGTGTGTGTGTGTGTGTGTGTGTGTGTGTGTGTGTGTGTGTGTGTGTAACTTACACGAGATATAAAACGTAAATACATATTTCAGGTATCCCAGGTTCACTGTATTATTAATATTCAGACGAGTTAAGTTAGCCTTTGTTTATGAAATTGAGTATTACGGTTCATGTACTGAAGAACAATTCTCTAGTAATCTTTAATTTGTTTTTGAATATCATGAAAGAATTAAAAATCGCACAGTGAAGTACAGGTGTACTATAGAGAAGTCATGAAAACATGGATTACAAACTACTTAAGACTTGTAAATAAATGTGAAAATGAAATATATATATATATATATATATATATATAGAGAGAGAGAGAGAGAGAGAGATTAGATTACTGATAATAATATTCGAGTCAATTAATATTGAAAAACCAGATTGTAATTACAGCATACTTCGTGGATACATAACTATTACTAAACTAAGAATTACTTTTTATTCATTGCGGATTTTTTGTCCTCATCTTGGTAGGGTTTTTTTTGTTTTTTGTTTTTTTTGTTTCTTCTTTCCCTACGTTTCGGTCAAATTTCCCCTCTGGCCTTCTTCAGGTGATTTTTACCGCGACCTCGGATAGGAATGATGTGTCTTGTAACCGTTTTCCCAGTAATTACTGTCTTCCATAGTTGTTGTCTATCGCCCCACGTTTTTTCACCGAGTGAAGCTCTGGCCGGCTTGGGTAGGATTTGAAACCGCTATCTTGGGTAGGATTTGAAACCGCTATCTTCTGACAATGCTCTCCTGGAACCGAAGGGCGATCAAGGATGGATTTTTTGGTTCTATAAATCCTCATCTGGTCTTCTATAGTCGCCTCTGTACCGAATTTTTGTAATTGTCTTTAATTGAATCATTTTGAGATGAGCCTTCTTAATCTGAGAATTAATTTTTATTTAAGAAGCCTCATCTCAAAATGATTACCTATACACGTTTCAGCAATATCGTTTCCCATAGATTATTATTGACAGAAATGACAGTCTCCCCATGAGTAAGACAACTTATATGCTCATTAATTTTCATTGGCCAGTATTTACGGACACTAAATTTGCTAAGTCTACGCTTTGGCCTTTTAGAGAGTGCATACAAACTGATTATTCACAATTATTACTATTTATGAAATCTTAAATCAAAACAAAAACAAAATTATAAAAGTAAAGCAAAGGGAAAATCAAAACAGCAATTTATTAGAGTGGGAAGACAAATAAAGAAACAGAAAGAAGTGTGTTTTAATTTCAAAAATGATTCTAAAAAAACATTCAAACAAAAATAAACAATAATCAAAAGAAGAATTATTTGGACACAATGAAAGTAAAAAGAAAAAAGAAAGAGAGATGAATCTAGAAGCGAGTAAAATAAATACAAACTTAATGAATGGAATATGACGATTGCAGATGCAGAAATTAATCAAATCTGAATTTTGAAAGTGAAACTTGTTGTAATAATCATAAAAGATAATGAACTCAAAACACCAAAAGCCATGTAAGATTCATCAATTGAAAATAAAGAGTTAGGAAAGGAAAATAGAAAAGCATTGTTTAGTAAAAGAATTAAATCTCAGGCCAGGGCTATGATGGGAATACACTTGAAATGCGCAGGTGTTCATCAATAACTAACTGTCGCCAATTACCAGAGGAATAAGCGAATGTACCCACGCTGCTGTTAATTAATATGTCA
The DNA here is from genome assembly GCA_963585895.1 of Sepioteuthis lessoniana. Taxonomy (NCBI): domain Eukaryota; kingdom Metazoa; phylum Mollusca; class Cephalopoda; order Myopsida; family Loliginidae; genus Sepioteuthis; species Sepioteuthis lessoniana. Next base: position 68,934,146 of record OY757928.1, read on the forward strand.
GTATGAATATTTCTGAAGTATATAATTGAGAATGTTTAAGAAGAAAAAATGAATGAATGAATAAATGAATGAATGAATGAACAAAATGGAAGCAATTTAAAAACTTATAATATTGAAGATAGTGAACTCAAGGGAAAGTAGAAGCAGGTAAAGTTTATAAATACAAAACGTGCACGAAAGAAACAAGAAAAAACGAGGTTTCCTATTTTCAAAGAATTAAAGTAATTTGATTGCTAAATATAATTCTCACTCAGTCGATTGACGCAGAAATACGCTATATTTTTGTCTGAGTAAAAATTAGGTTCCATCTGTCAAAGATGTTTGCAGTCTATAACAATAAAATGCAGCCGGTGGTTACCATCAATTTATGTGATTCTAAGCGGATTTTTGGAGTATATTCTTTGTTGCCATTACTCCCACTTTCAATAACAAATGAAAAATAGTACCTGTTAAAATCCCAAATATAGGTCAAGTATGGGTGTTTGAAAATTATGAAACAATGTAACTGAGTGGAAACAAATGCTTATGGTTGTATAGGAATATTTGAATATTTATGATTAGATCATTTTATTAAGAATGGTTAATTCAGTCTATAATTGTTTACAGATGATTAGAATTTTTACTTTCTTTAAAGGTTATAACAACTTGAAAACAGCCTGACTTGAGCCTCAAATAAACTAGAAAATACTTACAATCTAAAGAACCAACAAAACATCCAAACACTATATATTTGCTAAAAAGACAATATTATTTAAGAAAGTTAAGTAAAGAGATAAAGACAAAAAACACTATCTTAAAAGGAAAATGGTTGTCAAAACAGATGCATTTCTTCAAGTGACCAAGGGGAGGATGGGGGGCCCTCGTAGTGTAATGGATAAAGCGATGAACTGCGGCATCATAGTAAACGAGTTCGAACTCTAGTCGCGCTATTACGTTCACTTTCGGACAAGTAAACTTAGGAAAGGTATGAACCACCTTATCCTCCCAACTATGGGTTAAATAGAACCACTGCTGTTCTAGATGAATTGCTTTGGCATTAGATAACCTACAAAGGCTGATATGCCATTAAACAAAGAAACCATACCAATTGGCCAGATTAACGGTTAACGTGCTATACTGTGACATTACATTATGTGAGTTCGAACTACAATGCTTTTGTTATGATCCCTTTCTGTGTAATACACTTGGAAAACGCATGAGCATCGGTATCTTCTTCCGCAATTGGTTAATTAGTAACATTACTATTATTCCACAAAGGTGAATAAAAGGTTGACCTGATAATTAACGAATGAAACTAAACCAATCGTATGGCTGGCTTTTTTCATGTTTTAATACTTACTAAATGAACACGGTTGAAAATAGATAGTAATAGTAATAAATGAAAAATATTGACGTGCAATAATTTTTCTTATGGTATAAGAATTATAAAGATAAAATGAGTTCCCGTTTATTGTATAAATTGAACCACCATGTATAATTAACAGAATGCTGAATCCCAGAAAATGTTAACATGAAAATTCTTCATTTTATGATTAAAAGAAAATAGATAAATAAGCAATCCCTGAGCAAGAAATTAAATAAATAATAACATATATGGATAGAGAGAATGATTATGTGGAAAGGTCATATTTGCACTTTATTCATTCTCAGGTGCATCAATCCGTTGTTGAATCTCGTACAATATTTTCTATTGGTTACTTATGGGAATATCTGAAGGGCTCAAGTCTTAAAACTTAATCTATAGACAAACAATTAATGTTATCCGTCATGAAGTTGAAGAAATACCTGAGACAATTACGAAAGCTGCAGATATTCATGATAAGAATTCAGGAGAACCTAGCTCATGGTAACCTAGCTCATGGTACCAATCAGTCTAATTGGATTATATAATCTTTAAAAAAGCAATGAAAATGAAAGCAACCATCTTAGAGTTTTATTGTTCATATCAAAATTAAATTTTGAATAGTATCTAAGATAAAATTTTTTTAATTTACATTCCAAATCCGAGAGATCATTCTGATGGACTCAATATATCAATTAGTGACAAAAAATATCGGGAAAGTTCTCCAAAACCATAGAATACATTATATTCTGTAATTTATTTCTATCTGTCAAAAATGTAATGTGTCATATAGGTCTAATCAATCAATTAATAATAGAATCATTAATTGCCTATCAGAAAAATAAAATTCTATTAAGCTGTTGATTTAACGCAATATGACCAGGAATGAAAAGCTAATAATTTCTGTTAGAGTTTCTGTGATGAAAATATCATTATCACAGAATATAGATCCCACTACACCTCAGGGAAGGTTAACATTTTATCGTTTTTACCATTAGTCTGTGGTTTTAGTCTATGAAGCCCATGGTGCAAAAATCCATGCATTTACTTACACCATGAATGCGACATAAATGTTACCTCCAGTAATAAATTAAAAAAGAAATAAATCAATTGATATGAACGATCATGTGCAGAGAATCTAATAAAAATAATATAGAAATTTATTCAAGAAAGTATCCGGGTAAAGTGTTTTGGTTCCTGTTTTGGAAATATACATAAAGAATGCCAAAATTATACCAACCTAAATAAACATTGTAACTATAACGATCAAGATATGGATAATATGGCGAAGATACCTGCAAAGAATTAAATTCATTTGATTATTATGATATTGAATATATTGAAAATATACAATATTCTGTAACTGAGAAAACATTTCTCAGAAATTTGGGGCCAGAAATGTTTTCGACGGTGAAGGCTCGTGATCGCTAACGCAGAGGTATCAAGGTGAAAGCAAACAATTTCACCATTCACCAGTTTAATTGTTTGACTGTTACATCATGGGACTTCCAGATCAAGACACAGCCTCTTAAAATATTCCTTTGCTGTATTCAAAATTTACTGTCACGACGCTTTAGTTCCTTGTCGTAAAATTGAATGAACTGACTAGGTACCACGTCATTACACTAAACTTAAACGAGAATAGGAATTCCGTTGAGTTGACATATAAAATCAGTATTTATATTCTCCATGATAAATTGTTAATTCTTACACAGACACACAGACATATATATATATATATATATATATATATATATATATATATATATATACAGTGTATCACAAAAGTGAGTACATCCCTCACATTTCTGCAGATATTTAAGTATATCTCTCCATGAGACAACACTGACAAAATGACACTTTGACAAGATGAAAAGTAGTCTGTACGCAGCTTATATAACAGAGTTAACTTATTTTAACCTCAAAATAACTCAAAATAAAACCATTAAAAGCTAAACACTTGCCATCAAAAGTGAGTACACCCCTAAGAAACTATACCCCTTAATGTCCAAATTGAGAACTGCTTGTCATTTTCCCTCCAAAATGTCATGTGACTCATTAGTGTTACTAGGCCCATGTGTTACTCGGCCCAGGTGCATAGGGAGCAGGCGTGTTCAGATTTGTAGTATAGCTCTCTCACTCTCTCATACTGGTCACTGAAAGTTCCAACATAGCACCACGTGGCAAAGAACTCTCTGAGAATCTTAAAAGACATATTGTTGCGCTACATGAAGATGGCCAAGGCTACAAGAAGATTGCCAACACCCTGAAACTGACCTGCAGCACAGTGGCTAAGATCATTCAGCGTTTTAAAAGTGAGGTAACACTTAGAATAGGCCTCGGGTAGGTCGTCCAAAGAAGCTGAGCGCACGTACTGAGCGTTACATCCAAATACTTTCTTTGAAAGATCGGCGTAGGAGTGCTGTCAGTATTTCTGCAGAGACTGAAGAGGTTGGGGGTCAGCCTGTTAGTGCTCAAACCATACGCCGCACTCTACATCAAATTGGTGTGCATGGCTGTCACCCGAGGAGGAAGCCTCTTCTGAAGACGATACACAAGAAAGCCTCGAAAAAGTTTGGTGAAGACATGTCAACAAAGCACATGGATTACTGGAACCATGTCCTATGGTCTGATGAGATTAAGATTAATTAGTTTGGTTCAGATAGCTTCAAGCATGTGTGTTGGCAACCAGGAGTGGAGTACAAAGATAAGTGTGTCATGCCTACAGTCAAGCATGGTGGTGGGAATGTAATGGTCTAAGGTTGCATGAGTGCTGCAGGTGATGGAGAGTTATATTTCATTGGGGGAAAAATGTACTGTGAAATACTGCAGCAGAGCATGATCTCCTCCCTCCAGAAACTGGTTAGCAAGGTGTGTTTGGGGTCATTGTCATGCTGGAACATAACAATGACCCCAAACACACCTCCAAGACGACCATTGCTTTACAGAAGACGTTGAGGGTAAAGGTGATGGACTTGCCAAGCATGTCTCCTGACTTGAACCCATTAAAACATCTTTGGGGGATCCTCAAGCGGAAGGTGGAGGTGCACAAAGTCTCAGATATCTGCCAGCTCCGCGACCTCGTCATGGAGGAGTGGAAGAGTATTCCAGTGACTACCTGTGAGGCTCTGGTAAACTCCATGCTCAGGAGAGTCAAGGCAGTTTCGGATAATGATGGTGGCCACACAAAATATGGAGAGTTGACATGGTGTATGTTAATATTGACAATTTTCCCTAAGGGGTGTACTCAGTTTTGTTGGCAGGGGTTTAGCTTTTAATGGTCATATTTTGAGTTATTTTGAGGGTAAAATAAATTAACTCTGTTATATAAGCTGCACACAGACTACTTTTCATCTTGTCAAAGTGTCATTTTTGTCATTGTTGTCCCATGAAGAGATATACTTACATATCTGCAAAAATGTGAGGGGTGTACTAACTTTTGTGATACGCTGCATATATATATATATATATATATATATATATATATATATATATATATATATATATATATATAAGAAATAATATTTCATTATATATCTGTTATATGCACAAACCTACATACCCCCAACACACACACATTCATATATATATATATATATATATATATATATATATATATATATATATATATATATATGTATATATATATATATATATATATATATATATATATATATATATATATATATGTATATATATATATATATATATATATATAATTCCATATAGTTGTATACATGTATGAGTGTGTATGTGTTCGTAAATGTCTAAAAACATAAAATAAAACCAGCATTTCATTATAGGTAAACCACTATTAAAAGGATTTCACGTAAAATTACTTTCTATATATTTGGAATTCGTTTATCTTTTATTGTTGCACACTTTCATATGTAATCTTAAAGACAGCATTTACGTCGCAGCGAAAAATTATAATTCATATTTAAATAAACAATATCTATCTATCTATCTATCTTTCTATCTATCAATCTGTCTACACACTCACACACCCATATATATATATATATATATATATATAATCTTACATTTGATATCGTAAATACAAAATTCTATTCCATTCAAATATTGCCCAGGAAAAATAATGAATTTCACCTCAATTTATGACTATAATAATGCCCACAGAAGCGCTTTGAAACCTCTAATGAAAAAGCGGTCTGACAAGAAGAAATACGAAAAAATACAGTTTGTGTAAATATTGATCACAGAAAAAAACGAAAGTAAATAAGATGTATTTCTAGGATATTCTCATGTTCAGGAAATTAATAGCTTCATCTTGTACAAAGAAAATGAATTTATTACGAGGAACTGTGCATATCACCATTTTGTTCATTTTTTTATTCTTTACTTTATTACTTACATTTCTTTCACTTTTGTATTTTCAGTTTTCTTCTTTTTTTTTTGTATTCACAGTAGATTTTTTATTTCACCTTTTCTTGTACACATTTATACAAACAATCATTTTCACATAAGTATTTCGAGAGATACAAATAAAAATATCCATCTGGTTAATATTGCAAAGTAAATACTGCAGAGCATAAGAAAATTTTTGAAATTTACATCATTCTTTCATTTACAGCAAATGTTGTTCTTCGGCTAAGCCTCATACTTCTCTTCATACTGCAAAAGTGGCATGATAAAAAAGTAGATATCAGTTTATTGTAGATATCAATCAAATTAAGAACCTTTGAAAGATCACCGGTCTTATTATAGGGGCAGAAAGGCAGACACAATGACTAACTTGTGGCAGAAACTGCAAGATGAATCGGATAAAATCACTTTTGAACATGTTAAAAAGTAAAAAAGTTTTTTGTCAATGATGTGCATAACTAAGTAATCATCTGTGTGCTTCTTATTATTAACATCAATATAAAATCAATAAAGTCATTAAGTAATTTACATATGTAATCAAATTTTTGGCGAGTTAAATGTTTTCGTAATAACCAGTTTATGAAGCATTATTTCAAAAACCGATATACAGATAGATAGATAGATAGATAGATAGATAGATAGATAGATATTGATTTAAACTTGTTAAGGAAGGGATTTTATATTTCTGACGTAATGATAAATATTTTCATTGCTTAGTCATAAAATGAAACCATGTTCATTATTTATTTAATATTTTCTCAAATTATTATTTCCAAGAACACAAGCGTATCTATCTATCTATCTGTAGATGCAACAATTGCACCTTAAGTTACTAACACATATTTCACATCGAAGCAATTGTACAGAATTAAAATCAATTCAAAGTACTCAGAAAAGTTGGAAAATAGAAGGAAACCGCGTGCAGAAAGAATCTAACGTTAATGGGTAAAACTGTTTCGAAAGAAGATATAATTATAAAAGCAGTTAAATGCAGGTAAGTAAAAAGAAAAAAAGGATAGATGAATTATAAAAAAAAGGGAGAAAAACTTTAACGTTAACTGAAAAGTAACAAAGGATGAGAAAACAAAATGCAAAATACGAAATCGAATGGAAAAAGTCGTAAGCAATGGAAAAAAAAAAAAGAAAAAATGAACCAAAAAACAAAAGAACACTCTAACGAAGAGAGAACACGGAAAGAAAGAAAGTTGATTGAAACAAAAGAAATTAAATGAAACATTTGAGACATCCAGAAAGTCGACGAATATTTTGGGGCCTAAAACTTTCCATGATACACTTTTTTCCTTACTGGAAGACACAAGAAAAATAAAGATGAGAAAACGATATTGTTAAAACCAATAATCCTGGAGTAAAAATGAGAAAAATCTGAGAAAATACCAAAGAAAATCAGGAATGTTTTCTCATTGCCTGGAGCCATTTATCTTCTTTAACCCACTTGTGTGATTACGTCTTGAAGGAACAAAGACACTTTCACTTTCATTTATTGTTTTGCCCTAAGATTATTCACGTACGTTATACTGAGAACGCACGTACAAATGCACGCACGCATACATACATACATACACACACACGCATATATATATATATATATACATATATATATATATATATATATATATATATATATATATATATATATTAGGTTTGTGGACTTGCAGAAGGTGTTTTTAATCAACAATGTCTGGTTGCTCTCTCGTTAAGTTTCACTTCGGAAAATAGCAACAATTAACGATGGGATTTTTTTTTGTAACAAAATTAGTCCCTGACATCGGAAAAAGTTTCAAACTATTAAGTAATTGTTCAACTCTGTATATATATATATATATATATATATATATATATATATATATATATATATATATATTAGCAAACTAATTTCTTTATGTTCGGTACGCAGGTGTGAATAGAAACTTTGTATACTGCACAATTTCTCTACTTTTTTCTGCATGTTTACTTGTTCATCATTAGGGTATTTTCATTTTGATTGTTTTATCTAAATTTTAAATGCTGTTAATATTACATCTGTACAAGTAAAGATTTTCCATTCGAATATAAAGAATACATCAAATGTATCCGCTGATGTATCCCACACACAAGGGATGGGTCGCATTTGATTTTATTGAAACTACGTTTTGTACGAAATAATGAATCTATTTTATCATAACTTTTGTAAAATTCAACCATTTTTATTGAAATCTGTGTCAGCTTTTGGGAAATTTTATTCTCAGTAAATTACATTAAAGCAGAACGAAAATTGTTCTGAAAACTCAAAATATACATTAGAAGCATATATCTAGATTATTTCTTGCTGTTTTTTTTTTGTTTTGTTTTTCTTGTTTAAATATATTATTCTTACGGAAGGTTGTACCCATGAGGCGTCTAGAGAATTTAATTTAAACTACTCAGACTACATACTTTTAGATGGGATTTGTTATTATATTATTTAATAATCTAAATGCAAAAACGTACTCAAAAATTATTTCCGTCTTAATGGAAAAAAATTATATTTAAAAACGGATTTTACATCTTTCGACATCCTTTGGCATTAGTCTCTTCGTGAACTCAGATAAAACTAAATTAAGGTTTGTTGTTTTTAATGGCATATCAACATTCTCGGATTATTTAATGCCAAATCTATTCTTCTCAGAGAGTAGTGGTATCATTTAACTAAATGCTGGTGGGATAAATAGGTTCATATTTTTCCGCAAATGAACTTGTCCGAAAGTTAACGCAGTAGTTCGACTGGAGTTCGAACTTGCTTGGTAGCATTCCACAGCCCAGCGCTTTAACCATTTAACCATGAGGATATTCCCCGATTTACTGTGTTTTAAACAAGCTGATACAAGCTCCTCATTGAAACCTGTGAGTAGACATGTTCGTATACATCGCTAACAGTATCTTGTCTACTGAAAATGATTAAAAATGCACAGAATTAAAGCACGGATTTTTATTGACGTTTTGACGACCATATAATGATCAGATCTGTCTGAAAAAATTTAAGGTGAAATCTTCTTAGCTACAGTCGTGTCAGTACTAATGTATGGTTTCTTCACTTGGACTTAGACGAAACGCCTTGAGAAAAAGCTAGAGCGAGATTACGTAAGGATCCTGCGTGCTTTTCTGAAACAAAACATAGACGCAGACCTCTTGAAAACGGCTGCATTCTTTCTTCCGATTTCATAAACACACTAGATAAGACAACGAATCTATGCTATGTTCGGCTGGAGAAGTAAGGCCAATATCAAAAACTTCTGTCTCATATAAACTCATACCCATGAAAACATGAGTGCTGGACGACAAGGAAAAACTATTATAAATTAGCTCTGCGGATACTGAGTGCCGTCTACATTACTTGACAACGGCAATAACTGAGAAGGATAGGGGGTGAAACAGAGTCAAGTGAATCATTGCCGTCGACACTCCTTGATGACGATGATGGTGATGATGATAATAGTATTATCTCTAAATGTTTTATCAAAATGATATAGTTAAACAAATTGAAGCAATCAGCAAATTTTGTGAGGCGGTAAAATAGAAACACAAGGACTTCTAAATGGAAATAAAAGAGGTTGTTTTAAATGTCTCTCATAAACAGATGTCTTTTCGCTAGTATGGTTTAACTTCAGTGGACATGAAAATCATTTTTAAATAATGTAATTTTGGAAGGTCTACTTGGGAAGTGTTGAGGTTTTTACCACAGAAGTAAAGCTCCATATTTCCAAGGAAGAAATCAGAAATACAGAGGGATGTAGCCTTAGGCCAAGAGCTGCTTGAGCAAGGACGTGGTGCCCCCCCCCCAATCCATTGTTATCAAACATAGCATAGACAGCAGAGTTAGGCTATTGTTGAATAGAATGCGATGAGAAATTTCTTCAGGAGTCTGTGATTGTGATAATAAGTAATCAACGCCCAAGTCGATTCTGGTTAACTTTTTACACATGCCCTCGGCCGAGAGGACTCGAGAAGAATATAGAGAACCAGTCAGTATATTATCGGAATTTGGTTCTGTTACTTTTATTTTATTGTGGATCTGACTCGTGACTTCTACCTTTTTGACTCAAACCAGCGAACGAATAATATTTCCTTAAAGAATCTCGACAACGTGGAGTTTAATCTTTTAATGTTAAATACATTTATTTTAGTATATTCAATAAAATGTAAAATCCTGCTATATTTTTCTGTTGTTTTTAATGCTTGATCGTCAAAAATGTACACATTCTTACTTGAAATCTATATTTCCTCAAAAACTTTGAAAATAAGATATCAAATTTCAGTAAATATAAATAGTAATTGCAATAGTTTTTACCAAATTATTTATGCTCCGTGTTAATGTATATTATATCGTAAAATGAAAAGTGTTTATTGTGGTCTCTCGGTTTCATTTTGGATGAAGGTTTGGGTATTCACCATCGGCTGCTATGTCGGTAATTTATAATACTCTGACGGGCAGAGTGAAATACAAAAGACAACTTGTTTTATTGCTACGACCTTTGCGGTTTGATTTTCTTTCCGTGAAATTCTCAGGCCGTGGAAGCAAAATGAAATGGATGATGGACACCACGTGCGAGCTAACTTGTTCTTTCTTCTAGGAAATAGACTTTTCTATCTTTATTTGTTCCTCTTTTTCTGTTCACACACACACTCACACACACACACACACACACACACACACACACACACATATATATATATATATATATATATATATATATATATATATATATATATATATATATATATATATATATATATATATATATACGAGTATCATTAAATACATTTCCATACTTTTTTCGTATGGGCACTTTTATTGATAGTACACTCATGAAACTCTAGTCCCCTTCGAAGTAATGTCCTACGGCTGCAATGCACTTGTAGTACCGTTCCAACAACTCCAGGAAGGCCCCATAAACATCATCTTGTGTGAGCGTGTCAATGACCTTCATCACAGCCTCTTTCATCTCCTTATTTATCTCATAACGACAGCCTCTGAGCTTAGGGAATAACCAAAAGTCACAGGGACCAAGGTCTGTACTATAGGGATGTTGTAGAACTGTCTTGATGCCCATCTTGGTCAAATAGTCTGTGACAAGCATAGAGTTGTGGATCAGTGCATTGACCTGGTGAAAATGCCACTGACACAATTTGAGAGTGCTGACCTCTTCCGACGGAATCCTTTCCCGAACTCCCTTAAAACATAACTAAAGAAACCCTAGCCCTAACACTAATCGTTTGGCCAATCACCTCTGGTGTATTGACATTCTTACACCTGCCACGCCTCTCATCATCCCTCACAGACTCCCTGTCTTCCTTGAATTTCTTATGTCACTCAAAAACTGATGTTCGATACATGCAAGATGCTCCAAAAGCAGTCTGAAGCATTTCATACGTTTCTGTGGCATTTTTTACAAGTTTAAGACTGAATTTTCTTGCATATCGTTCTTCTAAAGAGTCCTCACGTACATATTGCATTTTTGAAATTCACCAGGTGTGACAATCAGGCTTTAGTAGGGTGTATTCCAATTGCTGTTGTAGCTGTTCCTTTGAACCTGAAATCATAAAAATTGGTCAGTCGTCTCATAAGATGAATAGCAATAAGATTCTGAATTTTCAAGAGTCTATGACAATTTTAAATGTCTGTACAAAATAAGCCTGGAAACTTATTGAATTCTATCTTTAATTATATATATATATATATATATATATATATTATATATATATATATATATATATATATGCGTGTGCATATTTGTTCACGTGCGCGCATGTGTGTGTGTGTGAAGGGGTTCATATACACCCAAACTCAATTCCGTCACAAGTTAGTGATAACATCGTTTCAGCCTCAATCATCACTTCGATGGGTATCACTGGTGACCCAGTCTATTTATCTAGATCGAACATATCTTGTTACACTAAACGCACTCTATGAGATCTGGAATTCTCTCAAACTATGTTACTTTTGGCTAATGGATTTTTTTATAGACAATTCACTCGCCAACCGAAAGAATCTGCTTACAATAATACTGTATAAATTGTAAAAATAATATTTTTGGTAATTATTCATATTTATTTTGAAATAGTAAAATGCCTATTATTCTCTAATTTTTATAATACCACTGTATTGTCCTCTTTTCACAGTTACAACTTCAGAAGAAAGAATATTTATGTGCATTTTTAAAAAGTTATTTGTTTCAGTTTTATTAAATGATTTTGTATACATACGTTCTGTCTTCATTATATACGAATGTTGTTTTTTTTTCTTTATTCTTCTTTTAATTTATTCTTATAGATTTTCTTTTATGTCAAAATGACGATGATAAGAGGGTAAACATTCAACAACCTCTTTCGGTTTCATTTACAACATTTTTGCATCTTTTTTCCTGTCTTAGTTCTTTTTCTATTATTTGATGAATTGCGAATCGTTGCTCATATAATCATCATTGGTTTCTTTCTTATATAAGATTATAATGTGGAAATAATTCTTATGAATTCATGATTTTAAAATGTCAAGAAATGAGAAAAGATCGAATTATTTTGAGGTCCCTGAAAATATAAAAAAGAAAAAGAAAGAAATGTATACAAAAGAAATATTGAAATTGTGTAATATCAAAAAAAAAAAAAAAAAAAAAGAAAAAAACATCTGTATAATTCTTTTAAGGTATCGAATGGGAAAAATAGTAAAAAATGGAAATGAAGAAGGTGAAAGAAATAAAAACCTTCCCTTAACAGGATTATGAAGAAAGTAAATAAAACAGAAATGATTCGATAAAATTATGGAAATGGAGCAAAAGCTAAGATAAAATGTTCACAACATAGGGTAAGAGAATTTAATAAGTATAAAGTAATAAAAATTAAAGAAAAAAAAGAAAGTGAGAAAGGAAGTGAAAAGAAATTTGAGAAAATAAAATCAACTGAGAGAGATAGATAAAGAGAGAGAGGGAGAAAATTAGAACAGATTGGGTAACGGAATAGAGAGAGGAAATAGAAAGATTGAAAAAGAATGTGAATATGGAAAAGTAAAAAAGAAATGACGAGAGAGAGAGACAGAGAGAGAGTAAAAGAGACAGAGAGAGAAGATATATGAACAAAGATGAATTTTAAAACGTAAAGGAAAAGTGAGAAACTGAGAGAAGCAGTAATGAGAAGAACGAGAGAGAGAGAAAGAGAGATAGATAGATAGAGAGAGAGAGAGAGAGAGAGAGAGAGAGAGAGAAATAAAGAATTAGAAAAAATTGAGAGATAGATATATAGTAGGGGAGTTATTGATCAATATGAACGGAGAGACATTTACAACACACACACACACACACACACACACACACACACACACACACACACACACACACACACACATATATATATATATATATATATATATATATAGAGAGAGAGAGAGAGGGAGAGATAGATAGATAGATAGATTGAATAGACTTTGAAAATGCCTTGCTTTTGAAGGGAAGGTGCTTCAGGACAAAGCTCCATAATTCACCGACAGAAATATAAAATGGAACTTAGTGAAACGCAGAAAGATAGAGACAAAAAGAGTGAACGAATGAAAAACAGTAAAGATCATGATGCATTTATAACATTATTTTTTCTTTAATTTTACAAATGAAGTATTGACATTATTGATCCTATTTTTAAAATATGGAAGACAAAACTAGTCGAAATTACTAATAACAATAACATATAAATCAGTTTAAAGCATAATAACTTATAGTTCATCATTTACCGAATAATATATATTGAAAAGAAATTTGAAATGTGTAAATAATTTTGGAGTGACAGAACATTAATTTAAAGAATAGAGTGGAAAAAATGCTTTTGTAAAAATGAAATAATATGAAATATGAAATATATATATATATATATATATATATATATATATATATATATATATATATATATATATATATATATATATATATATATATATATATATATATATAGGCTCACATGTTGGATACTGCATTAAAATTGGATGCGTTTACGATATAAGACGACAACAGAAAACGAATGGAAGATTAAAGAAAAAAGAAAACATTAGCGCTTTGAAAATAATCAATAATAATGAAAGAAATAATAAAAGGAAATTATTTACTCACACTGTCAGGGAATTGTAGAAAACAAAACGACTTTTTGTGGCTTATTCAATAGTTGTGGATTTATCTTGTTTTTTATTTTTAATTTATCAATCGAGAAAATATAAATTGCAGGCTTTTAACTTTTTCTACTCAACACAAGAATTATACAGAAATTCAAAATCATAATTCTTGTTTGTTGAATGAAAACTTTTATTATATCTTTTAATTTCTATTTGATTTGTCATTCTGAATGACAGTTTAAGAGCGGGAAATGAAGACTTCCCGTGCATATTTACACACGAACCTTTGTTTCATTGTCTTGAGCACAATAACCTTTAGTGTACATTATTCTATTACATATAAAATACACAATTCTCGTTAAATATTAGCATATGTCTTTGTGTGTGCATATTGCATCTGTACATATCATCTAATGATATCCTCACTTGATGTATGAATGCGTCTGATGTTTGTTCAAAATTTGCTGTAGATGTTAACGAGTTTCCTTTCATTCTTTTTATTCTGTTTACGTATAAATGCAGACGTATCTTCGTACTGATATCATCCAATATTCGGTGTCGATCGTAACAGAAAAAATAAAAACGCTTAAAGATTTGTTAATAATAGGTTATATTCTGTTGACGAATTTAATTTATAAAGTAATGAGCAATAGTTAGTATTGAGCTGCTTTGTTTAATGTCGCATTCGTAAAAAAAAAAAAATGATTCCCTCTGTAAACTGGTTTAGTTGCAGAGGAACAGGAGTATGTTGGGAGGAAATAAGTGGACAAAGCTTATTCTTCCTTTGGTCTGATTTGAAATTAGATATTTCCTTTTCATAGACTGGTTAAATAGTCTCCCCAGCTACTTAACAAGAGCCCGAAAAGGAATAGTTGGATTCATAAATTTCCCAGGCATTAAAGGAACTGTAGATAGAAACTTTGATCATTTGAACACAGATAGTCAAGTCCACTTCCTGTTAAGATAACGATTAGGCAATGTGCGCCTCTTTGGAATAAGGTTCAGGCATTTATAAAATATGATCATTATATTATGCTGATAAATGACGACACGTATTTGGTCATTGTTGGAGCCAATATTAAACGAAGATTTTTGAATATTTATAATTTCAGGAGGAAGAATCGGGTAAGACAATCCTTTACTATAATTACCTGTTAGGCTGCTGAAAGCAAATAGTAATGGGATATCACTGTTCCTACGACAATAACCTTCACATCACTGATACCACGAATAAGAATGTACGTAGGAACACGTTTAGTCAAGTGCAATGTTCGATATACCCGATGTATATATCTTCAATTATGAAACAGCCATAAATGAAATATCGGATCAAAATCAACAAAAAAGGGTTAACGCTTTCTTAGGGAAACTATATGCGTTAGTCAATAATTGAAGCTAATTCCCGATAGATGGCCTTTTGCCAAATGTCAAACACACATAGTATTTATGCTAAATAAAGTGCGATTAATAAATAAACATCACAGAATTCTTCGTTCCCTAAGCTCAAAAATCATCTGCAATAAAGATGATTATTATAAATGACTCCTTTAAAAAAATAAAATATTTCTTCATATCCTACTAATATTCAAATAAAAGCTTAATACATATCGAGTGATTTTAAAATGAAAGTAAAGGAAATACAAGAGGAAATAAAATGCGATTTTTGTTTGTTTGTTTTATGTAGCGAAACAAAAATGAATCATAATTAAACATAAACGCTCATTTGGGAGATAATTAGTATTTTTCTTTTCTTTGTTAAATTATTCTTTCGAACTCATTTCGTTTGGCGATACAAATTTTAGCAGAAATTTACGTGTGTTTGTTCTTTCATTAAAAAAAAAATGTGATCAAGAACGCTAAAAACGTTAAAAAAAGTTTTAATGATTTTCCTCTTTTTCTCTTATTACGAAACGTTTTTCCTTTTACTTGATTTCTTTTTTCATTTTCATTACTGTTTCGTTTAAAATAATATAAATAAATTAAAACCGACACGAATGCTATCTAATTACGTTTGTAATTATTATCAATTTGCCGTTTAGTTCCTTTCTTATTTTCATTGTTTTCGAGAAGGCGCAAGTTATTTCCCTGTGCAATTTGTTTAAAGATGCACACATAAAATTGTAGAATATAATGCCGCGTAAAATGATTTTACTATAATATATTAGTTTATTGCAAAAGTCTCCAGCGTTTATTATAATTACAATTAGTAAACTGATAAAAATTCTGATGAAAAGTTGGACAGAAGTTATAGGCATTTCAATTGAGCGGCCAAAAAAATTGATTTTTCACTTTGTAAATTAAAAAAAAGTAGTTTTTCATTATTTACTAAAATGCAGAAAATGACCGACAATGTATTTTTCGACTATTACTTCTGATCCCTGAGAACTGTAAGAAAATGTTCGCATTTACATTGTTAAAATGGGAAAAGAATTGAATATTTAGATGCATGATAATCCCGAAAATAACATGTAGGGAAATTACCAACTAGTAGAAATAAATTATGTATAGGTCTGCTTAGCGTAACGGTTATCATCTCAAGAACTGTAATCGATGACCAGAGTTGAAATCCTGGATATGTCAGTTTGCATATCACAGCACGTTAGAAGCATTGAGGAAAGCATTAATGCATTCATTCTTTAGAAATCTATAGGTAATAATAAGGCAGAGTGGGATTCTAGACTTAATATAGCCAAAGAGTGGAAAAAGTTTCAACTCAAAGAAGTTTTACTCCGCTTAAAGATTAAATTTCTGACCCACCCTGTCCATAACACAATGGTTCGGTATATACATTCTCGAAGCTCACTTCATGTATCAGAGCAGATACCAATCTAAATTCTAACTCTGTTATTAGTAACTTCGTTTATCAGTAAACGCCCAGTACGACTGTATCAAACTATTTTATATTTTAGCCAAGCAAATGACATTTATATAAATTTATATTTAAGTGTACGCGTGTATGCGTAATAGTATTATTCGGCATGATAGAGAGTAAATGCCGTTATATGATGGAAAAACACGGCGTGTGTAAAACTAAAAGCTGTAAGTTAAGGAGAAAGTCTTCAGAAGTGGAAAGAACATTTGAATAAGCTGCTTGGAAACTGTCCTGGAGTAATCGATAAACGAAGAAAGAATCAAAGGCTTATTATACATCAAACTGAGACAGTTTAAAGCAGAGGAATTCGACGCAGTTCTGAAAACAATTAAAAATAGAAAAGCGATAGGCTTCGACTGAATCCTTCGAAAATATGCAAGACAAAAAAACATTTTGTTACATAATTCAGCGATTGCGCAATGCTGTGTATAAGCAGAAAAGATAGAGGAATGAATCTTTTGAAATCATTAAAAAAATACAGTCACAACGTTTACTAATATTGCTGGAAAGTTTTATATTACCTCGCTTCTCAGTCATATCCGACCCGAAGTTAAGAGAATATTTTCAAAAAATCAGTATCAATTTCTGAGAAATTTATTGGTAACTTCTTAGATTCTGACCATCAGTCGAATCATCGAAGGAGTACGTGAAAAACTATCGAGAAACCATTTATTTCTCCAGTCCATCTGTTTTATGACTCTGAAAAAAAGGTGGGGGAATATTTCTAAAATATGGTCTCCCCAAAGAAACTGTGATCGCGAGAATGATGCTTAACAAAAATACAAAAGCATTGATTCGCTCATCCGATTATGACACTGATATCTTTGACATTGTCACTGGAATTCATTAATGAGAAACAATGGCTCCAAATATTAGTTCATAACTCCTTGATTATATACAACGAACTTATGAAAGAAAAAAGGTTTCGAAATAAAAAGGCAAGAAGTAGACGATATCTTGCGGAAAATATTATGAAAACTGACGACGTAAGTAACCTAACGTTTCTTGTAGATATACCTGATCAAGTTGAATAACTGTAACGTAGCCTGAAGCTGTCAGATAGGGACGCTGGCTTCTTTGTTAATGCAGATAAAACAGAATTAACATGTTTAAATAAGATGGCGCAACCTCCATTTTAAATGGCAAGCCTCTAAAATTAGCAAAACATTTTACGTACGTCGGTAGGAATATCACATCAACTGAAATCGATATTAATATACGCATAGGAATGGCATGGGCTGCTATTGAATAATTATCGACTATATAAAAATCTGGACTATTAGAACATAAAATGGAGATTCTTACATAATGCAGCCGTTTCATTACTATTGTATAACTAAATCATCTGAACTTCAATAAATTGCTAGGAGAAAAGCCTAAATACGATAAAACAAAACAGTTAATGATTAAGTGACCATGACTGCTTCCCTCGGGCCGGATGATTAAATATGTATCCGATGAATTTTACCCCACTTACAGCTGGATGGTTGATATTTTGATTGATTGATTGATTATCACATGCCAACCCGTCTAGTTTTATTTTATATTTACAGTCTAGAGCATTTCGTACGTTGTACGTTCGTTTTCACATTTTTTTTTGTGTGTGTTTCTTAAGAGTTTATTTTGCACAAGGTCCTATTTAATATGAATACTTTTTTTAATCAGATCTATTTGACTAAAGCTGGAGCCCTAATATATTCTGTATAAATGAGTAAGAGTGAATATTGCCGTAATGTCAATAAAATGTTACTCAATACTCCGAAAATCCCTACATCTGATGAACTGGAACCTTGCTATCAAATTCATTTGTGTCTTTCTTTTGACGGGGCCAAGTAAAAAAAACTTATTGCGATTTTCTGAATTTCAAAAAACGAAACTACGGCACTTATTAATGAAAAACAACTACATATAACAACATAGGTACATATGCACTACCTTTATATCCCAAGCATAGGTTAAATAGTGTCAATACTCTCCTTCTACAATATTAGTTTTGGCATTAAGTAACCCACGAAGAATGATATGCCATTAAACAAAGTAAATAAACCAAACTACTTTTTTCTTATTATGCACAGCAGATACCAAAAAGAAAAAAAAACAGTTAAGTCTTAACCCGAACCCTTCGACACGCAACGAATTCAACCCAATGGAAAATTTATAGCGAATCCTATGTTTGAATTCAATTTTTTCTTCTTCTAGAACAGATGCCCAGGAAATGCTGAAAATCCAAATCTGTCCTATTATTTACCTGTGAGAGAATAAATGGATTAGTTTCTTACCCAAGTACATTAGCACCAAGTAAATCGTAAACATCTTTATTAAAAAATTGAAATCGGGTCAACGTGTCCATTATCAATGACGAGAGCCATGGCGGTCACAAACTTCCAAAAACTCTCAATTTACCTATCCCCTCTGTCATCAGCAACATGTTAACACAATGCCAGCTTTTTTTAGGGGAGTAAAGCTTCTCCCACACATTGTCTAAACAAGGCTAAAAAACCGCGTCTGTCCAAATATGTTCACGTGACTGGGAGGAGGATTGGTGGATTCTGAAATTTCCAAAGGTTATTAGAGTCCATTGAAAAGCAAAACGCCTCCTCCAGGTTTGACCAATACTCGCCGAATCCATTTCATCCGTCGATAACCGTTCACTGTGGCAAAGACAAGTAGATAATTACAATTGAATTAATATATAAATGGATTAATTCCTCCATGGCCTTACATGCAGTGTTTTTATTAACTTTTAAACTAAAATTTTCATTATATAAAGTTTGGTCTAAGTGATTAATATCCGTCACCGAATTACATATATTCACAACAAATAGAAATACGTTAAAAATTTAGATGTTCGATAAGGGGATTTTTGACATCATTAGACAACATAATTATAAATGTAACTTTATAGACAAACTGGAGAGCTATCATTTTGAAATTTGAATTGACTCTTGACGTAAGACTTTAAAAGGTAAAAAATTATTTTTAGGTAGATATATAATCACAAGTGAACCGTTCTCTGACTATAAACGTGGCTGTAGTTTTTATATTATTTAATATTTATCTGGCACTGTATATATTTGCGCGAGTGCAGAAAATTATGATAAGAAAAATTTCTTTGATCAGAATCTTTCTTGAAAATAGAGAATTATAATACTTTGGAAATTTAACCCCTAACAGCTAAATCATTTCCTCTGGTTTAGTTGCCCAGTCGGCTGGGTTCGTAGAATACACTGACTGCACCTCTGCATACCGTCCCAACAAGTGTCCTCGATATGACACTAGACGATCTGCTGGGGAGGTTCCAGTGATGCTGGTGCTGTGGGGAATGCAGAGCACCCCTTTATTGCGACTCCACCCAGGTCCACTCTGGCTCGGAATGGTAGCACTTGATAGGGCCCTTTCTGTGGGTTAGATAGAACTGAACTGCATACTCATGCTAAACTGAATTGTTTGAATAACTTATTAACTGATATGCCAAGAAACCCAATCAACCAACCAGCAACCCAGGTCAACTCTGGCCCGGAGAGGTAACATATAATATAGCCCCATCTCTGGGTTAAAGAGAAATAAACTGCGTACTTATGCTAAACTGAATTGCTTGAAATAGCACTGTTTTGACATGTAAACTGCGTACTTATTCTTAACTGAATTGTTTGAAATAGAAGCGTTTTTACTGTTAACTATATAGACAAAATATATGCTTTTGATAAAATAAATTGTTTGAATTAGAACTTTTTGACTAAATTGAATAGCTTGAAAAAGAAATGCTTTGACGATTAAACTGTGTTCTTATGGTATTAAATTATTTGAAATAGAAATTATTTTTATATAAATGAATTCCACGTTAATTTTGTTATGCGTTAAAATCCAAACAACCAACCAACGAACTTTTGGTTTAGATTCTTGTGTCTTCATTTAATGAAATAT
>OY757928.1:68957291-68969791 GCA_963585895.1 Sepioteuthis lessoniana
AATGATCAAACACTAAAAAGCAAGTTGAACTTTTTTGAGAATTCTCTTTCATCATATTCCTATGTCCAAATTTTATTAGGATCTCAGAATGATAGAAGTTACTCTTCACCCAACCAATCAAGCTTCATGCCAAGTCTTTGAACACATAGAACATGAATCGTCACTGGTTGATAGAGATCACTTGCATTTGTGTTGGCCAATATATATTTGATGTCTATGGTATGCTTCTCAATTTTATTCATGAAACTACTGTAATCTATTTCTGGAATGACCAGTAACCATTTTTGACGACCTCACTATACTGACCTTTAATATCAATGGCCAAGTAGTTAATGAAGCTTGCCTTGACATCTAAACGCCTATGCAACTGCATGTTTACGACTTTTTGGAGAATTTAAACATTCTCCAACCTGACCCTCATTTGGAAAGAAAAGATATTTCACAAAAGGGTTAAGAAAAATTATGAGACGTATATCTATCGGTATATCATTGCTGATGAAGCAAAGAGAATAATGTACAATGCATTCTCTGAATAATGCAAACAGTCTAAGACATATTTTCACTGTTGATCCTTTCGATATGACTGGACAAGGATTGTTGCTGGCAAAAAAATTGTCTGTGAAGGTAGCACTAGCATCAATTTAAGTAGAATCACACCAATTCTTCTCCCTAAAGAGTCCACCCTTGCTGAAAAGTGGATGCAGGTGTACATCAGATTTCAACACCATCGCAACAATTCTTCTCCACCCTCGCTGCAAAGTGGATGCGGATGTACATCAGATTTCGACACCATCAGTAAAATGGTGTTGAAAAAGTTAATCAAAGTCTTGCTTAATAGCCATTGATGAGATCTCTATGTGCAATAAAATGAGCTTGGATGCCACAAATCACAAATTCCAGCCCAGCAGGGAGAATGGAAGGCTATTTGGAGGATTCACCATTGTGTTTGCTGCTGAGCAGAGGCGAATATTTGTTGTACATAGAGGTAGCTGATCCAAACTTGACAAAGCCTTTTTTATCACTCCAAAATGTGAAAGCAAGACAAAATTGACAATAAACATATGTTTTTCAGTTTAGAGTGAAGAAACATATACGCTTTGAAATTGAATTGCTCGTGATAGGACGAGTTAAGATCGCCCAATTTTCATTACTTAGATTTTATAAAACTATAATAATTAGTCAATTTTATAAAGAATCTAATCAGTTTTTTACATTGTTACAAAGAAAATACCTGGTTCTATTAGAAACTTAACTGTTTGCAACCTTGCATCAATTTTGGTATCAGTCACATGGTATTAGGATTTTTGAGTCACAGTTTCCATTGCGATCTCTGCCTAAATTGTGAAAAATTAGAATATCATGAAACTGCTTATCCTTACCAGATGATCAAACAAGGGCATTAAATAAAGGACAAGCCATATTATCCAAAGATATCCAAAGAAAATATTTGTGACATCTGGTTCTCAAAGATTTTGGTATGATAGTCATAAATACATAAAATATGTAACGAAAATTACTCAATGCAATAAGCGAAATAACTGCTAATTAGTAATTATTAATGGGGTTGGCGTGATAACGTAATTTCTAGATATTTATGCTTATCAACGCCAAAAAGCTCTGTTGAGTCTCTTAACGTTCACTTCAAATCCATTCTCACTAGTTAGGGTTAAACAGCAAGGCTTATTATGTAAACGTGCTTGGAAGTGGGTAACTAATTTTGGAAAATAAATACCAATTCTAAATGTAGATAACGTAAAAGAAGCTGCTCCTAAATATTTTTCAGGAAAATTAATAATGATTAAGTTTACTTTTAAAGGAAATTGAGAATAGTAATTATCCCTTGACTTCATTCTTCAAATAATACAATATTTCAGAAATGTTCATTTATCAAAAATAACTATATGTTCTTTTTGTTTTCTAATTGAGGGTGTGATTGTTTGGAGATGAGATACTCTACCAGCGAGATGAAGTGTTATATTAAAAATCACAGTAATGATATAAAATCATCAATATTAAAATTTATCACTTGGTAGCAGCATATGAAAAATTTAGGAATCGGATAAACTAGTCGGTATCAAAATAACTTTATGATATTCATTTGCTGTTTATAAAGAATTGAATAACAATTGTAGTTTAGCAAGAGAGCATCTCACAAAAATTATCGAATTCAGTTATTAAAAAATGACTTCGAAAAATTATATTTCAAAATTGATTGAGCAAAAACGTAAAAAAAAGATGAACAAATCAAAATAGATAAATAAACAAATTATTAAAAATACAAATGTTTTCAACGTGTAAAATTACATACCCACCACCAAATCTAATATTTCTCCAGAAGACTTTTTAAAAAAGTTATCATATTAAAATATAACAACAGTGATATACAGTAAAAAGTATTCATGTCTAGATTAAAGAAATTTAATTACAGTAAAATCTAAAATTTCAAACGCGCAGTTGGCAACGTGGCTGTCTACTAGGCACATGTGCTTGATAGATTAAAGTATAATCAATAGCAATAAAAAAAATCATAAATTCTGTATTTGATTTCGAGTAGCCGTTATTCTGATCTTTGAAGAACGTCAAATAACACTGATAATTCTAAAACTGAAGAAAATGAAAGAAAATCAATCGAATACTATTTACTTTCGGTATTTTAATATTGTCAGGTGTGTCTGATCCGGAGTTACTTTTACTGTTTTTTTTGTTTGTTTTTTTATAATTTACGATGTACTTTTATTTAAAAGACCACTCGTACTATAGTTAGATCACTGGCGATGTACGGGAAATACAAATTACACTGTCTTCGTATGAATTATTTCATAAAGTATTCTGATCGATATATTTCAAAAAAATATTTTTCTTTTGTAATATCGCAGAAAACTCAAATATTTTTTGCTAGTCCCATTTGAAGAGGAAATTGATATATACGAGTTTATAGTTCAATTTCAACGATTATAGATGTTTTAATCAATCAGGCCGCTTTTTTTTTTGGCTCGTTGCTAACTGTCATTCACATGAAAGGGAAAATTCCTCCCATTTTCTTCATTTCAGTTGAAGCATTTTTGAAGGAATTCAAAAACGTTAACACTCCCAAAACGTCTCTTACTTTGTCGTTCTTAAAAATCCAGCTACCATAGCTAAACACTTTGAAGACTTCATTTTCTTCTTTCTGAGCGTGTGATTTCCTTCACTTTATGAACGAACGCCCACGCGTTTTCACACAGTTTCTTATGTTAATTTCAGACTGACTGATTGAGAGATTTGTTTTAAGAGTAAGTCACCTCGTCTAGGGTTATCTTATATCTATATATTTGAGAATCACTTCAATTAAACATTCATATTAAGTTTTTTTTGGTATTTTGTTTTTGTATTTTTGCTTCTAAAGAATTTCGTTTTCGGACATTGTCCTATCGAATGCATATACTTTTTGAAAAGATCTGCTTAACCAACAGATGGAACCCTAACAGCTACTACCGCTCCAGATATGAGTGGACCTGTGAGTAATGGCAATGAAAATGTTCTTCAGCTTCCCAAAACACCAGAATTAGAACTGACCATAAAATGCTGTTCTGTGTCATACCCAGAACCCACATTTCAGAGGGAGTTACCCTTCTGTAGGGAATAGAGTCTGTGAATTCTAAGCCCTAATGGGAGTGCAAGATTCTCTGCTTTGTTTTACCGGTGATTACCTTTCTTGTCACCCGTAGATTATATTTATTCATTTATTAGTTATTTTTTATTTATTATTTTTTGTATCCAATAAATTGCTATCCCAAACAAAATATTTTCGAAAAGATAATTCATAAAATCAGAATATTTACAATAAAATACTGTTAGGCGTTCACTGAGTTCTTTAAGCAACTCTGGAAATTATACGGGTAACGCATAAACATTCACTTTCCAACCTATCAGTGATTTATTTGAAAAAAAACTTTGTATGGAATGGGACACTATGCAATATGTGTAGCAGAAATGGAGTATCTTGCCGTATATTTCGCTTGAAATTAAATACACATAATATAAAACGCATATTGGATTGGATAAATACGTTTCATGGATTGATTTTTTTTTTCTGTTTGCTCTCAGATATTAGTTGTAACAGAATTTTCTTTAATTTTTTTCTAGAATGTACATATTGGAAAATTTTAAAAATTGGTAAACCATCTCGATATCGAACTTGAATCCTGTTTTTATGTCTTTACCCAAATCCTCTGCCATGAGCAGAATGTAGCACATTGTTGATTTAAAAGCTGATTACATATGGTTTTAGTTCAACGTTTTCCTTCTCTGAGATTGGTCACCCGACAAAAACTAACGAACCTAATCTACCCAACTTATTACCCATAGCTAAAAAGTACTGATGGATCCGTGGCTTTCTCCAGAACATCATCTTCAAGTAGAACGTAACATATTTTATCTCCGATCTCAGATTTAGTTTCTCTCGACGATAAACCTTACACTAAGCGCGTTTATATCCCGTTAATCAGTTTTAAAAGCAACTTTTTCATGTTAAAAGATTGAGCATTGTTTGTTGCCATTTTTTAAAGAAACATTCATTTTTTTATTAAGGCGAGACAAAATGCACCTTTCGTTACAATCAAAGGACGTTAAAAATCAGACTGAGTAGAATTGAAAAATTCTATCAATTTTATATGTAAACTTTCTGGTAGCTTACAATGCGAACTGATGTAATATGAGACGATTGCTTGTAAATTATTAGTATCGAAATCTGAAATTACTTTCGAGATTATAGTGCCTAGATCTCCTGAAACAGTTGTGACACACACACACACACACACACACACACACACACACACACACACACACACACACACACACACATATATATATATATATATATATATATATAAGGAAAAGAGAGAAGAGGGAGAGAATAGGATGTTTCATAAAGATAAATAAGAGGTTTTTTAATTGATTTTTTTAAACTACTTCTTTTTATCCTTGTTGTCTTTCACAAAATTTCTACGTCTGTTTCAAGTGTATATAAAAATGTAATATATTTCTCCACGTGCTCTCACGAGAATAATTGGCAATTCTAAGACTATAATCAAATAACATAATATCAAGCTATCGAAAAATACACAATACGATTCAAAAGCTTTCGACACTCTGAAGAGAAAACATTTCATTTATAAAAAAACAAAGGTTACGCCAATTTCTTTCCCACGGTCTGTATACAAATTGACTTAATTTATAAAACACATACTCAGAGATAAAGCGAGAGAAAGAGGGATATATATATATATATATATATATATATATATATATATATATATATATATATACGCATAAACACATTCAGAGAGAGAGAGAGAGAGAGAGAGGGAGAGAGAGAGAGAGTGAGAGAGAGACCTGGGGATACACACGAATATATATATATATATATATATATATATATATATATACTTCTGTGCAAAAGATTTAAGCAGGTGCATATTTTTAATATTTATAAATAATTAATACTATTATTGAGATTATTCAATGAATATATTGCACTTTATACACTTAGAAAGACTTATAAACTGTTATTCTTTAATATAATTATAAGAACAATTCTAAAATTAGTTTAATTAAGAATCTTAATTTCAGTCATATTTTCATTATATGATGTAGGCTCGATCTAAGATGTTTATCTAATGTAAAGATGTTGATTTTATGCTATATGTTTTTCTTACGAGGTTATAGAATGTTTATTATAGATCAAACATAAAATATTTTTAAAAGCAAGAACTGATCTAAGATTTTAAAAAATCTCTCAAATTTTATTTCACAACCCGAAATTGTATATTTCTAAACGTAAATCATCAATATGCCGTGAAAAAAAAGATTGCATTATACAATGAACAGAGCACTTCTTTAATATAGTGAAAGTTCGTAGTTGAAGATTAGAAAAAAGTATTAATAAAAAAGATTGAAACTGGGAAAATCAAAGACAGAGAGAAGAGTAGAAGGCCGGTAAAATTAACTTGAAGTGATTGCAAATATTTAATGTTAACATCTTTAAAAAGTAGAACTAAATCACAGATCTGGCCTAAACATCTAATAACCAAGTTCATTATTCAACCATTAGAAAAGCACTTGTAAAAGGCCTTCAGAGTTGAGTAGCACGAAGAAAACCTTATCAAAGCTTAGGAAACAGAATAAAGGACTTGAATTTGCCAAAACAGAAGAAATTCACCGCTGAAAATTTAAAAATGTATTATGGAGGGATGAATAAAAATTTGACATTTTTTGATCTGAGAGAAGAAAGCATTAAATGAAAATTGCTTGGAGAGCAAAATAAAGATATGAGCTTTATCCTACAGTTAAACATGAAGATTGTTCTATTATTGTTTAAGGATATTTAACTGTATATGGTGTAGGTGATTTACTTAGAATTGATGGAGATTTATAGACAAATTCTGGCCCACCATACAATCTCCTCTGTAAAGCGTCTAATTGGTAATGGCTCCATTTTTCAGCAGGATAACGATCACAAGCATACTACTTTAAGAGTAAAAGGTTATTCAGGTGGATAGAACAACATGGAGATGTTTAAGTTATGAAATGCCTTCCTCAAAGTCAATATTTGAATATCATCTTACCTTTGTGGTATTATTTTATAGCTGAAGAGCAATTAAAATCAAAAGAACACATGTGACAATTCCTCCAAGATGCCTAGAATATTACACCTATGGATTATTTTGATAAATTACCACTTAGTATTACAAAAGAATAAATGCTGTTCAAGCTGTAAAAGGCAGAATATTAATTATTCTTAGGTTATTAATTTTGATAAACATCAAATCAATTATTAATCATATTATTATACATTAGCATTGAACACCAGTTTTTCATTTCATTTAAATGTACACAGAATTTTTTGCTATGATACTAAATATGCGTAAGTCTTTTGCAAAGAAATATATATATATATATATATATATATATATATATATATATATATATATATATATATTCTGCCACGTCTCTTTATCTGATAAATTTGATGACAAAAACGGAGGGACCTTCTTGTAGGGTCAACGGAAACCTAGCCCAAGTTTAACGCGATACTCTATTTTTGGTTACCTCTCTTCCTACATATCCTAGCCACTTGATTCTGACCAATGCTGCAATTATTCACCGCGGGAATACTGATGTAAAGCTGCTTTTGCTCGTTGAATCATTTCACGAACGCCCTCTCACACTGATCATAGATCACTTTCCTTGTTCTTATTTTAACCATATCTCACATATCTCAGCCTCATATCCTCCAGCGTAGTGATGACGGAAACAAGTGTGTGTAATACGAAGTTTCTATTCATGACCTTGAACGGATGTGGCAGCTATTAGATGATCGTCAATGAACTTGCTTGAGGCGCAGATACCTTTCGGCAAATATAGTTATATTTGAGCAAGCCTTGTTATGAAATACTCTGCTCACCATCCACTGGAAAATAGCAAGAAATAATGGCCAGCCATAGCCTGAGGAGAAACTACACTGTGGCCCAAAACAAAGAGGTTCAACTTCGAATTTATTTGCTGAATTACGAAAACTTTAATGACAATCCGATCTCTGACAGACCTGAAATACAAGCAGCAATAAAGACGGTGAGATTTTCGAAAAGAACATTGGTCATGCAATAGAATTTCCAGGCATCTGCTCTCACACCAAACATCGTCTCACACCATGACGAATATCAGTGTGGAGAATCCGGTTCAATATTCCGTGATCGAATGGTTATATAATTATATAAATATATACGAGGTTTACTTGAAAATTTCATCAGCGAAAAAGTTAATATGATGAAGTCATATATGTTTTTGTCGATTTTTTCACTGCTGTTATACAAGCAGTGAAACACTGTTTGAAGAGGTGCGTGAACTGCTAGCAGGATGATTTTAAAAATGATCAACGTTTGGTCAGATATCGTGAGAATATTTTAGCCAGCCTATGTGTAGAAATAGTTGGTTGACTTTCTGGCCCGCCACATCGTAGTAAGCGAGTTCACATTTCAGTCATGCTTTGAGTTATCATTAGGTCTAATACCCTTTGGAAAGATATGAACCTCCTTAAACACCCAGCTATGGGATATATTGTATCATTACCGTTTTTATAAAAGGAAAGGTGTCAAATAACCCTCGAAATATGATATAAGATTGAATAAAAATCAACTATACTCTCTCACTCTTTCTCTCTCTCTCTCACACACACACTCTCTCAACCTCTCTCTCTATTGTTGTATCAATCAATGAACGTTGTTTCAGGTCTTTGTTCAACAAAAGGGAAATAATGATCAATATAAAAACAAAGAATGGTATATAATTTAGAGACAACAAATGTTTAGTCATATGATTTGGAAAAAAGAATGGATGTTTTAGCTGACATTGTAATGTTAGTATTTTTCCATAAAACAACCACAAGGACAATGATGGTAGCGATCCTATTTTTTTAATTCCGGAATCAAACGAGAGTACTAACAAGATATACAGCGGGCCTCTAACCAATTGGCTGTTTTCATAACATGAGAAGAGTTAATTTTCTCCTATGTGTGCCTCAAAAAGTCTCCAATTTTCTTATGGTGCCTTCTTCTCTTTCTCAAAATGTCCCTACTCTCTTTGACCAAGGAACAGATTGAAGAGCTTAATTGAATGATTGCCCCAAAATATGAGTGTTGTTGTCCTCATATTTGTGGAAAAAGAGCATGAAGTGATTTCTTATTTTGATGTGGCCGATGACTGCTGTCACCATATATTAGTATTCCCCAATATTAAGCAATTTCGTTCCTGGAGTCATCAATTTCTGGTTCATTACTCGAAGTATTTCTTTTATGTTCCACGTTGGGTTATAAGGGATTATAATCCGTGTTGATCATCGTGGAGAATTCAACGGGTCACAATAACATGACT
Source organism: Sepioteuthis lessoniana (assembly GCA_963585895.1). NCBI lineage: Eukaryota > Metazoa > Mollusca > Cephalopoda > Myopsida > Loliginidae > Sepioteuthis > Sepioteuthis lessoniana. Next base: position 68,966,202 of record OY757928.1, read on the forward strand.
TCAGGAACTGTAGAAGTATCATGCGGTCCTAGCTCTGATGTGTTTAATATATTTTTGTGTTTTCTCTATTAAAAGTACTTTAAATAGAGGTAGGACGAGGGTAACGGCCATTTTGATTCCGAATTTGAACTAAATTGCCAGTTTTTAATCCCCAAGGGGGTGACGGGTTCTGATGTAAATGTGAACATTCCTCGTGTGCATTTTAGCCTTTGCAGACTCTTTAGTTCACCACTTTCTTATCTCAGTTTACGTATCTTATATCTGTCCCGTTGGATAGGTAGGAGATCTTTAATAATATTTCTGCACGCATTTTTGAGGTATAAATATTTCATTCTCTTTGATCAGTTTCTATTTGATGCTGGCTAATTCCCTGCTCATAGAATAGAATCAAAAAATCACCGACGGGAAGTTATAGTGTGATTTGAGAAAGCCAATCCAAATATATTCTGCTTGAGTCGAGTAACAACTGCCGCAGCAACGATCCTATCCTAAGTGATAACCCTGAACACATGATTATACTCGTGGATTGTTTCTATTATATTGTCTATAGAAAGACGATTTACGCATCTGTGGTATATGTGGATATGAATTTTGGGGACGTTCTATAGATGAAATCCATGCTGGGTATTGTGAGGTGCAGTCAAATGAGACAATGAATTTCCCAGGGAGAGATTGAATTATACTCATTGCAATGTCTCAGTCGATGATTTGAACCGTGTGGGAACCATTGATTGTGTCCAGTCAAGGGCGATGGTAATGCCCGATGACTTTTCTTTCATAGTCTGTAAAGTTTTAATATCATTGGTTCACTTGAACACGTTTGCGCCCGTGAGTATGCAATGACAACCATGGCTAATTTGACCAGTCTGCCTGTCTCTAAACGAAGCATTTGATACGTTATGTTCCCTTCATCTTTCATTGGTAGAGGTGGATCATTTGTACTCTCTTTTTTATAGCTTTCTATCCCCAAAAAGATATAACACAGCACGAGGTGGAGTCAAATTGGTCTTATGTTTTTGTTTTTACCTGTCAGCATCGCGAATGGTTTCTACCAGACAAGTTTATGAAAAATGATACAATCAGGATGGAATATAAGGATATAAGTATCCTTATGCGAAGTAGCAAAGTGTCCTTGTTTTGGAAGGAAAACCTGTAGGTAGGACGAGATTAATGACGAACCAATATTATTTAGTAACCGTAAAAGTGATATGCTCATCGTTTCCATGCTGACGAGTCGGATGAATATTTGTACATGTGATTCTGATTCTCCTTATTGTCGAGTCCAGCAACCACCTACCATGGTATTGTATGTCCTGCGTTGCTAAATCGCTGAACATTTCCTCACTGGAAAATTTCTACTGTGAAGTAGTAAAACCGTGCTTAAGCTTGTAGCCTTTTAAAAGTTGGCCCTCCCCCTCATGTGTGGAATGAAAAGTTTGCCGGTAACTTCTTTACGCAAGCCCTTTACCACAACTAAGATGTGTAACTTCATTTTTCAATGATTGAATTTTTAGGGTTCACTCCCTATAAGGTCGTGAAAGAGGCTGTTGAGTTTAGATGAGTACGTTTTCATTTACTTGCGTATTTCTACTAGGTAGGTTACCTTATACATCTTATACAGGATTATTGTTCAGTCGTCATCGATTGATTCAATGACACAATGCTTTATTTGCAAGACGCCAGCTTCAATTTACTCTCTGTCTCTCTGTCTCTCTCTCACTCTCTCTCTGGCCACATGACTGATTTTATAACACAGGCCAAGTTGATTAATGTCCTAAATTGTCTACTTCCCATTTTCCAATAGGAACCTCCATTTCTATTCTTCATCTATTTATATTGGTGTGAAATAATGCCGAGTATTAAATAAATAGCGAGTAAACTTACCACATTCTTCTATGAAGTGGTGAGTAACATATGGTATAACACATGTAACCTATATTATCTTATGCAAGAAGTTTATGTGCTTTTTACTAAATTCTTTTAATCTTTTAAGCGTCATGAGAATATTAGCTATAATAGTAAATATGATATGGGCATAAACATAATATGGGTTTAAAATGAAAAATTTCTCAGGAAAATGTCGACCATTTCTAAAATATGATCATTTGTTATTTTTGTAAATAGTAGACAGGACACAATCGATATTTCTGTTATATCATTGTATATTGGTTTGGCAATATTATATATTCATACAGTTATTTTCCTCGTATATTTTACTCTAATAGAGTAAAATAAAACTTAAATGATGATCTAAGATTCTCCAACAAAGCGTTGAAATATTTTAAAAAATATACACAGTCTTATCTTCAATCTTTTTTTTTTTAATATTACACGTTCTAACATTGAGCATTGCAATTTCTCAAGATATATATAACTGTCAAATACCAATAAAAATAATTTCCTTATTTATTTTGATTAATTTTATTATACATTCTTAAATTAGAGTGTCACACAGAATCGAGGGGATAAATATGAGTATTCTGACAGTAACTCATTATTAGATAATAAGACAACTATTTTTGATTGTAAATTAATTGTAAACTTGAAACAATGAAATAATTTGATTAGTACTTGTCCCTAACCCAATTCTTTCACGAACTATAAAAAATAAAGTACTCATGTGCACTATAACTTTCAAATAAAACATTTCCTAATAGTCTCTGTCAAAAAGAGAGCAGGTCTTAATAATTTATATCATTATGCTTCCAAGTATCAGTCCATATGTCATATAAGACAGACGTTAGATTCCCTGGCTGAAATAAAAATGTAAATCTGAATTTCTAGAAGAAATGTTGACCTTCAAATGACTTCAAGACTGACACACAAGTAAGCAATCAAAGATAATACTTAAAAAATCATATTCTCACATTGTGCGCATACAGATATTTAATTTTCATGAAAAATATATTTTATGAATTATTGTTAGTTGCCAAAAATAATGCACAAAAATACTTTATCGGCTTCAATTGAAACTCCTGTTATTTGTTTTGTTCTTTATTTGATTATTTATAATTCATTTCTGCATTACCATTTTTATCACAGTATGTAGAAAAAAAAAAAAACTATGTGACAATAATCAACACTTTGAAAGGACCACATTACGCATGGTTCAATATAATATTCAGGCTGCGCTGAAGATTAACAAATAATTTATGTTCATTGTCATTCAGTGATACATACATAGGTGTATGAGAATATGTTAGAGGTTATGAGTCTTTGTGGAAATATATAATCTGCCGAGTGTTCGTATTTCAAGAAGGTACTCTCTCACTCTCTCTCTCTCTCCCTGTGGGTATATGTGGTGCGTTTGTGTGTATTATCATATGTTTATTTTAGTAATCCCGACGCATTAAATTTCGCATAAAAATCCGTAGAAACCACATTTTAAAAGAAGTATAAAACATGTTGCTTGTAATAGTAATGAAACAAAACGTATCGGATGACATCTGATGTGAACATCATTTCCACGCCTTCTATCAGCATTTAAACGCATGTTCAATTTCTAAGCAGAATACATATGGTTTGAATTAAGATTTTTTTCTCCTTTTCTAGTTGCTTTACGAAGACCAAATAAACCAATCTGCCTTCTA
>OY757928.1:68974791-68982291 GCA_963585895.1 Sepioteuthis lessoniana
TTGATATGTATTTAAATAAATATACTTGTCCCAATGAATGGACTATTACCTCGTTTTTGAATGAACCATACAGAAATGCCAATGGAAGGGTGAATCCACAATATCAAAAGACCGTGTATTGGAGCTTCCCCACCAGATGCAGGTAGGTGTCCCAGACACAACTCTTGAGAAATGTTATTTACCAGAAGAGGATATAACAGGTCTGTTCTAAACTCCATTGTCATTTTATTAATTCGAAACCTGATAGTTGTTATGCTTTGACCTCTAACAATATGCTACAGCAAATAATTGCATTTAACAGTTCTTATTTTCTTTTTTTTATTTTGATAAAGATTTCCACATTCAATTAAGAAAAAGGTATTGTCGATTATCCCTCTAACAAAATATAACCAGCGCACGTCTGATTTCATAGAAAAAACGTGACACAACGAATGGAAAGTCACCGAAATGTACTGGCTCACACACTGGACGGTGACATCGTTGTTTACCAGTTCTAATTCCATTTACAGTAGTACATTAACATTCTGTCTAATGGTCTTGAGAAAGGCATGATCATCTTTATTCCACTTGCCGTTGGTTAAATGTACTACTGTTCTTTAATTAGGATTGCTTTGGTATTTAATAATCTGTGAGGACTGACATGCCATTAAAATTATGCAAGATGTAATGATGCATCGGTAAAATATAAGTTCAAACTATAAATATTTCTTATATGATTTTTTTTTCATATTACCCGAAGGAAATGTAGATTTGAGTAAAGTATGAGGTTCAATTAGAGTGGTGCGTTGTATGAATAAAAAAAACATTTGGATGATAAATGATGAATGAATTAATTAATTAGACATACCTACGTAGACTTACGTATAACACACATACACACACACACACTCTCTCTCTCTATCTCTATCTCTCTCTCTCAAACACACACACACACACACACACATGTGTATGAAAACCTACAAAAAGACACAGTCATATAGCGCATATGTGTGTATTATCTGTTTGTATGTCTGCCTGTCTGTGTCTCTCTCTTTCTCTATGAATATCTATCTATCTATCAATCAATCAATCAAGAGAGAGAGAGAGAGAGAGAGAGAGAGAGAGAGAGAGAGAGAGACAGACAGACAGACAGACATACAGACAGACAGACAGATGAAGTAGGGGGATGCCTTGTGTATTAGAAACGTCAATAAGCATGACAAGCTAAACATTGCGAGTTTGTGGATAGATTAATTCTGCCTCATACAATCGGCCTTGTGGCACAACCGAGCAACACTCGGAACATTGCAATAACATATATATATATATATATATATATATATATATATATATATATATATATATATATATATACACGAATATTACAATATATCTATAACAATAATTATATATATATATATATATATATATATAGAGAGAGAGAGAGAGAGAGAGAGAGGGAGAGAGTTGAGAGACCGTGTGTGAATGGATGAGTCTATGTCTTAATATACCTTAATTTGAATCGTTATTTTTAGATTTATTTGTTTATTTGATTCATCATTTTAATTAAATCAACATTCTTATATATATATATATATATATATATATATATATATATATATATATATATATATATATATATATATATTGCCATTTAACTTTTAATAATTGTCATTACCTATTCATTTGCTTGTAGAGTCTAACATTGTCCAAAGATATCATTCCTCAACTTGCCCGAAGCTGGGTGTTGTGTATATCACTATTTTCTTAATGAGGTCGTTATTGATCGTCTTTCATCACCGCTTTTTGATATTTAAAGACATGGCCGTTACTAAAGGGAAAAGAAAAATAATGTAACACAAAAAAAAACGTACATCAATTCAATGTTAATGTTTAACTGTAAATTGAAAGGTAGAAAAGAATCAAGATATAATAATAGAAAAAAATAAAGAGATGTGCGCATAAGAAGCCGATAAATTTCGCAAAGAATAAAATACGAAAGATAAGTTAAGCAGTCTTGTTGGTATAATGAGAGACCATTTTACATAATTGAAAGGTTAAGTAAAAAAGAGTTTATTTTTGATGCATACGTGCGTCTGATCACCTATCGAAAATCCGAGTTGAAATAAGCAAATGGAAGAGGCAGTTTTGATATATTCTTAGAAGAGTCTAGAAATTGGAAAACGTTTAAAAGAAAGAAGATGGCGAAAGTGGTGTATCTAAATGGGATGGGGGGAAGAGAAATGCGAAAATATGGGAATGAAACACTAAAATAGAAAAAAAAAACTACTTTTGAATATAAAAATAATGGATGTATTCAAATTAGGAATTGGAAAAGTTGTCGAATAGGAAGGAAGGAAGCAAGGAAGGAAGGAAAAGAATAAATACGAATAGAAAGCAAAAAAGTGAAGAGAAAGTATAAACGTAGAAAGAAAGAAAGAAAGAAAGAAAGAAAGAAAGAAAGAAAAATACTGATAGAAAGGAAGAAGGTAAAAAAAAGGACGTACTTGTAAAAAGAAAGAGAAAAATGATAGAAAGAAAGAATAGAAAAGAGAAAGTAAAAAGAAGAAATGAATGAACAAATAAACAAAGAGAATGAAAACAAATTAGAGAAAAAAAGACAAAAAGAAAACGTTAAAAATTTGAGAGAAAACGTTCAAGTAGAAAGGGAAAAAATACACAAAAAAAAAGAAACATTGAAGGAAATGTTGGGTGAAAGAAAGCTTGCAAGCAAATAATTACACACACAATCAAAAGTAGAAAATAGAAACAGAGAAACAAGGATTCCCTATATCGGAAAACGAAAAAAGCGCAAGGAAGAAAAGAATATAAAAATAAATTAAAAACGAAAGAAGGAAAGAAGGAAAGAAAGGAGGAAGGAAAGAGAGAAATGAGGGACGTAGAAAAGAAAGGAAAGTTTTTTATGAAATAAGTACATTATTACTAGAGAATATTCCTGGTGGGAGTTTGCAAGGAATAAGATTGAAAAAAATACGCAGAATGAAAAATATTGTTATAAAAATCATGAGAATTAAAAAGAAACAATGACGGCATATAAAATAAAGTCTTAACAAATGAAGTGATACAGAAACTGGTACTTGGAGGGAATGCACATTTGCAAGAAATATATCTAAAGAGAAAACACCCAAAAGAGAGAAAATCTTCAATATCAAACAACGAGAATGTTCTGGACAGAATGAAATGATCAAGAGTGAAAAATTAAAATAATAAAATTAAAGAGAATGAGATAATTCTTTTGAAAAGTAAAATTAAAGTCAAATAGTGGTGTCTGTGTCTGATGATAAATAAAGAAAAATGTGAACAACGGTCAACGTAAATGAAAAAAAAAAAGCGTAGACACATCGAAGCAAATGGAGAAAAAATGGAAAGTAAGAGGTTATCGAATATAACTGAAAGAGAATGTATCCTATCTGATAAATTAGTAGCTTTAATGTTATTTTTTGTTAGTCTAGTTTAACAGACAGCAATAATTTCTACATCTCAATAAGACATAATTTTCCTTCATCAAATATATTTTTCACTTTTTTCTCTTTTCTGCATTCTTGCTTGTCTTTCCCGCATTCTTTCTTACATTCCTTCGTATAATTACCAAACTTGTGCTATGAAAAAATAACTAAAGACAAAAATGACACACACACACACACACACACACACACACACACACACACACACAGACACACACACACAAACACACACATATATATATATATATATATATATATATATATATATATATATATATATCGTACCATAAATTTTGTTTGATTTAGAAATATTATGAGCTATATGAAATAGTGTCGATAATAGACCGATTTGATCACCAATCCATTGGTTTAAATAAAATTATTCCATCTGAAAACAAGCTCCTAGCCACAGAATTATAAAAACTGATTATCTTAGTTTGAATAAATTATTAACTCATTTTTGTCTTCTACTTTTAAAGCTAATCTAGACGCATTTCAATTTTATCATGAAATTAAAGAAAGGATGAGATAGTCTGCAATATTTTCAGCTGGTTTTCTTCCAGGAGGCCTTTGTTTATATTTGTGGAATGAAGATGTATATTATGATAATGAAGAAGGAATTATTTTTGTTCATTATAGACAGGAAATCTGAGAAATAATCACTTGTTTCAAGCGACAGATGACACAGATACTTCTCTTATGAAATAAGCTTACATATTCTTGGACAAATTTTTAGTAAGCATTTTAATGTTCAAACCATAATTCGATTAAAAAGAAAGTGAGAATATTTTTTCAACGTTTTGAAAATATTTGGATGCTTAAAATAATGCATGACATTGCACCACAAATAATAAATATTTCGAACAGGTTTTAAACGTAAGAGCTAAAGGAAGAACAAAAGCAAAAAAAATAAATAAATAAAAATAAATAAAAAAAATAAATAAAAAACAAAGCAGAAGGTGTTATACTCTCCCAAAAAACGATTATTATTAATAGAATTAAGTCGTAAAGAGGGAAATAATTGATCAAAAACTAAATTGTTCGTTAATTGCTTAAGTAATCCACAAAGCTTGAATAGAATAAAAGAAATATTGTTGGACTCATGTTAAGTTAAACTTTGATTCTTTAACTTTTAAACTTACAAATCTAACCTAAAACTGGGAAAAACTAGAAATCTGATACACCAACTCCACACGTAAAAAAATCATTTCCTATGTTTAACATCACAGGAATGTGTTGAGAATCTCAAATTGGCCAGGGGAAAGAGAAAGAAGGTAAAGATACAAATAACAGAAAGGATAACGAGAAAAAAAAAAAGGAAAAAAAAAAGACCAAAAAAGGCACATTTCAAAGAGGTCATAAAAGTACAAACGCTAAAAAAACAACTCTTCAAAAGCAAACGCAAGCGTGTATCGACAGACTTCAACAGAAAATCCTTTGATGGTTGGCCCAAATCTCTTAAATTTGTTATCACATTTAGTTTGTATTAGTGTAAATATTTAATATTAGTATACCTTTAAAAATAGTGTCACCGAAAAAGCAAAAGTATTATTTTATTTTCTTAGTACACGATAATTAAAAATTAGTATTTAAAAAAAAAGAAGAAAGATTCTATCAATTAATCACCAATCGAAATTTGATAAGTCAACAATGCATGATCTAAATAATGAAAGAATGTTTGAATTTAACAAAACTAAATGTGTAAATATGAAACAACATTTTTTTTTTTCTGAGAAGGAAAACTCACATTAAAAAATATGAGCGTAACACCGGTATTTATTACCGGGGCAACATGTTCTGAAGAGAGAGAATGTTATACAAGATAAACAAACATTTATCAATGGAAACTATTGGAAGCAGCATGATGAATGCGAAGAAAAGCAGATGAATCCTATGGTGGTTCAGCAACGCGCTTCACCAGATACTAGACCGAAGAAACTCAAAATAAAAGGCCAAAATCAATTACTTCATACAGGAAGCCACTGCTAATAATCCATAACAGAATCATCCAAGAAAAAACAGCCCACAAAGGATTACCATAACTCTACTTCCTGCCGAAGGTACAATTCACATCGCCTTTCTTGTTAGTAAAACAGAAATAAGTCCCACTGAGGACTGAGCTCCGGTCCTAGTGTTCGAAATATCGGTTTAGAGCCCAAATCCAAACAAAAAATTACACTGGACGCAAATTAACTGTCATCTGTGGACAATTTACTTGAGTTAACTCTATCGACAATCAATCATGATATAGACGTAAAAAAATCTAGGTACTAGTATAGTGAACTCTAAATAAAATGAAAGCAGTAATGTATGGACATTTAACTGGACATCTAAATGGAAAAACTCCGTCAATACAACCATAGGATATCTACGGATTCTTAACAGTTCTTGTAACTTAGAATACCATAGAGAGAACCCAACCAAGAATTGATGCGTGTTACATTAATGGCAACCTCTGCACAGCAATCATATTTTGCAATAGTCGTACCTACGCCAGTGATGAAAAGTATATAATCAATTTCTATAATGACGTATCTTCCCTTGTCCGACACACTTCCAAACACAAGTTTCATATCATCGGTGGAGACATAAACAATTATATAGGCAAAGATAGAAATAAAAATTCTTGCTAACAGCTCTCCAAACTGAAATGGCAAATAACTTGCAGATTCCTCACTCGAGAAAATACAAGTATGCTTAAACACCAAGTTCCAAGAAAGGAAAGGAAAACAATGGACCTCTTGAAGTACCACTAATTTATATATTCTAAAACAAAAAATGAATTATTAGCACTTTGAAATGTGAGGAATATTCTTCGAAGATGTGTCTTTCGATGACAGAATCATCTTGCCAAAGAATCGATTAAGTCTAGAAAGACATAAGAAACAAACAAATGACTGATACTTACTCGGGTATAGTGATAGAAGCAATCAATATACGGTAACTGTTTAATATTCTCCAAGAGACATATAAAACACAGTCTCCAAATGACAAATATGGAAACTATATATAAGAGCAGCCATCGAGTACCTACCAACCGAACCATAAGGGGAATGTAAAGTTTATGGAAGTTAACAGAAGTTATTAAAAAAGAGATAACAGGAAAAAGGCATCCTTATCTAATAAAAGAAATCAAAAAGATGTCAATATGCAGAGAGTTAGGAAAATCCAGAGAAAACAAGCACCAAAAAGAACTTGATCACATTCAAAGTTGAATCAATAAAACCAGAAACTCTGCAGAGTATTGACAATCACGATTTCTATGGAAGACAGTAAATAATATGAGCTGATGGAATACAACCGTATGAGCAAAAGTAAAAGTGACCTACCAAAAAAAAACACAAAATTGAAAAATAATTTGAGATTCTGTTTGGAAACCTTATTGAAGTCGTCGAGAAACCCACCAAAAAATATTAATATCCAACTAGATATCAAATAGAGACACTTTACAAGGAAAAACCTTTTGTCAGTTCTGAAAATAATTATAAGCACTAATGCTCCAGGTCAAGAATAAATATTTCCTGAGTATGCAAGATAAGAAGATCAAACGACATATTCTTTGATTATAGCAAGGGTGTCTACGAACTTAAAAGTATAGAGAAATACAATCCTTGATAACATTTACAGGAAAGATAGAGCAACTACTTCTAGAATGCTGTGTTTGCAAATAAATTGTTGGAGCAATAATCATTCTCTAAAAAACACGAAAGCAATCTCACTCCGACAAATTTGTCATTGTTGCTGGAGTATTTTAAGGGGATGAATTAGTGCCATATATCTTCCTAATCTACCTGGACTACGAGCTTTGAACAACGATAGATCTATAAAAAAACAAAGATTTTTACGGTTAAATGTTATTTAGTAGACTATACGCCCCACAAACCATGGCTGACGCAGACAATCAACAGGATTTTTATGTATATGATATTTACAGACACATACATCTGTCTGGCAATATCCATTTCTCTTCAACTCTCAATGCAATCAGAAATCTGTTCAAATGCAAGCTGAATTCAATAATTTAATGTTCCTATAC
>OY757928.1:68987291-68990707 GCA_963585895.1 Sepioteuthis lessoniana
CGAATCATTAGAACTGTCTTGTCACAAGCAAAATGTAGCTTTTCTAAATTTCTTAATCATACGTTTCAGACATTGATTGTAAATTTGCAATTTCTTGGTCGAGTTCAACCTTCGTTAACACGAAAAGACAGCAGCAGTTTGAGGCAAACTTGAGATCAAATTTATTAAAAGGAAAACGAATAAAATACATGAATAGAGTCTTATTTGCAATTAAAATCTAATGCAGAGAAGCGAAATCTTATTCTTTCACAACGTTTCAAAAATCAATTTTTCTTAATTCTAGTAGCTATTTTCGTCGGTAATCACGCTTTTAAGCCCCCACCGTCGGATTTTCACGCCATCAAACTATGTTTTTGTCAGTCCTATTGGTTGTCTGTAATGAACGTGTCCATTATGCAACAAGGTGTCTTTAAGACCGTAAAAAAATAGTGTTGAAAATAACGGATTGCAAACGAAAAGGGAAAAAAGAAGGAAATACGATGTTGTATAGTTTGTGCTTTTGATACTTAAATTTCAAGGGTTTTTCTGTTAGTCGTAAATATTGAGTGGTTTTTCAAAAATATTCATCTGCAATGTATATTTTATCAAAATAGAATTACCTGCTGAAAAGAAAATTTATGTTAAACATTCAGCGTCTGTTATTTCCTTCCTGACTGATATTCAAATTGTTTTAAAAATTTGATCACCCTCCAAGATTCATGCACAAGTATAACAGAGTTTATTTTTAATTCTTAGAATTTTGTTAATGTGTTGTGTGGCTATGAGATAAAAAGTTTGTATCTTCGTGCGTTGAAATCTCATTGCTTTTTAGAAACTTACTTTTAGGGAATAACTGCTTTAAAATCAGGTCAACATTATATATATATATATATATATATATATATATATATATATATATATATATATATATATATATGTGTGTGTGTGTGTGTGTTGGGGGAGAGAAAGACAGATATATTGATATATTGATGGATATATAGATATTGACATAACTGCATATGTATTATTGTTTTTATAAAAAAATATCATGACATAAATGGGATTTTTCAATGTTCATGTAGCCCTCTGCACACCACAGTATATTGAAAACAAGAAGGACATATTGTCATGTATGTGTAGGAACGCGTCACACACACACACACACACACACACACACACACACACACACACACACACCACATATATATAATTATGTTCATAAATGTCAGTACACATAAGAATGAAGTGTATTAGTAACTATTTTTTTAGAATTTTGAATTGTTTTCAGATGTGTTTTTATATCTTAAAATGTTCCGATTATTGTCTTTATCGTCCTTGTTATATTCACAACATTTCGGACGATGCGTCCTTCAGCTTTTTCATGAGTTTCATGTTAAACTCGGGATCCCAGACAGAATATCGATCTAAGTCATTTATTTTAACCCCGGGTTTCGATTGTTCTAATTCGATAAACCAAGAGTGGGTATTAGTGCTAAGCTATGGTAATTATTCCTTGTTATTTACCTGAAGTCGGGTTTGAACCTGCAACCTCTAGATGATTTCACTTAGAAGCATTTTCAAACAAACGCCTATATTCATAATACAGATAAACAAACAGGTTTACATAAAGAGAGCTTAACACTTGTACTCGGTCATAGTTAATCTCAGAAATTACGCCAAATATTTTTTTGATAGATTTGACTATACGTCATCTCTTAAAATATATGTTTTTTTTTTCTTTATGTAGACATGCTGCCTTAGCATTGATCTCACAACAGTAAATGTAAGAATCTCGACGATCAAGCAGGTGTTGGTAGGTCTATATCTGTGGATTCTGAAGTCGTATTTCAAGTTATAGAGTCAAATGCAGTGAAAAAGCACTGAAAGATTATCAGAGGATATCGGCTTCTCGCAGTTCAGTGTTGCTCATCCCACTCACAGCATCGACAGAATCACACCAAGATGCCGAATCGTGTCCCATGAAACAAAAATATCGCAACCCTTTTGACCAAAAGTCACCAATCTTGCAAAGTACTAGTATGTTGGATACTGGTTTGATAGAAGTGGTACAATTCTGGGGCAATCAAATTTGCGCGCGTGTTGGTATGTGTGTGTGGATGTGTGTGTGAGTGAGAGAGAGACTGAGAGAGGAGAGAGGGAGAGATTTTCCTGCAATTATGTACAATTGCTAATATGTAACAGATGCTTAATTAACAGCACGTTTAGATGTTTAAAATATAAAAGCAAGAATAAACTTTTGGGGTATTGATGTAGTAATTTACGAAGCTCTTTGCTTCGATGTGGTACAATACGGAATGTATGAAGCCCCAAATGAGACTCCAAGTCACACGTGAAAGGTTTGCTAGTTTAGATTGCGAACCATTACTCTATCAGAAGTGCCCATGCATCATTGATAAAAAAAAAAAAGATAAACATATAGTCTGCCTCAAACACTGAATAATGAAGGGAAACAAGAATTTAAAACGAGAAGAAATCTTTCTTTCATCGACTAAGAATACCACTTCATGTATTTGGTTTTGGAGAGGTTATATAGTGATACATAGGAAGCAAGTTTGAACCCCAACCGAGGCAGTGCATTATCATTTTAGAGATGCCCGTGGTGTAATTGTTATCGTCGTTGGAAATGAACACGGCAACACGAGTTCAAATCCTCGACGAGACTGACTTCGCATAGCGCTAAAACCCTTGGAAAAGGTATGAATCCAATTATTCTTCCTCCAGCTCTGGGTAAATAGTAGGGCAGATTGGGTTCTTCAGCCTTGGTGAGGCAACTAATCTTGAGAAGGAAAACTCTGAATTCAAACCAGTTAAACTCCACTAAAAAATTGACCTTGTGTCATATCCTGCCCGAGCGGAGAGGTTGGTAAATATGGGTAACTTTTTTAGTAGAACCTATGTGTTGATACTACCACTGCTTTTAATCTACCGGATAGTTGGACACAGTAAAACTCACAAAGGTTGATATGTCATAAAAAAACTAACAAAACGATTAAATAAAACTATATCCCTTCTTACTGTATCATCTGAAATTAAACGTAGCAACAGAAATAAAACGTGATTGATTTTTTTATAGCAACATCGTTCCTTGTTCTTTTGTCACTGAGATTAAGTGATAACCTTTTCTTCTCTTTAACCCTTACGTAACATTAAAAAACATACCGCTTTTCTGGTACTAACAGACTACTCGAGTTGTATTTTAGAGACACATGCGCATTCGGGTGCGTAACAACACACACACACACACACACACACAACGACACACACCACACACACATTCATACAACCACAGACACAGGAAACCACTGACACACGAGTGCACACGTAAACACACGGACGCACGCACGCATTCACAACCACAAACACATACAATTACATGCACATCCAACCACACACGCACACGCACAGGCGCACATACA